>JANEYF010002599.1:0-708819 GCA_029963845.1 Rhamnusium bicolor | reverse complement strand
ATGAATTTATATACTTAAATGTTTCTTTTGTTATTGTTGATTTTCTAATTGGAATGTTTGCAACTTTGCAATGAATAAACTATGTTCAGTTGAAGTTTATGATCTTTATTTTCTTGATGACCCCTGGAAGTAATTATTTCTCCACTAAAGTTGTACTGAGTACAATACGTCATTAGTTCTCTTACGATAGGAAAACTTTTGTCCATTCTAATTTTACAAAAGTTGGCTGATACTTGTCATTTCGACAGATTTATATTTATCTCTATATTTTTAAATTTTTAATTTTACTAGTGTTATTTAATAATAATGTACGAGGACTGCTCAATATGTAATTTAAAATGCAAACTAAATGTGAAAGTGAAAAAATTGAGAGATGACAATATTTTTGGACATAGATGTGATTCCTGCAGTAAGGTGTTCTTGTAAAAGCTGCTCTCAAATATCATCTACTGAACTGTTTAGAACTGCCAATATGAATACTACTTTATTATTGCTCTGGCAACTGTATAAACAATATAAATGTAGTTACAACTTGAAATAAACAGTTAAATGAATTACAAAACGAACTAAAAGTAAAGGACAATTGTATACTTAGCAAGAAATTAGATGAGAAAATATCCAACGATCTTGGAGCAGAAGCAGAGCAGTTTATTGAAAATCCCAATGGACATAATATAACATAAGAAATTTAGAAAAATATCTAAATAATATGGCAGAAAGAAATAACCAAATTCTTGAGGAAATGTCTCGGGCATAGTGATGGGAATATTTACATAAACTCGTAGTATTGTTACTTTAGGATAGTAAGTTCTTGTATTCTTGTAACATAGTACATTTATGAAGTAGGTAGTATATATACCTAATACTTCTCATAACTCCCTAAATAAAAATTAGTAATAATTACTTGTAAAAAACTCTTAATTTAATTTATAAATTTATAAATATAATAAATCTTAGTTGAATCAAACACTTTTTTTTTAATTAAAAATTAAATAAAAAATAAAAAAACTTGGGCAAAGGATCAGACAAATAAAAATGTACATATTGTGGATATATGAGGTATATCCATTGAACCTCAAATGCTATCTGGGTAGTTCTCCTACGACAGGAGAATTATTGTCCATTGTAATTTTACAATAACTTGATCCATAAGAGACCAATATACCAGTGTGCCTTTTTCGCTTTAGACAAAAATTAAATATAACCTTGAGGTACAATACCACCCTCAAGATGCTTTCTTTCTTGTACCATTTGTAGTGGTGCGTGTTAGAAAGGGAGCATCTCACAAGGTGGTGACTTTAAGCTGGTAAGTAGTAAATATACATAAATATTTGGTGCAAAAATACAGTGTTAAAAGCAAACACAATATTGCCGGCAAAACAATGGGTCAATACAGTTATCATTTGCAAAGTGTTGGCAAATTTGCGATATCTGAAAAGCGAATAAAATATACTGTCTAGCCATTATACTTTCCATGTAATAATGGTAAATTGATGGACCTGCATGTTTAATTAGCCCTTACTGCTATACAGCCTTATTCTTGTGGTCATTAGTTATTGGTTATTGAAAAACATCTTATACATATGAAGGTTTAGGATTCTGGTGTAAATTAGTATTTCTAAATATTGATTGTTAACCAACATTCTTGAAGAATTGATGGTCTTGTAAATTAACTAATTGCGCCATTCTGGTGATCAATACTATTCTATTTTATCTACATGAGTTGGAAATTTAATAGAGTGATCGAACGATTTAGAACCTTAATTATTGAAAGTTTCATTGATTAAAATAACCTAGTTATGGTCAATTTAGAGGTCCTTTTTTTAATATGTGCTCTTGTTAATGATGAGGAAAGATAAAAGTATATTGATAGGGCTGCAATAAGAAAACATTTTTATAAATAGATTTTTTTTTTTAATGGGGACAATCCCTTTGGGATTCATGTCAGGGTTTAGTTTCCCAGTCAGCATGATATCGTCATTTTTTGGTCATGAGTTACGTCGCGCGACTTTGGAAAGGACGTAACAAACATATCATAACTGACGTGGTAATGTCACAGCCCAAAGACGTAACTTTGTCACGTGAAAATAACGTGCGCGCTGTGATGTATAATTGACGTCATAATATAAATTGTTCTGTGACGTCACGTCGCGTTGTAACCTATCAGTGACGTCAATGTAAATTATTACGCTTCCATAACTGAAGGTATTAGCACTAAAAGAAAGCAGACTCGTCCTCCATTTTGAAGCTCAGAAGACGTAAACACTATATAAAGGCATTAGGTTAGGGTCTGTCATCCATTTTCCGGTGAACGCTAGATCCCAACCTAATAGCTTCTTATCGTTTATATTTTATGGGCTCCAAAATGGCGGGCGAGTCATTCAGCTACAGAAACAAAAAAAAATTGTACGCTTATAGTTCGTTCTGGTTTTTAAATACTCTATTATTCACCTAAGTTATTAAAGAAAACCTAATTTCGTGCACTGATTATGTTTTTATAATAAAGCAAAATTGTAAGTCATCAGACTTTTTTTTAGTTCGAGATTATTTAAAAAAAGTAATATAACAGTGTGTTATATTACTATACAAGGTGTCCCACGACGAACTGCTGCGATCGATGTCTCGAAAAGTAGACATTGGAAAATTTTGAAAATTTGGTAGTAAACTAAAGTCGACGGGGGCAACTCAGCCAAAAAAAATTTTCAAGATGGTGGCACTTCCGGCTATACCGGAAGTAGATGTCAACTTGCTTATTTTAAATGGGACACCCTATGTATTATTACATTTTTGGGGTGTATTCAAAATTCTAGGCCGATTTTGTGTATCATGTTCTATACCTAAGTCTCTCCGTTTTTGACATATTTCCATTCTTATGTCAAAAATGACGTTTGCAAGCACTAAAAGAATTATCAATTTTTCCTATAAGGAAGCCTTTATTATTTAATTGGGGTTAGATTCTTTGTTGCAAAAGACCTACTTTAATAGAGTTTTTATAAGATTTTGATAAATATTAATACAGAGTAGCTCTCATTTACCATTTGATAAGTATTAATTACCATGCCGGGGCGCTTAAATTATACGCACGAAGATTATTTAAATTTGCTTATAATCTATGGAGAATGTAACAAAGTTTTATCAAGAACATGTGAAATATTTGCTAATAGATATCCAAAGAAACAAATACCGTCTCCGAACAGTATTAAACGAATAACGGAGAATTTCAAAAATTTTGGCACCGTTAAGGCAACAATTCATAAAATAATTAAATAAATATAACTTAGATACAAAAAGTTCTTACATAAAATACTAACAGTATAACTTCTTATACTCAGGAAAACATTTTATTTTAATAAGTGTTCAAAGTGTCCACCCTGAACTTCCAAACATTTTTCGCACCTCCGAATTACTTCGTCATGGGTGGCCGCTCTAATAGAACCTGGAGATAACCTTTCGAAAGCATTCCTTACCCTTGCCTGACAATCTTCCATTGTTGTGACTGGATGTAAATAAACCATATCTTTTATTGTTCCTCATATAAAATAGTCTAGGACAGACATATCAGGTGAACGAGGAGGTCACAGAAATGGTCCATTGTTAGCAATCCATTTATCGTAAAAAGTTTCTTGCAAGTTGTTAACTAGGAAGCTGTTGTGTGGTGAGGCGCCATCGTGTTGATAAAATATTTGCCTATGTTCAGCTAGCGGTAAATTGTTCAAATATTCATTATCCAAATCTTGTAATATATTTAAATATCCTTCTCCTAAAAAAATTGATATGTAATTTGAAAAAAAGAAATTATGTAAGTATTAATTCATTACCATTTAAGTTTTCTTCATAAAAATGTAGTTTTACGACTCCATCATTTCTCACAGCACAGTACACGTTAAATCGCCAGGTTTCTTGATAATTTCGCAATTTCACGGCATAGGGATTTGAATCACACCAAAAGTGGGAATTATGTCGGTTGAAGAGGCCATTTTTCGTAAATTTTGCTTCGTCAGTCCAAATTATGTTGTCCAAAAATCGAAAGTCGTCTTGTAACATTGTTAAAATAAATTCGCAAAAGTGAACTCTTCTGGCCAAATCGGTGTCCTTTAGATGTTGAACCGTAGAAATGGAATAGGGATGGTATTTGTATTTCAAAAGAATTCTGTGAATAGAGGTCTTGGAGATTCCGGTTTGTAAGGCCACTTGTCTTAAAGATGTCATAGGATATGCCGCAAAATATCTCAAAATAGCAATTTCGATATTTTCATCATTGACAATTGGTTTTATTTTATGAATTGTTGCCTTAACGGTGCCAAAATTTTTGAAATTCTCCAATATTCGTTTAATACTGTTCGGAAACGGTTTTTGTTTCTCTGAATATCTATTAGCAAATATTTCACATGTTCTTGATAAAACTTTGTTACATTCTCCATAGATTATAAACAAATTTAAATAATCCTCGTACGTATAATTTAAGCGCCCCGACATGATAATTAATATTTGTCAAATGGTAAATGAGAGCTACATACCAAACTAAAAATTTTCGGAATAGACATCCATACACAAACTTACTCTTATTTTTAATGGTAAATAAGATACGAATATAAAAATTGGGGATGTCCATTTGAAAAAATTGATTTTTGACAGTTTTCTCATTTTCATTCTTATTTTTTGAACATTCTGTATCAATACTTATCAAAATATTATAAAAATTCTATTAAAGTAGGTCTTCTCCAACAAAGAATCTAACCCGAATTAAATAATAAAGGCTTCCTTATAGGAAAAATTGATAATTCTTTTAGTGCCTGCAAACGTCATTTTTGACATAAGAATTGAAATATGTCAAAAACGGAGAGACTTAGGTATAGGACATGATACACAAAATCGGACTAGAATTTTGCGTACAATCCAAAAATGTAATAATATATAGGAAGTCTCATTTAAAATAAGCAAGTTGGCATCTACTTCCGGTATAACCGGAAGTGCCACCATCTTGAAAATATTTTAGCCGAGTTGCCCCCGTCGAATTTAGTTTACTACCAAATTTTCAAAATTCTCCCTGTCGGTGGTTTTCTTTTAGTGTCTTTTTTGAGTTCTGTCCATCATTTTAACTCAGCTACACCGTGCTGATGAAGACCAATTAGTCAGAAACACGTGTCCACGGTTTGCATCTTTCTGCCATTTGCAATTTTTGCATTTTTCCACCGTGCAATTTTTATCTTTATGCGGGCGTACCCGATAATTATTCATTATTTGTTACAGATGTAATTAAACCCGCATCTAACTCATTCTCTGTACGTATTCATTTTCCTGGGTCTGGAATCCCACGCAGGTTGCTATAGTTGCCCGCGTGTGCAATGCTTGGACGTCGCTCTCATACCAGAGTCATCCAAGTGGAAGCCACAAAGGTGCGACTGGCTCCGTCAGTGGTTTTCCTTTAGTGTCTTTTTTGAGTTATGTCCATCATTTTAACTCATGTATATATATATATATAAAGTACAGAGAATAAGTTAGACGCGGGTTTAATTACATTCGTAAAAAATAAAGAATTATCGGGTACTCCCGCAAAAAGAAAAAATTGCACGGTGGAAAAATGCAAAAATTACAAATTGCAGAAAGATGCAAACCGTGGACACGTGTTTTTGACTAATTGGTCTTCATCAGCACAGTGTAGCTGAGTTAAAATGATGGACAAAACTCAAAAGACAACAAAGAAACACCACTGACAGGGAGCCAGTCGCACCTTTGTGGCTTCACTTGGAAGACTCTTATGGTTTGAGAGCAACATCCAAGGATCGCACACGCGGGCAACTATAGCAACCTGCGTGGGATTCCGGACCCAGGAAAATGAATAAGTACAGAGAATAAGTTAGACGCGGGTTTAATTACATTCGTAAAATATAAAGAATTATCGGGTACTCCCGCAAAATTAGTCAATTAGTCAGAAACACGTGTCCACGGTTTGCATCTTTCTGCCATTTGCAATTTTTGCATTTTTCCACCGTGCAATTTTTTCTTTTTAATAACACGTTAGTTTAGTCTACCTGGGCTAGGGGTCGCCGCTCTCGGTACTTGCTGTGATGCAAGTCGCTATCTGCCACAGAGACATCTAGGATGTCGGTCGGATAGTAGCATTCAGACCATATGAGAAGTTTCATATTTCTCACCACTATTCACTTCACCTTAGTTAGTATATAACTAGCAGGTTGGCCACTATCATTTGTCTGTTCCATAACCTATGGCATACTGAAGAGAACAAATAAGTTCGAAATCGATCCATGTCTGGTTAGGAATTGACAAATGATATTGGCTATCGATCTATCATGATTTGAAGGTGCAATTCAATGCAGGTCGGGGTATTTGCCCGCTGAGTAGTTGTTTCCTTCAAATCATATTTAATTATATATATATATATATATATATATATATATATATATATATATATATATATATATATATATATATATATATATATATATATATATATATATATATATATATATATATATATATATATATATATATATATATATATATATATATATATATATATATATATATATATATATATATATATATATATATATATATATATATATATATATATATATATATATATATATATATATATATATATATATATATATATATATATATATATATATATATATATATATATATATATATATATATATATTATATATATATATATATATATATATATATATATATATATATATATATATATATATATATATAATTTTATCTATTATGTGATATTTTATTTTAATAAAAATGTTGTTTGTTATATTTATTTTATTATTTTGAGACTCTTTATTATTTTTACCTCTCCTCTCAGGGTTCGGGCAGGTTCCTGGCGATTAATCTGAAAATATAATGGTACAGCCCAATTTCAAATAAAACACACCTTGACAGATTACAAACAAAAGAATTTATTTTCAAAATTTCCGGTGTGGTTTAGAAAACGTATGTATAAAAATCTTAAAATTAAAATGAAATGGCCGTTATTTATGATCAGATCTGTTATTATAGCTGCTATTAAGTCGTCGAGTACCTAGGATTTATTGTGGTTTTACTTACGGCGATTTCTTGTACTTCACGTTATCGCAATCTCTGTTGAATTACGCTTCTGCTTATATTGTTGCTCAGTGCCTCGATCCTTCCTCCGTGGCAAATTTCAGATTCATCAAACTTCAGTAACAATGGCTGCACGGCACACTGGATTTATATTTTCGTAGCACAACACTATATTTATTTAATAATCAGCAAACTTTTATTTAAGGTACGTATTTACCTTTACTAATTTCCTCAAATCACATTTACTATTCTATACAATACTTCTTGGTTGTTGCAACTAGAAATTACTCTTCTATTCCACTAGGAATTATTTTATGATATTCATAAAATTTAATTTTTTGTTGTTTTAGGTTTAGAAACCCTGTTTTAATAATTTGCGAGCTTGAGTATGGACTTCATTTGAAAATATAAATTTAAAATTTTTAGGTTAGGAAACTTCTTATAAAATTTCAATGCTCTTCCTTTCAGCTTTCTATCCATACTAAATTTTAAATATGGGCTTTTTATTGGCCTAATCTGACGTTTCTCCAAAAATCATGACACTTGATTCTTGAAATTTTAAATATGAAAATTTAATTTTCTTTTTATTTCTTTATTATACCTTATGGCTCTAATTTTATTATTGAATAAAGATATAGAGATGATTAGCTTTATTTTGATATGCCATACTATGGCCTTTTGTGAATATTTAGAAAAATTACAATTGCAACAATTTTTAACAAATTCTCTTATATAACTAATTACAACCATCTAAACCACATACCAGAGATTACTTTAAGAACTAATGAACAAATCAACACCATATTTGCATGTCTAAATACATTTAAAACATTATTTTACTTTGCCTTTCGTTTTAGGACTTCGTTAAACCTCATTGGCTGGAAACTTTTCAAATACAACAAATTACTTAAAACTAACTGACTGGAAACAATAAATAGATGCTATTCTTCTGACATAGCTATAAAAAGTTCAACAAATGGTTTTTATTTTAGAAAAAACTTCATATTTGTCAAAGTTATGTACCTCCTTGGACATAATTTACACATACACCTTTTAAATGTCTTTACATTTTGATGCTATATCGTTGTACTAGCTCACAAGGTGAGTCTCTTTCACTTTTGCAAAGTTTTAAAGTTAGACGATGCACTTACTTCGTAGAAATGATTGAAAACTCAGATATCGTAGAGTTTACGCTACCCAAATTATGAAAGTAGTTTATAGCACTTTTTTTCCAGTGTTCATGATTGCTATCATACTTGTAGCTATTCTATGACTAACTTTATTATATTTGTCTTTAACAAAGTTCATAATTTTAATTAATAACAATAAAATTTTTTTTTTTCCAGGTTATCCAAAGGTTTTGGTACCTAAAATCAATAATGTTCTGGCTCTGGTTGCCATGCTATACACAATAGTCCTTCTGATGCTTATTCTATATAGAAACAATGTTTTATACCATAACATAATAACATACAGTTCATTTACCACACGGTAGGTGTTTATATCAAGCGTTTAACAACATTTATTACAAATTTTACCTATTTGATATGCATAAAGTTAACGTAAGTGTCTCTCATTGAAACTGGGCTCTCATACCGCTCAAAATTATCATTTTAATTTAAATTATAGAGTCTTTCTTTGCTTTAGTATTGGCAAAATATCCCTATTACTTTCTTTTTATTATTTAAACATAATTTTATTCTTATGTACTCTGTATATTATACAGGGTGTGGTTTGGTCATCGTAATATATATATATATATATATATATATATATATATATATATATATATATATATATATATATATATATATATATATATATATATATATATATATATATAGAAAAATCGCCTATGAAAAGGATTAAAAACAAAAATATATGGATTTAATATTCGATGTCGATATTTCGAAGACATTGAAGAGATGGAATTAATTGAGTTTGGAATTCCAGGAAATATTCTTGTTAGACAAGATCATTATAATAGCTTGCCTGACTAAAAATTTTTTAAAAAGTTTCGCTTGAGGAAAGAGACTGTAATGTTCTTATTACCATTTCTAGAAGATCGACTTGTTTCCCTCAGATATGTGAGTACCGATTTTCTGGTAAATACCTGTGTACATGCAAGTAAGATATATTGTATATTGTTCTAGAAACAACTGTGTGTCTCCAATCAATCAGCTGCTTATCTGTTTGAGATACTTTGCTACTGGGGCTCATATAGATGCAATTGCCTATTATATGGGAATGAACCCCTCAACGGCTGGCAGAATAAGCCACAAAGTGTCCAGAGCAATAGCTTCATTGTATCGGAGATTCATTAAACTGCCCACTACAGACGAAGACAGAGCATTGGTAAAGGCTCTATGAAGTTGCAAGATTTTCCAATGTTATAGGTGCTCTAGATTGCACTCATATTAAAATACTATCACCAGGTTAGTATGACAATATTTTATATATTAATAGTGTACTAATAATAATAAAACATTAGGTGGAGATGACGCCGAAATCTATAGAAATAGGAAAGATTATTTTTCAATCAAAGTTCAGGCTGTTTGTGATGCAAACAATAATTTTTTAGATGTAGCTTGGTGGCCGGGCTCAACTCATGACAGTACCATTTTTAATAATTCGAATAGTAAGGGGTGAAATGCCACGTTGCATCTTGTTGGGTCTGTATTCCTATGGTGATGTAAATGGAAGTATTATTTATTTTATTTTATACTTCGTAGGGGATAAAGGGTATCCATCAAAAAATTATTTGCTAACACCTTTATTAAATCCCATAACGCAAGGGGAACAACTTTATAATGAATCCCATATTCGAACACGCAATAAAATGGAATGTACTTTTGGAATTTTTAAAAGAAGATAGCATATGGTTGTCGATTAAAAATAGAAAATATTGCACCCATCATCATTGCAACAGCAGTTTTACATAATGTTGCTAAGATCAATCATGAAGAAGAACCAGCCATAGATAATGATAATTTCATCGCAGAAGAGTTGGAACAACTAATTCTGGATGGTTAGATTCCAGCTATACCGGAAGCCCAACACCCATATCATAATGGAAATATATATAGGAGACAGATAATAGAAACATATTTTTTACAGTTATAATTTTAAGTATACATACATAACATAATATGTACCAGGTTATTTGAATATATATAAACAATATAAAGACTTTATATTTATTTTATTAACAAGTATAAAATATATAAGTATTACATAATAATTAATTGAAGAATGTATATACCAAAGGGGCTAAGTGCCAAAAACATTTGGTATATGTATCTAGGACACCTTCTATAATATTTTCCAGCTTTTGTGTACACGCTGGTATTTAGTACTTGGTGGAATTTTGACACTCAGCCCCTTTAACACATACACTCCTCAATTAAACAATGCATTCTGTGACGAACAAAATATTAAATAATAGACTACCCCTACATTTACAATAAAATTCTTTTTTTAAACTAATAAAAAATAACAATTGTTTTATTATAAAACAATACATAAATAAAACGGTAAACTTGACACGTTAGAAACTAACAGAGTATCGCTAAATATATTAATAAAATAACAGGTAAGAATTTAATCAAAACTATTTTCAAGTCTTTAGTTGCAATTCTTTTATCAGTATGTTTAATTCTAAGGCTCGTTTCCTTAACTTAAACTCCTCCACTTCTCTCTCTTCTTTATTAACAACCATTTTAAGTTCTTTCTTCAAATAATCCCCTTTTAAAGCAGCCACCTCTGCATATTGTTTTGATAAAATATTGGTATGCACTGGTTGCACCACCTTCGGTCGTCTGCGATAACTTGCAATCCTCAAATTTTCAGTCAGTGCACTTTTTAAATCCTTTGCTTTATAAGTCTTCTAGCTTGCCTACAAAGTATTAAAAAATTAAAAATGTAATATGATACAAAAAAAAATCAAATAACCTCCATATTGTTAAAGTTGTCATCAACTGTTTCATTACAATAATTATGATACTCTGATGTATCTTCAAGCTAAAACTCGATTATGATAAGTTAAATTTACTTATATTGATATTACGTACAATAAATACCTTATCCAAGGCATCATTATCAAGATGAAAATCTTCAGATTCTACGTGCTCTTCAGCCACATATGCCAGTTGTGGTGCATCACCCCCAAATTCATCTTCCAAACCTTCAATTGTTTTTCGATTTGTGATATCTAGAACAATATCTAAACATGAATCACTCTTGGGAGTGTACATTCCTCCTCCAGTTGCCCATAATTGCTTTCTATTACTTGCAGCTAGTTTTTTAATCTCGGCCTTTTTGTTTTCGTAACATTTTTTTAAATTCTCTACTCCTATAAATTTGAGCTGGAGATTGTGAGTTAAATTCAGTGGCAATTCTATCGCACGCCAAACTTTTCTCATTCCATGTTGACGCGTTGGTTTTTTTACATTCATATATCTTTTTGTATTTAGTGACACAATGCATTAGCGACACCTTTTCATCATTAGAAAAATTGGTCATTTTTTAGAACACGCACTTCTAAGATACCACAAAACCAATTATACCGACACACTCTACACATCATCAGATGTTCGTAGCACAGTGTCATATCTTGTGCAAACAACCCTAACTACCCTTAAATAAAACAATAAGATTACAACATTTGACATAATCCACCCTGTATTCATTCATACGGCTGTCTGGGTGTGTTGTATAAAAACGCCGTCAGATGTCGCACAACGTTCTCAGTTTTTGCTTTTAATAATGGCGGGTCAAATATTTATGTTAGAAATCACTACTAACAGTACTTAGATGAGTAATATGCTACGATTACATTTAACGGTGTTGTTTATTTACGGATTATACACTGGAATGAGAATAGATTTGCTTACCTACTCCAACATCACTCTCTAACACTATGACAAATTGAATTAGCGCCCTTTCACACCAAATTAAAATAAGTCATTTCATAAAACTACACAATATTTCAAAAAATAGGGCACTACTGTATGCAACTCAATATACATGATACACTCTAATCTACAGCATTGCCACACATACGGCAAATTTCGTATACCTCAAAATTTATCCATTGATTCAGTAGTACGAAAATGCACTTTCTACAACATCATTCTTTCAAATGATTTGTTTGGCGACAAAATTTCTTAGAAACAATACAACATTTTAAACAAACGAGATTTTCTAAGAAGTAATGCGACGACGAATATTACATTGTCACAATCTGGCAACGCTGTTGGCCGCACCTTCTATTAATTTCACCTGTTGAATTAAAGTACATCTATCGCAGGGATTCACGTGAGACTACGCGAATAACTTTAAGATGATTTTAACTTCATGTTGACAATTTTCTTTTTAATAAAGTCTTCGCTAAAAAGGTTTTCGGGTTAGTATAAACAAAAAACTGAGAGCTGATTGGTTGAGGGCGTATAGGGACGCTTACTGTTTGTTTACAGGGCATTTTTCCGGACGCTATTTCAGTTCTTTGTTACACCGTGACGATTGAACATTCCATTATAATTGTTTAAAAAATGTCGGGAACAGCGGGCGCGACGAGTTGCGTAACTAGAGAATCACCTGTGCCTCGTTGTGAATTTAACAGTTGTGAACATTGTTATTATAATTACGAGAAATTTTTTGGAACTCTTGTGTCTGATATTAGTGTCGGGTACTCGACATGGCGTCGTACTGTGTCACTACAGTTGTCGATCCACATACAGGGACGCACACACAAAATGCAGAGAGGATGTGGCTGGAGGTGCGTAAGTTTGTTCCGCGTTTCGGTAGAAAAAAAAAAACACATTACGAGGGATATTCGTCTGTGTTTATTTATTATGAGACACAGGGATCACAGGACAAGGTTCCATGCCTTCTGGAAGTTAGCAGGAGAATTGTACCCGGGGCTAGGTTCATCCAGGAATGAATGTGAGTACCATATTATGTAAGTGATTGCTTTTATAATTGTTATTTTAAGATAACATATTTCCCTTGCCCTTTGAATTTCAAATAACTAATTCATATATGCAAAAAATATTGAAAAATTATTTTATAATTGTTATTTTAAGATAACATATTTCCCTTGCCCTTTGAATTTCAAATAACTAATTCATATATGCAAAAAATATTGAAAAATTACAGAAGGCGGTGTTCTTATTCCTTGCCCAAAAATTTTTGGGTGAAATAATGTCAAATAGGGTGCCTTTTTTTGGGGGAAATAATGTCAAATAGGGTGCCTTTCTAAATATTATTACGGTTACAATAAAAGGGGTTGGTTTAGCGTATTTTTTAAAAATGGCGATAGGGTGGTTAAATTATAACGGGGGTGGCTTTTAAGGGATGGTTTTGAGATAATTATGTGGGGAACAAATAGAGGGGGTGGTTTTCGTTGTTCTTAATCAGTCACTTTGGCTCGTTATTAAAGGGGTTGGTTTGGCGAATTTTAAAAAAATGACAAAAGGGTGGTTTAAATATAAAGGGGGTGGATTTTAAGGGATGGTTTACTGATAAAGATGAGGGGAACGCATAGGGAGGGGGTGGTTTTCGTTGTTCTTAATCAGTCACTTTCGGCCCGTTATTACCCACCCAGCACCCCTATTCGCTCCACGATCCCGTAAGTTTGTTGGCTTATTTATCATTTGCACAACATTTCTTATGTCACAAATTGTTACTACATCGTTTGTGAGTACATTTATGCAAAAAAAATTCGAAAAATTGCAAAAGTGCGTGTTCTAAAAAATTACTGAAAAATTTACTTTTCGCGACTTTTCTACTAGATTTGTCATTATACACCACAAAACATAAATTAATTAAACACCAGACTGATAATAAGCTAAAAGCTAATCAAAAATAGAGGTTATATTTGTGTATATACACTTTTATTTGATGAGCGACAACTTAGATTTAGTAATATAACCAAAAATCCCCAACGAGTCCCAACTTAACTAAGAAGGACTTCACACTCGTCGTCGGTGCAGCGTAGTTAAAATAAGTGTTACTTTATTTTATAAAGTGTAACTTGCACAAGTATTGCTTAATATATAGATCGGTGCAGTTAGGCCTAAGTATTCTGTGTCTATACAAATCAGTGTTGCCATCTGAGTATATCAAACCATCCTACGAGCAAGCATAAAATATCCTATATTTTTTTTAAAAATCCTTCCAAGTTTAAATTATGTTCCAATTATTTTAAATTAGGTAGTAAAATATTATAATATAAAATAAAATTTAGTAAAATATAAAAAATGTCAGACTTTTTTCAGATACTGAAAATCTTCTGAGGCCTATTTATAACCTCGGGTCACGTCAATTTTCCGGGGGAAGAACATAGAACATGACCTTATAAGAGTGGCTAACTTGCTTGGAGGTAAATCAAAGAAGAGGCCATAACCTCAAATGCTATTTAGTCACATAATAGTTTGGTGATTGATTGTAATATTTTATTGTGAACGTATTCCCGTGTTTGCTGTGTCAGAAAATTTAGTGATTATTATCACACACCAATCGACTATATTGTTCATAATTATCAAGGACTGATGAAATTCTATAGAAATTGACACTGTCTACGTTATTTTCACAACCCACGACAGTACGAAAACTTGTCATTTTAATTAAAAATGTAAGGAGACAAAAATTGAAAAAGTTGTTAAATAAGTACAATTGGAATTAACTGAAGTGGGGTTATGATTTGTTATTTGATTATCCTCCAAGCAACCTTAATAACGTGACGTCACGTGCAGATGATCTATTTCATACGTATAATATTAGATTCAACTCGCATCACATTTCCACTAGACCTAAATGACGCCCGAACGAACCAGCACAATATTTGTTGTATCTCTTTATGACCACATAATGATGGGAAAGATCAATTAAGTAAAACAGAGCAGCGACCAATAACAAAAGAAATGTTATTTAATTCATTTATGGCAGTGTTGTCAAAAATCCCTCAAAATTACGTGAATATCTCTTTGTCCCTTGTAGATCTCAAAAATCCCTCGAATAGGGATATATCCCTCAAAGTGGCAACACTGATACAAACAGAAATTGCTTAAAATGCTTGAAGCATTGATAAACAATGATTTTCTGGTGGAGGGGAGAGAAACATAGGCGTGTGATTCAAATTTTAAAAGTTTCAAATTTTGAACAAAATTAGTCAAATTATTTTTAAGCTTATCGTAGAGATATTGCTGGTAGTGGAAACAAGTATACTTATTGCAATACGCAGAAACAACTAATGACTAGAAAATTGAAATGTCGGTACTGAATAGACCGATAATATAAATCGTCTTGTTTATGACTTTCAGAAAAAATTTAATAAATTTTTTTATTCATCCGCCTTCCTTTTTATTCCAAAAGTACTTTATTTCTAAAATAATTTCCCTATATCAATTTTTTTATCTAAAATTGTTATGTGTGAGTAACTAATATGTTATCTTGTGTTATTATTATTAATAGGTACCATAGTATTTAGCTTTTGGGCCAAAATCTTGTTTTTTCAAAAGTCTGGGATGAATTTCACATATTATTTTCTGTTCAAACTTGCTAATGATGGCCAATCCTTTTTTTATTAAATCATTTTTCCTTGATTTTGTGAGACTCCCCGGTCACTTCATCATCATAAAAGCAGAGATGTCTCAAGATAAATAAAAAAGTATGCGCTAAAGTTAAATTGTCAAAAATATTAATAGAAAAATTAAATAAAAGATAGTATGGAAGTGTACAAACATTAATGACACTAATTCAAGAATGCATTAAATAGGTATATATTATTACACTTTATTTTAAATATAAATTATACAAAATTTTCATCATTTTACAGTATATTTACTTGCACTTGAAAATAAATACCATATACGCGGTAATAACAATACAAATTTAAATATTATAATTACTTGAAAACGCCAACTTTTCGTCATAGGAAGTTATCAGCTACTGTCTACGCCCATGGAATATTTACACTACTTATAAAAAAAGCGAAAAATCGCAATCACTATCAAGATGGTGAAAAATTGTACTGTTAACAATTCGCCTAGAAAATAATAGAGCAAGTTCGGTTGCCTTGTAGCCAATCAGAAACTACAGGGTCCAGCGTTTTGGCATCAAGTCACGTGGTAATAAGCTTTGTTTAGTTATTTATGGTCGAAGGAATGAACCATGAACCTTCATAACCATAACCTCCTTGGAATGAACCACGGTTCATAGATAAAACGGTTATCGCATCCTTCGACATAAATGGTCGAATGTTGCATTATTATAAAATTATGGTGGGGAAAGCGTCAATGACTTCACGAAGGGGTTATTCGCCTCTCGTTCGAAGTGTTTATTTTTGCATTTGTGTCCTTTTAAGTTTTTAATTTTAATATTGGTTTTTCTTCGATTTCTGTTTTGTTTGGACTCTTACTTGTTTCGCCAAGATATGAGATGTGAATTTCAGTGAAAAAGACACAAGTAGGTACTTATCCTATAAAAGTTTGTATGTACATACATAATAATAATTATAAAAACAGAGGTGAGTATTTTACTATTTTCTGATAATGAATATGTATTTGATGAATGTCAAAATAAAAAAGAAGCTAAAACCATTCACTAATTTGAAGAATAATATAAATAATAAACATCTATTCTTTATAGCTGCCGTGCCTTCAAAATTCTTAAAAACAGTTAAAGTTGACTGTAGGTCAGAAAAATAAAATAAAACTAGACGTGCAGAAAAGCAAACAAAAAATAGTGGATGATATACTGGCTGACTGGCACAATCGACTACCAATATTAATTGAATGGAGTCAGCGCCAGCGGTTGGTTTTTGGCAAAACATACTTAAATAAAATAAGATTGTTAATATACAATAAGTGATCAGGAATTACAAAACAGTCGTAAAAAACGAGATGCGGGGAAAAGAAACTAGAGGAGGCAAATATTTCTGTCGAGTTATTAAAAAAAAAAAAAAACATTAAAAATATTTTCTTTATTTTATGCTAGTCTTACTTATTCCTGTTTATCTTTTCTGAATATGTAACACTGTGTAATACATATATTGTGATTACTACGAAACCAGAGTAGCTAGCAGTAAGAAGAATTTTGTGAGATAAAGATGACTTTCATTGTTATTCTTTAAGTAATAAATAATTTGTTGTGTCAACTAGTTTGTAATTGGAAAAAATTTTTTTTTTTTTTGGTGTGAAAGAGAGGGGTTTTTGTTTCCCCCTTTTTGTATTTAGTGATACTTTTTAAATTATGTATGCATGAAGTATTATATATTTATTCAACTTTCGGAATATTAACTTGTCTGTATTTATTTTAATATAAATGCCTAATCAAAATACGATTTCTTGGGTTTAATTTCATAAATAATTACTGAAAAACATATAATTACTACCTACCTACGTTAACAGAAAATGATTGAAAAACTTGTTGCATAATTGCTGAATAAGTTAATAATAGTTTTTGTTGCCTAATAATAACAATGTGTAGTTTTTAGTGCCAAGTGAGTAGGACATCAAATTTAAAACCTGAACCTATTTTATTTATTATTATGCTGTTTAAAGTGTAGGATAGAGGTTATGGCCACTACACCGCACAGAACAAAAAAGATACACCGTTTATGGTCACCAGTGATATTTAAGTTCATTATTAAGCTTCCTAGACTAGTTTTCTATTCAGCTAACATTTTACAGTAGTCTGTGAACCCATCTATTTGCAATGAGGGCTAACGTTTTCAGGCTCACTAGTTGGCGCCACTGGCTAGTGTTGTCATGTCAAAAGTTATTGTTAGGCGCGGGAAAAGTTTATAGTGTTTTATTATAATTATTTCGTACACCAGCAAATAAAAAACCTTATTAATTGTGCCTCAGTGTTGTGCAGTTCCATTTTGTTCGGAAACAAAAGGCGGACATATGCTTCCGAGAGACAAAACTCGCCTAAAACAGTGGTTGATAGAGATAACTTTACTCCTTCGAAACATTCGTGTGTTTGTAAGAAACATTTTAATCCTGACGATTATGCTTTACGAAAGGAGTCTACTACAAAATTGAGAAATAATCATGTACATTCGTTGTTTTCATCATATTCATTCTTGATATAACCTAAATTTAATGACATAAGACACTTTTGATAAGTACAATAATTTCCCAACTGAGGAAGTAAATTACTACTTTCCCCTTCTGCCATTATTGTGTTAAATGTTTTTTAGCTAATTTTTATAAAAATTACTAAAAACTAGCGTTAAAAAGCCATAGTAAACATTAACGTTCAGTAATATAGACATTACCCTACATTAACGCCTCTCGTGGTGAATTCAAGCGCGTTAACCCTCATTTACTCGTAATGCCTGAGATAAATTACAAATGGATTTTTTTGTTAGGCATTAGATGTTTATATTTTAGAATAAAATAATAATTCAAAAATTGTATTCGATATGTAATACTGTATAGGCACTGTTATGATTTATCTGAATGGGAAAATTATGTGGTTCGAAGAATAGCATAAGTCAAGTTTGTGATTTAACTTACATAAGATCATTAGCCGAACTGATAATAATAGAGACTCTGATTAAACCTAAGCAATTATTGCCAACCTAACAAGATAAATATCTGTCCTTAGTTAAGACTACCGAAAGTGAACGGATTTACGTTTTTCGAGCTAATGATCGACAGACTGGAGGGGATTTTAAGTTAGAGTAATTTAATACAATCACTTTCACTGGCATTTTTGTTAGTGTTCAGTCTCCCCACTCTTTGCCACAAAACTGAATGGCATTCAGTTCCCCTTCACCCCTCGACAATGTTTACAGTTAGTTAATTCAGTTCATTTTGTTGGTGTTTACATAACCTAAAATGAGATATGGATGTAAATAAATTAATTAATGATACAAATGTGGAGATTCGCCTATTTGATCCTATCGCGCCAATATCCATTTGGCATGATGACGGTCTCGGATGCTAGGGCCAGGCAGGACTATTGCCTTTTTACCCTAGTCATCGCTGTAGACCTGGACCGGCCTCGTGCAGGGCGGGTTAACTTACTTTACGAACGGCCCCACTCACAAATGTGAGCGGTGCCGAAGATTTCGGTCAACCTCCCCTGGGTCCTGGCTGATGAACCCTGCTGGCTAGGGCCTCTTCTGGCGCTCTTCTGTCTTCGTCTTCTTTCTTCGCCAGCTTGTCACCCCCGGGGGTAGTCATCTGTCTGTCAGGGACTGTGTGGATATTCTGTGACTTGGGATTGACTGCCAGTACACAAAGTGGCAATTGACACATTGTCATCTGGATCATCGGACAAGGTGAGGATGAACTGTGTAGCTCTAGGAGGTGAAGGCCTAAGTGCTTTCTTAGCACTTTCGTCCTTCACGGAGCCAGGGGACAACGGGCACTGGTCGGTTTACTGACCGGCGCCCGCAAGGTTTGTGGGAGGGTGGTTGGTCGTGTCATGTCTTTTCAGTGGGTTTAGTCCATCTGTAAGGAAAGGATTAGTTATACTTACCCGTTATCCAGTAACTGTACCTTCGGCCTCTTGTGCCTCGGTGCGTCGGCCGGATCATAGGAGGTGGCCTCCCTGATCAGCGGGTTCCTGTGCTCCTCAGCTAAGGTGTACAGTTTCTTCGCTCTATCCCGGATGATTTCGGTGACTGGTGTGTACTCCAGGTCCCTGAAGATGTCAGCGTTTCTAACGTACCATGGTGCGCCCACCGCTGTCCTGATGGCCACGTTTTCCACGGCTTGGATCTTCTTCAGATAGGTCTTCGCTTGGTATCCCCATGCTACGGAGGCGTAGGTCAGCTGTGGTCTGATGAGTGCTTTGACTAGCAGAAGCTTGTTCCTCAGACTGAGCCTGCTCTGGTTCCCTACCATCGGGTAGATGAGAGCTCTCGTCCGTTTGGCCTTTACCACGATGGCTTCGGTGTTCTGTCTCCATGTCAGGCCTTTATCCATGATTACGCCAAGGTACTTGACGGAATCGTGCCATTGGATGTCCTCGCCGAACATGGAGACGTGTCCTGTGGGGGTTTCCTTGCGTCCTTTCCTGAAGAGAATCGTCTGGCTTTTCTCCGCGTTGACTGCGACTTTCCACTTGATACACCATTCTTCCAGAAGAGAGGCTGCCTCTTGGAGTCTTCTGGTGGCTGTTCTCGCACTCCAGGATCTGGCCGTGATGGCCGTGTCGTCCGCGTAGAGTGCCATTGCGGTGCCTTCGGCCCTTGGGAGATCAGAGGTGAAGACAGCGAACAGATGGGGTGACAGCACAGAGCCTTGGGGGACTCCGGCTTCCATCGGTCGATACGTGGACACACAGTCCCTGATCTTCACTCGCATCTGTCTCCCGTGCAGGTATGATCTAACTAGTTTGACGAGTGCAATGGGATAACCCATACTCATCATTTTAGCTAGTAGACCATCGTGCCAGACCCTGTCGAAAGCCTTCGCAACGTCCAGGAGTAGTGCCGCCGTGACCTGTCTTTGGTTGAAACCTTTGGTGACTTCTTCGGTGATCCTGAGCACTTGGAGTTCCGTACTATGTCCTGTCCTGTACGCGAACTGTTCATCCGGGATGATTTGGAGCTCTTCGGTTTCCTCTTCTATTCTTCTCAAGATGACGCGCTCGGCTACCTTGCTCACAGCTGAGAGTAGGCTGATGGGCCTGTAAGAGGAGGGAAAGAGTAGTTCCTTACCTGGCTTCGGGATGACTATGACGTCGGCCTTCTTCCACCTGTCCGGAAAGTATCTGAGCCTCAAGATCCCGTTGATGATATTCACCAGGGCTGCCACCCCTTTGCTGGGTAGCTTCTTGAGGGCGATGTTTCCGATCTTGTCACATCCAGGAGCTTTCCTCGGCTTTAAGCTCCTTAGAATCTCCCTTGACCTCCTCTGGAGTGGTCGGACGGATGTGATCATCGTCTGGCAGGCGGAGCATCCGACGCACTCTGCGTTCCACGTCATCAACCCAGTCCTCGTCCTCATCATCGAGTTGGTTTTCCCTACACTGCAGTTCCAAGCTGTCCGCGAATGCTTCAGCTTTTTCCTGGCAAGTGTAGACAATCCCATTCTCTCCGTGGATTGGGGACATTGGTTTCGGCCTGTTCCGCAGAGCACGCTGGGTGTTCCAGATGCTCCTGTCCTGTGGGTCCAGTGATTCCAGGTGACGCTGCCATCCTTCTTGACGGTGTTCCTGGAGGGCAGCTTTGACTCTCCTGTTCAGCGTGTTATACGCGTGCCTGTCCTCAGGGAGTCTAGTCCTTTGGGCCCTTTTCTTCGTCCTTCGTCTGTCCCGAATCAGCTGCCTGAGGTCCTCCATGAGGTTTGCCATCGGCGTTGGTGCCCTTCTGGTCTCTGTCTCTGTAGTGCTTTCCTCCATCGCTTCCTGGATCTGTTTTTCCAGGGAGGTGATGGCCCTCTCCACATCTTCCTCGGATTCAATCCTGGGAATATGTGCAATGTTCCTTTGCAGTGCTGCACGGAACAATTCCCAGTCTGTCCTCCTTTTGATGAAGGTCCCAGTGTCCACATCATCCTTCTCTCCTAGATCCAAGAAGATCGGATTATGCTCGGTGGAACCTTCCGTCCTGGTAGAGATTTCCGCATTGAGGGTCATCTCCTTCATTATAGCGATGTCCAGCACATCCGGTCGGTGGATCCCATTGTCGTGCGTCGGCTCGTCCGGTCCTAGTGCCTGCATGTTGCCAGCGTGTCGTCCCAGGAATCTCAGCAGATCTCGTCCTAGAGTGTTAGTGACTCTGCTGTTCCATTCCTGTGACTTGGCGTTCAGGTCCCCTATGGCAAGCACCTGAGTCTGGTCCTGGAATATTGCATCCAGGTCCGTGTCCAGGATCCGGCATCGGGGCGGCTGATAACAGGATACCACTTGAATGTCGCCATTTCGTGCCGTTGACACTACTACGGCGGTGGCTTCCAGGTTTTCCATGTCCGGCAGCACGATTGGATGGTGGTCGATCGACTTCTTTACCAGCAGGGCTACTCCTCTCATTTGATCCTATCGATCAGACAACTTATACGTTATATTTAAGTAAGATCGATGCAAAAAAAATGACAGGAAGGTTATATTAAAACAATAAAATTTTCCAAGCAGTGTGTTTTTATATCCATCAACCAATATCAATTTTTCCATTTTCAAAATAACCTTTCATGCGCCAAAAATAAAAAAATTTGTAACTTACACATATATCAATACAATCATGAATGGCTGTACTTACAGATAAAGCCGTTATTTTGGAGAATGAACCAATGAATATACTGTTCACTTTTAGTTAAATCACTCTCAGATTCAGTTTGTTTAGCACGATAGAAAACGGTTTATGTATGATTGGCTAAATGCCTTATGAGCAAAGATCAAAACAGAGAAGAAGAAGATCAACCATAACCTAACTCTTATTAAACAACAGAAAAAGTTCCATGCATTTTAAAAGATGTCTAATCCAAAATGTGAGGAATCTCGGCAAAGTTACATAGACAAAAATCCTTTCGACGGTTTCACAATAGATGATAATTCAATATTGGAAAAATTGGAAGGGCGACATCCGTGCCCAAAATGTGGCAAATCAAGAAAGTTTTACTGTTATTCTTGTTACGTACCCATTTTAGAATTAGAGGGAAAACTACCAAAAGTGAAAGTAGATACTTTGAGAATTTTTATTTTCGAGGTGTACTCAATTGTTCATTTTTTAGCTTCCCTTTAAAATTGATATAATTAAACACAAGCATGAAATAGATGGGAAAAGTACTGCAGGACATGCTGCTATACTAGCCAATGATAATGTTACTATTTACATATACCCAAATATTCCTGACTATGATGAAGAGAATGTAGTCTTAATTTTTCCAAGTCAAAATGCAATTAGTGTCAGTCAGTTAGTAAATGGATGCAATTATGAAGAAATGTTGAAATACCAGCAAGAATCCTTAGACAAATTACCAAAAGGATATAATAAAAGTACATTAATGAAAATAATACCAAAAACTCGTCAAGAATATGAATTCAACGTTAAAGCAAAAAAATTACCTATAACAAAAGCAGTCTTCATTGACAGCACGTGGAATCAAAGTAAAGGAATTTATAAAGATGAAAGAATAAAGAAAATAACTTGTGTGGTAATACAGAACAGGATATCTCAGTTTTGGAGACATCAAAAGGGCAGCCCAAGATGGTACTTGGCTACTGTTGAGGCAATTCATCAATTTTTGATAGAAGTTCATTTACATTTGTGGGGTTTAAATCCGAATTACAATGGAATAAAGAATTGTTTTACAGAAAAGCGTTTAAGTCAATTTAAATGTTTATATAATACAGATGTATTAGCATATAATGGCCAGTATGATAATTTACTTTACTTTTTTCAACATATGTATGATTTGATTCATAAATATTATAATCATGAGGAATTGTATGCATATAAAAGGAGATTAATGTATTAATTTTATATTTTAAAAGCTGCAAAGTAAGTTAAATAAACAATCTCATTTATTATTTATGAACTAGGTATTTTCCCGAGAGGTGAACCACCCCTGTGATTCACTGTACAATCCATTGGGAATACTTGTAAATACTTGGGAATCCTTGGGAATATTGTGGAATTACCAGGGAATACTTAGGGAATATCTTAGATTACTTGGCAAGACAAATAATGCGCCTTTGAGTAAAAACTGTGTAGTGTGGGTGGTAACAAGAGTGTCGCATTTATTCTAAAGGTAAGAATGTGCCAAAATTGATTACTTTGATATTGCTTTTTACAGTATTCTTCGAGATATTTTTATAAACGTATATAATACGATAAATGGTAACCAAACATTAATTTGGTGTAAAAAGACAATACATTATGATAAATTTGTATAATGTAGAACATTGAGCAAAACGCGTACAAAATAATGCGAATTATCTGTGATTAGTAAAATACGAGCACAGATCAAAATTCCAAGAAAACTACTAGTACATTTAATTTACATTAAATGAACGTGCGTCCATGGGTACATTAATTAAAGGAAATGACAAAGAATATTTTAGTTATTTTTTTTTTAAATATCGGGAAAAATCAGACTTTATGGTTGAAAACTCCCTGAAAAGAAACTTTTCACAATGAGGTAAAAATAACCTTGTGTTGTGTATTACAAATTTCTTGGCCATTCTCACCCATAGCGCCATCCAAATGTGAACGGCCAAAATGTATAGTGTAATTTAGACTTTGAATCGTAGTCTTTCGTCACAGTAAAATTTTATAGCCTGTTGTCAAATGTATTTTGGTAATATTTTTTTCTGTCAGTATACTCTCCCTGTGTTACGCCACTTAACAAAGCCTGACTTACTATAATGATTATAATGAATTTCAGACGAAAATTCCATGAGACCTAAACACCGTTCACATTTGGATATCGCCAACTGTACATATGTACAGGGTGATTCACTTTTAATACCAAAAATTTTAACATTCGATAATCTCCATGAATTAAGGTTATTTTGTGGTATAAACTGGTCCGTTTATACGTCGTTTATACCAGAAAACAACTTTATTTTGTCGAGATCTATCGACAATTAAAATCTTCGGTATTAAAAGTGAATCACCCTGTATAAAGAAATATAAATGTATTGATGACATGACATACGTATGTAGTTATCGAGGTATGTATGTATATATTCCATATTATTCTAGAGATGGAGTCATCAAAAGAATCTTTAACTAAATTTTTAGCAGAAGTTCATGTTTATTTACCGCAATATTTAATAAAGCTATTAGCATACAATGGGTTTGATAACATTATATCAATACCAAATATCAGAATTAGAGGATTCTGACATATTGAATTTAGCAGTGTATGCTAAAGAAGTACTAACTATTTTATTAAAAAGTGAAGTTTATAATAACTTTAAGGAATACAGGAAATACTTGGGAATACTGAAAATATTAGGAAATATATTCCCAAGTATTCCCAAAAATGAGAATCACTACAAATTTTTAGCAGGTGATTCGCTCCTCGGTATTTTCAGCACAAAAATTATGACCTCTATTGTAAGTTAATGCTTTTCCGAATTGTTTATTTATCAGTTGGTTATGAAATTAAACCACATAACCAAAGCCGACTTGAATAGGAATTTTAAAAAATCTTAATGATGGCTACCGATTTTTGGATCCAATCCATTGAACATATAATCATTCGCTATAAATTATAATTAATTATTTTGAACTATGAGGGGTCGTTTTTATATTCTTGGACTGGGCATGAAAACAAAAGTAGAGTAGCAATAAAAAATTGTTTCAATAACATCTTTAATCCGTTGTAAAAATATTCATTTGGTTTCCTCACAAAATAGCCCTTAAGAGCTGCTTTAGGTTCGTCATTGTCCCTGAATTTTATCCCCTAAGTGCATTTGAGATTTGGAAACAAAAATAGTCACTGGGTGCTAAATCTGGACTATAAGGCGGTGTTAAATTTCTGGGAAGCCACAATCAGCCACAGCAGCTTTTGCAAGTCTTGACTTGTGCACTGGTGCATTGTCGTGGAGCAGCAAAACATCTCGCATCAGTTTTCTGCATATTTTCACTTTAATATAATCTCTTGAGGCCATGCATTAAGCTTGATATCCCATCACTGTACTACCCTTTTTTTAGATAATTAATATACAAAATTCCCTGACTGTCCCAAAGAATGGTTGCCATTATTTTTCCTACAAAAAGGGTGACCTTAAACTTCTTGGGAGGGCTGGACTGGAGCTCTTGACAGGCAACTGCATTGACTCTTATTTCGATTCAGGATCATAACAATGAATCCACATTTCATCTTCAGTGATAAGTTGATTGATAATTAAATCTGATTCGTTTACACAAAGCGCCAAGATTGTTGACACGTCTCTACTCTAACATGCATTTGGAATGGCGAAAGCATTTTCTGAAAACCATGGTTTCTGAATCTCCTAATAAAGCTGCTTCTTCAATCTTGCATCCTCCAGTACCATACACCTGGGTTTTTCAACCACATCTAAATTGATCACATCAGCAGGGCGACCTGGACGGGGATCATCATCCAATGATTGTCAACCACATCTAAACAGTTTTAACTTGGAAAGACAATCATTCCTGTACACAACCAACATTTCTTCCAAAATAATTTTTGGGGGTTTTCCTTGTTTTGCAAGGGATTTTATAACAGCACGGTAATCGATTTTATTAATTTTGAGAATTCAACAATGCACGACAACACAAACTAACAGTTAATGAAATTTGCAATGTTACAATTGTTCTGTAAATTGACACGTTTCCAAGGCATGTGATTAAAAATAAAACTTAATAGAAAATTTTATTCTCTCATGTAGTTAAAAAATTTCATACAATCTCGAAAGATAGATATATCTGAAAGAAAATCAGTAAATACCGAGTTTTTTTAGTCATTTTATCATTAACAAAAAATTGTGGTTCGCGGGTCAAATTCTTATACTTTTGACTTGATATCTTGAAGTCTTTTCTGAAATTTAAGTCCCAAGTTAATAGTTAAAGAACAAAAAAATTCAATCTTACATGTGTAACCCATTCAAAGACCATGTTTACGCGGCTTAAATTTCCATGCCAAATTAGCGAGGACCACATCTTTTAATAAGCAAATACCGAATGTAAACGTTTTATGGACTAAATATACAAGTTGTCCCACTTTTAAATACCAAGACTTCAACAATTGAGAGAGGACCTCATTTTAACAAAAACGTTTCA
This sequence comes from Rhamnusium bicolor, assembly GCA_029963845.1. Classification (NCBI taxonomy): domain Eukaryota; kingdom Metazoa; phylum Arthropoda; class Insecta; order Coleoptera; family Cerambycidae; genus Rhamnusium; species Rhamnusium bicolor. The sequence continues at coordinate 682,016 of JANEYF010002599.1, read as the reverse complement.
ATAGGCTGTAGAAGGGATTAAACAATTTAGCCAGAGATGGGTAACGATTTAATAACTTTTATTACTGTATTTTTCTCACGTCCTTATAACAACCATAAAACATCAAAATCCCACCTCTCGCCTAAAATTTCCTGATGAACTTTACAACCTGAACAACTGTTAGTACAATCAAGGGCACCAGCAAATTTTGAAAAATATAGAATTACGTTCTTGTTACTTATCTTGATACTTTATTTTCTGTTAAATTTTTTTTTATATAATCAATGTTTCTTTTTGCTTATAAAAATTATAAACCATTAAATAATTTGCATTAGTTGATTTATTTAGTTCTGGAAATGAACGACGTATATATTTATTTTTTGGATCTTTGCACGTCTCAATTAGCTGTATCAATCAATTAATCAAAAATAGATAGAAAGGTCAACTCTACCTTTGAGCAATGGTGAGTGCTGAACAATGTTTCATTTATACATATTGTGCTTGTTGATACTATAAATATTAATGCATTGCTGCAATATAGCAGTACACGAGCAGATCATACCTAATTTGATATACGCACAAAGATTCAAACAAACCGTATCTCCATACAAACATATGCCCCATATGCATACCGTATGATTATGCAGTGTGGGAGACCTCATGCACAGGTTACACATACAAAAATGTTTAAAAAATAAACTATACATCACTCCAATCTTTCTCCTATGTACAAAAAAATTCTTATAATTTGGTTGGAGATATCAAAAAAGTAAATGTAAAAATCTCCTGTTATCCGCTATTATTGGCAGAGGTTTAGCCAAGGAAAAAAGTACAAGGCCGTAATCAAAAAAAAAAAAAGAAGTAATTTTTCACCCTTACAAGGAATTTGGATGACAACTCAATGATGGATTTTAATCCTAATACTATATAAGAATAGTAATAAAATAAATTGTATTTCTGATAATGCACTTATAAATGTGTAAGTATCGGGTTAGTTTTAGTAATGTACATCCCCATTCTTTTTTTAATTTTACACTGATAAACAAAAAATTCAAAACTGGTCATATGGTTTTTTATGTAGATTCCAGGTATGCTAATAGTTTTGCAGTTGCATGATTTGTATACAGAGTACGCAAAAAAAGTACGATTTTTTATATTTCTACAAATTTGGATTTGAGTTAATCTTAGAACAAATAATATCCAGTATGTCATGGAAAAACCACCAAAAGTTGCTTGAAAGAGATAAACAAAGAGTGAAACCAAGGAGTTGCTTTGTAAAGAAACTGAACATAAAAATACAATAAAAAAATAAAATAAATGAACTTCAATTACGTAATACAGAATTAACTAATATTTTGTCATTGCTCCATTAGCGTCTAAAACTGCCTGAAGTCTTGCAGGCATGGACAAAATCAGATTTCTTGCAAGGTCAACTTCTTGCGACAAGTTCTCCCAAGCGTCTTCAATTATCCCTTCCAATTCTTGGGCATTATTTGGATGGTTATTTAATTTTCTTATATGTTTCACCATTAGTCCCCATACATTTTCAATTGGATTTAAATCCGGACTTTCAGATGGCCATGGTAACAACTCTATGTTTTTATTAAGAAACCATTGCCTGACACGATGGGCCGTATGTATGGAGCAGTTGTCTTGTTGGAAAATAAAATTATTTTCCGGAAACACCTCTATTACTGACGGCAACACAATATTGTCTAATATTTCAATATATTTAATGGAATTGAGATGACCACCACTGTTCCAACACACACCTAACCCATTTAGGCGCATCCAAGCCCAGACATTGACTGAAAACCTTCCTGATATTTGTGGATCGAAAGTATATTTTTCGTCGTATCTAGTGGAAGGAGGCCTATATATGCGAACATGTCCATCGTTACAGGATTAAAAGCCTTTTCGTCAGAAAAGACAACTTGTCCCCAGAAGTTTTCATCATTGATTATATAGTTGAGTGCAAAAATAATCCTACCCTGCTTCTTTTCTTCTGAAAGTTTGTATTTTTTAACCCCTGAACAACTCTTCAAGTCGCTTTGTAGTTTTATTCTTCTGCAAGCAGTAGATACCGAAGCAGGGAAATTTGTCTCTGAAATTGCATTTACTGCAGTCTGAAAAGGGTTTTCTATTAGGTAATTTATAAGATTTTCATCTTCTTGATTATTGCTCTTTCTGAGCCTACCGGATACCTACGGGATACCGTTTGGTTGGTTTCCCCATTGTTTTTTACTCCCATTGTATTCAGCAGCAAGTCTTCTTATGGACCAACTATCTTCAATTTTAGAAATTTTTGAATATCTGTTAGATGTCGAACCATTTTTAATAATGACGCCACTGATTAACGGCAAAGTGACATTGTAAGATTATTAATATCAATCAAAGAATGAATGATTTACATAGCTAAAAGAAAGTGAACCAGTTTTTTTTGAAATCAAGTGTACACACCCGATAGATGCAAGTAGGATCTTGTATAGTTAAGTTGTTTTACTCGTGTATTGCTTTATTATTTACAAAATCTTTGAAAATAAAGTTTGGTAAGTATGTTTTTACATGGAAACTGCGCGAATAGAAATAGTTTTAGTTGTAAAATTAATTGTAATTTCTGTAAAAAATGGAAAATGTATGTTTAATTTGTGGGAGTGCTTGTGACCCTTCTAAAGACTCAATTGTTAACAAACTCACTAAAAAAGGGCTATTAGGCATAATAAGAGCTGCTGAATTCAGACAACATGAATTTTCTGAAAATATCCTTACTTATAAAAATGAAATATTGTATGGTATGAAGAGTTTTAGATTTCATACATCTTGTAGAAGTTCTTATGTTAGTAGAGGAAATATTGCTGCCAATAAATTTTTTATAGACATAGGCCTAGAGTTTTATTGCTTACTGTTGACATATATTATTATTAATTAGCTCGTTAATTAGATAGAAATATAAAATAATTTTGACATTAGCTATCATGTATGAATTTTAATTCTATCCCCAATGCTTTGAATGCGGTTACTAAATTATTATTTATCTGCCGCACATGCATCGTGACATCATTAATTTTTTGTTTCTATGGGAACATATAATCATGTAAGAAATTCAATTTACAAAAGGTAGCGGTAACTAATAAAATACGTACAATCTTGTGAAAATACATTATTGCAATATTATAAACCCTGCCGCGCCACATAATAGGCAAGCTGGTCGCATTACGACTCCAGGAATCCTAGCGCAATTGTCACTGTGAAAATGAAGCGCATTAAAAATTCGATTTCTCGAAAACTATGAGACCTAGCGAGCTGAATTTTTTTTCTAAAAACTTTTCTATAGTTTTGTCTACATTTGACTTCACATATATATACATAAATTTTTAATAATGAACATAGTTCCTCACACGATGAAGTTTTCAATGCACGGATTTGGTTATGGCGAATTTGGGGCTCATTTTCTCGAAAAGGCTTTAGGTTTTAGAAATTTCGTGGGTTCTGTTAAAAGCGCTGTAGTTTTTTATGTAACTGACAAAAATTTCAAAATCGTAACTTAAATCCTTGATTTAATAATACGATGTATGTTTTGAAAAACACATTTTTTGAATTAGTTCTCCGGCGGAGAAAAAACGATTTTACAAAATTCGTCCCTACTAAAAAAAGTTGTAGATATCCATTTCGAATAGCCAAATTCAACCCCTACAAGATGGTGAAGGTCCCATTTAGTTATACCTTAATTTAAAAAAACGGCATAATTGAGGTCCGATTTTACTCCACGAGTTATCGTATGACATTTTATATATTCCTAATTGTTCAGATCCAGGGAAAATAATAATAAAACTAGTATACACCTAACCTATTTTATTTAAATTTAAAAACTATTTTATCCTTGGTTTTAACACTTAGTAGCTATCAAGATGTCTAAAATTATGAAAAATAATTAGTTTCTAAAATAAGATACATGGATACCTTACTTGCTTAACACATGATTTAATTAAAATTTAATTGCGTTACTTGATTTTAAAAAATGGCCAGTTATCATTATTAGCACATTGAACAAACAGTGGCAGATTTACCAATATTTGAAAAAAATATATAGATATAACTAGTATTTAATTATAACGTATACATACACAGTGGCAGCAGACTGATTGGAAATGACAGCAAATAATAATTTAATCTTTTTTTTACTCTGATATTAATATAAAAAAATTCAAATACTATTTCGATATTATCCAATATTGATGTGCAATATATGAATATTGTTGGAAAGATTTTATTTAAAGGCTGAAAATAATTGTAATGATAGAGTTTTCAAATAACCTAAATCTGCCACTGGGCACATGACAAATTTAACAAAAATTCTGATACAAAAATGAGCTTGATAAAAAGTAAATATACTTAATATATTTTGTAATCACTAGTTGATTACATCTAAATGATTCATATAAATATTGTCTGAAATTTATTTGTGGCATTCTCTAAATTTTTCTTTTCCTTTCTTGAGACTTACTACCACAGGAATAATTTTCGTTAAAAATACAGTTACTTACCCAGTATGCTACTGAAGAAATAAACTTCTGCTCTTGTGACTTATGTCAAAAGATCAGGCAGAGGGTGTTTTTTTGAAAAAAGGAAACAGATTCGTTTACGAAACGTTAGGGAAATATATGTTGTAAAAAAAAATACCCTCTGACCGATCTTTTGACGTGAAATCACAAGTGCAGAGGTTTATTTCTTAAGTAGCATACTGGGTAACTGTTTTTTTAGATAACGAAGAATTATTCATGTGACAGTAACTCCCAAGAAAGAAAAAGAAAGATTCATATAAACTCGAGTCGTATGAATAAAATTAAAGTCACACTTAGTAAAATACATATACCTTACACACATACAATAAAATTATTATTACTTACTTACTAGTAGGTATTTAAAAAATATATAAAAAAGATCTACTTTTAAAAATATTTACAATTTACGCAAATCTAAAACAAAAACACTACCATCTGAAGCACTGGCTCCTACTTTATCTCCCCTAGAATTCCAGCAAACTTCAAATATTCCCCCAGTTCCTTTATAACTATGGACGAGTTGCCCTGACTGCGTTGACCAAATGTGAACACATTTATCAAAACTACCACTTGCCAAAAATTTTCCATCCGGGCTAAATGCTACGGAATATACAGGTTCAGTATGTTTAGTTAATGTATGGATACACGCTCCCCCTCTCAACATCCCAAAGTCTAACGGTGGAATCAAAACTAGCAGAAGCTAAGATAAGATTCATATTGGGATTTTGTGTACCAGGTCCTGTGGGTGACCATTTTATAGTATATATTTCTTTTGAGTGGGCTTGTAAATCATGGACACAGGTATCATGTTTCATTGACCATATTTTGAGTGTCATATCATCAGAACACGATGCTAATAATTGACCTTGTGGATCCCATTTGATTGCATTTACTTCATTCTGAAAAGGAAAGTAGTGATCATGTTCTATGGGCTACCAAAATACTACTGAATAATTTTAGTAAAACAATGGACTGCACTCTAATTAACTTAGTCGGTGTTAAATTGTTAACATCTTTTAATCTGCAACGTATCACTGCAGATTAAGAAAACTGCATACATGTATTAATAAATTTAGAAGTTGATGTCCCAGTAAATCACATTTTAACAAAAATGTCTGAATTTTCAAAAAAAATAGACATTTTTGCCTCCATCGCATTCATCATACTGAGAGTTTTCTGAAAATATCATAGTAATACATAGTATTACAATGTTGCGGTTTAAACATAGACGCATTTAAAAATTGTATATTTTCTTTTCTGAGGTTGTGTTGGAAATATTTTGCTTGGCACAAATAGTTTTAGATAAGTGCCAATTTTGGTTGGTTATTAATAACACTTGCAAAAGGCATGCTATTTTTATGACACTGCTTACTAATTTTTTTTTCACAAAATTTACATTTTGATTTTACACAATCCTTACCATTAACTATGTTTTTACAAACTACAACCCAATTAATAAAATGTGGCATTTGACAAAATGATCCATATTTTGTATTCTGATTATTGCATAATATATCTGAAGAGTTTTCAATATTATTATTTATTATAACAGTCAGGGCTGGACTAATACTATAAGGGCCGACTGGAAAAATTTAAATGAGGATTCCATATTTTAGACTGTTCAGTGATGAGTAAAGTTAACAGCAGTAGTAGCTTTTACCTTGAGAAACGTATTTATGAGAGGGCAAATTCATACACTATTCAGTGTAGCCGCGGTCAGTTTGTATTGTAAAATCAGTGTTTACTTCACTGTTTACTAGTGAGCTGCATTCCCAACATCTTAAAATTGTGGTAGGGTATTAAATGGCAATCATTTGCTAGTTCTGATTGGCAGACAGATCGTAAACAGACCCATTTACGAGCTGCCACAATCTAACTTGCTCTGCCAGAGGCGTTGCATATAGGAAGCAGGTGAATAAATAAGAGAAAGGCGAATCACTTACAATATAAATATATATCGTATCAAAGTAAGCATTGATTAAAATAATTATTACCTCATGAAAATATATAAAATAACTAAAAATTTATCACAACAAAGAATGAAAATAGAAAACAAAAATAAATAGTGAAGCTCATAAAAAAATATAACATCAGAATAAAAAAATATACATATAGTGTGTCCCCCGGTTGAGTTCGCAATAGATGATATGAACCTCAAGCTCGCATCACTAGATATACTAATGACTTTTTTAATGTAATTAATTATTTTCAAATACCTATAATATACACGATTAGACGCCTAGAATTCTTTCAAGGTAAAAGCTACTACTACCGGTATCACTAGTGATGAGATATTAAAAAAACACAAAAAGTGGCCATACAAAAGACATTTAATGCATGGAATTTTTTAGCCAGGGATGGATACATGGGGCAGTCGCCCTTCCTGAAACCAGATTTTATATATTTTAACTGATTTTTTTTGTTAGAGAATAAATTACATCTAATCTTGTATGGGATATTAATTATTTTTTGTATACTAAGGGTGGGGGTCTTGACATAAGTTGTATCCACCCTCATATTTAGCGATTTTTAAGTCTCCTATTATCTCATTCAGGATGACGGACTTTGGATTTTCAAAATACAGTTAAACTTCTATAACTCGCAATTCCCTATAACTCGAACATGTTTCAGTGTCCTTGATATATACTTTTTAAAAATATGTTCTTTAAGTTCTCTATCTCGAACAGTTTCGGAAGGATTTAGGAGGTTTGAGTTAGAGAAGTTCGACAGTATTTCATTTGTGTTCTATACAGTTTTTACGAGGATTTTATTGAGCTTTCTTGTTTTCAAGAATTAACCTAAATTTGCATTTTTTTTTTTTGAAATGGAGTGAATATGGATAATTTTTATATAATAATTGGACTAGTTATCTTTTTCCAATTTTAATAGGTTCATTTGTTTGATTTAATAAAAAAAACTGTAACTTTTATTCACAATAATTTATTTCTAAAATACAGCATCTATATTAACAAAAATAAGTTTGCATGTTTTAGTGATTTTTTTCACATAGTTTTTTTCTTTGTTTCTCTAGAAAACAATTTATACATACTTTGACAAAATAATCTTATTTTTTTAAGCGTTTTGGGAATTTTAACAAATCATGATTGTTCGATAGATTGTTGAGGATATAGAGAATCAGGAAGAACACAATCTCTAATATGACGTTGAGTTCAATGGTAAACAATTATGGCAGATATCATGAAGTCATTGAACATTTTCTGTTTATAGTTGATGCTATCAGGAAAAATAAAAAGCACACATATTTTACAAAATCTTTGACCTTACATGTAAAATATTTATAATAAATTTTAAGTCCTATTTAAATAAATCCCTTACTGCTTACTGTTCTTCCTGTTTCTATATTCTCAAAGATTTAACTGTGTCACAGCTATGACATGATTGTCCTTCTATAGTACGGATAATTAAAATTAATGTATTATAAATAATAAATGTCACTAACATGTCATCGTTAAGAATTTATTAAAAAATAAAAAATCATGATACTGTATCATTTGCCAATAATAAATAATTTACTTACAGTGTGCCCTTGGAAGGACTTAATTGGTTTATCCATTGACAATTTACAAACATGTATGCACTGATCAGTAGAGCAACTTGCAAAAGAAGTATTTGTTTGCCAGTCTACGTCTAAAGCTGGAGCAGAATGAAAACTGAATTGCTGAGTGCACTGTCCACTTGCAGCGTCCCAGATTATAGTAGTCTTGTCCACCTAATAAATAAAATATATTTTTATAATTAGAAGCGGAAAATAAAAAAATACATTTTTTCCGAGAGTTCAACAAAAAACATGACAAGGGCATATATGAATTTTCAAACTCATGTGTCTGATTAGACTATCAACTCTTTCGTTACGGTTGCTGTGTTATCACGGCCAAAACAATTTGTGCTCACTGGACGGTTGATGTGATTTAAAAAAACATTTTTCATGTGAAGCGGTTGTCGTGTGATCACGGTCAATTTTTTATTTTATTCTATATTGTATTGGGATGTACTAAAACATCACATGGCCCACCCATTTTGTTGTCTATAGCTCATGATAGATCAAGGTAATAGGATAATCATAAAAGATCGTATTAGGTTGCAGTGAAGGGAGATCACTAGGGCCTTAACAACCCACTCATAATCTAAGGGAATAGGAGGTGCTTTTGAATAGTTGCGTTTCGCACTGATTTTCATAAGTATTTCATTCACATTGAAAGTAGTAGGTTGTCTGATTTCACAATGCCTTGGCGAACATAAGAAATATTATATATTTATTATTTATACCAACCACAGTCGAAGTTCACAGTACACAGGGCACTGGTAGCATGCAATATTTCTCGTAACGAAAAAGTTAATACTGTGATTCTAGAAAAGGTAAATTAATTATTTGGGTATTTACATAAGCATCTTTCAAACTTAATATGATAACAACAAACTATAGTTTATCCAATATGAATTGAAACACTTCAGTCTAAAGTGTTTATACCAGGAGGGCACATTTTCACTCTCATCGTCAAAGAAATAGAATGCAAATCGTGCTTGTATGTGTTGAACGATACCTGTACATTACATTCTATATGAGAATGTGGTAATGCAGCGGACCAGATGTGAAACTCGGGCGGTAGTGTCTGAACTCTGATAAATTAATTCATGATTTGAATAGACTACTGGACTAGTTGTTTAATTAACCGTACAGTGCAGTGCATGTAATAATTTTGGATAAATATAATTATTTTCTGTGAGGTATTTATAGCATTTAGTGATCTTATTAAGTGGTTTTAGTAAAATTTCAATATTTGCATTAATTATTATTATTATTAACATGGCTTCTTGGAGGCTCTTTGAAACGCATGAAAATGAATTATCTGAAGAAAATATTGAACCGGTGGCGCCGTTAATAGAAACTAGTTCGGAGTTTAATAAGAACAAAAATTTACATGGTCAATGTCAGCGTCTTATTTGAAATATTTATGAATGTTTAAAGAGAGAAAATATTGAAACGACAGATAGGGACATTGTAAATAGAATTCATAAATTAACTAAACTTTCGACTTCTACGATTTATCGCGTTATTAAGGAAGGGGATGTTATAGATCACTCTACAAAGCGGAAAGGAAAAAAAACGAAAATTTTGTAGAATTGACGATACCTCGAAAGACGTTATTCGGCGAACGGTTTATAGTTTCTATGAGGAAAATAAAGTACCAATTTTAGAAATGAGTCGTGATAAATTGCCTGATTATCCGGATTATAATTATAAATCTTTAGAAATGCTACGAGGTATTTTATTAGATTGCGGCTTTAAACACAAAAAAATAGATAATGGAATGGTTGTAATGGAATCGCGACGTATCGTTGAACTTCGATGAGAATACTTACATAAAATGAAAGAATACCGTGAATCAAATAGGCATATAGTATATCTTGATGAGACCTGGTTTGACACACACGATGTTATTCAGTACGGTTGGGTAGATGACTCTAAAAATTGTAGTTTGAATACACCTTGCACGAGAGGAAAGCGCGTTATAACTCTTCATGCTGGAAGCAAATACGGTTTTGTACCCAACGCATTGATCTTGTCGGCCAAAAACTTCTACCTTGGTCGACGCTCATGGATATGACTAAATTCCCGTTGTTGGCGTTTTTATGCTGTTTTAATTTATATTGGAAACACTATACCTATAGTGTCCAATATTTTAATTTTACACTGTAATTCTTATCTGAATGCGCTAATATAAAAGTTTTAGAAAAATAATAAATTAAACACAACTCTTCAAGTACATTTTTATTGCAGAAACAACTAACCAATGACTTCAGAATTCTGAAGTCATTGCAACTAACTATATGCAAGATGACAGGATTAAATAATAGTATTCAAACTAATAAAACTAAGTATTTGACACAAATAATATTAATTATAGAAATGTTTGACATCAAAAATAAAACTTACAATTAAGAAACATGCCCTCCAGTTATAATACAAAAACTAAACTCCTAGACCGTTGCACGTCTTTCATTCTTTCAGAACTCATGGAGGTTTCGAAAACACGAACAAATTTTTTTAGTTCTAAATACTTTTTTTGAATCAAATATTTTTTACTGGAATCTCACTTCAGAAATGTGTCCAAAATTGAGAATGGTGAGTAGATGTATTCACACTGGGACTGTGTTATGAGGAATTTAGCATTTTCCTGATTTTTTTTTTTTTTTTGGGAATGGTTCCTGAACAATTTAAACAATAACGATATTCCGGCATTCCCTTTTATACTGATAAGGCATGATTTCATCGAGTGGTTATGTGAATAATGAGAAATATGACAATTTGGACAGAAGAAAATCCTCACGATACATTGAAACACCCCTGCATCCAATCAAAATAGGTCTCTGGGTAGCAATTTTGTGAAGACGAATTTACTTCACTTTCTTTAATCAAAACGTGATTGTAAATTTTTATATTCAACACGTGCGTCCATTCGTTCAGCAATTACACTGTGATGAGCTCACTTGAGGATATTTCCAACAAAATAAGGCTGCAGCACACACAGCACATACTACAATCAACTTCTTACGAGAATTTTACGATGCAACAGTGGATGAATATATATAATATTAAGTCTTCCAATCACAGACGTGTTCGAAAATTCAGAGGTGCCCTTGAATGCGTCTTTTGAGTGGAAAATACATATTTACTGGCTTAGCCCGGTAAAGTGACATAAGGGATTGGTAAAGTCTATACTGATCCATTTTGGTTCACAATAGTATCGGATAACAATTAAAAAGAATAATCAATCCAGCCTTCTTTGAAAACAAGCGTCTGACATGTCAGTTGATTTTTTGTGAATTTTGTTTGCAAAAGGTTTCAAGTTCAAAGTTTTTTTAAGACTAGCAAGAATGGTTGTAGAAAAAATATTGTACGCAACAGTGTCTTTATTGGGCTCACCAGAAATTGCCAGCTCACCCAGTTAAGATAAAACATTTATTATTTACTTTCTGGTCTTCTTACGTAAATAACTATATATTAGGCACCCGTCCTAAAAATCATGAATTCCTGGACAATTTTTATGTCAGACAGTACTTATTTACAGGAGTAGTCCTGCAAAGAAGTACTTTCTGGCCTAAAAATTGTCCAGTAATGCCTGATTATTATGTTTCAATAATTAGGTAAATTAAGCAAAAAACAAGCCCAGGTGCCTAAAAATTTTTATATGCAACCCTTTAAAGGAGTTGTAGGCACTCAGGCATTGGTAAATTACTGTAACAATCCTCGTGTGTCAAATAAATGTTTATAAATGAAATATTTTTAGCAACATAACTTTTCTAAATATACTTACACCTGCTGATAATATATAATTTCCTCTTTTGTTCCACTTTAGAGCAAAAATGGGCCCTTTATGCTGGCCCAAAGTACTGGCTAAACGACCATCTGTAGTCCAAATTCTTGCATATCCATCATAACTACCAGTTGCAAGTAAACTTCCATCACACTGTAACAAATAGTTTTGGTATTATTTTCCCGAAGCATAATTTTAGTAAATTTTCGTAAATTAAATGACATCTGTTACATAATCGTTATATTATTATTACTATTACTCTGGTATTTGTTATGAATATTGTAGTTACCTAATAATCCTAAAATATAAAAGATGAAAATTTTGCTAAAAATAATCTTGAAATTTAAATTTGCACTTCTGGCGAAGAAATATGATCCACTGAATTATTACTCGATCATTGTGTTCCTAATACAGATTAACCGTGGAAAGATGACAGGTATAATCAGTCATAATATAACCAGTCTCCTTTAATATAAAGTGGAACTTGAATTATATGCATTCAACTGCATATTACGTCGAAAAAGATTCGAATTTGCTTTGGGCCTGTAATGGATTAAATTTCCATTTACCCAGATCATGTTTTGAGAATATACTAACTATGTTCATAGGGAATAATAATCATGTTTGTATGTAAACGAATGTAATTTCTATATGTTACGACTCTTTCACTATATCCCTTTTACTTTCTTATTAAATTAAAACAAAAATAATAAAAATAAGGATCCATTTTCTAGATTTAATAAATTTAGCTAAATATGATGCAAACACCCCATTAAAAAACTATATTTTTTTAACACAATCTGGTTAATTAATACTTACATTCCAGTCAAGAGATGTAACATCTTTATTACTTGGTACTTCAGTACCTCCTTTTTGTATACAATGTCTGAGTACTAATTGATTTGGACTAGCCGTGTTGTCAGACATATCCCATATTCGAGCTGTACTATCACCTGAACCACTAGCAAGTAGGTCTGTGGTAGGATTCCAGGCACAAATAAATACTTCTGATTCATGACCACGAAGTACTGTGGCTTTCGATGAGGGAATTTCAATAGAGGTGTCTACCTCCATGGTTTCATTTTGAGCTGCCACCACCGCTGAAAAAGTAAATTTATATAAAAACTGAATTGAAAAAAGAAATATTTGGTCGTTTCTAAACAAATTGTTAAATTATTTAATTTTATCTTTTTATTTTTTATTCACTGAAGAATTAAAAGATTATGATTTTTTTCTTAAACAATCTTATCAACATATTAAACCAAACCTGCATACTTGATCTGTGGTTTTGAATAGAAATAAAATAAGCTGGTAAATAGAAACATTAAAATTATAGTTTTGCAATAAGTTTTACTATGGCTTTTATAAGTAATATATTATGTATTTTAGCCAATAAACCATTAGTATGTATGTTATAAAGTACTGTCTACGACATAGTTTTGCTGCCATAAAGTACCTTTTTATAGTACTAGTAAAATAAACTTTATTACATAGTTTTGCTGCCATTTCATAGCACTAGTAAAATAAAGTTACTTTTTGTAAGGCCATATTCTAAAATGACATTTATTGGACAGTTTCAATGAATCAAAACAATGTCATTATTTACAAGTGAAAAATAAAGAAAAAAGTTTGAAATAAAGAAATTTTATTTCACAATGTGAAATAAAACTTAATAGTCAACAGACAACAAATTAAAGTTCTTACATTAAACACTTATTAATTATTAACAAATTTCTTGAACAATTTTATTCATAGTTTAACGAAAATTTATATGAATAGTACTGTTACTAACATTATTTATATTTATCCTAGAATTATAGGTTCAGATGTGCAAAAAATATTTGAATCATTTATATTAATATGATGGTTGGTCTGATTTTCACCAACGAATACATCGGCAGACCTAGTCATTTCTGTAGTATTGTTTGAAAATATCTGTTTTGAAATTTCCTTTATGTTCTGGATGCTATCTTTCATATATCCCTCAGCAACTGTTGAGGATTTCCATCCCCCATGACGTTTTAAGGTAAGAATATCACCTCCAGAACCAGCTAATAGTGATCCTGAAGATTTCCTAAAGCTGTGACATGTATATTGCTCAGGATTAGATAAGTTAAGGTATTTAGCTATAATACTTGGTATTTTTTAAACTGTTCAACTCGTTGGACCGTACATTTTTCTCCTCGATATTAAAGAAAAACCCCTTTAGGATTTACATGAGTAGGGCGAATAGCTGCATATTTTCATAAATATTAGGCGGATTTATTCCATTAACTGTCTCACCAATTACCGTAAAAGTCCTTTCATTGTGGGTCTTCGAATCAGGTACTTTAACAACCAGCATGCAGTGCTTTCTCACAATGTCATCAATGGTCAAATTGTAGTGTTCCTATCGACAACAAGCGCCAGCCAAGCCCATTATTAATACAACTTTCAACATTAAAAACTTTTCATTTGGTGCTTCTAGTAAAAAAACGTTCGACATCTGCTCTGTCAAAAACTTTAGATTTCTTAGCCCTAAACCCAGTGGATTGTCTTTTCAAAAAGGTTTTACTTTTTGATAATTGGATACATCTACATTATTCTTTATATTCACAACTGCTTTAAGCATCGAAAACATGAACCAGTCTTGAACATTTTAAAATTTTTGTTTTTTCAAAAGAACATACTTAGATATGTTACTCACAGTTTTCTGCTTACACCAGTGCATAAATAAATCATATTCTTTTTCGTACAATTTTCTAGATTTCGCTGGTAATATAAAGTTACAGCAATTGCTTGTTCCCTGATTTCCGGAGGAGTACCAGGAATAAAATCTTCCTCACTATCACTCATTTTGTTCCAAACAATAATTATTGTAAAATAGAATGTGTCAAATGCGATGTTTAAATCGTTTAATATTTAGTTGTTTTATTATTGGTTTCTATGGAAACAGCAATAGAATTTAGCCATTACGACAAGGTAACTTTGTCAATTTGCCGTATTTTTACAAAATTATACTGTTTTCTAATTTTGAATGAGATACAAAAATTTTGTATATAACTCGAGACTAAAATGTGTTGTTTTTTACTCGTGTGGTTTATAGCACTTACCTTCGGCTAATACTATAAACTCCCCACTTGTAAACACAATTTTAGCCACTTGTTATATAAAATACTATTATTTTATTGGTACTATAAAGATATACTCTATGGCCGCAAAACTATGTCAAATACAGATTTCAAACAAACAATAAACAACTTGGTAACCAAGTAATAGAAAAAGCACACTTAGCTCGTTTCTCATAGAATTACAGCGTTGGCGTGGCCGGGTTGCGGCTCGGGATGCTACTTGCACATCTTTCAAACTACATTGTTACTCTGATATACATCTATTATTATATTATAATTTGTATTTTGTAAAATAAGATCCCTCCGTTAAGTAGAGCAGTTTAATAGCTGGACTTTGCCGAGGTAAAAATAAAGACAATATTATTATTATTATATACAAAATGAATTCTTTTCAATAATGAGCCAATTTTAGCAGTTGTACGTAAAACTTTGTATGCAACTCCTCCATAATAACACTTTATTGAACTCGTTCCCTTTATCAACGTTCCATAAAGCCTTAAATGGACTTTTTCTTTTAATCATTTATTTAACGTCAGCCCATTTCCGCTACCAGGGCCAATCACCGACACCAGGAGATGAGCTATTCCCAATCTTGAAATGTTGTCGAACCTCTTCTCTGTCGAAAAGTAGGGATTTGTTACTTGCCAAACATTTAATAAACAAGGGAGCAACTGCTTTACATCCCATCCGAAGGATGGTATATCACCTACACAAATCTTGCAAGATTGCAAAACCATTGCGTATACGCTGATATACAAACCGTTAGAAAATGGGATGAGGTCGCTAAGTCTCACATGAGTTACCATCAAATTACTGACAGCAATTACCGTTGCTTAACTTTCGTATCTAATACGAGTACTATTAAGGCAGATCTATGCTCGCCTCTTATATGGATTTGTTACATAAATAGCTATTATAGTAACTATTTGTTTATTTGTTTAAGATATAACTGCCAATACTTAAATGAGGACATTTTGCAAACAAGAATCAGATTAAAATTTGAGAAAAAAAAGTTCACAAAATGTGTATTATTTGTAAAACATTTGCCAAATATTTTTTTTGTAATTAGGATATTTTTTCGACATTTCAAATTTTGTTAAAAAATAGATTTTTTTGTAGTTATTACATTTTCAAATTGATGCCACTCATTTAAGGACACCCTTATTTATAAATTTGGCAAAAATGAATAAAATTAATTTCACTGTTTTTCTTGCACTTATTTGGTATGTCGAATCGTGAAGATAGACTGCAAATTAAACTAAACACAGAATAGAAATGATTGTAAAAAATGGTAGGTATACTTTGTTGTTTGAATCTTTGCTCGTCTCAATTAGTAGCCGTATGAATCAAATAATCAAAATAGAAAGGTCAACTCTACCTTTGAGCAATGGCGAGTGCTGGTCGTTTCATTTATACACATTATCATTGTATTTGATGATACTATAAATGCTGCAATATTGCAGTATATTAGCAGGTCGTACCTAATTTGATATACGTGCAAAGATTCAAACAACAAACTATACTCAGATTTCCTCTATTTTATTATTTTTTTTGATATGAAGGAAAGAATGTATAAAAAAAAACAGAATATTTATTTCTGAATGAGTTAAAAAATTTAAATTACTATTCCGTTTTTGGTTTATTTATATTTCTTTCACAATTACAATTGCTTGTAAATTAATGTTTTGTGGTGAAACTCTAATTTAAAATTCTAATAAAAAAAATAAAAGAAATTCTATATAAATTTCATGAATTAAATTAAACACCAGAAGTAATACAACCCCCTATATCCATGTAGGTACCTCACAGTACTTTGTGTGGGAGAGGGCTACACATTTAGAGACAATGGACACACACCCAATGTCTGAGCATGCTAGGATTCATTTCTGGTTTAGAAAAAAATCCTAGTTCCCCGACCAGGGATCGAACCCAGGACTCCAGGGTGAGAGGCATGTGTCCTTACCACTCGATCATGAAGCCACAATTGAAAATAATAGCCAATTGTTGTGATTATTAACTTATATCACATGTACGAAAGATGCAATGTATTAGGCTCTATCTGTCGATAAAGGATGTAACAAAGAGTATAGCACGGTAAACATGGGCTGGACGCCCCTCGGAAATGTTGGGCTGATATTTCTACCTTGACATCACACTACTAGAGAAAACATTTTGTAAGTTATTGCACCTCTGCGTACGCTGGTTTTTGAAATAAAATAATTATTCAAATTTTGAAAAAAAATATTTTTTTCTTTAATAATGTAAAAAATCTTTGTTTTGCTTTCTGTATGTGCTAGCTACTGCAAAGAAGTATTAAATGAAACATTATTGAATATTTGCAGTGAGTAATATACTATTCCAAATTAAATGTTTCAAAAATATAAAATAACATGTATATTGAGAGACACTATCACGGAATTTTTTTTTATAAATGCCACTTACTATGCTCTATAACATATATTTTGTTCAAAATTTTCGGAAGGGTAGAGCAGTGTTAAAAAAATTATAATTACCACCTATATATAAATATTAGGGAGGCTATGCATGTAACTGTACTTCAGTTTTTTATGATATAATTTTAATAACAATAACAATTCTGATATAATAATAATCAATTCTGATATAATAAAATAATTATAATATTAATGTAAATCAATCACAATCACCAGGGTAAGCATCAGACGGATGCCCCTTGGGAATTACACATAATAGGTATATTACGTATAAAGGGGGTGCTCGTTATCCTTGCCTTCAATGTCCTTGCCGCATATAAACAATATGAATATAAAAAAAATGTAGAGTTAAATTAACTGTTTAGTGTCTCTACATTTCTTCATGATAAGTTTTTATCATTATGCTTATGCTATTATTATAATATTATATGGTTACACAGAGGAAAATTGAAGAATAAATAAAAGTTAATAATTTCAGTTATAATATTATAATTATACTTATATTTTAATTATTATTATAGAGTTAGTATATTTGGAATATTAAAATTATATCATAAAAAATTGGAATACAATTATATGCATATATCCTCCCTATATTTATATACCATATATATATTTATATTATAATTATTATAATTTTTTTGACATTGTACTACTCTTCCGAAAATTTTAAACAAAATATATGTTATAGAGCATAGTAAGGGGTATTTATAAAAAAAAATCCATGATTATGTTTCTCAATATACATGTCATTTTATATTTTTGAAACTTTTTAATCTGGAATATTTTAGTATATTATCCACTGCAAATATTCAATAATGTTTCATTTAATACCTCTTTTGCAGTATCTAGCATATACAGAATGCAAGACAAAAATTTTTTATTTTTAAAGAAAAAAATTTTTTTTTTCAAAATTCGAATAATTCATTTCAAAAACCAGTATGTGCAGAGGTGCGATTACTTAAAAAATATTATCTCTTAGTAGTGTGATATGTCAAGGTAAAAATATCTGTCCAACATTTCCGAGGGGCATCCGGCCCATGCTTACTATGCTATACTCTTTGTGAACCGTTTTATTAAGTAAATTAGATACATCGAAAAAAAAGTGACTTCGTTGCTTAAATACAATGAACTTCTCATGTGACTTTAATGTAAATACAGGTGAATCCGATACCATTTTTTAATAGGGGGAAAAAATATTTATTATGTGCACTAATCGAATTAATTTAAATTTCTTTTATAAATATAGAGGAATAAGTATAGGAGGCCTGCACTCTTTTTGGGGAAAATAAAGATACAGGCTAATACTGCAAAAAATCTTCTGGAAACTTAATATCCTAACAACATATTCTTTCCTACAGATGTAACACCTAGTAATATCTTTTACTCAAGTGGTACGTTTGCCGAGATGGAAATGAATAATCATGGATAATTTTAATTTTTTTATGTCTCTATAAACAGTCATATTATTAAGCAGATACCTATGACAATAAACAGTTAACAATATTTTAATAAATCATTAAACTATCCAATTTCTACTCATAATAAAAAAATAAATAAATATATATGTACCTTCTTCACCATTAGCTTCCGATACTTCTGCTTTAATAGCTTGTTTTTGCTGATTTTGTTGATTCTGTCTACTTGCAACAACATCGGGCATTACAGCATCAATTAAGCTTAAACTTTCTACTAGCCTTTGTTCCGTCCCATCTTCTCCTATACTTATTTCGGCTTCTGTATATTGTAGGCCTTTTTGTAATATACTTAATAACGCTGCAGGAGGTACAAGAGCTCCATTTATATTAGACTGTGAAATATGTGACTCTATGCCGAATGTATAAGCAGAATGTTGAAATCCTAAACAAAAAAGTTAAATAAAAACTTTTTGGTTATGTTATTGTTGTCTTTTATATCCTAACCTGATTCTTGTAGGTATCTATAAACTAAAAAATTTACTTCATCACTGGAAAAACTCATTTTGAAGCTACTAAGCCAGCATTTATAAGTCGATCAAGTCATTTCTTTAGAAGACGCGCTTTAAAAACATTAAAATACCAGAAACATAACGTGGAAATCGAAAAGACCGACTTAAGCTGACGTTTGCTTGGTTAAGCTAGATAGAAAATACATTTCTATTCACTTTTCTAAAATAGGTTAGGTCGATACCTAAATGTTATGGGAAAAATATATCAATATATTCACTCATTCAACTAGTAAGAAGACCATAAAGAAAAGATCTCTACATGGTAAGGCCACGGATTTATACCTGAATAATACCAAAAAAACCGATAGCAACACTGATAAAAATATACAAAAAACTATAAAAAAAATAACACAAGAAAATACTATATCCCGAATCAGTTAAAAGTAAAGAGGAAGATGCAATGAGGGGCCACTGGCCAGTATAATTATTTCCCCCTCTCTTTTAGATACAAATTCTGCCGCCACTCGCCAGTACTGTGCAACCTGTACAATTTCTCACATTGTTGCCATGTCTAACAGTAGTTAAAAATTAATTAATTTATATTTTGTATTTTGGATGAAAAATTAAAAGATTATATTTATTACTTAGTACGATTTTTTGATTTTTTTAAATAGTTTTAAGTAGCTCTCAAAATTGTGATTTGGTCCTGCACTGTTGTGTTGTTATAGACTCATTTGAAACAAAATTAGAATCTTTAATGTATTTGAATTTAAAAAGTAACTACCGTGCTGAGTTATTTTAATACTAATTTAATCAAATATATCAATATCTTAAAATGTTTTCTTGACCGCCTCTCAAGTCACTGAAGCAACTCGCAGAAAATCCTAGGATTTTGTGTTGAGTAAAGAGAGACGACACCCTACAGTTTATTCTGGAGTCCGAACCACATCTAGAGCATCGACAGTTCCTTCTCCCATTTTAATCTGAAGCAAATTACAAACAAAATTTCTAACTTGCGCCGAGACGGATTTGAACAATCGATATTTGGTGCTTTACCCACTGGATAAAAGACATGGTATGTCCTTTATCCACAGTGAAAATTATTACTCGTTGATTCTGAAAACCTATCCGAATAGATTTTTATAGATGCTGTCAATTTTTAGAATTGCTATACTATTGTTGCCTTTAATTTCTAAAAGTGGAAATAAATCAAACCAAAACATCTGTGCAGATATGGCAACCTAGTCTTTTGACCCGCAAAGTTTAAGGTTGCTGCTCCATCTATGTATTATATATGCAACTAAATTCTATTCCTGTTTAATAAATAAAGAAAAAATAATAAAATGTCGGCATTGTAGTATGGCGTCGGGCATCAAGAGTGTTAAGAATTTGGGTGGACCATCGCCCACGGGTGAAGATTCTTCGGAAAGTGATGGAGAAACGGAACCGGCCAAGTCATTTCACAGACGGTTGTCCACCAATCGCGAAATTAATAGTTCGGTATGTGTGTGTGAATTTCGATGAAAAAGCTCGATCATCTATGTGCAGTCAGATACATAGCATGCGTGTTTTGTTTATTTTGACAACGGTATAAGTTTGAGTAGGCGTGGTGCACTTTTATTGAAAATTAAATAAATGAAATAAGCTTTCAGTTAAGAAAACATGAGCACGATTCTGCATTAAAGATCGCTTTTGGCACGCTATCAATGCTTATTGTCAATTATTACATTCTGACCCATTTATTTTAACTTATTCCATTGTTGCATTTTGTTTTATTTTTGAAAGTAGTATAACAGTTAATTGTATACCTACTTAATGTTTTAATAAACATGTGTAATATTGAATTCATTTGTTTACTTTATTGTGCTGTTTATTGATGCCTGAAGTGTTTAAAATTTAAATACCTACCTTATACATGAATGTTTAATGTTTTAAAAATTTTTTGGTTGTTATTTTGCACGTTCTTTTTTTTGTTTTATTATGACAATTAGGTACAGTAACAGTTAAATTATTTTGAGAAGGATAAAAGTAACAGGTGTGCTCCAGTTCACATTTCCATGTGCTACTGCATGACCCGTTCTATCGACTGGTTTTCCAGTTCTTCCCTTATACCTACCTACCTGTTACTGAACAGTTTCCCGATTATAAGATCGTATATTTATGGGCGTGGCGTATTTTTTCATAAATCTATAAATACCTATTCATTTTTATTTCAAAGTTGCAGTTTTAAATACCTATATGTATTTACGAACGTAATTTATATAAAAATGCAAAAATTCTTTGAACAGCTGATTTAAGTTCTAATTATATTACTTTAAAAAACTGTTAATTATATTACTTTAAAAAACTGATATACTACTTGGATACCTATCTTGATACAAAAAGTAAAGAAGTACACTCACTCGTCAATTTCTGATTTTATTACCTGATTTACCTATTTGACTGCAGGATTAATAAAATCCAAGAGTTGTTGATTTTGTTTGCAGACGTATGAGTGAAGAACTCATATCAATGATGTTAGTGTTAGATGCCCTTTTTCTACAGTTTGTTTATATATCTTTTTCTAATTTTTAAATTTATATTAGATTTTTTCTTGAAGTCGGTTGGACTTCTGATGTGACAACACTATGAAGTAGTTTCCACAAATAAGATATTCTGGAGATGGTTAAATCTTTAATCATCCCCACTTCATGCCAACTTGGTGGGCGAAATGTGTATCGTGTTAGTACCGAGTGCCTTGGTTTTATCGAACTACTTCAGTATTAGATTAGATTGCTTTCCAAGTACAATCAAAAAGTGTAAACAACGTAGACACACTGATATCAGTCAACCGAACGTGCCAAACCTAGACAGTCACTTAAAAACAATGTTTTCTTAATCGCCTCTCAATTCGTCGAAGTAATTCCTGCAAAATCCTAGAATTTTGTGTTAGGAAAAGGGAGACGAGGCCCTACTGTTTCTTCTGGAGTCCGAACCACTTCTAGGGCATCGACAATTTCCGTTCCTATCTCAGTCCGGGATGGATTCAAATTATCGATCATCGGTACCGAGTAAATAGTTAAGAGTAGGGTTGCCTTTGAGATGAACAGTCACAATTCTATCATTTGCCCACTTTTACATTAAATCTAGCATTAACTTGTCCTCCAATGTCCGATGTCTGACGGGTAGTGGTAATGACCACCAGAGGGATATACTTCACTCACTATGTCTGTCTTGCGTAGTCTGTTTTAGGCTAGTATGGTTTGCTATTATTATTTGTCTTTTCCATTACTTATGGCATACTGACGAGAATATAACAAGTTCGAAACCGATGTCTAGTGAGGAATTGACAAATGATCTTAGCTACCAAACAAGACTTGCAGGTTTAATTCAATGCAGGTCGGGGCTTTTGTCCGTTGAGTAGTTGTTTCCTGCAAATCTTATTCAGTTGTCTTCAAATGCAAAAATTGTGCAGCGTGCAGGTAAAAACAATAGACAGGAATTTACTTAATCTTGGGCAATTTGAATTCTCCTTAAAGGTCCGTTTCGCCACGATATATGTGTTATTAGCGGCGTATTAGAAGATTCGATATTATAAAGTGAATATTTAAGTTATGATACAATTTTTTAGATACAGTTTAAGAAAACGTAATGCCATATTTGGAAACAAAGTTTTTTTATTATGCTAACACTCGCCAAACACGCCATAGAATAAAACCACCGATTTAACTTTAACAACATACAAATTCTAGAAAAAGAACCGAATTATAACCGAAATATGCATGAAATGTTACAAAAAATAAAAAGACAACGAGCGATTTTTTCGAGGATATTCTACTTTTTGACTAATAAAATTGTTAAAAAAACTTTGTTCCCAAATGTGGCATTATGTTTTCTTAAACTGTATCCAAAAATTTTTATCATAAATTAAATATTCATTTTATAATATCGAATCTTCTAATACGCTGCTAATGACTTATTTTGTGGCGAAACGGACCCTTAAGGATATTATAATTTGTAATTTCCGAGTGTTTTTATGTATAAAATACCTAAATGTTTGTTTTTTGTTTTTCCAATTCAGTTTGTTTTTGCTTTTCCAGTTCTATGTTCGATTTTTGTTAAAAATATAAATATATTTTATATTTTCATTTTTCATATAGGTAATTTATACAAAGTGACTTTTTATCACAACCTTAAAATTGTCCTTTACAAATTAGAATACTTGTCAACCCTAGCTATATAGGGTGTAATTTAAGTACGTTAATATATTTCAATCTTCATATTATGCTCATATATAAACACATGCCCAAAAATTCTTCGTTTTGGAGATACGGGGTATTGAAATTTCCAAAAAAATATCGAATTTTTTCTTATATTGTCATTATTAATTAAGCTTCTCGTATTTAAATCAAATTTGGCACGCAGCACACTTAGATAGGATGTTTCAAGATGTGATTGAATATTGAATCACGCTTTACAATTAACCAGTGGCGGAGATATTGGTAATCAGTACCATAAATTTGACAACGCTCTGTAGAAAAGAGATCACGTCTTAAGAAAAGTTATTCAATTATAGACAATAATTGTAGCTTTTTACTATCTTTCCTAGTTTCACAGCAATTCTTTTTTCAATTTATTTCACCGTTGTTGCAAAAACAACAATGTTTTTTACTTAGAAAGAATCGTAAAAAATATTACAAGCATCACAATGTAGTTAGTAAATAATAGTAGAACTTACGGTAGTGCGTCGGAACTCGGAACAAACAATTTATTAAACAATAAATTAAAGTAAACTGGTCAAAAATGCAAAACATCTAAAATTAAAGTTAAGAATTGAAAATTACCACAATTATTCAAAGTGCCTACCCCCTACAGCGATACATGCTTCTGTTCTCATTAAAGAATCCCGTACATGTTGGAAAATTCCAGGAGTATTTCTTATTGCTTTCGAAGAGGTCACTATGCGGTCTTTATACCATTGATTTGAGGTGCCTCAAAGAAAAAATCCAAAGGATTTAGGTAAGGTGTTCTAGATGGCCAGTGTTGTGGTCCATTTTTACCAATCCACCGACGAGGATAAATTGCATACAAAAAATATCTAGCTGCAATACTAAAATGTCGCGGGACACTGTCGTGCATGAACCATAAGTGATGTATAGGAGATCATCTGGCACGTCATTCAACAACAATCCTGTTCCAAAAAAAAAAAAATTTCGCGAAAAAAAAAACAGAAAATGCAAGCGAAAAAGATAATCTAAAATCTTTTTTTTTGCGGCATCGATAATTAGAAACCAAATGAATTACAATATTTTAAAAAGACACTAAACTTTCAACCTTGCTTTTACTATATTTTTAACACGCTTTTATTAGCTTCACTTGTTTGTTTGTTTGTAACCGACTCTTTGGACTCGATTTTGACCCACTTTAAACGGACAGATTTAATTGAAACTTTGTACACTTACGAAGAACCGGTAACAATACAATAATTTGATAAGTTTATATCATTATCCTGATCAGGATCGCCAGTCCTTTCCTCACGTATCCTCTGCGTGAGAGCAAGAGGCTTAATATTGTAAGTATATTCCATGATTTTCAGCTCGGCCGTTGGCAGAGCGGGCAAGTCTTAGTCGACGTGAAACGACAGACTCCTCGGGCGTGAGTTCAAATCCCATGGCTGAAATAAAAAAATATTTTTTTTTTCAGAAATATCTGTTGGATCGTAATATGTTATAATATCAGCATCAATAAGCAATATAAATATAGTTTAAAAAAAACTACTAAACACGCTTTCATAGCACATCAAACTAAAAAGTGAAAAATAAATATAGTTTAAAAAAATTAAAAAACACGCTTTTAAAGCACATCAAACTAAAAAAGTGAAAAATAATTATTAATATAAACTGAAAACAATAATGAACGAAAAATACTAGTATTATTGTGAAAAAAGCGTGGGGCGCTTTGTGCCATATTTTTCGTATATCGAGCAACCCACGCTTTTTTCACAATAATACTAGTATTTTTCGTTCATTATTGTTTTCAGTTTATATTAATAATTATTTTTCACTTTTTTAGTTTGATGTGCTTTAAAAGCGTGTTTTTTTAGTTTTTTTTAAACTATATTTATTATCATTAACAATAAGCGAGTACCCAAACATGATCTGGCTGGATCGCACTGTATATCGGTTTCTAACTAAATTTCATAAACACCATTTGAAAAATGTCTCGTACTCAGTTTCATATTTCTAACCCTCGTTAAAATAAGAAAAAAATACAGTCCACCTTGAAAAGTCTTCTGAAGAGAAAATATAGTTGTTTTTTTTTTAAATATTGTTTAAATTGGAAATATTTGGGTTATTGATAAATCAGCTCCTTTCAAGAAATCCTGAGGGAACCTTATAGAAAGACGGGAAACCCGTAACCCTTGTCTTTGTGAAAAGTGCTAACTTGACATTTACAGACTAGATAAATGTTGTGAAACGTTATAATATATTCATCTTTAAGGATTTATTGATTTTATTTTGCAATTAAAGCTTGGTTCACTGCGTTTTTTTGTTTCGGGACGGAAGATGACCAAATTTTATTCGCGATTGTTTTTATTTAAAATCTGAGTACATGACGATATGGGAGACCATCTAAAATACCTTTG
The DNA here is from genome assembly GCA_029963845.1 of Rhamnusium bicolor. Taxonomy (NCBI): domain Eukaryota; kingdom Metazoa; phylum Arthropoda; class Insecta; order Coleoptera; family Cerambycidae; genus Rhamnusium; species Rhamnusium bicolor. Next base: position 656,023 of record JANEYF010002599.1, on the reverse strand, counting down.
TAGCAAATTTCATAAGAAAATTTATATTTCTGGATTTTTTCTGAGAAACAAAAAATCTGAAATTTGAGTTTAAATACATAGGCATCGATGGTGAAATAAAACAAAAAAAGACTACACACTAATTAAACGAACGAATAAATGAAAATCTAAAACTAAGAAGTTTGGCATTGTGCCATTAATTTCGCAAATTTCTAAATATGTAGTGGACTAGGTACAGGATTATTCATTATAATTTACCCATCCCTTATCATCGTTATTATTGGCTATTAAAAAAAAGTGTTAAATAAAAGTTGTGTGGTTGTGACTGACTTTTGTTAAAATACTATCAAAAGTACAGTAGCGTGCAGATTTCAGGGGATACAAAAAAAATAATATATTTTTTAAATGATCCTTTGTTCCTGATTTCAAAAATTTACCATATGTTACCTACCCCTACCATATACCGTTTTTGTGTTATTATTATTATTTTTTTCTATAGGCAATAATAACGATGATAAGGGGTGGGTAATTTATAATGAATAACCTTGTACAAAACAAATTGTACAAATAAATAAATAAATTAAAAAACTCTTATCTACAAGTTGCCTTCAATAATTATACATTTTTCTATCCCCTTGTGATTATTACGAACTACATTTTTAAATTCTTGACAAGCTTGTCTCAATCTGTCACATAGTTCCTGCATATTTTGAATTCGCGATTTATGTAACCTTAAAAGTACACCACAAATAATAATCAAAGAATGTCATATCAGGCGATCTTGGCGGCAGGCTATCAACGGTCTACTATGCCCAGTCCATCTGCTGGAAAAATTCTAGTTGAACCACTTCCAATTCCAATTTAAAACATTTATTGATTATTAAATACAATATACATACATGGACTTAAATGAGGCACATTTTACAAATTTATAATATATATACACCTACAATAAACAAAAGCTAAAAATAATAATTCATGCAGAAAATAACAAATTAAAACTAAGACAATAGTTCACAATAAGTATATACAAAAATAATAAAGTTTAGCCGGCAGGCTTTACAAAAGTAAAAGATCATTCCATTTAAGGAATGCAAGCAGCAGCATAGGGTTTTCCGGCATATGCTGGGATGTCCTGGGCGGCCGGCCATTGTTATGGCCCTGACGGCTGGACATTTGCCTCTCTTGTTGTTTGAGGTCCTGGGTGCTTTCCTGGAATTACAGCACGTTTTAGTTAATATGTTAAAAACTTTTGGTAATTAAAAGCGAAATAAAAATATTATAAGTTCGTCCTAGTCGGTCATGCAGGAAAAAGGTAATAAAAAAACCTGCTTAAGATAATTTAGAATTTAGGATGTGTGATTGAATTAGGTAGGTAGGCGATGGGGTAGTTATCAAAGGAAGATTTTAGGTTTGGGGTGGGTAGGATGTTGGGTTAAAATGAGTAGGGTGTTTATGTCCGTCGTTATGTGTATGTTATTACTGTTAGTCGTAGTATATAGGTAAGTTTTCATGTATAAGCCGGTGAGTGTGTTGGTATCCATGGTAATGTCGAATGTCCGTTATGTGGGCTGTGAGTACTGAGTGTTGTATATTATGTCTAAAAAATTTAAGTGCCGTCTGTGTGGCATAATCTCTAATGTAGGGTATATCCGCTATCTCGTGGAGTTGTTGCACTTCCCGACAATTATTGCATGATATGACGGGGTATCCATTCAGTCGAAAATGTTACTCCTTTCTTTCCTGCAGGTTTAAAGAATTAATCTTTCTCAAAAAACCCAGAAAGTTTTGTCTGTTTAAATTCGCATTAAAAAAAGAGCCGAATTATTCGCTCATTTAAAATACCCCACCAGAAATTTATTTTCTCGGAATATTGTCTTCTGTAATTAATTACCAATCAGGATTTTCTTCTTCCCAATATCTGCAATTTTGTGCGGAAACCACTCCGTTTGTGGTGAATATAGTGTTATCGCTATAAAGAATTTAAAAAAAAATTCGATTTTTCAGTTTTTCTCCTTGGGCCCACAAGCAATACTCCAACTTATTTTCTTTGTCACCTATTTTCAAAGTATGAAGAAATTTCGGTTTATATGGTTTTCGGTTATGCCGTTTGTGGCACCTCCAAATGGTATTTCGGGACGTATTTAAATTTAAAACAAATTTAAACGAGCGTTTTGGTCAAAATATGCCAAAAGAGCTGCGTCATAATGTGGCCTCTGGTGGCCAGTTTCTCTAAAATTTGGTTTTGAAACAGTACCGGTATCATTAAAACATTTGGTAATTTATCGTTTAGCAGCGGACGATTTGGGTTTCTTATATTTGCGAGCAGCTTCTCTTGATCTCATAGTATCCCCAATAATTTAATCTCTAAGAAATAAACATTTGCGCGGCCATAATATTATTACAGGCAGAAATTTAAAAAAGCGATATCTACTCAAATTGACATTTAAACGTTCATTTGACAGTTTTTTGAGTCAATACACTCGATCTAAATCGAACCTAAAATAAACTTTTTGTAGGAGCGGTTTCAATCAAAACAAAAAACACACAAAAAAACCTATTTGAGTACTACTGAATGAATTGAATTACCAAATGAATTACTAATAAATTGCCAGCAACATTCAGAAAATTTGCTTAAAACTCTTACATTTTTTGTGTAAAAAAATCACTTAAAAAGTAACAAATCTCATGAACATAGCAAATTTTATAATCCTAAATGATTCGGCGGGATCTAACACCAAGTCATTAATTAAAAGAAAAAAAAAACACAGTTACTAAGGACAAAAATAGAAAATGTTTCCACATTATCGAAAATAATAATAATTAACTCTCACTCTTCCAACGTGACCCCTAAATATTACGCGATTTTAAAAGTAAAAAACATGGTTAATGAGAATGTTTATATACATTTCAGCATTATCGGAATTTTTTTTATCTATTGTGAAATTTTCTGAAAATTTAGGAGTATCTCAATTCGTCTTTTTGATTCAGATTTTGTTAATCTTAAATGACAAAGGTACTTGATTGAAATTTATCCAGTTATTTTCTGCTTATGAACTACAATTTCAATATTTTTTACAAATTTGTTTTGTGATTGTAACCTTTTCAGATACGTTTATAAAGTTTGGTATTATTTTGATTCGTTTATATGGGATTTACTTGATTACCTACTTTTACTAATTATTATGAATCTTAATCTGCACTGCACTGATATATGTGTTTACAATGAAAATTATAAGTAAGATTTGACTTTATATTTGTTATTACTAATATGCTTAGAATTCACTGTTGTACCTGAAATTAGAAATAATTCAAAGAAACTCAAATAACGTTTTAATTTCGGTACGTAGACAACTGTCTACACGAAAAACATTACATTTATCTAGTTGAACCTGCAATGTAACAAGACCTTGTTATATGCGGCGGAAACTTCCGCTCTGTAAAGTAAGCGGCATATGTAAAAGCTTACATATGGGTACAAGGGAAACTTCTCTTGTATCAAGTACCCGCACGTTGTTCTCTGCCAAGCTGGTCAGACAGACGCAAATAACCATGCTTTTTGCTGACACACGGGCACGGTGCCGCAGTACAACAGTACTCTAAACACGAATAACGCTGCTAATTAATATTCGTTGGGACAACTGTCTAAATGTGTTAGACTTGCCGTATGCATCCCTCCGTCACGGCTTAAACCAAGGTGAAACGAACTACCTCGTAGTATTTTCTAAAGTGTTAGCAGTCGTCAATCGCATTCAGAGCACCCGTACGTAAGCGGTGAGCATAAAACATTAAACGACGCCCGCTGGGTGTTTACCACCAGACCCCCTGTCGAAAGACAAGGTCCCGTGGTCAACACCCCAGAGGCAGATGAAAGGGCATGTTGAGTTATCTACTACTGGCTAAACCCACTTAAGAGCCGATCGCTAGGACCCTTTATAAAAGGAGTGAAATTTGATAAGGTTATATTGCAGATCCAACTAGATTCGATTTATTATTTAAACAATTTAATTCTTAAACCTGACCTAACACTGAGACTGAAATATGCATGAAAGTTCTAAACACTGATACCTGATCTTATTTTAGTTAATATTGAATTTACTAATTAATTATTTATGAAAAATGTATTGAGATATGGCTTTATGAAATTTTCATCTGTAAATCATTTGGTACGACCGGTCAAACCCTATGAAAATCGTGAACCCCAAGCATATAGAGTGATACTTTGATTAACGTTGCCATTTTATTCGTAGCAAACGAAACTAGTTGAATTTAATGAAATTTATTGACCTTGAGTACGGAGATAATGGCAACGTGGTATGAAACTTATTTAATTTAGTGCCATATTTACCTATTCGCTGACACATGGAAAGTTTCGCTGGATCCACTCCCCCGGGGTCTTGAGTACCTACTGATTACTCACTCCATGTCGGCGTCGGCAGTTATTATACGCTAATGAAGCACAGCTCTCTGTACCGGTGGCTAGCTATAGCTCGGAGAAAAAGCCAATCTCTTCTTTCTCGATTCCTAAGAATCAGAGCGTATAGCTCAGGGCTGTCAGAGATGTGACCACGATTCTACGTCTCACGTATTTATATGATTTCCCGTGAAGGAGTTTGTCGTTCAAGTCTGTAAGCTTGACGGAGATAGCAAAACGCCAGTTCTCTAATTGTGGTCTCTGAATGAGACCCTAACACACGGTAATGGTAATGGTAATGATGGGGGAGGCTGACGCCTGGCAAGTAGGCTACAGACGGGCCCTTTTTACCAACCCCCAGCTGTCCCCTCAGCCATGTGCTTCTCTTGCTCCCTCATCGAGTCTTTCCGACCTTCTGATGAAGGTCAGGATGTCACTCATTACGAGGGAGCTCATCTCCTCCCTTAGAAGCGCCTCAGAACCGAAGATACTGTGTCTCAGGCGCCCAAACGCTTCACATTGTCCCAGAAAGTGGTAAGATGTCTCTTCATCACTCCTGCATCTTGGACATGTAGGGTCTTCCTCAATACCTATCAATGATAGATGCCTCTTAAGTCTGCAGTGGCCTGTCAGAACACCGATTAAGAGATTTAGAGTTTTACGACTCCGTCCCAGCAACCAGGCCGATCTCGATTTGTTCGGCCCCGTCACAAAATCTCGGGTTTGCCTGCAGGCCCTGTTGGTCCTCCAGTGCGTCCTCAGTGTCTCGTGGGCCCACTCATTGAGGGCCGTTGTGACCTGCCTTCTTGAAATACGTAACATAGGCTCAGCCTGGGACCCATACCAGTCTCACTTGTTTATGCCTGGCCAGCTCTTCTAGGGCATCCCCACACTCCTGGACGAGAGCTGATCTCGTCCTGGGGGAGCACACCGCCTTTAGAGCGCTGGCTGTCGAAGCAGATGTATATTATCTGTTCCGCCCCATTCCTAACCTCAGCCCTACCTGCCACCGCTAGGATGGCGTAAACCTCTGCCTGGAAGACCGTGGTGTACGAGCCTAGAGCAAAGCTCTCCTGTACTTCTTTGCCTTCCAGATATATTCTAACACACGGTAGTTAAAGTGCAAAGTGACATAAAGACACCATCATTAGCAGCCTTCGACCCTGTTTTTGGTAAAATCTCTTACAACTTACGTATTTACGTTGATTTGTTTAATTTACACGCTCTCGGCTGGCGAATGCCTTGACTCTTTTTTACAGTTTTGCCAACGTTTTAAAATATTTAACTGAATACTGTGTGTTCTTTTACAAGATGAATAATTTAGACTCTATAGTTTGAATAAATACGATTTTCTGTCAAAATTATGAGAAAATCAGTTAATCTTTATTTGTAATAATTAATTTGGAATTTAATGAGATAAATGCATGGAAATATTTTAGTTTTAGAAAAAAACCTAGGAAAATATCCACGATGAAGCAGCCCAGGGCTGAGGTGTTTCAGTATTTAAACATTTTTGGAAATTATCTACATTCAAATTAAATTTGTTGACAAACCCAGTAGAGCTAGCAAAGATTCGATAATAAAAAGGGCGATATCAGGTGAAGCAGACTTTTTCATCGAGAGTGTGTTTTGTTGGTAATATTACGAATAAAGTGGAATAAATCTTTAGAGATCGCTACCGATTTTTAACCTTTTTTTATATTTTTTTGTTTATGCATTACATTTAATTCTGTGACATACGTATCATAACTTATAGTAAGGCCTTTATACTCATTTCGACATATTTTTTAATGCTGAATATGATAAAAATATTAAATTTTGCGTATATCTTTCCCACTTCAAGTTATAAAGAAAATGTGTTTCAATAAGAGCGCAAGATTTGAATTCCGCGCCAATTTGGCTGTCATGATGTCACAAGATATGACATTCCAGGTCGATAGGAAACAGATGGGAGTTAGTAAACATGGAGCATTACACGACAGAACAACGCGTCCTGATTGTTAAACATTATTAACAAAATGATGAAAGTTTGATTGCTACGATTCGTAAAATGCGTCCAATTTTCGGTCGAAATAATGTTCCTCATTCATCTACTGTGAAAAGAATAATCGAAAAATTCGAATTTACTGGTTCAGTTGGTGATGTGAACACACTACACGAGCTCGTAGAGGTCGTTCAGAACAAAACATAACGGCAGTTCGCGAGAGCGTGGCCGAGAGCCCAGAGACGTCGATTCGTCATCGTGCACAAGAATTGGACGTTACAACAGCCACTCTTCAGCGTATTCGCACTAAATATTTGCATCTCCATGCCTACAAAGTCCAATTGACTCAACACCTTCTGCTAACAGACCGTACATAGCGAAGAGAGTACCAATTGCATCCTTGAACAACAAGAAGTGAATGCTGATTTTGCGGACAAAATCATTTTTAGTAATGAGGTCCATTTTCACCTCGATGGCTTCGTTAATAGGCAAAACTGCCGCATTTGGGGCTCAGAAAATCCACGAATGATTCATGAGGAAGCAATGCATCCAAAACGTGTCACTGTTTGGTGTGCAGTGTGGTCTGGAGGAATCATTGGGCCGTTTTTCTTCGAAGCATGTGCCAGCAAAGCCATGGTGGCCATTTACCAGATGTGTTGGTCCATACATAACTCCCAAAGGTCTACATTATAACTCAATAAATATTTAAATGATTTAAAAAATTATAAACACTTTTTTACTTGTCTAATTTTCACTTTATTTGTTATTTTACAACTAGTTTCATCCTATTCGGACATTTTCAAGTAAACTAAACTTTTTTTTTTTTTTTAGTTTACTTGAAAATGTCCGAATAGAATGAAACTAGTTGTAAAATAACAAATAAAGTGAAAATTAGACAAGTAAAAAAGTGTTTATAATTTTTTAAATCAAAATGGATTTTCACAAAGTAACTTCATCTTCAATCAACTTTTTAAATATTTAAATACTTGGCTACAGAAAACCATGTTTTATTGAACCTTGAAATATTGTGCTCTTATTGAAACACCCTTTATTTACCCGAGTATTTTTCTCTACTGTATCTTTATTTCAATTCCAACAGAATATTATTGAAAGAAATTTCCACACTGAGGAAAATCGACCAAATAAAATGTTTTGCTAAGATCTGCATTATCATATCATATAGTATATTTTTTCTTAACACTACATTACCATTATCTAAGCATAAGAAAAACCGTTTTGCTAATGAGCTTTTGGAACCTTAAATCTTTAACTAATTATCCCAATAACAGCACTTATTTAAACTCAAATATTTTTTTATGATTTTCTTATTAAAGATAGCGAAGTGTTTTTTTATGGTAAATAAGTGCCTTCAGTTGATATTGACTTTCTAGTGGTTAAAAAGCACATACCTACGGTTAGTAAGCTATCTGTTAACTATAAATCTGCGCTTGCTAATTCGACATTTTGTCTGTATGCGACGCACGCGTAGACGGTTTGGCGCCATTAAGAATATGAGAGTTGATCTTTGTTGTTAGGGGATTGGATTTGTTCTCTATGTAACGTTTACTGGAACCGTAACTACTTCGTGCAGATTGGTGCCTTAAAGATTACATACGTCCAAATATTGGAAGATATAATGACTATTTTAATTATATTTTAATATGATATTTGTTATTTTGTGTACCTAACACTACTTCTATATACTTACCCATAATAAATCAATGATTTTAAAATATGTATCTATTATTTATTGGTCCTTAAATGAATCATTTGGTTGCGTATTCACCAGATATCCAACTTAAATTTATAAATCGCTGTTCAAATTTTTCTGTTAGTAATGTCGAAGAACGAAAACATTCGGTTCATTCTAAATACTATATAGGTAGATTTAATATATAAAATTACAAACAATACTGATGCGTATTTTTTTACCCTGGAAAATACGATTATTTAGTTTAAAAAAATGACACCAAATAAAATCTTCATATTTTCTTGGTTAAAAAAACGCATCAGTATTGCCTGTAATTTTATATATTAAATCTATGATATTTAGAATAAACCAAATATTTTTGTTTTTCAATATTACTACCCGAAAAAATTTAAAAGCGATTTAAACCTATCCTGGTGACGCGGGTGTGCTAACGCCACCATACATTTCATTAACATTTCTTTGAGTCAAGATGAAACATTGTTAGAAAACGTGTTTTAATATTAAATATTAAATTGTACATGTTGAGTTTCACTATATTTTTCTAAAAAAATCTATTAAATGAAAATATCGAATTTAGAAATTCGCTGAAAATATTTTAAATAATAAATAAAAGTTTAACTATGACAAAATGAGGATTTTAGTATAATAATATTTTCTACATTTACCAGTACAAATATAAGTAAGTATTTTGTAGTAAAATTTTTCCGTAGAGGCCATCGTTTTTTGAAATAAAGGGTATGAAAAAAAGTAGTTTTTTTGGGTTTTGGAAAATATGATAATTTACTCCAAGATATTTTAGTTACCGTGTAGAAAAAACGAGTTAGTCAAATAGATGCAGCCTAACATACTGGTATTTAATACCAAATATAAATAATAACTAATAATTATTAGTTTAAGAAAAAAAGACAAATATTTTTCGACATCTTGTATCTCGAAAACAAAAACCCCTGTGGTAAATTTATACTCGTACTCTATACAAAATAACATTATTTTGTTGACATCTAACAGTTGATAAAGTTATTAGTAATAAAACTGAATGACCCTATATATACAGGATGACTGGTAGATCCACGTATTCCTTTGAAGTCGTGTTAGTAGAGCTTATTTGCAATTGATTTAACCATTATATCCATTATGCAAAACCCAATAGTTTTTGAGATATTTTAATATAGTTTTTTACAACAAGTGAAGGTTTTAGCTCTTGCATTTTTATCGTATCAAAGGATTTAACATAATTTTTTTACATAATTTGTACTGTGTAAACTAATAATTAAAACATCTCAAAAACTATCGAGTTTTGCATAATGGATATTATGGTTAAATCAATTGCAAATATGCTCGCCACTAATACGCCTTCAACGGAATACGTCGACTTACCAAGCACCCTTATATGTGTGCTCGCAGAATATTCTACGATTTGCAAAAATTCTTGGTAGCAATTTTTTTTCTAGTGGCAGGAATAAAATTCTGCTAGATCCAGTATATATTTATACAACGTTTACAAAATGAGATTACCAGGACAAAAAGGAGTATTTGCTGTCAATACTAGGTACTTATTATTTATACAGTGTAAACTGTATAGTGGTTACAGTTATCCATTAGCGACAGAAAAAGCTCTTTTCTGGTTGCAAGGTAGTAATGGTGTAAAAATACGAGCTTATTAACTGTAACAAAAAACTTATTAAGGTTAAAATAGCGCTCTGACTCCTGATGGCAAAGTTATCAACTTACAGCAACATACAAATATTTAGAAAAACTTTTTTTTAACGGTAAATAAGTGCGTCTTAGCAAAATCGTTTTTGTTGCGATTACAAAGTAGTCTATTTGGAGCCTATTTAATGCAAATATTTTTTTGTGGCTAGTCAATTTTTATTTATGGTTAGTAGAAATTTCATTCAGTGCAGACTGAAAATTTATTAATATCCTTAATATTCAAGACGGTAGATAGAAACCAAATACCGTATCTCGAACATCGTAAAATTAAAATAACAAACTTATCTTTGACACTGGTTGGGACAACCTACAAATAACATTACGTCAAAATACCCATGAAATACTGTTTTTCCTTAACATAAATTCTTGATTTTTTGATAAATGTAGAATGGATATTAGATATGATAACCAGGGAGAGGAAACTGGACCAGAGTTCAGGATGAGTAGCTAATACTACCTCAAACGGTTGACATACATAACAAATAAAAACAAAAGTATAAAATGAATAATGAAATAAACACCTTTTCAGTTTTAATCATCTCCAGATGATGCCAACTTGCCTGGCAAAACGTGGGTCGAGTGCAGTATATAGTGTTTTGGTGTTTTGTGGAAAACTACGTCAGTGTTATCTTCACATAAAAGGTTCCAACCCACTTCAGAACTCTTGACACAATGTATTGTCACGTGTTTGCTATCCCCATAAACACCGATACTCGTAGATTCGTTGAATGAGAGTCTAGGTAACACTTACTCATTACTTTATTAACTAATTAATAATTAACAACAATAGGTTAATGACTGTCTTAACTATAATCAAAATTAAACACTTTTAAATCTCTGTCTTATTTCTTCTTTACTCGTTCACTTTCAACTTAAGACTAACTCTCGGCCAACGTGCGTCTTATTTATACATCAATCCACGCAATCTAGAACATTCCTGGCCTTTCTCGTACAATTCTAGTAACATCTATCCTGTCTACACAGTCCAGTGGTGTAACACTGCCCCCTCCTTAAGCCTGGACGTCCCGGTCAGGCAATTCATTGTTCCCTGCATATTTGGCTAGCTTCTCTTCTTCATCTTTGATTTTGCACTTTGCTGAATTTAGTATACGACGTCGTTTATTCTGGGGACGACAGGGGGATGAAGCTTAGGGGACCTGCCTTTTCTTGGTTTTGGGTTATGTAGCCAAACCAGATCTCCCGCCTGGAATCCTCCTGAAATCGCCTTAAGATCATAACGAGCCTTCATGCGATCACTTGCTATGGCAATTCGGTCTCGTGCCAGCTCATGGATATTCCTCAGCCGTTCAGCAACTTCATCAGCATAGTCATCTACGGAAACTCGCTCCTCATCTGGTGTACGAAACACTAAGTCACATGGCAGCCTTATCTCATGTCCAAACTCACGCGAGCCAGTGTCTGTTTTGTTGTTTCATGAATGGAGGCCATGTATGCCATAAGGAAAAGAGGTAAGTGACGGTCCCAATCTCTCTGATGTTTATCAACAACTTTGGATAGGTGTTCCTTCATGGATTTATTATATCTCTCCACCATTCCATCTGATTTTGGATGTATGGCTGTTGTCCTTGTCTTATAAATTCCCAATAAGCGACACACCTTCTGAACACCCCAAATGCAACTCTAGGGGCACACCAAATCGACATACCAGATTATGTACCAGAGCTTGGGTGACAGTGGCTGCCTCACGATTTGGTATGTCATAAGCTTCAGGCCACTTACTAAAATAGTCCATGGCAACCAAGACGTATTTATTTCCATCATCTGTAACAGAGAATGGACCAGCTACGTCGATCGCAATTCGCTCAAAAGGAGCCCCGTCGTTATATTGTTTCATTTAGCCTTTACTTCTTGTCCGTGACCCTTTTCTTGCCGCACAAACTTCACATTTGCGGCACTAAGCCTCCACATCTTGGCGGCTGTTCACCCAGTAGAATCGTTTGCGTATTTTTATCAGAGTTTTGTTTTGCCAAAATGTCTGCCCGACGTTCCATTATGCACTTCATGGAATACTTTGGGTATGCGACACCTGAGGATTACCAATTCCGAAGTAGTTTCCTTCCCATCTGTAATTTCCCAAACTCTTTTCAACAGTCTATCCTCTACTCTAAGGGAATGCCATTGTGCCCACAAAGCTTTCAGTCCCACTGACCTGTCTGAAACTTCCTTCCAGTCGAGTTGGGCTCCTCTTTCTTTCCATTCCAGAATAGGACCAGTTTCCTTATCTTTTAACTGCTCTTCTCTTAACGTCTCTTTTGACCAATCATCAGGAACATCAATTTTAACAGTGTTTACAATTAGTATCCCGTGTTGTTTTTCCACTCGGTGACAGTGCTTGCAGTCTTCCTGACAGGGTCTTTTGGAGAGAGCATCTATATTTCTATGGAATTTCCCGGAACGACGTTCGATTTTAAAATCGTACTGTTACAGTTTTTCTATCCAGCGAGCTAATTGGCCTTCTGGGGTCTTCAACTGCAATAACCACTTCAATGCAGAATGATCTGTCTGAACTTTAAAACGTTGTCCATATAGGTACTTGTGAAAATGGTCTATGGATTTCGGATTTGACAATAGCCAATAGTTCCTTCCGTGTCACAGAATAGTTACGTTCTGGCTTGGACAACGTCTTGCTAAAGTACTCGATTACTCTCTCCTGTCTGTTTTGAATTTTGGAAAGAACACATCCAGGCATCCGCGTCTAATACGTAGAGACCTTTCCGTTCTGGGTATGAAAGAACTGGACTCGAATATAATGCTGATTTTAGTGTTCTGAATGATGTTTCGCATTCTTGTGTTCATTGGTACTGAACCTTCTCTTCTGTAAGCCGGTGTAGTGGCTTCGTAATATCAGCAAATCATTCTACAAATCGTCTGTAGTAAGTGCATAAGCCAAGGAAGCTTCGTACTCCGTGAACATTTGAAGGCCTTGGCCAATCTCGTACTGCGGAAATCTTGTCTGGGTCTATTCTTATCCTCTCTGAGGACACGACATGTCCAAGAAATTTGACCTCTTTCTGGGACATTAGGCACTTTTTAGGATTCAATTTCAGGTATGCATTTCTGATTCTTCCAAACACCTCTTGAAGGTTCTTCAAATGCTGCTTAAAATCTCGTCCCATAACCATTACATCATCAAGATAAACTAGGCAGTACCATCAGTCTTTCAAAAGTCGCTGGCTCATTGCATAGGCCGAAAGGCATCACAGTGAATTGATGAAGGCCACTTCCTGTCGAAAAGGCTGTCTTGTCTTAGTCATCTGGATGAAGTCCCACTTGCCAATATCTGCTTCGAGATCTAGAGTGGAAAACACCGTGAACTTGCCAGCGTACTTAGTATGTCATCAATTCGGGGTAACGGATAGCTATCTTTTCTTGTGATGTCATTCAGCGTCCTGTAGTCGACACAGAATCTTAAACACCCTTAGCAACCAAAACTACTGGCGACGACCAAGGACTAATTGATTCCTCAATAACTCCATCTTTAAGCATTGTTTGTACCATTGCAGAAGCCTCTTCTTGTTTTGCTACTGGGAGCCTTCTAGGTGGTTGACGAATGGTAGCTGATCATCAGTATTTATCCTATGTTTATCTGGAGTTAAATATTCTAAATGAGCACTTAACATTTTTATAACTTCTTGGTCCATATCTATAGACGAGGCTTCAATGATTTGTTCTTCACTTCTCGCAATCCATGAGACTGGTTCGTAGATGAGAATTATTTCTTCTTCTTTGAATGTCACTGTGTGGGAATTTAGGTTAACCACTCTAGTCGGTATCTTGTCTGTAGCATGTGTTAAAGTCCTTACCAGGATCACATTGTCTGTCATTTTAATTGAGTCATCCTTCTCAACGAGGCCAAAGTGATATCCCACAGAATTTTTCTCCAAGACTGCCTCAATTACTTTCTCTGGTTGTACAGGAGTTTTTACTGTCTTCGAAGTTAGTAGACTAATATTAAGGAATTTTTCATCTGCCGTTGAAATTCCAGTCCTGAGAACTCGTTTTCTCACGTCAAGTACAAATCCATATTTTTCCATAATGTCTAATCCCAACATAAGTCATCCGTAATCTCAGATACGACAACTTGGCATTTAAAACATAAACGGCCAATCTGCAGCTTCGTGTCGACTTCCCCATGAATTGCTGCCCCGTAACTTGTCCTCTATTTACTTTGAAACCCGTTACGAATCCTGCCCGTACTATTGATGTCGTAGCTCCTGTGTCGATTGTGAACACACATTTCTTCTTATTTATATAACCCTCCAACAGCAGACTACTTTAATCTCTCCGAAGCTAGGAAACTTTTATTTCTCAGGGGCACAACATTTTTTGGCCAGCGTAGCTACCAAATTGCCAGCCATCTTTAGTTTTCCTGTGGCTCCTCAACCACAGCAGCATTTACCCTTTCTGGGCTGCGCTGACGACAGTTCCTCTTGATATGGCCCACTTTGCCACACCTATAACAACGGATACTTCAATTCGGCCTCCCACTACTTTGTTGTTGGTCTTGTATCGGCTAGAAGTTAATTTTTTTCAGTAGTTGTGTGGTCATCTTATGTAGATTAGATAACAGGTTTTGTGTTGTGTTATCTAGTTTGTAGTATTCTTCCATACTCACGCCTCGTACTCTCTGATTTGATTGTGTGATATCCTTATAGGCAGCCTCAATCTCAAGTACATGGCTACTTCCCTTATGCCTGGCCAACTTAAGAATTCGCCTAACTTCCTGGTCCCTTCATCAATAAATACCCCAACTGCTAACTGTTGCTGAAATTTCATTGATGCATCAGGATAGGCTAGATGGGCTTAATCTCTCCACCGTAGCCTCGAACTTCTGGAGGCTTTCTCCACCTCGTTGTCTGCGTGATTTGAGCTGAGCCTGATATACTTGAGCGAGATGTTGATTGCCATATCTTAGTTCTAACGATGCCTCCAGAATGCTAAAGTTTTGTTGCTGTGCGGCAGGAATTGTTTGGAGCAGGTCTAATGCTTAGCTATTTAGTGCTAACACCAATGCTGTTACTTTTTCATCATTGTTCCAGTTATTTAAACGTGCAGCTGCCTTAAACTATCTCTTATACGTTGACCATGAACCTTGACCATCAAAGGAAGGTGGTTGTAACTTAGTACCAGAGTCAGGCTACTTCTTCTTCAACAATACTGACTTTTCCTTCAACTTGACCGACTTTATCTTTAACTTCACTGACTTGGTCTTACACTTAACCGACTTTTTCTATAACATCTCCATTAAATTTTTCAATGAGTGAGAAATTGGCTGCCTGCTGTTCCTCTAGGCTTCTCTTTATATCTTCGTTTTCCTTCTGTCGTCTTATTTCCATTCATCATTTTTCTCAAGTATTCTTTTTCTTCCTCGCGTCTTCTTTCTTGTTCTTCTTTTTTTCTTGTCGCTTTCTTTTTTGATCTTCCATAATTTTTCTTTGTTCATCTTTCTCTTCCCGTTGTATTCTCTCTTGTTCTTCTTTTTCTTCCCATCGTATTCTCTCTTGTTCTTCTCTTTCCTACTGTCGTCTTCTTTCCTGATCTTCCATAATTTTCTTTGTTCGTCTTTCTCTTCCTGACGTTTTCTTTGTTGATTGTTCATCCGTTCTAATACCGCTGTTAGCAAGTCCTGTTTCTCCGCCATACTTTTTGTTATTGGCATTAGCTCACGACACGTAAATCAGTTCAAAATAAAGTTTACTACATTATAATGTCCATAAAATGTAACTATCACGTTTATTTTAATAATGGAATGTTCCAGAAAAATCTCTAAACAGCACTAAAAAGTCTTATTTAGAGTCTATACTACTTTTGTGTTGACGAAATTCACTTATCTCCACTAATTGTGCAATGGAATGTTCGAAAACTTTCACGAAATGTCACTATTAAGTCTTGTTTTGAGTCTATAATTCATTTCCATTAACACAGTTCACGTATCTTCTGTGGTTTCCAAATCAAATGTTCTAGAATTTTCACGAAAAGTCACTTATAGTCTTGTTTTTAAGTCTATAACACATTCGCGTCGACACAATTCACGTATCTCCTGTAGTTTCCAAATAGAATGTTCTAGAATTTTCCCAAAATTGCACTAATAGTCCTTCTTCTCAGTCCACAACACGTTATTACTAGCGGCATTTTCGTATTTGCAGCTATTTCTAAATCGGACGTTCTAGAAACTTCTCGAAAATCCACTTTAATGGAACTATTCAGTCCAGAAATAACCCTCCAAATACTGTCCAGTAGCTTGTCACCGTGTTACCACTGATTCCTGGGAAGAACACTGTAGAACCTTTTCGAATATTCCAGAAATTTCTCTTCCATTCCACTTCCGACACCAAATTGTTACATGTTTGCTATCCCCACAAACACCTATACTTGTAGATTCGTTGACTGAAAGTCCAGGTAACACTTAGTCAGTACTTTATTAACTAATTAATAATTAACAACAATAGATTAATGACTGTCTTAACTATAATCACAATTAAACACTTTTAAGTCTCTATCTTATTTCTTCTTTACTCGTTCAGTTTCAACTTAAGACTAACTATCGGCCAACGTGCGTCTTATTTATACATCAGTTCACGCAGTCTAGAACATTCCAGAACATTCCTGGCCTTTCTCGTACAATTCTAATAACATCTTTCCAGTTACAGTGGCGTAACAGTATTATTCAGATTGACTGAAGTCTGCCATTGCATTAGCATATATGGTCACTACTAATATGCGTTTTGCATTTGTTGCTGTTAAATTTGAGCGATTTGGTCTGTACATATGTGTATCCTAGATGTAAAACTTGGTTTTTACAAAAAATTTTAAAAACTCGGGTTTTATGTTATTCAAATATAAGAATGCATTGTTTAAGAGACTATTTAGCCAATAAGGTTCATAAATTAGTGTTTTGCGTGGTAAAGTAGGTGTCAAAATCTAATTCAGTTGCAAAACTGGGTATTTGCTTCGGTCAGATGCATAACTGGGTATTTGCTATTAATCAATCATGGCGAAGTTTGTATACTACGTGGGCCAGCACATGTTTGCTGCCAGAACTGCTGTCCGTGTTTACTGAATTTAGATTCAACTAGTTTATGACAAATTTGAATTGAATGAATTTGAATGTTAATAATTAAAAATTTTAAATAACTAGTAATTAATTTTTTTTTTCGGAATTTTACCACTTCCTAATTTATTATTTTTAATATTAAGTATAGTTATTTTCCAAGTGTATTAAAAAGTATCATAAGTGTGCTGCAACATATTGCAACACACTTTTGGGCAGATTGTTGCACCTTTTTTTAATAATCAAATAATTAATTAATGTTGTTTTACTCTTTTGCTGGTATTTGAATATATTATTTGCAAAACTTGGTCTTTGCATTAATTACATGCAAAACTTGGTTTTGGACTCCTTTAAGAGGCCTAGTCGGGAAAAAGCTTCGGATAGCTGTGTCACTCTCTAGAAAGTTTTTATACATGCACCGCTGAATAATTTTGCTCTTGACTATACCTTCACTGGACGTTTTCTTCACCGACTTCATTGAGGTGCGATTCCCGATAGAGGTAACACTTCCTTGCTCCATTTTTAGTGACAAAGATACTTATTTAGAAAATTCTTTTTAACCAAATAGTACGGAATAAAAGTTTGAAACTTGCTGAGCATAATTATGAAGATTCATTCTAGACGACATGTATGAATTTTACCTCGAATTTTACCGATTGATATCATAATTCAGGAGCTAATCACGTCCAAATTTCACTTATATTTACAGTATAAATTTTCCCTGCATAAAGTGAAAATTAATTAAAATAGATATACATGTACCCTCTAGTACACTTTCAACTACTGATCCTCCAAATTTGGTGTAATTTGACCAAACCGTATGGAAGAAATAAATTTTGAAAAATTACCTTACAAACACTGGTTTGATTAGCCCTCTTAACTGTAATTATTTCTTAATATTATGTGATTTTTAGCAAACATTTAGTCTTCTAATCGTACATTTCTACAGTGTTATTTTTAACACAATATAAGTAATCAGAACTATATTATTTGAAAAAATATTATACGCGTAATGTAAGTTGTGTCAATTTACAAATTGTGGTGTTAAAAAAGTACATTAATATAAGTGGAAAAAGATGTAGGGTCTCTTGGGTCGGCCCTAAATCAATATTACATATTCATTTATTTCTTATAATTTTCAACTTCGGAACAGGGAACCAAGTGTTTAATTCCCTATAAATTATATACTACAAATTTCGACTTCCCGCATAAATCCTCATCGTAATATACAGGGTGTCCACCTAGTGCGTATTTGTTCCATAACTACGTATCTATTACAGATATAAAAAAAGAATTAATCCATAATTCTTCAGCATTCATCATTGCATACTGTATAAATATTTTAGTCATACAGGGTATTTCGTTCTCGTTCGGTAGTAATCAACTTTGTTACGTTAAATGAAACGTCCTATGTATTATTACATAGTTGTTTAATGAACGTCAAGAGGTTTCCAATGAACTACCATAACATGTACTTCCTTTGAGTAATTCAAGAATTATTTGAAATTACGTAAAAATTTTGACGTAGATGCATCTAGTTATAAATTTTTGTCTACAGGATGTCTATAATTTTGTGTTGAACTTGGAGATTTAAAAACCTCAATAACTTTGTTATTTCAAATGGAACACCCTGTATGTATACTTTTGGTATAGCTGTCAAAACATTGGCGTGATCAAATTACAACTCGGTGTGATACTTGGGACTTTTTTATCTTTGGGTGGTTAAATATTTTGGACTTGAATGAAAGCATATTTCTTAGTATTTAGTTGAGGATAAAGTAAAGTAAAATCTAGGGCGGCAGGCATGCACAATTTCTTTACATTTCAGCTATGGCTAGAAAATAGCCCTTATTTAATTGTGTGTTATTCTTTCGCATGGTCATGTCTTCAGCAAAAGATTTACTAAAATAAAATAACTTATAGGAATACTAAAACTTAAAAATGGCATACAAAATGATCAGTAGGGAAAATTATCACAAGTATAAAAAAATACGGTAACGTCATGCGTCAGAGGGAATGGTTGTGTGTTCACGTTTGTTTCTGTGTAAACCCCTCCTGGCTGCTTTAGAAGTTGGGGCTTGCTCTAATTTATGTGGTGTATTTTATGTTTTTACATACAAGGAATATAAAAAACGCCAGAAAATATGATATAATATGAAGTCATCGGTATTTTTTTTAAAGATTAGTTAGAGCATATCATTGCGAAGCCAACCATATTAGGTTTCGTATATTTATCGCTAAAGGTTACTAAGTTATACGCAGTCTTTTCCTAGGCACTAGGTAATTTGCACGGAAGTTATCTATCCATTTAAGGACAACGGACGCACACCTAATATCCGAGTATGTTAGGATTAATTTCTGCTTTAGAAAAAATATCATCTCGACCGGGAATCGAACACGAAACCACCAGTTGTGAGGCAAGTGTACATACCACTCGACCATGAAGCTGTACTGCCTTACTGAATATTCCTTTTAACTAACAATAAGCGATCATGTTATTTGTGATAATATTAATTTATGAATAATTTTCTTAATACGACCTATTCCTAACATTTTCTATGGAAATTTGGGTAATACCGAAGTGATCGGAATAATTGATTATGCCAGACTTGATTCATTTTGCACGTGATTTAAATTTAAAATTGTCTATGCTGTGCTGGTTAGGTTATCCTAAGGAAAATTAAAAGACCACCTGTATCCATACTAAATTCGAAAATTTATCATTAATGAGCTTTTATTTTCAATGAATTATTCATTTTAAGATCATTCATAATGCTGAAAATGTCTGAGATGAAGAAAAATATTACCAGATAGATATTACGGGGTCCATTGAAGGGGACGGTTAAATTTAATTGTAAATTTATGGGTTATATTATACTGATATTGAAGGCTATAAGGTGAATGAGTTAAATAAAGGCACTTTTTGTGATAGTTCTATTTTAGTAATATATTCACGTACTATGTATATATGCAATAGGTAAATTTCATAATTTTCAGCTAATCTGGCTATACACATAACCACAAAGTAACAAATCAGTAAACTGTATGGAAGCTACTTGTGCGCTCCGGTCCGAGTAAAGGATGGAATAATGAGATAGATATACAGGGTGGGGCAATAGTGTGTTCGACCTCGATATGTCGAGTTCTATGATAGCTAGAAACTTTATTTAAAAACGTAAATAAACTAGACAAAAAAATTTATAACCGTAAATTATTTCCGAATATACAGGATGAGCAAAGATGATTCTACTAATATTTTTTTAAATGGAATGCCATGTATTTATATCAGAACATTTTTTCAAAACTCTTTGTGGCCTCTTTCCACTCCTGTATTATTATTGACTCTCTCCCAACCATTTAGTTGTAATGATTTTTTTGTTAAAATTATGCCATTGACACGTGTATATTAAAAAAATCATTACAGTCCCAGTTATCGATTTTAAGAAAAAAATACGTTCTCTCATTTTGCATTTATTGTTCAATAAATTGAAAATGGTCACAAATAGCCATAGGAATGAACATACAAAAAATGGTCGTTTTTCAATTCTACATCACATCGTCCAAAAATATACAGGGTGTTCCGTTTGAAAAAAATGAGAAAATTCAGTTCAAAAAGTTGTAAATTTAAAAATCCTTTTTGGTCACTCTGTATACTTATAGGAATTGAAAATGGCTGAGTGTCATCACACAGATGTTTCATGACTGGTACTAACATATTTTTTCTCAAAATCGGTAGTTGTATTTGTAGTGATATTTTTAATATACACGTGTAAATGGTATAATTTCAACAAAAAAAAAATCATTACATGCAAGTGGTTGAGAGAAAGTCAATAATAATACAGGAGTGAAAAGAGGCCACAAAGATGTTTCAAAAAATTTTCTGATATACATGGCATTTCATCTAAAAATAAAAATGTTACTTGACCCTGTAGAAACATCTTGGCTCACCTTATATACTCGAAAACAATTTCCGGTTACAAACTATTTTGTCCAGTTTACTTATGTTTTTAAATCAAGTTTCTCGCTATCATAGAACTCAAGATATCGAAGTCGGACTCACTGTTGCCCCACCATGTATAGTCAATCTAGTGGGGAGCGCTCACGGACTTTTGCATTGCAGTCAATATTGTCAGGTGCCTGGTAATTACCAGAATCTACGACAATTTGGGATTTTATCTGGTAGTTGGCAATTAGCCTCTGATAATGGTATAATCTATTGTTACGCCACTGGACTGTGTAGACTGGTTAGATGAGACTGGAATTGTATGCGAACGGACGGGAATATTCTGGAATGCTCTAGACCGTGTGAATGGATGTATAAATAAGACGCACGGTGGACCGAGACTCAATCTTAAATTGAACGTGAACGAGTAAAGAAGAAATAAGAAAGAGACTTATAAGTGTTCAAGTGTGATTATAGTTAAGACAGTAATTAATCTATTGTTGTTAATTGTTAATTAGTAAATAGTAGTGAGTAAGTGTTACTTGGACTTACAATCAACGAATCTACGAGTATAGGTGTTTGTGTGGATAGCAAACACGTAATACTATAATAACTTTTTGCGAAAACATTATTTACACCTTGAAAAGTAACTAATTCGTTTCATATAAAATGTATAATATGCAATGAATACTGTTCCATTTTACAAACTGTTATGAACATTTGGCGACAACTCGTTAATAGTAGGCGGCACTACGAAATTTTGTTTATGCAGCTATACTGTTTGGTATGAATAAAAATGAAGTATTTGTTAATACTTCAAGTTTTAGCATTTTTTGCAGAGCATTTACTTTAAACTTAAGAAAGTACGATATTTCAAAGCAGATACTTTTACTCTCAGGAAGTTACTACTATTAATAGCATTCTTAGAGAAACTATGCAGTGTTTACTATAATATGAAGTACCTCCTTTGACTAGTAGGTATTGCTCAATTTTAACAAAAACTGCAATGTTTACTTTGAGATATGCAAAATTGTACCATAGCAGCTCACTTCACAAACTACAATTGTAACATTCTTGAAAATGGCTCAAAGACGCAGAAGAAAAAATTATAATTTAAGAATGAATTACGCTAACGAGTTCCATAAATCATAAAAAAATTTTGCACTCGTTTCATTTCATTTTTTTGTTGCCATATGTTTAATCTTTTTTTCATTTTACTTTTATGCTATTAATTTTTTCAAAACCTGTCTAACATCTAAATTTTGTTTTGTATTTTTATTGAAATGCCCTGTTAATTCATTAAGTGTCTTTTGCCGTTTTAATAGCCGGTATCATTCTTTTATTCAATATTATTTTATAATCTAGCATAATACCAATAGCAGATGCTAATTGTAAGTCTTCATTTTGGAGTTATTCTTAGGTTATTTCTTCATTTGAAAATATCTTATACAACTTATGTACTTTATTACTCTAAGAAAATAAGGACAATGTGGAATATAAAATAGATTAATCCTGCAGATCGAATTATTACTAACAATTTTAAATTTGTCTCAACTTGAAAGCAATGATCCCGAACAGGGTTGAAGTGAATGCTATAAATTTCGAGGAATATACTACAAACAGAAATAGGTACTTCATATAATCAACTACCTAATTCATTGGGAAGAATTTTCTATATAAAGTGAAGTAGGTAATACTGGAAATGGTAAATACTTCGAAGAAAATGCTAAAACTTGAAGTATTTGTAAATTCTTCGTTTTTATTTATACTACCCAATGGGTGGTAAATAAAGTACATACAAATTTTCAACGTGCTGTCAACGTTAAATTATGGTAATTTTTTACTAATGTTAAAATATTTACGATGAAAATACGTATTTATTTTAATATGAGAAAAGGGACAACGTAGTGACATAATAATCACGCACATTTATAACCAATGATTAAATTTGACATTGAATATACGTACGTATTCGGAAGCGTCACACGTAATTTTTTCACGTTTACGCCGAAGACTGACTAACTACAAAAATTAAACGTTGGATGAACGTGTCTTTAAAAACATGTTTGACACACCACGATATTTTCTGTTGAACGTTTCAATTTGACATCAACTACACGTGTGCATTTGGAAGTTTCGTACACGTAATTGTTTTATGTAATTTTTATGCCGAATGCCCTATTTTGAATAAATTTCGACGTTGAAAGTATATTTTATGATTCTTATAAATTACGTCTTAAAGAAGTGTAATATTTTACGTTAAAAATGTGTTCCCTACGTTTACTTTTGGCCAGATGAAGCCATGTTTGCTAAATTTCGACATTGATGTTACGTGTATTTTTGGACGTGACTTCAACGAAAACACGTTGAAAATTAGATTGAAAACAGCAGATACGTCGACGTGGAAAACACGTACGGTCATGGTAAAATATGAACGTATTTTTAACGTGTGTGTGTGTCTTTTGGGAAAGTATCACATTATCAAATTCATAATAACCCGCATAGTAATCGATTAACGATTCAGACGAACAAGAAACGGACGAAGAATAAGCGAATTTGATGTATGTATCAATGTGTAATTTGCAAGTTTGATTTGAAGTTAAACTCAAGTTACAAATGTCTCTCTTTATCAACACGTTCACATTACGCGAAGCAGTTTTTAATAGGTTCAGTTATAAACAGTGGCAGCTCGTGATAATTTTATTTGGGGGACTCTAGTTTCTTAAAAAATATGAACATAATAAAAACTCACCCTCACTCCCTCGATAATTTTATTCAAATAGAACTACGATTAATGATAACGAAAGAAACAGTTTTATGTACATACATATGTACAATAAAAATTCACAACATAATAATAACTTAAGAATGTTATTGTTTATAACGTTTATACACAAAATCAAGTCTTCTGTATTTCTGGTAAATAAAATGTTCTATAACTTTTCGTCAAAATTGTTTATGTTATGGATAAATTTCTTATTCATTGACATCATTGCTAAGGCATTAAAGGCATCTTCATTCATAGTGTTTCTTAAAAACGTATTTATTCTTTTACGAGTTGAAAGACATATTTTTGATTCAGCAGTAGACATCGGAGTTGTCACAATAATTTTTAGTAACGACCGTTTCGCTGAATGTTTCATTTAAACCATTTTCAGACAGCCAAAAAAGTACGTTTAGGCCACCTACAATATTTTTAATAATCGTTCTTGAATAAATGACTTCCAATTTAGTCCTTAATTTGTCTTATTGTAACACTGGATAAGATTCAACAACTGATTTAAAAATCGACGTCGGAAATTTCTTTGATTAATAAAGAACATTGTCTACATTCACTAAAGATGCGGCTCCTAAATGACCTCTGTATGACAATCCTTAATTCATCTGGAAAACAATATAGCAATTATAGAATTTCTGTTTGCAGGATAAATTTTTCTTCGTTTATTCTCATTCCAAATATTAGTAATTTATTTTTCTCATCTCATCAGTTGAATTTCTACGAGATGATAAAATTTTTTTAAACTTCAATTTTTTTTTAAATTCAATACCTACTCTCTGTATTTCTGGGATGAAATTGAATAAATAATACATGTGAAAAGATTTGTGAACTAAATTAAGGAAATATACAAAATTGGGATATTCTAGAGTTTTTCGTACACCGTAGGCAGAAATTTCGTGCTTTTCTATTTTCTGATAAATGTTTTAGATCTTTAAATCCTGTCACCGACTATATCTTGTCTATTTCGACGGATTCTGAATAAAATAGAACACAAGGAAAACAAAACAGAGCATTTACCCTATCACATTTACAAATCCGCTAACATTTTTTGTAAATTTCCTTAGAGAAATGCTTCGTGAAAGTACGTGTCCCTTGTTGGTCGAGTTTCTTGATTTTTACTTTTTGTGCTAAAGGAACTTAACTGGCACCAAAATAAAGGGAACTGGCATCGGAAATTTAATGTAGTAGGCATCACATAACTGACACTAAATTTCAGTGTAAAATTTACTTTGTGTAGTAACAATTACATAAATTCTACTGAATTCAGGTACTGCATAGTTATTACACTTTCATGTAACTGCTGTAGTATGTGCAATGTCGCGGGAAATATTCTGAAACTTTAAAGTTGTGTAACTTATTAGTGACATCTTGAGTAAAAATTACGTTATTTCTACGAACGAAGGGACTTTAAAATGATTTTTACTACTCCCCACGAGTTCAAAATGACTACAAAGTTACGTATACCTTGAAAACCTACTACCCAGTCAACCTAACTTGTAGTAGTTATAAAATTGGATGAGATTTAAAAAAGAACTTTGTTTTATAATAAAATGTTGTCCTACTTTCGTATTTGTGGCTACTATTTATAATATGTTCTCATTATGTGGTAATGTTTCTTCTTTTGTTACTTAAGAGTCATATGAGTTAACCAGTATTTACGTAATATTGATAAAATAATATTTTATCAATCGTATGAAACACAAATTTATAATACTTATGTTAATTTATTTTAATTTCTATTATCAGTGCAAAGTAACGGGTTTCATAATCGGCGCATACTAAAGTTCTGTTAATATTACGTAAAATGTAACAGATTTGTATAATTTACAAAAATTATGATGTCCTGCAAATACTGGTGTTTTATAATAACTCCATAAGGATATGATACCTTTTTTATAAAATTTATATTGTTTATAAAAAATAATAATGATAAATGTTATGTGCATGCTTTTCGGAACACAATACATTTATGTACATATCGTACTTGACCATTAACTTAACCTAAAACAACAATACGTTTTTAAAAGTCTGTCAGTTTCTGTTTTCTTTAACTGCTATTACCTAGTTTTTGTGCGC
Source organism: Rhamnusium bicolor (assembly GCA_029963845.1). Lineage (NCBI taxonomy): Eukaryota > Metazoa > Arthropoda > Insecta > Coleoptera > Cerambycidae > Rhamnusium > Rhamnusium bicolor. The sequence goes on along the minus strand of JANEYF010002599.1, from coordinate 630,352 downwards.
GTTTAAATTTTGTTTAATTCATTTAAATCTACTTGGTATGCCTAGAAATAGATATTTAGATTTATCCTGTAGACGAAAACGCAGAATTGCTGATGCTGTTGAACAATTTGTCGCAATCCCTACTAATTGTAGGGATTGCGAGATTTGAGCTAAGAGACTAATATGTGTTCTGACTTCTGACCGGAAACATGCCATACGGAGGTTGTCTTTATCGAAAGTGTTTACTAATTCATTTAAAATTTTGTCATTATTGTCAAGGGTTTTCTTAAGTGGTTCTATGTCTTTATAAACTAAGAGTGTCCACTTGTCATTTGAAATTTCGATGCGATCTTTTTCATGGTAGTAGATTCCGATCCTATTGTTGATGGGTTCAATCGAGTATTGGGATGATACTGCCTTTAGCAGTAGAAGAAACCTGAAAACAAATTAATTTTCAAAGAATGGTTTCATTCTATCGAAATTTATTTTTGTAGTTTGTTCAGTTTGGGGATTGAAGAGTATTGCGGAATTTCTAAGAATTTCTCTAATTTCAAATGATCCCATTAAACTTATTCCGTAGCTTATCTTTAAATTGACTCTCTTTTATGTAAACTTTGTCGTCTACTTTATATTCTGGTAAATTTTCGGAAACATGTTTGTCGTACCGAATCTTAGCTTTTTCTTTTTTGAAGATTGGTTTTAGTATGGGCTATTTTATAATAGTGCGAATTTCTATTGTTTAAATCGCGAACGTATTTTGATATTAGTTGCTCCTGATTGTAAAGGGTTTCAGGAGGACGGCTTGAAGTGTGTCCGAATAACAATTCGTACAGGGTAAAGCCATGCGTCTTGTTTACAGAATTATTATAGCAAATGACGGCATACGGTATAATAGTTAATGGATGTTCGCTAGGGTTGTCAGATTTGTTAGCTCTTATCATTTCCAACAATGTAGCGTGGAACCTTTCTATTGAACCGTTCGATTGGGGGTGATGTACACTAGAGAAGGTGAGTTTAATATCGTAAAGAGTACAAAGATCTTTGAGAAGCTTGTTGTCGAATTCTCGACCGTAATCGCAGTGTATGCGAGGAGGTGTACCGTAGTGTTGAAAATAAAGACGTAGTGTATTTACTATCGATTTGGCTGATTTCTCCGAGATGAGATAAGCTTACGTGAATTTAGTTAGTTCGTCCCTAATGTTAGGACATAGTTTCTTGTCGGAATTTCTAAAACGTCTATATTTATTCTCTCAAACGGGGTTTTTGGGGTCTCGGTAATAACCAGAGGGTTATCGAGATTTTTACGTAAGATTTTCATTTTTTGACACGTTTCGCAATTTTTGATGTACCGTTCTACATCTTTCGTTAATCCGGTCCAATTGTACTTGTATTTAATTCTACGTATAGTCTCATTTATGCCTCGATGTAAGTTATTTTTACCGGCGTGAAATTGATCAAGTATTATAGGAATCTGATCCTCGTCAGGGGTTTTTACGATGTCCTGACAAATTACAAGTTTTATATCCTTGTCAGTGAATATAAATGAAAGTATTTAGAGAATTGGTAAATTTAAATTATTTTCTATATAATACGTTTTGGATGGGCTTATGTCGTTTTGATTTTTGTACAGTGTAATAAAGAGTTGCAATATTGCCGTACCGGGAGCAAAAGGCAATGGTACGATATAATAGTTTCTTTTCTTTACTGTTTTACTAGATAGAACATTAATTTTATTGTTGGTAAAATCGCGATTTTCCTCGAAAATATCATATATGATTTTAAAATGGAAGTCCTGCAAGTTGTCCTGTTGAAAGAACGTAATGATATTTTTGTGCTCTTTATTCAGTAATTGATTATTTGAGAATCTAATTTTCGAATAATCGATTAGTGATGTTGTTTGATATAATTTCTCAATGGTGTCGAACTCTTGGGTTATTTGTTCTGGCGATATGTCATCGTCAGAGCTAGTTTCTACGTTAGGGTCGTCGTCCGTGTTTTGAACATTATTATGAAATGTCACGCATTCTTGGATATTATTAACTTTTATGCGCGATAGAGCGTCCGCGTTTTGGTTGATTTTTCCCGGCTTATATATGATCTCGTAATCATACTCCTCAAGCTTGAGCCGCCAGCGTGCGAGCCTGCTTCCGGGATCTTTAATGGAGAAAAGCCAAGTTAAAGGTCGGTGGTCCGTTATAAGCTTAAATTTTCAACCGAAAAGGTATGGTCTGTAATATTTAACAGCCCATACAATAGCTAACAGTTCCCCTTCTATAGTGGAGTACTTTGTCTCCGCGTTACATAAGGTTCGCGATGCATAGGCAATCGGAAGATCTTTTCATATGGGGCCTTGGGAGAGCACGGCTCCTATGGCATAAGCGCTTGCATCCGTTGTTAGAAGAAAGGTTTCGTCGAAGTTAGGGTATGTTAAAATAGGCGTAGAAGTTAAAGCTGCTTTAAGCTGTTCAAATGATTTTTTACAATCGGAATTAAAATTAAATAAAATATCTTTTTGAAGCAGAGTAGTAAGTGGTTTAGAAATTTTCGCGAAGTTAGAAATGAAGCGCCTGTAATATCCGGCTAGTCCTAGAAAAGATTTAATTTCTTTTTGTGTTTTTGGTTCGGGAAAATTTCGTATACAGTCAATTTTTGAAGGATTTGGTTTGACTCCGTCTTGGGTGATAAGATGCCCTAGATAAGCGACTTCTTTCCTCAAGAATTCGCACTTATCCGGCTGGATTTTGAGATTGGCTTTTCTTAATCGTTGGAAAACTTCTGTTAACCTGGATATGTGTTCGTGGATTGTGGGGGAATATATTATAATATCATCCATGTAGATGAGGCAACGCTCGTTTTGGATGCCTAAGAGGATGTTATCCATTACGCGCTGGAAGGTTGAGGGTGCGTTTTTTAGGCCGAATGGCATACGAACGAACTCGTAATGGCCATTCTCTACAGAGAACGCCGTTTTTTGGATGTCTTTTTGATCTATTTCTATCTGGTGGAACCCCGACGGGAGGTCTAACGTGGTGAAGTATTCACATTAACCGAGTTGGTCGAGAAGATCCGAAATATTCGGCAGAAGATATTTATCGTTGATGGTTAACTCGTTTAGTTTTCTGTAATCGATGACTACTCTCCACTTTTGTTTGCCTGAGGCGTCAAGCTTTTTTGGCACTACCCACACTGGGGAGGATCAAGGTGAGATAGAGTGTTGGATTATGCCGTGGTCGAGCATTTTTGAAATTTGGGTTTTTACCTCCTCCCTATGGACTTGAGGATACTGATATGATTTAGTGAAGGTGGGTTTGGCATCGTTGGTATCTATAGCGTGTTTTATTTCGTTGGTGAAAGTTAAAGAGTCACCCTCCAGATAAAATATGTCGGAGACTTTAAGACATAAATCTGTGATGGATTCTCTTTCTTCGTCATTGAGATGTTCTACCCGTAATTGATTTTGAATTTCGTGCTGTCTATCCGAAATGTTATTTTGAAAGTCCGAGTTACCGTTGATAGTGTTTAAATTAAACGTTGATTCAAAATTTGTGATGGGTTCCAATTTAAGGTCATAAAATTCGATTGTTTTCGGGATGGCATACGCATTGATTATAGAGGTTAAAAATTCACCTCTTTCATTAATTTTAATTACAGTATTAGGGAGTCTAACTTTTTCTTTATCCTGAGCTAGCAGTATAGCCTCAGTGTTGGTTAAATTGCATTTTAATTTAAAAATTTGTTCCATGCGTGGCTGAATAGAAATTTTATTAATAATATAACTATCGCTACAGTTTGTATTAACAACTGAAGTTTCATTTAAGTCATCGCCTGCTTTAAATAGAGATACTGTTTTATAATTGGTAATAAGCTTTTTATTGTTTAAGTCTATTATACACCTGTAATGTTCCAAAAAATCAGAACCAAGTAATCCGTCAAATTCTATATCAAGATTATAAATGTATACTTTATGTGGGTCGCCTGGTTTAAACGGAATAAGTTTGGATTCATTTATAAATTTTTTCATTAGTTATACCCTGAATAATGACATTTTCAGAGGTTTTATTTGAATATTTTTCCGCAGTTTTTTCTTTAAAGATCGAAATTCCTGCACCAGTATCGATCAGAATTTTATATGTGTTTGTTATATCCTTGATATAGTACAGATTTCTGGATTTAACAGTAAGCAATGGATTTAGATGAAAGTTTGTTCGGGGAAGTTCAGATTGGGGTTGAAATCGTCTAAGTTCATCGATTGGATCTGAGATTCTAGATCTGAAATCAGATTGAAAGTTTGTTGGGCGTCATAGAAAATGCGGGGTTCTCCTGCGTGAAATTATCGAGGTGTTGGTTCTGAAAATTCGGGGGATCGCTCGAAGTCTGGGGACCTATCTGAAAATCCTGAACATTACCGGAGTATTGGTACTGTTCTGAAAAATCTTCCTTTGTATTAAATGGAAAATTCTGTAATTCTTCGTTCGTTGGTTCTTGATACTCTTCATTAAAATACGAGTAATTTGGCGTTTGATAATTTAAATGATGTGTCCTTGGTTGGTTTGAATTACGATTGAAACTTGGGTTTGGCTGAATTACAGATGGTCGAGATTGGTACTGATGAGGCCTGTTAAAGAATTGATTTGCTTTTTGATTTTGATTTGAGAAGTTTTGTTGTGGAAATGGCCTTTGCTGTTGCTGCTGCGGCTGTGGAGCAGCATATTGCCTTTGAAAATTCTGATATGAATTCTGTTGAGGAAAATTAGGAAAATTGGTGGATTGCGAAAATTGTTGACGAGCTCGACATTGACATATGAGATGTCCGTTGCGCTTACAATATGTGCAAATTTTCTGAAAACCATTTAATACACTGGGCTTTAACTGGTATTTGAACATTGCGAGAGGGATTAGATTTGTCAAATTTCTGATTTTCGAAATAAGACAATTGAAGTTCTCGTCTGATGCGTGCACATGCCTCGAGCATGTCTGCAGGGTTTCCTGCCCTTATAATCTGTCCTAAACGAGGTTCCAGTCCCGCGAGAAGTGTATTTAAAGTCATTGTCTCGATAAGTTGAGACTGAGCGTCTTTTTGATCAAGTGTTAGATTGGCTTTTTGTATAGCAGCATGCATTTTAGCATTATGCGTCTGTAAACGGGAAAAGAATGTTAATGCAGATTTATTGGACAGCTGTTTAATTCGCTACAAATCTTGGATGAGAGAAGTTAAGTCACGTGAATCTCCAAAATGGATTGATAAAAGCTGTTTAATTTCGGGCCATGTTTCACGAGTTTATTAATTGAGCTGCTCGCCCACGGAGCTTATTTTTAATGTGTAATGTTAATAATGTTCGTTGGTCGTTGACGGCCATGTGATATGCATGATCGCAAGCGTTCAAAAATGTATTTACAAAGATCTGGTCACTTTCAAATTCAGGGACAATAGAAAAATCTCTGACAGTTTGTAGGGTTCTATATTTGCCTGTCCTTCTGCTATTTTGATTATTTATTATTTAATTGGGATTATTAGATAATTGAACTTTAGTTCGCGTTAAAATTAAAGAAATAATGACCACAAAAATAAAATATAACAGTAAGATGATTCAATGTAAAAATGCACTTACCAAAATATTATCATTGAGATGTGGGATGAGTTGTACGTTTCTTTTGCTGGTTTTGTTGATTGTTATTTGAATTGCTTGTTGTTTGAGTTGCTTGTTGTTTGAGTTGCTTGTTGTTAGAGTTGGTTTCTGCTTGAATTGTTGTGTTTATGTTATTTCTTTCTTGAAATAGTTGTTTACTTGAGTGATTGTGTGAAGTCGTTGGTTCGTTTGACCGTTCAAAGGATGATGAACCACCACTACCAGTTAGGCTCTTGGTTCCGTGTTCAAGTAGCGTTTTTTCGGATCCTACCGACTGCGCCAATTTGTTGTATTGGAGATTCACGAATTCACTTTTTTAAAACAAATTTTATTTATTAAATACAATAATGATTATTTTATGTTTGATAACACTTTGTATCCTTAAAACTTAGGTTAACATGAAAGATTGTAAGTGGTAGAGAATATGTCGTTAACTGAAACTGCAACTGGCTTGCCAGTCGTATTTATAATAAATGGTTTTGCTAAATCAGCACATATGATATTTCATGGTAGTTGCAAATTTAAACGTGACTGATAAAATAGATGATATTAAATTACAATGCGAATAATTTTAACTTTATCAACAATGGTGTTAAATTACTGTCTGTGAATGATACTGACTTTAACTAATATACAATAATTTTAATTTTGATATAACATATATATGTATATATATATATATATATATATATATATATATATATATATATATATATATATATCATAGAACACCAAAGCTATTTAAAAACTTATTCACCCTTCTCTCTTTAATGACATGACATTAATGCAGTGCTGCCAATTCATTCTTTTCTTACACCAAAATATTTCTACACACCTATATTTAAATAGAAATAATATTATAAATTATTACTAAATTATATCGATTTCGGGCATAACAATAATTAATAATTCTTAATTCTCAATTCACTTGAAATAACTAAATCTGTGGTAGGTCTACAGCTCTATTCCGGCATCTGCTGCCGCCATGTACTTGATCTGAAGTTCTTGACGTATATGATAACGAAAAGTAGATCTTTAAAATGTTCCTAAATATTTCTCTAAAAGTCGCTTTTTAATTTGAAAAATTAATATTTTAAACAGTGTTGATGACCCTACCATCGATTGTGTACCTTGAAATTGTGGAGAAAAAATTAATTTTATTTCCATTAATTAAATTATTATTAAGATTTTATTATTTCGGGGGGCCCGTTTGTTTTGTATAGGTATTTTATGTGCCTATGTCAGTAAGTAACTCCTTCCTCCGGCGATTGTGCATGTTTACAATTTTCAATGCTGTAGAATGTGTGTGGACTCTATTTTATTTCGTAATCATAATCAAAATGAAATGACACCCATTTTATGTACACAGGATTAAAACAAATCACTGCGTCGTATATAAAATATAAGTGGCTTCATACATAAATAAAAATTAAACATTGATGGACCTAGGTACATAACTGTTATTGGACTAATTTACAAAAAGCTTATAATAGATTTATAATAGCTACAACTGTGTTTTATAAATATTTGTTAACAGTGAAGTAAGAAACTTACGAAGATAGCATATAATTTTAGTTCTGACATTAGACAGAGGTGATATTAATTTTTAAGTCAACACGTTCTTATTCTGAATTAATCAAAAAGCAGTAAAACAACAATAAAGATTTTCCGGCATTCATCGACCTTTTATAGAACAGTTATGTTATAGTTAAGTTAACAATTTAAAAAATTATTTGATTGATGCAGAACCGACCCTTACTCACTGAAACTGATAAATAACCAGGTTAGGAAACTTCTATGTAAAATCGGACATTGCAGTGAAGAACCAACAAATGTTGAATTAAAGAATATAATTGATTGTGATTGTTTGTGATTTACCGTTAATTGTTATTATTTAAAATTCCGCCCACTCAACAAATTCACGAAATTCAGACAAATGAATAAGTTAGGGAAGTTACAAAATTTACAGATATGTGAGAGTAATGAGATGACATAAAATATGGATAAAAGTGTCAACTTTGGCCAATCGAGATTTTCGCCACAATGAATTTGGTTGCTAATTAAGGTAAATCCCCGAGTTAAATAATTATTTGTTTTTACTTTCACTAATAATAACACTTCCACTTCTTGACGTTTAGTTAGTCATCAACGTGTTGTCAATCCCAAAAAATAAAATTATTTATTTATTTATTTATTTATTTATAGCTACAACTACCCATACAGACGAATCCAAATACAGGGCAGGAAAAAACTAAATATTTATAAAATTACAATAATTACAATAATAACAATGACACTACAGTACTACAATAATACTAATTAACATAATAAAAATTCAATATAATACAATATTACTTAGCTAGTGTAAAACTCTCGGTTGATTTAGGTATTTAAATCAAACACCCCTTTTTCTAATTAAGAGAAAGGACATGACTTTTTATAATGTTAATATTACAATTGAAAATATTAATGCTGTTATGTAATGTTGAGTAATTCGAACACATAATACGTAAAGGTGAAAATTTAAATACATTTGTACTTGGTGCAGGTAAATAGAATAAACTATTTGAACGAGTCTGAAAATTAGGAACATGAAAATATAAACAGCTAACGCAGGGCAGTCAATCAGGTTATTTACAATTTTATACAATATCACTAAAGAATAACATTTGCGACGAGTATTTAAGTTAGTTATACCTCTGTAACAAATCAGCGTGATTAATACCATTAGGTGGGTAAACACCATCGGTTTTATACCACATATGTTTTACAAACTTTCTCTGGATTTTCTCAATTCTAACTTTGTGAATCTCGTAACCAGAATTTCAGACTACCGAGGAGTACTCCAGTTTTGACCTAACAAAGGCATTAAAAAGTAACTCTAGTGTAGCGGAATCTACAAATTGTTTTCCGTTCCTTATTATAAATCTTAGATTTCTGTATGCACTTGTTACTATTTCATATATATGGTCAGTGAAAGTCAATTTGGAATCGAATATGATTCCTAAATCCTTGAACGTACTACATCTCGTTAAGTCAGCATTGTTAATTATTGTATATTCATATTGAAGAGAGCGCATCTTTTTAGTGAAATTTATACAATAACATTTACTAATGTTAAGAGGTAAAACATTTTTTTCACACCAAAAATTTAGTTTATTAAGATCTTCTTGCAGATTAATACAGTCATGTAAGTTAGAAACAGAGGTGTAAAGTTTAAGATCATCAGCATATAACAGTTTTGCAGTTGAGTCTAGAGATGATGTCATTTATAAAGATAATAAACAAAAGTGGGCCAAGGACAGATCCTTGGGGGACACCCGAGCTTTCTCTTATTTCGACATACTTAAAACCACGGTACTGCACATTAAGGTATCTGTTGCTTAGATATGAATCATAAAATTTCAGCAATCCATCAGCGAGTCCAACCTCATATTACTGCAGTAATAATCCGTGGTCTAGTCTGTCGAAAGCCTTTGAAAAATCTGTATAAATAACATCAGTCTGTCCTCCTTGATCCAGTGTCTCAGCTAAATATTGAGTAATGCAAATCAGATTGGTAGTGGTAGATCTGCCAGGCAGAAATCCATGCTGATCGAAACAGATTTGAGGTTTCACATGACTAAGTAAATTTTCATAAAAAATAACTTCAAACAGTTTGCTAAAATTGCACAATATTGTAATAGGTCTATACTTTTCATTATACGCTATTCATTTCATATAAGCACATAAATTCTAACATAGGCGCGCAGTATTATTTAAATACATTTTTTGTATTTATATAATGCATCGCGCGCCTATGCTAGAAGACTATGCACGACTGAAGGTTGACAAAGGGTCACTCTGCGAGCCCAGGTAAATAATTTTTATGTGTTCATATGAAATGAATGGAGTATAGATCGGATCAGCCAGCTCTACCAAGTTAAAAGTGAGGGTCGTAAAGCACCTCACAACTTTGCAGTAATCTTTTTGTAGCAGCGTATTTTTCCCATTTTTCATGTAGCAACAACTATAACGTTAGGTGCATCTGCTACTTTATGGTAAATGTAACTTTGAAGGAAAATAATTTTAATTTTGTCGCCCCTATTAAGTGACAAATACTTTGTTGACGTATATACCACTATAAAGTTACTCGAACTAAATTCGCAATTTTGTTGAATGATGGACCTAGGTAAAAATATAATTTTGAAAACCATTTTTTTTATTAAATATGGTCATTTAAAAACATGTTTTATAAATAGACCATTATTGCTTCATAATACATAAAAAAATGTTTTGCATGAAAAATTTTGCATTTTCAATTGTACACAATTTTTTAACAAAAATTTTCAAAAAAACCATTGTTTGTTTTGTTTTTATTTTTCAATGGTGTTTGTTTGTGCTGTTGTTCTGATATCATATTTATTTGTTAATGTTTATGTTTAAGATTTTAATTATATACTTTTACAAGGAAAACTTAGTTTAAATAGTCCTGAGGATGTGTCAAAATACACAAAATGTCGACTAATTGAAACTTATGTTTTGTTCTTTCGGCCGACCGCTATATTAAGAGATATATAAATATTTTTTCTATGAATTTTCTTTTTTTGAAATTTTACCCTTCTTAAATTGCATGTCAGTGTTGCCGTGAGAACCCTCTTTTCCTTTTCACTTCAATTATTGACTTGATGAATTATACTTGATCTAGTCATAAATGGTCGAATGTTAGAAGGATAGTTCCCATAACTGCGGAAACTTTTAAAGTTCCACTGATGATAGCTATTATGTAGAGACCATTAAACCTGCTGCTTGGGAAGAGTTTTAAAATTTGCTTTTAATTATTTATATATACTATTCTCAGTCATTTTGGCATTAACCAACCTAAAATAACATAAAGCACTCAAAACAGTCAAACAACAAATAAATATTGAGAGCGAAACAATATAAGTACTACCACACGCTACACGTATTAAAAGTCAGTGCTGCTGCGCTGGTTTTCAAAAAAGTACTAAATCTTGTACACAGAAATCATTTTGTGTCTTGTACTGAATCTCCAAAAATGGCTAAAAATCAGAACGTTTAAGAGTCTAAATCATTAAAAATAGCTTTCTCTGCAGTTTAGAATAGTTGCTGTTGATGGCGGTGAAATAATACAAACTTTTTTATTACGAAAAATATAAAATAATATTAATTTATTTCAACAACAGAATATATAAAAGTTTTACAATTTGTAACAATAGATATAAGTACTTACACTTGATTGTAAATTTTAAAATGGAAAATTTCATGGATTCACGTATACGATCAAATCATTTCAAGTAATTCTCCACCCCCCGCAAAAAGTACTACAGACTACAGATCTACAGTTCCTACCGAGGTTTCAATTACTCAGATCAGTTTAAACCAAGAATAGTAAACTTACTATTCTTGAGTTTAAACCACCTTCTAGTACTAGCGGGTAGCGGTTAGAATCTTAAATTTATAAAGTAGATCCCTGCAGAATATCACAGACCTAAAAGAATTAGATTGATTATGAACGTTCTGCGCATACGTTTGGTCATGCAAATATAGGAGTCTGTTTTTGTTTCTAATTAATCAGTCTAATTCTTTTAACTCTGTGCAGAATATTGAAAATCTATGCATACTTACCGTCATTCTCAATAAACTTTCATTCATAATAATTATTTTAAAAATTTTTCATATACGTATTTTTTGTTGTTTTAATTTTAGTTCCGTTTTGAAATTTCGTGCTGAAATTGGTGGTTTTTCCATATTGTAGTACTGACGTACAAAGTATTCGTATCGAATTGAGTACAATTGTACTGAAATTGCAGCACTGACTATAGCACTGATAACTAGTGATGGGAACTATCGAATAAAAACTATATTATAATTCGATAATTGGTACTTATTCGAAAAATTCGATAGTTGAGTTACGAATGAATGAATTTAAAAATTGTTGGATTTAAGAATGAAGGTTATGAATATGCATATGCAGGGGCGGTATTTTATTCATAGGTAAGAGACATATTTTATTATGTAATACGGTAAACAGTGTAAACAACAAAATAAATAAAACGCAACTGTCAACTAACTGATGATGACATGATACAAAGCTATGTCGCTTCTGATTCTAAAGACCCATTTTTTATGAGAGGTGGAACTCAGCAGCATTAATTAGCAAGTTAATAATATCATTCAGATGATGTTTTCTAAAAAAAGTTCTAATTTGAATGAATTTATTCGAATGAAATCATTCAATAGTTGGTATCATTCATTCAGTAATTATTCGATAGTTCAAATTATTCGATAGTGCCTATCACTACTTAAGGCCTTCTGTCGCGTTTTAAAAATCTTTCTCCGAGATCGGCAATTTCCGCGCCCGTGTCGTTTCTTCATATTTTTCCTTATACAAGGAATGGCTTATAAGAGCTGAGCCTCGTATTCTATCCGCATTTTTAAAGTGCATCAGATTTGAGTAGCTGGGATTAATGAAAAAGTGAAATATTAGTATGAAAATCTTTGTTCATTTAAGGCCACTTTTAAAATATGTGTTATGTATGTTTGTGTTGTTTGTATATTCTCGAAAAGTTGATTCTAGATCTGAAATAAGAGTTGATGTTTAATGTTTAAAGATTGTGGCACAGACTATCCCACAATTTTTGATCAAGTTGACATAGATCTAGATAATTCCATGTGCTTCTGTCTATTTCCGTATCTAAGTATTTCTTACATGATATAAAAAGTCATAAAAAAACTTGAAATCAGTAAATAACTTTCCCCTTTCCTTACCGAGCAATATTCGAGGACACATTGTATATAGCACGTATACGTATAAACTAGCTATGTAAATAAAAAATTATATTCCGAACAACAAATATTCGCAATGTATTGGAGTGGCTAATGAATAATGTAAAGCATAAAGAAACGGAGGAATTGAAAATAAAAAATTCAAAATATACCTATTCAGTTATAGAAGGTAAACATTTAGGTTGGCAAAATAATTTGTAGCAACACAAAATCAATGCGTACAAAAGTGAATTTGCTAAAAAAATATAGGGATGTGGGAATACGACTGAACGAACAAAAGAGAAAAGTGTGATTTCTTCTGGAAAATTCAAATATTCAGAGTATTGAAGTACCACATGCTATTTACCGCTTGGCGTGATATGGCGTTTGCCGTTAAATTTGATTCAGTTATGCCTCCGGAGAGGTTGCAACTTCATGTAAAATTCACGAGTTTGCGTTTAAACAAGAACCAAGTCGTACAAATTTATTAATTTATCAGAGACAAACTTTTTTCTACTTTTGTGTTTAGATCTTTGCGTGTGTATCAAATTAGTTTCGAAGTGCGTCCGCAGCAATGCATTTATAGCATTAGTAAATGCAGGGGTACAGTTTATTTCAAGCTTATTTGCAACAAGAAAAACGTTGGCTTCTTTAATCTCTTTACCGTCGACAAAGACGCCACGTTTTTATGTTGCATAAGTTTGAAATAAACTATACGTACGTCTAGGCAGGCTAAGACATCTGAACGATAACTTAATAATTGGTGGACACGATTATGAATCTATGTTTCAGCTTCATTGACCAGCTTGTTTGTCACTTGCTTCAGCGGCGTCGTAATATTTTTTGTAATTATATTTTTCACATTATTAGTAGCTGTATGAATCTCATAACTTGAAAATTGCCTTTGAGCATTGACAAGTACTCAGAAGCGACTGGTGAAATTCAGGGTATGCCCTATATCAGTGTAGGAATATACAGTGTCTCCGTAAAATATGGAATAAATTCATTATTTCTTAAACAAAAATAGTTAGAAAAAATACTTGGATACGTCGATTTTCAATTTCAACTGCGCACCTTATCCTTTATTTTTTTGGTTATGACGTCATCACTGTTTCCGTTATGACGCCATTGATATTTTTTTAAATGGCACACCCTGTATATTTCTCCGTTTTGGATTTTGCTTCAACAGCTGATTCCAAATATGAATCACACTTAGGGTCTAAAATTGATGTTGGAAGATATGGCCGTTGAAAAAAGACAAGTAAAAAAGTAAAATAAACACGTTTTTTATTAATTTTTGAAGTCGGCTAGTTTTTGTTTGTTTTATCATTATTGTCTTCGAAAGTGAATCACTTAATAGTACTTTACCCCAGTAGTGGTTTCTCAATAATTATTGTTGATTTATTTTAATTTATAACAGGAGTGTATCTGTAAAGCAGGGAATTGAAATTCTTACGATGATTGGGTATGGTGATAGATTGCGAATTCAACAAGAAGTATGAAATTTGTTTAATACAAAATATCCGGAACGACCCCCAAGCAGCACATTTAGTAGTCTCTACGTAATAGCTACCATCAGTGGAACATTAAAGGTTGCCGCAATTAACGACCGTTACGTAATGGGAACGATCCGTCTACCAAGCGTTCACCAAAATGGGTAATAGTTATTACGTAGCAATTACTATTCCGGAACCTTCTCTGTTACGTATTGACAACTAGGTAATTATGTAAATGGAATGTAACCAAGTAGTAGAAATGACTAACTGGTAGAACAGCTCTTTAGTGGTACGAGAGTACACGATATTTTGCTCTCTCTCTCGTTCGAATAGCAAAATATGATGTATTGCAATCGAACTTACTGATTGTGAGTTTGAAGAAAATATGTCCAAGTTAAATCGATTGAATGAAATATATGTAGGTAATAAACTATGATGTTTTGCATTCACTCTATGTAGAAATTAAAACGACTACTTGTTTTCTATAAAACATTTACATGATAAGTACTTCGATAAAAAAAAGACGCGTCTAGAAAATTGTTTTTTTCAAAAAAAAAAAAATGTTCAAAAATTATGTGTACACTCGAAAATGCAAAATTTTAATGGAAAACATTTTTTGTTTATATGTTATGAAGTAATAATGATCTATTTATAAAAGATGTTTGCAAATGACTATATATAATAATAAAAATGGTTTTCAAAACTATATTTTTATCTGTCAATATGGTGTCATCATTCAATAATAGTGCCTGTTACGAAAGGGTTACTGCAAAGTTTCCACGTACTTTACGACACTCACTTTTAAGTTGGTAGAGCTGACTGATCCGATCTACATTCCATTCATTTCATACGAGAACATATACTTTGTCGACCTTCGGTCGTGCATAGTTTTCTAGTATAGGTGCGCGGTGCAATATATATATATATATATATATATATATATATATATATATATATATATATATATATATATATATATATATATATATATATATATATATATATATATATATATATATATATATATATATATATTCACAAAATGTATTTATATAACGCCTATGCCAGAATTTTGTATGTGCTTATATGAAATGAATGGAGAATAAGTAAAAATAATTTTATTGTTTGGGATTGGCAACACGTTAATGACTGACTAAATAACAACAGGTGGAACTGTTATTAGCGAAAATCAAGAAAATGATTGACTCGAGGATTTACCTTGAATACTAACAAAATTCAATGTGGCGAAAATCTCGATTACACAAAGTTGAGACTATTATCTATATTTTCTGTCATCTGATCATTCACGTATTCGTACATTTTGTAACTTCCTTAAGTTATTCATTTGTCTGAATTTTGAGAATTTGTTCAGTGGGAGAAACTTTAATTAATAACAATTAATGGTAAATCACAAACAATCACAATCAATTACATTCTTTATTTCAACATTTGTTGGATTTTCACTGCAATGTCTGATTTTCCTGACAATTTTCCTAACCTGATTATTTATTTATTTCAACGAATAAGGGTCAGTTCCACATCTATCAAATAATTTGTTACTTTTTTCTTTGGAAGTTGTCCAGCAACTGATAATAACAAACACATTTATAGTATTCTATGAAATAACTTGTCCTGACGTATCCCAGTGGTTAAAACTAATTCTTTTGTAGTATTAATTATATCTAAGGTATCGATGTCTGCATTTTCAAGATGATTATGTTCTCCGGTGGTGTCTACAAATTAATTTTTAAGAGTAACGTAATGTATTTCACTTTAGAATCATTATTAAAATAGTACAAATAACTCAATATATACTTACAGAATGAGTAATGTAAAAATAGAGATAATGCTCAGCTTTATACCTGAGCTCAATTCAGGTATTTGTCTCGCACTGTATTATGCAACTCGAGCTATCTGTATATGGCGCACCTGTAACCCAGATATTTTTAAATCGACATCAATATAAATACAATTTTCTTGTAGAAAATTTTACAAGCTCTATTTTTTTTATGAAACATAATTCTGATATCGCTAATAGTTAGCGAGATATAAGCAAAAAACTGAATCGGACTACCATTTTTCCAGGATGGCAGACCTGGCGCAATATAATGAGATCAGGACTTCTAGTATATTTAGTAGTACGCCTAAATGAGCATGATTGCTAAGATTCAAAACTTCATCAGTTACTTCCGTCAAACGTCGAAATTTGTTCCTATTTGGAGCTTTTAAGCTAGTCAGCCTATTGGATAATATTGCTTTATTCAGCATCAGAAAGGTTACCCTAAAACAGTGTACAATATACAGGGTCATCATGCGAAAATGTCTTTTTTTGAAATAACTTGGTTGTTTTTGAAGTTAATAAAAAAGGTGTAAAGACCTTTATTACCTAAATTTTTTTCGGAGAACTCAAATTATGAATCAAAAAAACAATTGCGCATTTTACATTTTTTTTTTTAAATAAAACTGCATATTTTAAAATATTTCGATTCTCATTTTTCTGATTTCAAAACTATTAATATGTGTCATATTATCTAAAAAGGTTTTTAAGATATTTGGATTTTCGTATTAAAATGTAGCTAATGATTCTGTTAAATGTATTGAAAAAAAAACCATTTGAAAAAAGAAGAAGAATTAACCATGACAGGTACTGATTTTTGAAGAACATTACTTCGAGGAGTAAATTGCATCTCTTTTTCAGAAATGCTGCTATTTTGATTTCAAAGGCAATTACGTTTAACAAATTCGTTAACGATATTTTAATACCAAAATCCAAATATCTCAAAAATGTTTTAAGATAATATGACATGTATGGTATTTTAGTAATCAGAAAAATGAGGAAAATCGAATTATTTTAAAATATACAAGATGTTCTATTAAAAAAGACAAAGAAGATGTCGTAATTTTTAAACACGATGCGCAATTGTTTTTTTTTTTCAAAATTTGGATTCTGCGAACAAAATTAGGTAGGAAGGTCTCTACACCTTTTTGATAACTTCAAAAATTATCAAGTTATTTCAAAAAATGACATTTTCGCGTGATGACCCTGTGTAGGTTGTCTTAGACATGATTATTACAATAGCAATTAGTACAGTACAGTAGGAAGAAAATAATAAATAGAACTTACATGACTTTTTACATAGATTTCTAACATTCTTCTTTTGTAATTTTGAGACTTACTACCTTACTAATTACTACTTACTACTTACTTCCAAAAAATATAGTTACCCACGTGCGTGTGCGTAGGCGTGCGTGTACGCGTGTGCGTGTGGGTGTGCGTGTGCGCGCGCGTGTGTGTGTGTGTGTGTTTTTGTATCCGCGATAACTTAAAAAATACTAATGGGAGACTTCTCAAATTTGGCAGTTAAGATTGATAACAACATTTTAGGTGACACATTAAATTTGGTAAATGTGGTACCACCATAAGAAACATAATGAATGAAAGAAGGAAAAAGGTACAATTTCGGAAACAAAAAATTAAAATTTTTTATTGCATTTCTGGATGAATCTCGACGAATTATAATAAAAAAACATCTTTATGGAAAACAATCTGTCTGCATGTCTATAGTATCGCGATAGCAGCCACAGTTTTTGAGATAAAGATTTTCAAATTTGGTACACATGTTCTAAAGGCCAAAGACAATGATAAATTCGATGATGAACAAAATTAGCCAGCTGTAAGGAGGTCCACGGGACGCAAAATTTTTTGGATTAGCCATTACAAAAAAAAAAAAATTCTTGATGAAAGATTATAAATCACGTCTACTATATCAAACCAATACAATATATTTTCCAATTACTTAAATAAAACTGATGTAAACTTAAATTTTTTATATATTTGACCTCATAAAATGGGGTAGGATGAATTTAACAGTTTGATATTTGAAATGTCTAATTTAGTTACAAAAATGTCAATGTCAAAAGAAGAAGTTATTAAAATATATGACTTGAATTATTACTGACAGTATCGAATGACGCTGATAATAATTAATTATTTAAAAAATTTTAATGAAACATTTCAAGGTACGCTATTAAAATTTGATTGAGGTAAGTGTAGATTTAAATAAAATGATTTTTTTACATCAGGATGATATATACTGGTATAAGAAAATTATGTGCTGGCCACATCAAATATTTTGATAACTAGAATAAAACAAAAAAATAGTATAATTCCCTAATGTTTCTGAAACGAATGTTTCCAATTTTCAGTTTTTTTAGCTTTTCTAAAACATACATATCATGAAACTTGACATACATATTATTTGTTTATATGATAGCCGCAGATACTTACATTGACTTGATACTTAAAACTATACAATATTAATTTTGTCAATTCTTCTTTTATCATCAGTAACAATGTTGTACCCTAGGACAAAGTTTTAATATTTTCGAAACAACAGACATGACTGTACGCAAAGTCTAATTTCTGTCAAGGGGGTTATCCTTTTATGGCAAGGAATAGCAGATTGAATATGCCAAATAAGGAATTAATATACAGAGTTATTCATTATAAATTACCCACCTCTTACCATCGTTATTATTGACTATAGAAAAAAAGTTTTTAATAAAAGTTGTGTGGTTATGACTGAATTTTGTTAAAAAAGTACAGTAGCGTACAGATTTCAGGGGATAGAAAAAAATTATATATTTTTTTAAATGGGATACCCTGTATATTATTAAATGTTTGGAATGATCCTTTGTTCTTGATTTCAAAAATATACCATATGTTACCCCTACCATATACCATTTTTGAGTTATTAAACGTCGAATATCTTAGTTAAACTAGTTACTGTAAATATGGAAAAGTTAACATTATATTAAAGTGAGCTATGAAAATGACAACTATTATGTTTAATATTTGACATTTCTTTAATGAAATAATCGAAATGGTATACAGTGAAGAAGAAAAAAACCAAATATTTATACGAAATAGATAACAAAGATTTATTTAGGAAAATTAAATATAAATAAATGATAACTCATAAAAGATGATCGATGTGTCCACCATTATTGTCAATGCATAATTGATAACGTCTTCAGATATTTATAATTGCACCGGAAGTGGCTTCATTATTTACATTCAGATTGTTTATTTCGAATCCTGTCTTTAATGACTAGAATACTATTATTATTATTATTGACAATGTCTTTTAGAAATCACAAAAAAAATTAATCCATAGGGGTCAAATCCGAACTGTTAGGTGACCATTTAATAGGACCATTATTCCCTGTCCATATTGGGTATACATTATTCAAATGATCTCGAACGGGTAGGACACTATGGGAGTTGCCCCATCCTGCATCCAAATCATAACATCAAGTTCGACTTCCGGAAAATACTGCAAAAGAATATTTTCTGCTTCTGGGATAATTATTTCCAGATAGGTAACTCGAGTTAAAGTAAAATCATAAAATATAGGCCCAACAATTTTGTTTCTGAAAATTCCACACCAAACGAAAACAGTTTTTCTTCCTGATTTTTTTATTTGTTTACCAATCTTTTTCTGTTGTGCTTGTTTTCCCACGACCCTCGATTTTTCCTATTAAAAACTCCTGCCATAGAAAAGGATGATTCATCAGTCCATAATATTTTAGTTGAATCATCTGGCAGCAAAAGTCCAGCCTTTTCCTTTTATGAGCCTCTGTTAAAACTTGTACGGGTAAAATTTTATATGGTCTGTAGTTGTTATTTTTTAACGTACGTTGTATATCTAGCTATTTTAACTGGTTTGTTTGAACTACACGCTTTTTTCTACTAAAGGCATTATTCACGTTTCGGTAAATATTTTTGAACGTATTTGCTGTTGGTGTTGGACGATTTGGATACAACACCATATATGGCTCTTTTTGCTGCACCTTTATTTGTGTTATTTTGTATATAACAAGTATTTGGACTTTTTCTTCCTCACTATAAACCATTTTGATTATTTCATTAAAGAAATGTCACTTATCAAACATAATAGCTGTCATCTTCATAGCTCACTTTAATAATGTTAACTTTTCCATATTTACAGTAACTAGTTTAACTAAGATATTCCAGGTTTAATAACTCAAAAACGGTATATGGTAGGGGTAACATATGGTATATTTTTGAAATCAGGAATAGAGGATCATTCCAAAAAATTTAATAATATACAGGGTATCCCATTTAAAAAAATATATTATTTTCTTGTATCCCCTGAAATCTGAACACTACTGTACTTTTGCTAGCATTTTATCAAAATTCAGTCATAACCACACAACTTTTATTTAAAACTTTTTTTCTATATGTAATAATAACGATGATAAGGGGTGGGTAATTTATAATGAATAGCCCTGTACACAAATATATTGAGGCCCACCATCACATACGTGGCGTCTGCGTAATGCAACGCTTCCATGATAAATTGATACAAATGAACCGTTTTGGAAAACAAATTTTTACTCCTCATTACAAATTCTACAGATATACCCCCCACCCCGGCAGGGAGATACACCAGCTATGTCCCGGCATTGAACTACTAGCGGATTACATCAGAATTTCTAAAGAATTCTACGCAAACAACTTGATGAACAGTTTGCTAACAGACAACATCATACAAATTAGGAAGCAATTATAAAACACAAACTACCTTACCAGTAGTTGCCCATTTCTCGGCAGTTCCTTTAGATCACTTCCATAATATATACTTACAAAATTCAAAATTTTCTCTGTTTGCTTCTTTTCTGTTTGTTGTCTTTCCTCCAAATTTACCAGCAGCAAGAACGTTTCTACTAACAAACACAAACATTTTCAACTAAATTATTTCGAAAACCTAATTAGAAATTAAATGGTGAGACATATCCCTTCCATTTTTGCAATTATTGTTTAGAGAGGGATTTTGCATGGAGCATTTTTCCCCTGTCTTAGTATTAAAATTTGTGCGCTATTATAATTAATTTTAAGTATAAAGTGTAGTGTTTGAGTTTTAAAAAACTAAGGTTAAATAAGTTAATAAAGAATAGGCGTCTGCTTTATTAAATTATTTTTTATGCCTCTCCGAAGACTCCATCGTCCAGCCATTCAATTGCGACAGTGCTTGAGGCATGTATATGTTTGGCTGTCTTCAGGCGAAAGGACCCGGAAGAACATCTTCTTTTTTTCATTTTGTAATATTATTGCTGATTCCTTAATTATTCTTTTTTTTTTGCCGTCCGCTTCTTTTGTTAAAATTTTTACGGAAAACATGTGTCTATATAATTGCAAATGTTTGCAGTACAGTGTGATTTGACTCCATTGTGCTAGAATGACTTTTGCTGGGGGGAGAACAAGTGGTAACATTTCCAGCAGTTCCGGCAGTGTCCGTTGTAAAAACTGCAGATATAACCTTGTTTAATCGCTGGATGGCTGGAAATGTGGTCCCAACAATTAATCACCAATTGTTCCAACCCACACATTGACTCTAAACGGTATTGTTGTATTTTTATGAATGTCGTATGGGGATTATGGTCGGCCCACACATTGTTATTTTGATTAATAAAAATGCCATCTCTATTAAAGTAAGATCCGTCGGAAAATGAAATATTTGCCGGAATTGATTAACCTATTTGCAGCGTTGCATGAACCAATTGCAAAAATGAACTCGCTTGACTTTATGCCGACGAAAAAGACGTATTCATTGCAGCACTACATCAACTGCACTTGCAATAGCACGGGTGCTTGTGTACATGGCTCTGCGGCGATAGTATCTACAACTCCTTCTAGGTTAGCAATCTGCGTCATCTTTCAAACACCATTGTAGCAGAGATTTGGCATTACTGATTCAATTTCCTGCAAGCGACGTATGGTCGATTTATGGAAAAATCGTATGAACTGGATAACGTCTGATCGGAAACTTTTGTGAGTATGGATGTTCGGCCTCTCTATTACTGTAATAAGCTTTACCATAAATCAAAAACATATCAAAAAGCTCTCTTATTGAACATTTTTCCCTGTTTCTCACAATAAAATATATAAATCAAGGTTTACAAAAATCATACATAAAACATTCTAAAATAAATAACAAAGATAAGCAAAATATCAAATTGAATCGAAATAAATTAAAAGCTTTGACAATAGTTGTTGATAATCAGTTATATTTTTAAATTTCATGACTATATTGATTTTAAATCTTAGTAGTAACCAGGACAAATATTCTTCACAGATCTTTTAAGAAATTTCAACCCACTTATGGGGTATTTTGACATATTTGTATTTGTTAGGCATTTCAGTCTACTTAGAAAAATCACTACGTTGAGTAGTAATTGTGGCGTGATACTTTAATGAGTTTTCTAATTTTTTTTTTAGTAAATTTAACAAAATATTTCATTATGTATTTTAAACGGGCCTTTATAATTTTAAAATTTTTTTTTCTGGATTAAAATTCTAGACATTTATTTTGTACCGGTCTACCAGTAAACCTAAAATATAAAGCAAAAGAAGGTTTAGTGCCATATCCCAAAAAAAAACAATTATGCAGCTACGGACACGTGTTTCGGAGTTATTGCCCCTCATCGGCATCGGCAGCTAAGGAATTGGATCTACGATGGGATAGATCAGGAACAAGAACTAAAATAAGGCTGGAAAGTAGATCCAATTCCCATAGCTACGCTACGCTGATGGGGGGAAATAACTCCGAAATCTTTGCTTTATTTCGAACCCCAATAAATCTATCTTATTTTATTTATATGTGCCAGGTGGAAACGAGCAGTACACATAGAGCTCTGTGTGTTGACTGTGCTCATCGAGGCCCCATTTGTGGCACATGGTAACATGAAGGCACTAATTAAGTACTGTGTGCTGTACATTCCAGCCTTATTTTAGTTCTTGTTCCTGACCTATCCTATCCTATATCCAATTCCTTAGCTACGCTACGCTGATGAGGGGCAATAACTCCGAAACATGTGTCCGTAGCTGCATAATTGTTTTTTTTTGGGGATAGGGCACTAAACCTTCTTTACTTTATTTTGACCCCCCAATAAATCTATCTTACTTAAATATAAAATTATATTCCTGCAAACTCTGCAAACAAGGAAATAAATATCACACAAAAAAAACCTGGAGCCGCAAAATCTCTTTTCAACTGTTGTTAGAAATAAATCGATAAAAAGACAGACGACCGATGACGAAATGACTAAACAATATGGCAAAGGAATTCCCCAACAGAAAAACAATAATAAATAGAATAGATAAAAATAGGTTTAAACCAAGAAATGATAGCGAGAAAACAGCACTACTGTTGTACAAACAGTTCCAAAAATGGATTTTTTTGCATGTGTATCGTTGTTCTCCCGAAGTAACGTGATCAACTCGAAAAAGTATAAAATTCAGCAGCGAAAAATGGAATACAACGTCTAAGAGATATATAAGTGTCTTTCCTAATTAAGTACTGTAAGGACGTCTGTAATCCAGATTTGTGGCCTGTCGGTGCTGCTGACGATTTACTTTTCCAAAAATTTCAAATTTTCAGGAGACGGTGATGATGCAAGGAGACGCGTAATTTATTGTTGTTAGTTTTTAGAGTTTCCCATTGGGCATCACATAAAACGTTCTTGTCATGTTGTAAAATGCAATACTTTTACATTGGTGCTAATATCTCAATCAAGATGCCAAAAAATTCACATACTACCTTATGTTATAATGGTAGCGATATAGTCTATGATTCACAAATAAAAATTGCAATTCTTTGCAAATAAAGTTGATCAGCTATCATTATTTTTAAAAAATAAAAATTTCTCTGTTATATGTATTTCTGAACATTTTTTTTATGAAAATAATGCATATTTTATGAAAATGGACAAGTATAAGTTATGTTGCTATTTTTGTGTGCCTTTGCAGTGAATTTGATGATGAATTTTGCGGTGTTGAATTAGTATCCATTTAAACTGCTATTATTACGATATATAGATCATGTTTGGCCGATTTTAACATTTTCTTAATTAAATTTGAAGAACTACTGACATATTTGTCCATTAAATATAATAAAATCATAATTCTAGGAGATTTTAATATTCATTTTGAAAAATCCTCAAATATGCTAAATATTTTTTTAAATCTAACAAATTCTTTAGAATTAGATATTACAATTACTGAGTTTACTGGAGATACGGTGTGCATAGATAATATTTTAATAAATATTGAGGAAAATTGTTATAAAACTGATGTACTTGATCTCGGTTTGTCTGATCACTATGGGCAATATACAGGGTGATTCGCTAGCATTGCGCCATAGCCTAATTGCAGATAGAGTACTTCAAGACACGTCTAGATGTACAAGGCAAACATTTTTTGACTACTGGTTAAGAAGATACAGGGTGTTTTATGCTTTTGGTCTGACAATTCAAAGAGCTATTCTCTGCAACGGAATGGATGTAATCGAATGAAATTTACCAGTAATATTCCTCATCTAGGACTTGTCAGAATGGACTACTTGGTTTTGAAAAATCCAGGGCCGGTCTCAGTAAAAATCTGCCTCGTTTTTGACAAAAAAGTACATTTTTCTATCGCATTTCTGGAAAATTATTAGAGGATTCGGTAAGTTCAGAAAAATGCTCTTAGAATAGCGAATCAATTTTGTCGACACACTTAAACCGTTGCAGCAAAAAAATCACAAAACAATTTAGCGCATTACAACTAACACTTTGACCGGACATTAATTATGGAACAGTTTGACAGAGTCTATTCAAATGCTTCAAATCCATATCCCTTCTGAGACATAGCGAAAAACATAGCAAAAAAAACCTTCCTACCTAGTCGATAGGAAGAAGCAAAAACAATACTATAAGAAAGATAGTTACATAGTTCTATTTTGGAATTGAACAGAATAGTAACTTATGTATTTGTCAGTACCTTGACATTATTATTTTGTCTCTTTGGTGTTCTAATTGTTCCGTGATTTCAAAAATGCCGAATCAGTTTACTAATGCTGAATTCGCTAATACCATTTATGTGTATGGGATTTGCGATGGCAATGCAAGGGCTGCCGTAGGGAATATCAGCGAGGAATTTCTAGTCGACGAGTACCGTCGCGCCACCCTTTCACCAGAGTTTTTCAGTTCTCTGAAAGACATGGAGATTTCCTGGAACTCACGGAAATGTAAAACGAGCAGTTAAATCAGCCGAAGATAACATTGTGGTGATTGCAGAGCAAAATCCTTCGACAAGTACTAAAAAGAATAGCACACGCGCTAGGTGTTCCGCATAGAGGGCATTAAAAGCGGAACGATTGCATCCTTACCACATCCAAAAGTTCCAGCGTCTCGAACTAGGTGATGAAGTCGCACGTCTTACATTTTTCCGTTAGATAATGCATCATCCATGAACTTTGCCCAGAATTATTTTCGCGGACGAGACCCAATTCACTCGCGATGGAGTGTGGAATTCTAGGAATTCATACTTTTGGGGTCACAACGCCGTTGTCCAGAATAACTCCCAGTACAAGTTCTGCCTTAATATATGGTGTGGAATGGTGAACGGATACATTGATAGGACCGCATTTTTTTAGGGTCGATTGACTGAAGAAATCTGCTTGGATTTCCTCCAGACCACTTTGCCCAATTTATTATTGGCGCAAAATGTCAACAGGAGAAGTCTTCATTTCCAGCATGATGGGGCACCACCTCATTTCTCATTCCATGACCGGGATCATCTGAACAACGAGTTTCCTAACCGCTGTGTCGGTCGCGGAGGTTCTCAATCTTGGCCAGCTAGGTCTCCTAACCTAACTGTTCTCGATTACTATGTTTGAGGCCACATGAAACAATCAGTGTATAGCACGGTAGTTAACACTAGAGAAGAACTACGGCAG
The DNA here is from genome assembly GCA_029963845.1 of Rhamnusium bicolor. Taxonomy (NCBI): domain Eukaryota; kingdom Metazoa; phylum Arthropoda; class Insecta; order Coleoptera; family Cerambycidae; genus Rhamnusium; species Rhamnusium bicolor. Next base: position 604,681 of record JANEYF010002599.1, on the reverse strand, counting down.
CGGGTAGTGGCAGCCTCTGATGATATGAAGAACCACAGACAAACCATTGGGATGGCCACATGACATTTATTGGTGCGATGCAGGAAATGCATCGAAGTTGGAGGAGGACATTTTGAGAACCTGATATATTTTGAATTAAAGCATTCCTTATCTAATATTATGATGTTAAGTTGTGATGTTATGATGTTATTCTTATGATGATGTTAAGTTTGTGAAGAATTACCTATTGTTTATTAAAAGGGTTATCACGTTTATGTGTGCATACTTTTTCTATGTAGATTATACCCATAATCCATTAAGATTTTATCATTTTGTATACCTTTAAAATATCACAAGTACGACCCTGTCTTTTTTCTTGCTTTTTACTATGATTTTAATATGTCTCAGAAGGGATATGGATCTGAACATTTAAATAGACTCTATCAAACTTTTCCATAATTAATGCCCCGTCAAAGTGCTAGTTGTGATGCGCTAAATTGTTTTGTAATTTTTTTGCCGAAACGGTTTAGGCGTGCCGTCAAAATTAATTCGCTATTCTGATGGCATTTTTTCTGAACTTTCCGAATCCGCTAATAATTTTCTAGAAATTCAATACTTTTTTGTCAGAAACGAGAAGGGCAGATTTTTACCGAGTCTGGCCCTGAATTTCAAAATCAAGTATGCCATTCTGACAAGTCCCAGATGAGGAATGTTACTGGTAAATTTCATTCGATTACATCCAATCCGTTGCAGTGAATAGCTCAACGAATTGTCAGATCAAATGGATAAAACACCCTGTATCTTCTTAATCAGTGGTCAAAAAATGTTTTCCTTGTAGATCTAGACTTGCCATAAAGTATTCTATCAGCCAGTAGGCTATGGCATATTGCTCGCGAATAACCCTGTATACATTTTCAAGAATATGTACAAGCTACTTCAAAGATTCTGTATGTAATACATTTATTAAACTATATCGATATACACCTCCTCTACGATAATAGAGACCCACACAAAGTAATTTTAAAAATGATCATACTATGATCAAAAGAAAATGGAAAAACCCTTTCCTATATGGAAAGTTATGTTAGCGATTGAGACGGACTTGTTTAAAAAAACACCGTTAAGAATGGCAACTCTGTACCTAAGGTCAAAATTTAACAAAATTATTCGCTCTCTAAAAATAATAAATTGTTGATATAATTAGTTTAATGACTAATTTTTATTATCGAATGAATTTAATTAATTATGTTAATAAATCAATTTGACCCTAAAATAGGTAAATCTTTTTCTAGTTTTCATCAAATTAAAACAATTTTACTGAGATTAACAGAAAACGAATTTTTTTAAACAGTTTTCTAAAAGAAATATATTCTTTTAGAAAATAACAAAAATCAGAAAATATGTATTTATTTCTTTAAAAAATAATATATCTATAAGTTTTATCCACGACTAAAATAGTGTATCCATTATGTATGTGTTTCCTCAAGGAAAATGTTATTCATTATTCACTGCAGTGAATAATGATTTCATTATTCATTGATTCTCAAATTATTTATTAAAATTTCATCGAATATACCATGACATGTCAGTTAAACTGAGGAATTGCTATTCGATTTCAAACGTCAAAGTTTGACACAATTTTTATCGCTATATTTTACCAATAACTATTTGACAGAATTTTTATTGTAATATTTCACCAATAATAATTGTTACTATTTATTAGTCGTGGATAAGGTATAGTAGTTCACCCCAATAAATAATAGCCATTATTACATAATCGTTGAATAATATAATATTTTCTGATATGTTACGCCTTTACAAAAACCGTTCTTATCTTTTGATCGTAGCTAGTAGAGGTGGTTCTATTTGAAATTAATAAAATTACCAACAATTTATCGAGAAGACACGTAATTAGTCGTAGTAACTGCCCTGATGCTGTCGATGGCAAATTCTATTTGGTTAACAGTATCCTTTTTTTACTAAAAAGCTACCTAGAAGTCTCTACTCTGTTTTATAGTGCAAAAATAGCACATATATATGTATATTATTTTTTTACGCCTACAAAACATTTAGGAATATTTTATTCAGAGATGATAAAATCCAGTTTACATTTTTTTCCAGTTAGAAGGAATTTGAAAAAGCATTTACCTGATTTCTATGAGATAATCGTAGAAAAGTAATATTTGTATATGAAATTTGCAAGAGTTTGTTGGCATGGTATTTTAGAGATACTAAAATAATATTCATCAAAATAATAAATTGAACAATAAACGTTAACATGAAACAAATATGAGCAAATTGGAAAGCAAAGATGATTGTTTACGGAAATAAAAAACAATACAACTTTTCTGAATTAAATTAAAACGTATAAAAACAGCGGTATAAAAACATTTCGTGTAATTTAAAAGACTTTCAAAGCCACAGATTAAATAACATTTGCATGAGAACAATGAAACAAAATTTTTCTTTAATCTGCTTTTTCTTTTGTCATTTTTTCATTACAGTTTAATTTCAATCTATTGTTTTTTGAACATGGAATTATATTTGTCCTCATAAATCGCTTTTAATTTTTTTTATTAATTATAAATGAGAGCATACAAATTGAATAGGTAAAATTGAGGTCAAAACTGATGCCAATTTTTTTTACTAATACAATTTTCTTATGTTACTTTTGCTCTTAATGCTTTTTTATCTATGTATATAGACACAACTCGAAGATAAATTTGTTCAAATTTTAGAAAGTACAGAAGAAATAACAAAGACAATTTTGACATTCTGGTATTCAATGTGTATTAAAAATATACAACTAATTTCTGGAAACTTAGTATACAACAAGATACAAAGTCTGTAAAATAAACAAAATTTGTTTGACATTAATATTCAGAAATGTTGCGCAAATGCAAACAATTTGCAGGTAATTCCTTAGAGAATTTTAAAAAAACAGTAGAAAAAAGTCACTCTCAAAACATAAACAAGTTTAAACAATTTGTATGAAACCTGTTTTTGAGGTTTTCTCTCAGATTTAATTGACAGGAAAATTTCCACTTCAATTCAGTTGTCATCGGTTATAAAAATTGAAATAAAAATCACTATTGGTATAAATTTTGCGATAACATTTTTGGTTTTATTTGATCATGTGTTGTCTATAATATTTATTTAACCTACTACGAAATCCGAAGTTTATAATTTATTAACTTAAAAAAAAAACGAATTCTTGTCGTTTGGATGATATAAACTCGAATCTTTTAAAATATTCCATAAACTATTTAGTAAAACTTTAACTTATTTAATAAACTTATCTGTTGAGAATGACGAGTTCCCGAATATATTGAAAAACCGTTGCCAATTACTTGGGGATCAGAACTTCCTCACCGTGAACCAGACAGACACACAGACATACAGACAATTTTTTTTCGGTCTGTAATTTTGTGTATCGTCATAATTCGTCGAGATTCGTCCAGAAATGCAATAAAAATTTTCAAAATTTTTTTCACGAATACATAACTTCCTAACTTTGATGGGTGAGGAAGAAATAGCCAGTGTCATACCTGTATAAAAAAAGGTGAAAATTGTAACTTGGAAAACTATTGTCCAGTATTATTGTCTGTAATCTCTAAAGTAGTAGAACGATTTATATTTAACAGATTGATTTCATTTATATTAAAATACAAAATTTTATATTCAGCACAGCATGGACTCTGTAAAGGATTATCCACAGAGACTGTCATTTTAGATTTTATTGCAAAACCTTAATTCAAATAAAAAGTGAATCGGTATATTTATGGACCTAAGCAAAGCATTTGTGATGGTAAGTCATGAATTTTTATTTCAAAAATTAAGTCTATATGGCTTTAAAAGAAAAATGTAAAATTTGATCCAATCATACCTAACCGAGAGAGAACAATTGGTAGAAATAGACGAAATCAAATCAGACAAGCTAAAACTAGAATACGGAGTGCCCCCAAGGATCTGTTTTTGGCCCATTACTATTTTTGTTATGTGTGAATGATTTTACAAACTTACAACTGGATAATCACAACTTAGTTATGTTTGCTAATGACAATAGTTTACTATGTGATGAAGAAGATGTGCAAAATTTTATCAATGTCACCCTGTCATTATTAAATAAATTTGTAAACTATTTTAGCAACAATAAATTATTTCTAAACAACAGTAAAACAGTGTTTATTAAACTTACTCCACACAAGAAAATTATTGACCAGAGATATTTAGTCAGGATAGAGAACAAATCAATAGAACAAACTCAAACAACAAAGTTTTTAGGACTACACATTAACAATGATTTAGACTGGGATACGCACATAAATTCTCTATGTAGTAGGTTATCGTCTGTATGTTTCACGATATATAGATTAAGAGAGTTAACTAGTAGTTCTGTGGTATTATCTTACTATTATGCTCAATTTGATTCTAGAGCTAGTTACGGCATTTTATTTTGGGATCCTCGAGTTTAAGTTTACGTCTATTTAAACTACAAAAAAGTTATACGAAACATCGCACAGATTTCTGATAGAACATCTTGTCGGCAATATTTTAAAGATCTCAATATTTTAACATTGCCATGTCTTTACATTTTTGCTGTTTTACTGTATGTTAATAAACACCTTTCAGACTTTACACGAATAACAATTTTCATGAGTACTCCACCAGGCACGGGGATGATTTGCAAATTCCTAAATATACCCTAAATCTCTTCAAAAAAAATCACGAATACAATGGTATCATTACAATGTATTGCCAAAATCTTATAAAGATATCGATAATCTAAAGTTATTTAAAAACCATATTGAAAAATACCTTACCAAAAAAGTTTTCACTGTGTTGATGAATATCTAAATAATTAATTCTTTTGTCTCTGTATCTAGTACCATATAATAGTTAAATTGCAATTAGTTTTTATATCTTTTTACTATTGTTTTTATTCTAAACCTAAATGTTTTGTGTACTTAGATTTAAATGATTTCAATCAATAGAATATAATTTTTTTGGATCATCCGATACTTCTCTGACGAATCCCATGCAAATGTACTCTCTGTACTAGTTTTTTTGGAAAATATGTCTATCTGTCTATCTATCTATATATATATATATATATATATATATATATATATATATATATATATATATATATATATTTTTTTTTTCGCGGGGGCGTAAGAGTAGCAAGCTACCCACAAGTGATCTCCCTGACTTCGGAGCACCACCCTGGGACCGCTCTCGCATTACTTCGGGGTGGTGTCCATATTCAGCCATTTCCCTACATCCTCCGTCCTCTTTCGAGATTAGGGGTTCAGGAGGCGGGCTTGACGCTCTCTGTTGGCCTTTTTCGCCTATTTCGCCTTTCTTTTTGCCCCCCATGATATCCTTAATGTAGGCCGAGACCGCCGTCCAGGCCCTCTCGTCTTTTATCATGGCAGGAACAAGGCGTTCCACACTCAACTCCTCTCCAAGTGTCTCATAGAGTTTATACTCTTACTTTCCGTTTTAGAGCACTCAAAAATTGTGTGTTTATCGTCGTCCAAAACATGACGGCACAGCAGACACGTAGCGCTCTCAGTCTTCTTAAATCTGTGCAAATACAATCTATCTATATATCTGTCTGTCTGCCTGTCCGTTCGTTCGTCCGTCCGTCCGTCCGTCCATCCATCCATCCATCCATCCATCCATCCATCCATCCATCCATCCATCCATCCATCCATCCATCTGTCCATCTATCTATCTCTCTATCTATTTATATCGTAGTTGTAGGATCGATCCCACCACCGGCACTGGCAATGTCGGTGGGAATGGTTGTATGTCCATATTTTTCTAGACAGCTTCGTGTTTGGATTCGGGGGTTGTCTAATTTTTGTGATGTTTATTATTATTATTTATTATTAATTTTGAGGTTATGTTGACTGTTGGTTATGTGCCATGTATGGGTTTACGATTTGTGTCGGATTATCGGCAAAGTTCATAATAAAGATAATAAACACTGTTTGAAGATAATGGCAAGTGAATTAAGAAAAGCCTCGTTCAGAGAATCTCGACTGTCGCTCACGACAACTCACCCACCAGCTCCCGCGCAACGAACAGGTGTAGTTAAAACAAATTTAACCACACGCGTTGAGTACGTCTCGACAGAGAATTGAGAATTGGAGCTTAGGGGAGTAAAATCCGTTAATTGGTTGAATTCAGTGTCACGCGCGACAACTCCCTTACCAGTTACTTTTCAGCTGTCGCGCAGCAGACAAGTGTAGTTAAATAGACATTTGTATAACTAGGGAGGAAAGTGTAACATTTTATCCCGCGAATGAAGTTTAAATAATCATCCCATGTATAACATGGGATCAAGTGACGCTTTCCTCCCATGTTATACATATGACTTTTTCTACGACTTCTAATATAAAAAACGGGTGAAATGGAAGTAACATTTCTTAAATACATATTGGCATTATGGCAGTTTTAATAGTAATTTGAATAATAAGTAAGCCATGGAATATTAAAACAGCAGTTTCAAAGGTGGTTGTTATGGTGACAAAATATTGTAAATCATAATAAAAATTGAAATGCTAATAATTATAACTCTTTTTCTAAAATGGGCTGAATGTTTAAAATTAATAATAGTTATTTATGTATCTAGGGCGTAAAGTAAGCGTTGAGGCCCGCGGCACCAAGGGCCATAAATGCTCGTTTCGCCCGTGACACATACCAAATTTTATGTACGCATGGTTCATAGGGTCAGTTAAAAACATAGTTCAAATATAATTCTCATAATAATTAAAAAATATAGTGTAAGAATTATTTTTTTTTATGAATAAACTTACCTATTACCTTCTTCCAATAGTATACATATATGTTAAAATTTGCATTTGTGGAATGTGTTTCATGTTTTATACGATTTTTTGGTTTAATTATTTATTATTAGTGTTACACATAACCTCATTTCGAGTTTACATTCAAATTACAGTAAAAAAATTTTAGATATGAAACTTATAGGAAATGTAAGCAGTTTTACATAAAAATCCAATGCAGAGTGTCAGCAGAATATTAACTAATTTACATTCTGTAAATTTTCAAGGTTACAGATAATACAGTACTTACAGTGATTAGCAGAATAGCAGCATTAGATACGTTTTGATTTACATATAAAGAAATAACTAAAATATATATAAAAATAAGAATTGCTCATTTAATTATATGTATTGAATTTAACAATTTTGATATGACCCTTTTGTTCATCCTGTATATGATCATATTATCGAAAAATATATTTCCATTATTAACATTCATAACTTAGTTTGTATAATAATAAGAAATATTAATTTAACGCAAAATGTTGCTTGAATGTTTTAAATCAAGCAATTCATAGCCGTTACCCAGCAGCGGTCAAATAAAGTCATTCCCGTAGTTGCCATATTTATATCTGACAGTTTACAAAAGAACATTTTATTATATTATTAATTGTTGACAGATTTTTTAAGGAAATATGAATTTTAGTTGTGATAATGAAGAAGAAAATATTACGAGTACTCCTGAAATTTTCAAAGCGGCGGAGGAAGCGAAATTGCACTTATTACCTACGAAGTCAAAGAAATTCTATGACAATACCTATGATGAATTTGTTAGATGGTGTAATTTTAAAAATGTAAAAGTCTACACAGAAAATGTGCCTCTTGCAAATTTTTTAGAAAAGTTTAAGAGAAATAAACTTCTCCTTATGGTCGTACTATTTTATGTTAAAGGCTACAAAAAATTTACATGATAATATCGATATCAGTAAATATTCAAGATTCTTTCTAAAACGAAACAATGATTGATATAGGCCGAAAAAGTCTAAAATTTAAGCACAGACGAAATTGATGTTTTCTTAAAAGGTAAGCCTTAATAAAAATTAATAAACAAATCGCTTTTTCTTTTATTTTCAAAAACGGTAGTAATAGATAAGTAGAAGCCGGTTTAAGTATAGCGGGCGATAATAGGGCACGCGCACCACAAAGTTGCACTTAACGACCGAAAACCCGGGCGTTAAAGGACACTTTAACTGCATAAAACAAAATAACACCTTCCAATGAAATTACTTGGCCTTAATTTTGACGTTTATTTTGACACTTTAGCGAGACATTGCAATTTCAAGGTAATAGTTAAAAATACGGTAGAACATACTTTTTCTGAAATCGCTCAAGAATGTCTACTTTCTCAATTTCCGCAATTTCAGATCCCAAAATACGCTATTCTAGTATTTTTAGTCCATTGCTAAGCAATCATAAATCAGCACGAGAAAGTTACTTTTCCGCCCTAAGCCAGGAAAGTAACTCCAGGAAAGATTTTTTTTATTTATATTTTAGACAGTAGATAAATACACGCAGACAAACCAACTCACATTAAAAATACATTTTTTTAGTAAAAAAATAGAACATTAAATTTAAAGTCACATTTTTTGCAGTTGCTACTAACTCTAGTTGTGTCCCAAACATCTGGACATCATCATCACTTTCCATTTTAAATATTTTTTAATATTTTGTTATTATTTACAAGTATTAATTCGAAATAAGCACTGAATCTGACTTTTATCACAACAATAAATAAACAGTGATTGTCAAGGAAACGATTTTATAAGCAATGAGGGCTAACGTTTTTCGGCTCACCAGTTGGCCGAGTAAGGTCATGTCAAAAGTTATTGTTAGGCGCGGGAAAAGTTTATAGTAGAGTTTTATTGTAATTATTTCGTACACCAGTAAATAAAAAAACTTGTTAATTATGCCTCAGTGTTGTGCAGTTCCATTTTGTTCGGAAAGAGAAAAGGCGGACATATGCTTCTGAGAGACAAAATTTAGCTAAAACAGTGGTTGATAGAGATAACTTTACTTCTTCGAAACATTCGTGTGTTTGTAAGAAATATTTTAATCCTGACGATTGTGCGTTACCAAAGTAGTCTACTACAGAAAATCGTGAGTAATAATCATGTACCTTCGTTGTTTTCATCATGCTCATTCTTGATATAACCTAACTTAAATAACATAAGACACCTCTGATAAGTATAATAATTTCTCTACCGAGCAAGTAAATTACTACTTTCCCCTACTGCCATCATTGTGTTAAATGTTTTTCAGCTAATTTTTATAAAAAACTAGCATTAAAAAGCCATAGTAAACATTAACTTTCAGGGACATTGACCTTTCCGTACACGAGCGTCTCTCTTGGTGAATTAAAGCGCGGTAGCCCTCATTAAATTGTAATGAAAATATCTAATGTGGCCAGCACATAACTTTCTTATACCAGTATATCATCCTGATCTAAAAAAAATCACTCTTTAATTCTGCACTTACCTCAATTAAATTTGAAATGTTTAATTAAAACTTTTAAATAATTTATTATCAGCGTCATTCGATACTGTCAATAATAATTCATGTCACATATTTCAATAATTGTTTGTTGTTGACATTGACATTTTTGTAACTAAATTAGACCTTTCAAATGTCAACCTGTTAAATTTATCCTAACCCCAGTTTATGAAGCCAAATGTGTAAAATATTTTAGAGTGCATCAGCTTTACTTAAGTACTTGGAAAATATATTTAATTCGCTTGATATAGTAGACATGATTTATAATCTTTCATCAAGAATATATTTTTTTGTAAAGTCAGTTGGCTAATTTTGCTCATCACCGAATTTTTCGTTGTCTTTGGCCTTTAGAATAAGTGTACCAATTTGAAAGCTTGATCTCAAAAACTGCAGCTGTTTTCGCGATATTACAGACATGCGGACAGATTTTTTTTTATAAATTTCTGTTTCTTCGTTATAATTCGTCGAGATTCGTCCAGAAATGCAATAAAATTTTTTTAATTTTTTTCTCGAAATTGTACCTTTTTTTTCTTTCCTTCATTATGTCTCTTCTGGTGGTACCACATTCACCAAATTTAATGTATCATCTAAAATGTTGCTGACAATCTGCCAAATTTGGGAAGTCTCCCATTAGTATTTTTTGAGTTATCGCAGATACACACATACACACACATCCACACACACACACACACACACACACACACACACACACACACACACACACACACAATCCACACACACACACACACACGCACCGACAGACATCATTCGGAAAATAGTCAGAATGGATTCAGGAGGGTTCAAAACGTATATATCAATCAAAATCTCGAGGTCGAAAAAAATCACGATTACTATACGTCCTTATATTAGGTATAACAAAGTAAAAATGTTATGCATTAATAAAAATTCCTTAATTTATAATAATATTGATTGCGAGTATGTGTACCTCGTATAGTAAAAGCACATTCCCGGACTTCAATGCTTGTTGGCATCGGCTTAACGTCTCAGCCAACAATTTACATCGTCGTCCGGGAATGTATTGCTTTTATTACTAGATACACAAAGTACTATTTTGTCTACCTACGGAGACAAAGTACCATTTTCTACCCGCATTTGACGGAGGAACATATTACTATCTATAGAGGTCGTAGAAAAACAAATATAACTAAAGTTTATTCACATAAGCTTTGCAGCGTTAGTTAGGATAGGGAACAAAATGCGCGCTGATGATTGGTGCAGACGGCAGGCAGAATTACACAAGTGCAAAGTTCCGATAGCGGTTAATTCAACTTTCGTTATTTATTTTATTTCATAGGCATCGGTAGTAGTTGGACGTTTGTATTTTATATAATTTTACTTTTACAATAATTTAACTTATGTGTTGTATAATGTTAATATTAAATTATTTACCTTTATTGATATTGTTTATTGGCTGATTTTATAATAATAATCAGTAAGATATTTGATATTTTAATGATTTACTGGTTTTTTAAATTGTTTTTTATTATACGAGGTAACTCAATTTTAATAGCGAAAATTTTAACAGTCGATAGATCTCAACGAAATGAGGATTTTTTGTTGTAGATATAAACTAATTTCATCTTAACTTAGTATATAAAAAATTCTAGCACAGGAGCGTGGTATTATATAAATACATTTTGTGCATATATAATGCACCGCGCGCCTGTGCTAGAGAACTACGGAAGATTGATGGTCGACAAAAGGGTTGCTCTGCGAGCCCAGGTAAACAGCTTTTTATGTGCTTATATGAATGAACAGAGTATAATATGGTGTATATTTTAATCACTTTTTTACACAGGTCAGTAGTACTAAATTCTCAAAATGTAGCACTTTGCTTTATTTAAGGTAGAGAGAAACATAACATTGTTTAAAGCAGAAATATGAAAACTGTCCAGCAAAAAGTTGGTCCGCTCTAAAGCAGGTAGAAGTTAAAATTGTTTTATTTCCTGACATTATTTCTTATGAGTACACGAAAAAAAATGGAAAATTTTAAGACGTTTGGCTTTCTTATAGCTGAATCGAATTTTTTTATTAAATTAGGATGTTCTTATTTTGGCGTAACCAGTCATTTTAGTCTCTTGTTCAAAACTTTAAAGAAAATATGTCAATTTTATTTTTTTTATTTTGTTTCTTTCCACTGCTAACCAATAAAAGGTAATTCTTGTTATTGTAAATAAATTACGTATTTACACTCTACTGAAATATTTTTCCACTGATTCAATAAACCTAAAAGGCATTTATCTTAACTCTAATGCTTTGAAATATTTTTTACGCCTGATAATAAATAAGTAACCCACAATGATATGCTTGGATATAATCAATTTACAATACATGCATTACTTTGTAAATCAGGCTTACTAAGTCCAATCCACCACTGCAAAGTTTAAGTGAATCGACTTTAACTACACGCGTCAAGTACAGTGCAATGGAAAAATGAGAGTTTGAGCTTATAGTCGGAGAGCTGGCGTCCAAAATGTACAAGAGTTTTCTCAAAGCTAATTTTTTGAGATTAGGTTACTTTTTAGTGATGGACAGTAACTGTAGAGTCAGCACTTCTGGTACCAGGACACCTGGCGCTGGGACGTTCGTAAAGGTGTAATATTAATTAACGTCTCTAAACTGTTTTCTCAAAGCTCAAAATTTATAGAGAACGAGCAAATATAATATAAAACAAGAATCCAACAGTCAGACAGCAAAATATAGGGACACGTGGCGTCAGCGCTACTTCATACCTGTCAAAAAAATGACATGTGTCAAAGTGATTTCTCAAAGCTGAAATTCTCCAAAACATTAATTAAAACTATAAATTGTTGGAAAATTTTTTTTGGGTAAGGGTCCTTATTTTGAGAAAAACTACTTTTTTAACTTGCCGACGTTTCGGTAATTTTTACAGATAAAATCGTTGGGTTTCTTAATAAACCTTCTTTAGTGTACTTATGTAACATATATACACATATATATATATATATATATATATATATATATATATATATATATATATATATATATATATATATATATATATATATATATATATATATATATATATATATATATATATATATATATATATATATATATAATAAATTCACTTATAAAAGTACAATTATCAGACTCTAGTGTGTAATGGTAATCTATAAAACTATAAAGATAATAAAGGAGACAGTCAGACTCATTTATGATAGGACCATGTCAGTCGGCAGTCGATAGATGTGAGAACGGTAACTGCGCGCATTAGTACGCCTTTTCTCAATACATATCATTTATTTTATAACTCAATGGAATATGGGTTACCAGGGCCGGCCCGATGGGCAGGCGAGCCAGGCGGTCGCCTGGAGAGCTGAATCTTGGGGGCGCTGACTTGCCGCAAGTCGGTTGTAGTTTCTGAATAATTAAATTTAAATTTTAATCAAAAGCACGCACTCCAAATAAGTCCGCACCTACCCACCTGTCGGTAAGCATGCTGTATGATAACAAAAAATCAAAGTAATACCGGCCGGTGGAGTACAAAGTGTTGGCGTGGCTATGATATTTTACGTTTTATCGTTTTTATATAGAGCGCCGAGTGCCGGTCTTCTTTGACCGAGTTCTGAATTTTCTGTATTTAATTTTATTATTTATTCTCTAACTAAAAACAAAGAATAAACTACTCTTTGCTAAAGAAGCGAATTGTTGAAATCAGTCTATTATATTAATATTATTACTGTAACAGTATAGTACGGTACGCGTTTAAATTTCCAGTGCTTCAGTTAGCATATTAATATATGTATAATAGATATAACATATCGTGTATGAAATAGTTATACATGGCCCAGAAAAACATGAAGGTCCTAATTCACGATTTCCCAGGGATGCTAATCCAAATAATTAAAAAAACAAAGGTAGGCACTTTTCTCTTTTTCATTGTCATCGTATTTTATCTAATGGAGAAATGAGTTACAGTTTATTGTTTTTGCTGCCGACTTTTTGATAATAAGCCAGTATCAAAACTTGCAATGGGAGAAATTTTATGTAACTGGCAGAATATTGCTGATTATTTAAAGTCTCATGAAAGATCTGGAAGCCACATTTTAGCATATAATAAATGGCGACATACCGAAATAAATTTGAAATATAAGGCTGGCATTGATAAGAATTTGATTAAACAAATTGAAAAACAGGCTGACTATTGGAAAGAGGTAATAGAACGTTTAATGTCTATTGTTGGTTATTTAGCAGAAAATAATTTAGCTTTTAGAGGATCCGTCGATCGTTTATATGCATCTCGAAATGGAAATTTTCTTGGATTGGTTCAGTTATTGGGCAAATACGATCCTATTATTAAAGAACATTTAAGAAAAATTAATACAAAAGAAATTCATAATCATTACTTGGGAAGAAACATTCAAAATGAACTGATAAACATTCTGGGAAATAACATTAAAGACGATCAGCTACCTAATTTCATTTCTGACGTTTTGATTCAACCGGATGATACACCTGCAGGTAATTTTTGCCAGTCGACTGGCAAATGTGATTCAAAACCTTACTTATTAATGTAATGTATTGCTTAACGCTGAATTTTTCATTTGTACACAGATTCGGAATCAACCCCCACTGATGACGCCGAAGAATATGGTGCAATCGCGTTTTATTCTGATGAAGATAGTGGCGAAGAACACGACGACGGCAATAATTCTGACGATTAAATGTTTTTTTTTTCAATGAATCAATGATTCTTTTTTTTTTCTGTTATAAAATAATTAAAAAAAATTTTTTCTTGTATAAAATAACTGATATCTATCTATATAATAACTGATATATAACAATTATAATTATTAAGAAACAATTAAAATTATTTTTTTTATATAAAATAAATGATATGTATTGAGAAAAGGTGTACTAATGCGCGCAGTTACAGTTCTCACATCTATCGACTGCTGACTGACATGGTCCTATCATAAATGAGTCTGACTGTCTCCTTTATTAACTTTATAGTTTTAATTAATGTTTTGGAGAATTTCAGCTTTGAGAAATCACTTTGACATACGTCATTTTTTTGACAGGTATGAAGTAGCGCTGACTCCACGTGTCCCTATATTTTGCTGTCTGACTGTTGGATTCTTGTTTTATATTATATTTGCTCGTTCTCTATAAATGTTGAGCTTTGAGAAAACAGTTTAGAGACGTTAATTAATATTACACCTTTGCGAGCGTCCCAGCACCAGGTGTCCCGGTACCAGAAGTGCTGACTCTACAGTTACTTTCCATCACTAAAAAGTAACCTAATCTCAAAAAAATTAGCTTTGAGAAAACTCTTGCACATTTTGGACGCCAGCTCTTGGACTATTAGGTGAGTAAAACACGTTGATTGGTTGAATTTGTCGCGCGCAACAGTTGTTGTCTGAACGAGGCTTAACTCATATGCGAATGATCTATTTGATCAATGAATATGAAGCAAATTTGAAATTCTTACCAAAATAAACGTTTCTAATTCATCACAATCATCACTGTTTATTCGTATAATGTATTTTTTGACAGCCTGGTCATAAAAATATTAAAAATAGGTACATAACCTAGCAAACAAGTTTGTAAATATCAGAAACTACACGTTATGTTGAAATGTTGACAACTTTCGAAAAAAAAAAATCAAAACTTTATGACAATAGACAGTGACAAGCATATGGCAATGTCAGATTATGTTAGTAGTTTTTAAGAGACGCGAAAAGTGTGTCGTCATTAAATATTCTTTTTTTTAGATGCAATGCTAATTTTGTGTCGCGGCATGTAATTATTGATTTTTTTTCGGTTGCTTTATAAAGAATTAATAAAATATCATCGTAAAAGACTGTTTATGTTTCCCGTTAAATAAGAAGTAATAAAAATCTTATTCGTGTATTTAGTAGCTTTTATTGACTATTATAAATCCAACCAAATTTTACTAGCCTATTAATAAATAAGTCCGTTTTTTATTTACTCACGGTATACTTACTCATTATTTATGATTTGTTAGATTTCTTACGAATATTACTCTCGGCGAAACTTTATATAATTTTTATTTACATAAATATTTCTTACCATCAAATCTCTAAACATCTCTCGAAATCCGTTCGACTTAAATAAATAACGCTGATAAAATTGCTCCCAGTCTGTTGACGTCACTGTAAAAGGGTCCTCTTGTATTCCAATTCAGTACGAAGGGACAAAGTTTGATAAGGTCACAGGTTAATTTATTAACAAAAACATAGACTTGCCAATTTGAATAAGCAACGTAGGGTGTGAAAGGATACAATGGTGGACGAGGTGCGTAGTATTTTTTTAAATAATACCTTTATCATTCGTATCGTACTCTTTTAGTATTCTGTATTAATCAATATTGTATGAATGTTAACGAACTAATCACAACTTAATAATAACTATTTGAAACTAACTGAAACTAACTAGATTACAGTGATATACAGAGTGTTTTTTAAAAGGTGTGTCAAAAAGTTCAAGAGATATTCATGGATTAAAATAATGTCGTATTAACTCAATTTATATGTATTCAAAAATGTATCCCTACGGAGCTATACAGCAAGGAATAGTTTATTTCACATCTATTTGTGTTAAGGTAAAAGTAGAGTGAAACATTCCAGTAAAAAAACGCCCGAGAACTTAAAAAAATAACTAGAAGAATATATTTTAATTTTATATGTATAATACAATCCGTTGTCAGCTTTTGACTGACTCCCTTTCCCATAAAATTGCCATGTGTCTGTGTAACAACTTATCAATAGGCATTCCGCTGATTAATATTTTGGTGATACAGTGTGCTTTGCTTTCTTCTAATGAAAGATTTCTGTGTTAAGGGTGGTATTTTGTATTTAATGCAGGGTGTGTACTTTCTCTCCCTTACAAGTTAAAAAGTGGGATGAATATACGGTGGTTGTTATAAACAATTAAACAAAAAAACGTGTTAAATAAATTGTGAAGTAATGAGAAAGAAAAGCATAAGGAGCAGATGTCGCTCTCCCTCGTCTTATAGTACCTCGAGTTTAGCAGACGAAGGCCTAAGGGTGACAGGAAAACTAAAACAAAAACGGTAAATAATGAGTCTCAAGATAGACGCCAAACTGTAAGTACTACCCGTTCTTATACTCCACCCTTGCACTTTACATCTCCGTCTGTTATCGATGAAACTTTAATACCTGAATTTAGTCCAGGCCCAGAGGGGCAATGTACAATTTCTTGGGTAACCAGATTGAAGAGTTACCTAAATATTATAACTGGAACGACTATACAATTGTTCGGTTGGCTACAAACAGACTAAGAAGCAATGCACGAAAATGGTACGATTCACTAAATAATTCATACTTATCATAGTGTGATATGAAAAAACTATTGATAGAAACTTTCCCGTCGGATATTTGATTTGGGAATTTATTGTGTCAAGCAGCAAATTATAAGTCGTCACACGGCCAACGTTTAAGTGATTATTGCTTCGAAAAGATATTAGGTTTAGAAATTCCCGAGAAATTCATTGTGGATAGTGTTATCGAAGGCATTAGCGACATAAGTATTCAATGGCCGACTAGAGCAGGCGGATTTAATGCTATAGACCACCTGGTAACTTATTTGAATCATGTCAATCATAGAGATGTAACAAATGTAAACAATGATGGTACCTCAAATTTACGACTTCATCGACGAATTTTGCGAGCACAGCATTACTCATTAAATCGATCATTTAAAGCACCAAATATTAAGTTACAGACTAAACATACAAATAAGTCGATGTCGTGTTTTAATTATGGAGGAATTCACCAAGTGCGATATTGTAGTAAACCCATTATTAAATGTATAAAATGCAATTTATTTGGACATAAAAAAGATGCCTGCAGGTTTCAAAACCGCAACCGCTGGTTGTATAAAAATGAGGTTAATCTTATTTACAATAACGAAAATATTAATGTTAAAACTGCTTCAATAAATACGAGGAAACTCAAATGTTTGATTGATACAGGGAGTACTTGGACTTTAATGAAACTTTCAGTAGCCCGCGATTTAAAGTTGGAACTAATAGAGTGTCCTGACACAATTATTAATTCATTTGTGAGAAATACTGTGGTTAGCAGGATAGGAACGTGTGCTTATATACAAATAGTTCAGTTTCTTCGCAACAAAAATTGATTATTTAAGTAGAGAAGTTAACGCAGAAGGCGTGCGTCCTAGTAAACGAAAAATAGATGAAGTATTACAAATGAAAGAGCCTGAGAATATTAGAGAAATTCGTCAATTTTTGGGATTATCCGGATTTTTTCCAAAATTTGTAAATCATTACGCGAATATTGTTGAACCACTGAGTAGATCTTTAAGAAAGGGTACACCATAGGTTTGGTCTGATGAACAACAAAACGTGGTGGTCCAAATAAAAAAAATTACTAATCGAACGTCCGATACTAGCAATATTTGACTCAGCACTGGCAACTGAATTGCATACTGACGCAAGCGCGATAGGTTTTGGGTCCATACTGGTATAGTTTAATGGCGATAAAAGACACGTGGTGGCTTATTATAGTAAAGAAAACTACATCGGAGTAAAGTCATATCCATTCCTATGAGTTAGAGACATTATCAGTAGTCATATCTTCACGCCATTTTAGAAATTATTTACTAGGTATTGAGTTTACGGTGTTTACCGACTGTAACGCACTTGGCACGACACTGACAAAAAGAGATCAAATTCCGCGAGTAGCGAGGTGGTGGCTAGAGGTGCAAGAATATAATTTGTCAGTGAAATACCGCCCTGACCACAAAATGATGCTGATTTAGCAGAAACCCGATTTCTCCCGAAGTGTATCAAATTGATGTAACTCAGGCAGATTGGATACTAGCTGCACAGTTACAGGATAAAACAGTTGTGCAGGATAATAGGTATCTTGTAGGAAGACAAAAATGATGAGTTTAAGCAGTATTACTAAAATTATACACTGCAGGATGGAAAAGTTTATCGTAGGTTACAAAATGGTAAATTAGCTTGGGTAGTACCTAGAGGTTGCAGATGGCAGATTTGCAAACTACACCATGATAATATGGGGCATTTTGCTTTGGAAAAAAACTATTAAGAAGATGCGGGCCAATTATTGGTTTGCTAATATGAGACGTTTTGTCAGTAAATATATAAGGTCCTGTTTGCAATGTTTGTGTTCTAAATATAATTCAGGAAAGAAACAAGGAATGTTACATCCGATTGAGAAGACCCCCATACCATTCCATACTCTTTACGTGGACCATTTAGGCCCTTTTGCAACAAGTAAAAAGAAAAATAAGTACTTGTTGGTCGTTGTTGATGGTTTCACTAAATTTGTTGTGGTGAAACGAGGAAAGACACGAGGGCAAAACATATAAATAAGGTATTGTACGGTATGATGTACCTTTTTGGAGCGTCTTTCCGTGTCATAACGGATCAGGGAATGGCATTCACAGCGAAGAATTTTCAGTTGTTCTGTGAAAATGATGGTATTAAGTATGTGTTGAACGCTATGGCTACACCACGTGCAAATGGTCAATATGAGAGGTACAATCGAACAATTTTAAATGCGTTAGTCACCTCTGCGGCTGGTCATCCTGAAAATAAATGGTATACATTTATAAAAAGTGTACATGATATTTAGGAACACCCTGTATATATCATGACAAATATAAGAAGAATGAAATACCGATTGTAGAATCGTTACATACTGAATTGATCGAATTTCAACAGCCTGTTGTCTGTTAGCAAAACTACGCTCTGGAAATGGATTTAAAAGTAATAAAAGAGCGAATATAATAGAAAGTCGTAAAATTGTATTGTGGCCTATGGAGTATTTGGAAAGTATAACAAAATTTAGAAACGAACAGCGACCAATTTATTACTTGGATGAAACTTGGTCCGACACACATGATACTGTCAAAAGAGGCTGGACATATGATTCAGATAGATGCAAAGTAGATGTCTCCAAGTAGAGGAACTAGATCAATAATCTTATATTGTGGTACTGAAAAAGGATGGGTTCCTAATTGCCTTAAACTTAGTGGAAAAAAATTAAGCATTGACTACCACCGAAATATACATTCTGATATTTTTGAGAAGTCGTTCAGCGACTCCTTACTTTCAAATGTGGAAAAAATAGTGTTCTAGGTTTAGATAATGCTCCCTACCACTCATGACTGCTAGAAAAAATTTCAAATACGAGCTCGAAGCAGAAAATTTTCAAGAATTTAAAAAAAAATGTAATTTAGGATTTCAGGAAAATTTTTCGAAAGTCCAACTTTTGGAGATCATAAAATTTAATAATTTTTCAAAGAAATATGTTATTGATGACAAAGCTAAAGCCGTTGGACACACAGTTCTACGATTACTTCCATATTTTTGCATTTTCAATCCTATTGAATTAATATGGAGCAAATTGAAACAAAGCATTCGAAGAAACAATATCTCTAAAATTTGAAGCCAAGGTTATAGAACGTATAAAAAGTGGAAAAAGTGACACCAAATAACTGGAAGAGATGTATTGAACATGAAAAAAAAAATTAAAACGAATGTATTGACCGATATATTAATCCCAGCCAAGAACGCTTTATAATAAATGTTAACGAAGATTCTGAAGAGAGCAGTGATAGTGACAATGAGTGAATGTGTTGTTTTAGCACAAATTTATAGTGCGTTTATGACTTAATATGTTGTGTTTTAGTACAAATTTGTAGTGACGGAATATATCTAATTTTTATTTATTTTCATTATTTACGTTTAAAAAAAGAACGAGAATATGTCCTTCATAATTGTTTTTCTTATTTTTTTTTATTTATTTACATTATATGGCATTTTATTTTCATGTTTATTATTAATTATTATTTACTTTTTGATAGTTATAGAAGAAATAAACATAATTTGTTGTTGTTCATATACTTAAAATCCCATCAATCCTCATATTCCTCCAAGCAAAATATAAAAATAAAATACATACTTACTTTTCATTTTATTTTTTTGAAATAAATTAGTTTTTTTTAGTACCTTCAAATTATATGCTATATTGCACAGGATTCTGTGCAATACAAGCGGAATCTATCGATAACCTTGATTGATTACCGCAAGGCATTTGATACAACTTCACATGAGCTATTGTTGTACTTGCTTGAATGTCTTGCGGTACCAGCACCACTAGTGAGATACATAGAACAGCTGCTGCCGCTCTGGACGACCCGCTTCATCATAACATCAGGTGCACAGTGGGTCACGACAGAGCAGGTGGCATTTAGGAGAGGAGTTTTCCAGGGCGACTCCCTGAGTCCTCTCCTCTTCTTCATCTCACTGCTGCCATTGTCTGTAGGGCTCCGCCAACCCCGCGGATACCAATGTGGGCCACCCAGCGACCGGAGGCATAAGGTCACCCATCTATTTTATATGGATAATCTTAAACTTTATGCCCCTGGAGATCGCGAACTACAAAACGCTCTTAGGGTGGTCGAAGAATATACGCGGGCAATTGGTATGGAGTTCGGGTTGGACAAATGTGCAGTCGTCCACCTCAAGAGAGGACGATGCGGGGAATTCCCTGAAGATGCGCAGCTCGCAGATGGAGGCATCCTAAGACATCTGGATGCCAGAGAGACCTATACATATCTGGGTGTGCAACAAAGGCACATCCAGGATGTATCACAAATAAAAGATTCTCTCTGCGGCAAGTACAGACACCGCCTCCGAAAGATTTGGTCTTCCGAACTTTCGGGGAAGAACAAGGTGTCTGCAACTAATATGTTTGCCATTCCGGTTCTGCTCCTTCGGAGTAGTAAAGTGGAAAGTAGAGGAGCTGCGCCAATTAGATAGAGATACCCGCAAGATGATGAATATTCACAGAAGTATTCATCCTAGATCGTCCGTTCCTCGTGTGTACCTCCCACGTCAACGGGGGGCCGAGGACTCTTGAGCCTGGAGTGTACGCATGGCAGAGTAGTACTGAGTATGGCATGTAACATACTCAGGAGCTCAGATCCCCTCTTGCGGTTCGTAAAACATCACGAAACTGTAGGAGTGGGAGCAGGATTGTTCAGGGCAGCAAAAAAAGCCGCATATGAACTCGGTTTCGCATTTGACATCAGACGAGGAGGCCGACGAGGTGCTGATGTTGAGTCAGTTACCGAACTTCAGCCAAATCGTCTGAAAGCCCGAATTAGACCTGCCGAACAGGAAAATCGGTTTCGGCAGCACGTCGATAAACCCCAGCGTGGTGTCTTCTATAAGAACATAGAGACACTGGGTTTATCGACCAGGCTGACCTTTGCCTTTCTAAGGTCAGCAGGCTTAAGTCGGAGACCGAGGGATTCATTATGGCCTGCCAAGATGGTGTTATCAACACCTTGGTCTACTGGAGTCGTGTGTGGCGTGTAGAGGTTCCTGATACCAACTGCAGGACCTGCCATCAGGCGCCAGAATCGCTCATGCTCTTACTTTCTACATGCCCCATATATGCGATTTCGGTACGGGTTAGACCAGACGCCAGTGCTGCCTTACGTCCCCGGGAATATTGAGTCCGTTGTCGAGAACGAGAAATGCCGGATTTACTGGAACTACTCGTTCCCGACTGTCAGGCTAATCCAAGCCAACAAGCCTGACATAGTCCTCCTCGACCATCAACTCAAGGTGATGTATGTCATCGAGTTCTCGGCACCTACGGAGAAAAACATCACCTTGAAGGAAGAGGAGGAATGGACCAAATATCGCGATCTCCGGTACGAGCTCCAAGTGCTGTACCCAGGCTACTCGGTGAAAATGGTCGTCCTTATAATCGGTGTACTCGGAGGGATAAATCCTACGCTACTCTCGGAACTGAAGATCATACCAGCCTGCCAAAAATCAGCCGAGTGGCTGGCAGGCCAAATGCAGAAGGCGGTCATTCTGGGTTCTCTCCGTCTGCTTAGGGCACATGATTCTGGTATCTACAGTCACTAACCCTGCAGGATGTGGGGAGTGGCTGTAGTTGATGCGCCGGCGCGACTCCCGTGAGGCGTCGGAGGCCACGGGAGGACTGACCGGCATCAGGAAACCGAAAAAAAAGATTTATTTCTCCATTTAAAGTATAGTGTTTACAAAGAAAAAAACAAAATACAAGAAATACAGTAAAAGTAAAAAAATATACACATATGGTTCTAAAATATGTGTAAAAACGACACATTTAGCCAAGCGGCAAAATGGTATACCTTAATTATTAGTAAATAAAATAAATCACACAAAAAATTCATCTAAAATATAAAAAAATTTTCTACAAGATATTTTTTTCTTTTTTTTAAAAATATGTGTATTAGGTGAGGTGTCATTTCATCATTTAAAGTATTATAAAATTTACAGCCGTTATAGAAAAAATTTTTGGGTACATAGTTGTTCGATGAGAATTAATTAGGTAGGAAAATGTCTTTGTGCCTTGTATGGAGTGATATTCATGATTTAATTTGTGTACAGAAAAATAGTGATTTATTTTTATAAATGAAAGAACATACCTCAAATATATACATACTAGCAACTGTAAGAATGCATAATTGTTTAAAGAAATTTCTGTAAGAATCACGATAATTTAGTTTTGCAATAACTCGAACTGCGTATTTTTGTAATACGAAAATACGATGAACTTGAGTACTATTACCCCAATTTATTATGCCGTATCTCAGATGGGAGTGAAAATTTGCATAGCATAATGTTAATGGAATATCACGACTACAGTGCTGTGTAGAAATAGTAAACCATAACAATAACTTGTCAATTTATTAGATACGGCGTTGATATGACAGTTCCACTGTAAATTTTTATCAAAATAGACAAGCATTTTTGTTGAATTGGATAAAGTGATATCTTTATAAGCAGAAAATTCAGTTATAAAGTTCACCGTTGTTCTTTGGATAGAGAATGGTAAATAGGGAGTCTTATTTTTTATTTAAATAGACAGTTGTTTTCCGCCCAGATAATAATCATGTAAGTTTTCTCAGTGATACCTCGCAAAAGTTTTGCAGATTTTTCAGTGAGTAAAATGTTCGTATCATCCGCATAGCCTGGAATATTTTTTCAAGTAAAAAATTAAATCGTTGGCAAAAACTATTATTACTAATGGGCCCAATATAGAGCCTTACGATACGCCTTTATCAACCTCGTATTTTTTGCTATACACAGTGTTCAGTTTAACGATTTGCGTTTTGTTTTCAAGATAAGAAGTGAAAAATTTCAAAAGAATGCCTCGAATTCCATACCTATTTAATTCTTCTAATAAAAGATCATGATCGACACAATAAATGCGTGGGAAAAATCCACAAACAGGCCTAAAGTAAAAAGTTTACTGTCTAACGCCTCAATAATTTTGTTATGAAAGGTGCATAGAGCCATTTCAATACTTAAAAAAAGACGCAGATTGTGAAGGTAAAACAAATACATGAAAAGTCAATAGTTAAATATTTACAGGTTTACTAAAATTTAAAATTTAATTTTAACCCCTGCCTTAGTACAGTAAGAATAAGGTCGATGCGAGAAAGAGATGGAATAGTTTGACTGGGAGTAGAACGTGCCACTAATGTGGTCTATTTATATATGTGGATTTTAGAATAGGTACCTACCTATACCTACTATCTACCTACTTTGGTTGGATGCATACTGCATACCTATTCGTACATAATTTAATAATATATTTTTATATTCAAATTTACTCAAATATAATCGAATATTCGAATACTCGAATATATTCGAGTATTCGAGTATTCGAATATTTCGAACATTCGAATAATTTCCCATTAGAATAATTCGTATTCGAATACTGGAATATTTGAATACTCGAATTATTCGTATTCGATTCCTAGCCTTAATTTCCACACAACAACATTCTAAAATACCATCTCTGCAGAATTCTAAGATGGGAACTAACTGAATATTAGACTGAAAACTTTTCCTTTTATAGGAGAGCAACACCATCGTGTTTTGTGCGAGTACGACAGTATGAATTAATCAAAACAAAATTTTCGAAATTAATAGTCTTAATTTGCTCAAAGTTTTGCCAGTGTTCAAAAAACAGAATAAATTAAAAAATTATTTTCACTAAAAACTACTTCTAAATTTAACACTTTGTTTGTTCTGATGAAAAAAAGTTTAATTATTAAAAACGAAATTTTTTTTTGCTAGATGTAGTACCTCCATGTTGAATGTTATTTTATGGTTGATCTTCTTCTGACTATAGATTGTAAAGAAATCATTTCCAAACAGTTTTTAACTACTGAATTTTAAAAATTCACAATTCTTAATATAATAATCTAAAACACTCCATTTTAGAGGTGATTTTTGTTCGTCAGTAATTATTTTTCTGACAAGTTTCAAGCACTAATTACAACTTTGATTATTTTAATAATGAGAGTTTAATAATATAAAATAATTAATAAATAACAAGCGAGATGCAAAAAACTAAACTTTGTGAAAATCGCAGATCAATGTAATAATACAAAAGAAAACTCATGAAAGGTATTTTCTCATTTTATTGTACACGCTTTCTAGCTTAATGAAGATAATTGCATACTATGAAAAATTCTAGAAATATTACATAACTGGTTGCATTTGTAATTCTTTGTCGAAATTCAAATCAAAACTACCAAATTTATTCAGATATTGTTTACATGATTAATACATATCGAGAAATGTACAATAACTGATACTTGAAATATACAGGGTGTCCCACTTTTTAGTACCAAAATTTCGACAATCACGGTAGGACCCCATTTAAGAAACAAAGTTTTAATAAACATATAACGTTTTAAAAAAGTGATATTTTATTTGCTTCATATTTATACATTTCTAAAAACATATTGTAAAATAATTAATGGGTATTACGTAAGCATCCTTTCCAACCTAATATGATAACAATACTAAATACCTATAGTTTTTTATATTTTATACTATCATTCTTATCTGAATAAGTTAGTATAAAAGTTTTAGGTGTATAATAAATAAAACGCAACACTTCAAATACATTTCATCGCATAAACTATTAAAACAACTACTTCATCTAGGAGCAAGGATGACATTGAAATAAAAATGGTATTGTTAGGTTGGCTGATACTGACAGTCCTACCGTGGCCTCCGAATCTCACGAGTGGAGCGTCAACAAATTACCTATAGCCACTTCCCACAGGGTTAGTAACTGTAGATTTTAGAATCGTGTACCCTAAGCAGACAGAGATAACCTAGAATGACCGCCTCCTGCATTTGGCCTGCCAGCCACCCGGCTGATTTGGTCTTCAGTTCTGAGAGCAGCTTAGGCTTTATCTCTCCGAGTACACCGATTATTAGAACGACCGTCTTGACCGAGTAATCTGGGAACAGCACTTGAAGCCGTCTGAAATGAGTAGTTCCAGCAAATCCGACATTTCTCGTTCTCGACAAGGGACTCAATATCTCTGGGGAAGTAAGGGAGCACTGGTATCTGGTCTACCCCGACGGCAATTAATATCAGCAACCTCTACACGCCACACGCGGCTACGGTACACCATCCTGATAGGTTACAATGAATCCCTTAGTCACCAACTTAAGCTCGGCTGACTTCAGAAAGGCGAATGTTAGCTTGATCGATAAGCCAGTATTTTCACGTTCTTATAGAAGACACAATATTGGAATTTATCGACGAGCTGCCGAAAAAAGATTTCCCTGTTTCATAGCTTTTATTCGGGCTCTCAGACGATTTGACAGAAGCTCAGTAACTGATTCAACGTCAGCACCTCGTACTTCTGAACAATCCTGCGCCATCCTATAGTTCCATGATGTTTTACGAATCATAAGAGTGGATCTGAACTTCTGAGTATGTTACATGCCATACTCAGTACTACTCTGCCATGCATACAATCCATGCTCGAGACCTCGATCCCCCCGTTGACGTGGGGTACACACGTGGAGCGGACGAACTAGGATGAATACTGCTATGAATATTTATCATCTTGCGGTTATCCATGTCTAATTGGCGCAGCTCGTCTGCCGTCTACTTCACTACTCCAAAGGAGTAAAGCTGAACCGGAACGGCAAGCATATTAGTCGCAGACACCTTTTTCTTCCCTGAAAGTTCAGAAAAATAAATTTTCAGAGTCGGTACCTGTACTTTCCGAGGAGAGAATCGTTTATTTGTTTTACGTCCTAGATGTGTCGTTGTTACATACCCAGACCAGGTGTGTATAGGTCTCTCCGGCATCCAGATGTCTTAGGATGTTTCCGTCTGAAAGCTGCGCCTCTTCAGAGACTTCCCCGCGTCGTCATCTCTTGAGGTGGATGGACTCTTAGTGTAGTTATTATTATTATTATTCTTAGTAGGAAGGAAATAGGCGACATGAATCTTATGTGATGCTCTTGGCGCATTCGCCACATTTTCAAAAACGTGAGCTATCTATAACTAAAAGATTGAGAACTACTTAACATGCCATACCAATCTTACGAGATTAGAAAACTATTTTTTCTGGGAGAATATGTGGTGCTAAGAAAACAGACTAGGATGACCTATTAATGTTATTTACAAGATTTGATTAGGAGAATGAAATATTGGGATGATGTGGTGAAAATCGTTCAATATTATTAAAAGTGACAATTCTGTTATATTGACTCACTATTATCTTAGTTATACCACGTAGTAAAATTTTACTTCCAATTTTATTTTAGAGATTGCCATATTTTCATCACCATGATGAGTTTTTAAACATACGTTTTATTTATTTATTTATTTATTTATTTTCTATTTATTTACAATAATTTATCCAACGAGTGATAAAACTCAGTTACAAGGTAAATGAAATAGATATACACAAAAAACCAAAATAGTGAACAATAGCGTAAAAAAATATGTAAAAATACAATAGCACAAAATAACTGTATAACAGTATTCAAACAGAATAATATAAATTAAAATAAAATATCATACAATAAATGGAATATAAAGACATTAATTAAACATGCATTAAGTAAATATTTTTTTTTTATATGCAATTTTACAGTTAAAAATATCCAGACTGTTCTCGATATTACTATAATTTAAGCACATTTGATACATAGGAGATGCAATTAAAATGCTTGTACGAGAGGTAGGAAACATAACTTTATTATTTGTCCTTTCACTTAATATGGGAGTTCTATATTTAATAAGTGAGGTAATAGGGGGACAGTCAATCTCATTGTTAATTATTTTGTACAAAAAATTACTGAGTGCATCACTCGTCTCCTAATAAGACTGCTCATTTCATATTTATTTATTTAAAAAAATCGATGCCAATTACTTGGGGATCATAACTTCCTCACCGTAGTAAAACTCGACGTGCGGTGGAATTTATAATAAAAGTAATTTTTGACATTTCAAAAAAAGTAACATTTTTTTGGCGTTTCAAAAAAAGTCAAATTTTGACATTTCAAAATAGTCACTTTGACGTTTCAAAAAAGTCACATTTTTTTCATGTTTCAAAAATTGGGACCGATTTTGCTCATCAACTAACTCAATCTCTTCCTTGACCTCTAGAATGTGTGTACCAAATTTGAAAGCTTTATCTCAACAACTGTAGCTGCTATCGCAAACCAGACAGACAGACACACAGACAGAAAATTTTTTCTGTCTGAAATTTTGTGTATCGTCATAATTCATCGAGATTCGTCCAGAAATGTAATAAAAATTTTCAAAATTTTTTTCACGAATACATAACTTCCTCACTTTGAGGGGTGAGGAAGTAATAATTCTTGAGGTATTCCTCTAACTGAATATGCACCTTCCAAAATGAAAATTACCGATTTGAAAAATCTTCGTTGTACTTTTTTTAGTGCTGTTATGTAAATATTGTAACTAAGATTCCAAACAATAGAAGCATATTCTAGTTTGGACCTAACAAAACTAACAAACAACATGCGTAGAGTAGACAATTTCTTAAAATTTTTGCTGTTGCGCAAAACGAAACCTAAACGTTTGAAAGCTACAGATACAGTTAGTTTGGAATCAAATGTAATGCCAAGGTCTTTTATAAACTCGGGTCTCTCTAGGGTGGTGTTGTCCAAACTGTAGTCAAATATAAATGGACTTGTTTTCTGTGAAAATGACATGACTTTACATTTGGTAGCATTTAAAGGGAGACGATTGTTAACGCAGCAGTTATTAAGAACGTCAAGATTGTGCTGGAGTCTCATGCAATCAAGGTCATTTTTGCAGAAATGAAATTTTAGATCAACACCATATAGCAAATATTGTACATCTAGGTTATCAACCATATTATTAATGAATAATATAAAAACAATGGACCGAGTATACAACCCTGCGGCACTCCAGATGTTTGAGTAAATTCAACAGATTGGTAACCACGACATTGTACAAATTAAGATCGGCGAGATAGATATGAATAAAATGTCTAAATTACAGAAACAATATAATTTTCTCTAAATTTAAATACTTCTGTTCCAAAGATATGATTGTGTCAATATCTATTGCGTTGTATTTAGTAACTTTTAATAAAGAAAGTCGTAATGAAAAATTCGTTGCTGATCACGGCGCATTCGCCAATTTCAAAATTATTAAAACCACCATGCAACTTCGTAATGGTGAAAAAAATTGTACGTACAAGGTGGTCTACTCAATACTCTCCCTACTGCTTTTTATAATTTTATATATTATGTAATTTCAAATATATTGTTAGTAATTTGTAATTAAAAGTTTTATTTTATTTGGATTAAATTGCTGTCATAACAAATAATACGGTATTATATAGAAATATTAATTATGCATAAGTTTTTATCGGCATTTGGATTAATGTTAAATATAAATTATGTAAAAATATATATATTCACTGATATGTTAAATAAAATGACTTTTTTTAGAATAAATTATGTTAATGGTAAAATAAATAATATTTTTACCTTTGTTAACTAAACTCTGATTTTATTATATGTATAAAAATGCTACTAATCATTCTCTTGGGTTATTCATCATTAGAAAGCATCGGTTTCTATAACCATTCATCTTATGT
This sequence comes from Rhamnusium bicolor, assembly GCA_029963845.1. Taxonomy (NCBI): domain Eukaryota; kingdom Metazoa; phylum Arthropoda; class Insecta; order Coleoptera; family Cerambycidae; genus Rhamnusium; species Rhamnusium bicolor. Next base: position 575,342 of record JANEYF010002599.1, on the reverse strand, counting down.
ATTGTCAGAGAATAAAATAAAATGAGTTGGCTAGTATTGTTTAAAGATTCTTTGTGGTGCAGCCTGATTATTTACGATTTCTTCTGAGAGTTACTTCTGCTGTAAAATGAAAAGAAAAACGGCAAAAACTGCCTTGAGCAAAAAAGTACAGTAATTATCGCATTTATTGACAGTTTTCCGCAAAAGCCATTTTTTTAATTTGATTCAATTTATTAGCGGATGTGATTATAATGAATATTAGAAAAACACTTTCTTTAAACTATTCCTTTTATTTTCTCACAAGTTGCGTTACAGTTAATTAAGTTAGCTCTTCCTTTCACCCATCTTAATAAAATCGTAATAAAATACGCCTCAAGTCTATATGAAGGTGTTGTTATTTGATGCTTTATTTACGACCATTCGATGCAAAACGTATGAATAATTTCACTAGTCAACTTGGCGCATTCGCCAATTTCGTCAAAAATTTCAATATGTTTTTACTTTTTTTATACTAATGACTAATGAGAATGACAGTGTTCACAAATAGTGCACATTAAAAGAATGTAAAAACAACGCAATATTACTCATTTTAAATAATGTAATGCTGATGTAATAACAATTTACATCCAATATATTTTTAATTTACAATAAATTTATTTGTTTTAAATATTTTTATGGGGAAATATAGCAAAGAAGAATCTTGCAAACCTAACTGAGGCAGAACAATTAAAAAATTTTCCCTGTCCTGTCCTGTAAATGGGTTCGCCTGTTGGTCAGTATATGAATTAAATACAATAAAATAAAACAAAATAAAATAAAATGAAATAAAATAAATCTTTTAAACAGAAATAATTGTACTGGGAGGTACTGCGCTCTACAGGAAATGAACTAAAATTCTATAAGTATATCTTTTACTTTATGTCCATCGTCCAGTATTTATATGTAACACATATTTAGGTGTTTCGCTAAAACAAAAAGAGTTGATTTCATTTTGTTAAAGGACTCTTAATGGACCACATTAGTGTGACGTCATATAATTATGCAACCTACGTAAAAGAGTCATGACACACTGGTTGCCTACATGTAACATTGGAGCTTGGCCCTTATGTTCATAAACATAAAGGCGAAATTTTTGACAGAACGTAGCACAGAATTTTTTTTCTTCCTTGAAAGAAATATTTAAGAACTTTTACATACCATCCACCATGCACAAAATATATACCATATGGTGCACTATAGAAATTTTGTTAATAATAATAAAAATAAAGTTACTGGAATGCACTTTTATATTCTGACATATTTTATGCAGCACATACTCGATAAACAACCATTTCAGGAGTTCTGGAATAAATACAATCCCAAGGTGACGTTACCAAGTCGCACAACGTTACGTAACTATGTACCAACTGTAAATGAAGACATTGTAAATAAGATCAAACGTGTACTAAAAAATATACGGCTGTGGTTATGTGTTGACGAAACGACAGATTGTAAAAAAAATTCTATTGTAAATGTTACAGTACGTGTACTGGACTCTCTTAAACCAACATTTCCACTGTTACTAGCTAGCAAAAGACTAACTCAGTGCACTGGCCAAACAATTACGCGGATAGGGCTGGAGAAAATTTTACCTGTCAAAAAGTCAAGTGTTGATGTTTGTGACCGATAGTGGCGCAACAATACGTTTAGTAGGCCGTTTTCTTCAAGAACACGGTTGTAGGTTAGGACATGTTACGTGTAAAGTGCATGCTTTACATCTTGTGGCAGAAACTATTCGACAAGGTTTTCCAGAGGTAGATGCATTAATATAGCACGTACTCAAAAAAGTATTTCTTAAATCATCGAAACGTCTTCGCGCATTTCATACCAAGTGTCCTAGTATTCCTGAACCACCACAGCCGATTCTTACACGTTGAAAAACATGGCTGGAGGCAGCAATTTATTATGCTGAATATTTACAATAAATAAAAGCTGTGATATCACAATTCAATCCAGACGATGCTGCAACTATTAAGGAAAGCCAGACAAAATTCGAAGATGTTTCTGTTGAAACAGCTTTAAAAACTATTCACAAGAACTATAAAGGATTACATGATGCCATACAAAACTTACAGTGCGTTGTCGTTGGCGGAGTCACTGAAAATAGTGGATGAAGCAAATCGATTGGAACACTCCATAGGTGATGCAAAAAATGAGCCCGTTGGAGAAAAGTTCGCACGTGTGTTAAAGCAGGACACCGGTTTTGCCAGATTAAGACAAATTTGTGATGGTACTGATGGTGCATCTGCAGATCCGTTAAGTGAGTTCAAAGACTGTTTTAAGTATGCCTGTATTACATCAATAGATGTCGAACGGTCGTTCTCAAAATATTTTTTTCACCACGTCGAACATTACTCTTGGAGACAACCATAGAAACATACATGACGCTCCAAAGTCTTTACACATCTTTTCCAGTTTGTGATAACCAAGCTAGTTAAGGGGGTAAGTTGTGCATACATTGTTATAAATTATAATAGTTTATTGCTTTTATTACTAGTTAATTTATTTTCTTGCACTTATTATGGTACGTACGCCTATGTTCTGCGGCGCATTTTTGTCAACTCTACTTATAAATCACTGGATACAAAGTTATTGTTTAATTCAAAATATAATTAATGAAGGCAGAATCACTATATAATATGTGATTACAAAGCAAAAACTTGAATACAACGTATCGTGTATAACCAAGCTTATAATTAAGCAAAATGGTCTAATTACGGAGCTGTCAATTGGGAAACAAATTTATATAAATGAGTTGTACGGTGTATATGGCAAACTTTCCTAAACCTAATGCTAATTTACATTGACTTAGACAAAGATATAAGATATGTAGGACATTCCATTAAATTTTCCATATATATTGGTTTTATATTATCACGGAGGTAAAAGGCTTCCATGAAATATTTTTTTGTATATAAGATGCAGACATAAAGTTTCTGCTTTATTTTACTCATTTTTTTTTCTTAGCCTGGAAAAGTAGAAAAACCAAATTGGGTTTGTCGTATATTGTATGACTATTGAGTAGTAACAATTCCACGAAATTTTCAAGAATGTAAGAGTTTTTTAAGTTTTAACACAAATATATTGATGTTGCCTTTTATATAAAAATAAGCCCTTAAAAATATAAAGAACATTTGTTATGATAACACCAGGGCGTTGCCACCAGCAAATACTTATTTTAATGACAGTTTTCCTTTATATATTACACAATCTTCTGAAATTCCAAATTGTTTAACATTAGAAAATTCTATTTACAGCATGGAATGCTTTTATAAATACTTGGGATCACAGGCATATGATTCTCTTATTTATCATTTTTTGCATCTCGCCAAAATTCAAAAATAAAAAGACAGAAAAAAGATAAAATGTATAACATTTAATGTCTGAAAATGTTTATGAGTTTTTTGATGTGGCTGAATCGAAACATTTCATGAACTGTAGTAAAAATACATTTTTTGTAATTTTTTTAAATATTTAATAATAATAATAATAATAATAATAATAAGGGGTGCTAAGGACCGGTAACCTTCTCGTTGGTGCACCCTGGACAGGCAGAGGCAACTCTGTCTGACAAATGCCGGCCGGGGGTACCAGGGCTATCCACCCTGGTACTTATAAACTCTGGTTCCATACAACCTCATAAGAAGGGCCGCTCTCGACCGACCCCAAGCGGATGGGGGTCAGAGACATGCGGGAGGGGCCTCACCGGACGGTCTCAATAATGACGTACGCAATGGACAAGGACGTTTTAAGTAGTGAGAGTAGCGAACCTGAGCGAAGAGGATACATAGCGCGATTGCATGCACTTTGGTGCGAAATGCATCCAGAGCATCACGCCTTCTCTCAACAACACCTGAGAGATCAAGTATCCTTCTTGCGTAGGACAAGTTACGTAAGGGCACCCCTTCAGCTAGAAGAACTGCCAGCCGCAGTTCCACCACGCAATTAGCAGCTGACGGGGATCATCCTCCAGAGTTCACCGATGTAGACTTAAGGACGAAGATAAGCCTTAAAACCAGGGCCTAAAGCCACAAGACCTGGCTAGAATGGACGCGGTCATCGATGAGGTACTTCCAAAAGATGCAGACATCTTGCAAATCAACTGTGCCGTGTACAACGCCGCGAAGCAACTCGTCCCCCGTGAGAGGTCAACCAATCACGGGGTCGAGAAAGCCAAGGGCATGTACAGAAAACCGAGGGCAAGATACAGTCGGCCAGACAACACGCCTCTCGGATCCAGAGTGTGGTGGATTACAAGATGAGTGGTAGAGTCTTTACTCCCAGAATCCGGCGCATATCAGCCGGATTAAGACGTCAACACCATACTCTAAATCTAACAGTGATGCTTACCATCAAGCAACACTGTCTAGATAGCATCCGAGCGCTCATGGCGATAAAGAAAACATTGTGGAGGCGGGTGAGGAGTATGGAACAAAACAATTTGTTCCGTACGAATTCTTCCCGCTTCTTACAAGAGTCACAGCGTGTTGTCGAGAATCCGCCGACTATAGAAGAAGTCGAAACCTTCTGGAAGGGAATTTACGAAACGAAGCGTCCATTCAATAGCAATTGCACACTTCGAGGCTCTGTGCCACAGACATCTTGAAGATCCAGAAGAAGTGTTCCCGGCAATCAGTACGGAGGAAGTCCAACAAGCACTTGTTGGTACCAAGAACTTCGCTGCCCCGGGCCCAGGCATTAACAACTGGTGGTGGAAGAAATTTCCTTCCACTCACCGCCGCATGGAGCGAGTTTTCAATTCATGGTTGAACGAGGGGCAGCAGATTCCGGACTGGTTCGTCGAGGGACGTACTGTGCTTATCCCCGAAAAGGGAGATCTTTCCGACCCGAGAAATTATAGGCCGATCATTTGCCTCAACTCCTGCTACAAGATATTTACACGTATCTTGTATGCTAGGACACTGAGTTCTGTTGATCCGGTCTTCCAGCAGATACACGAACAGCGTGGTGCCAAGAAGGGCATGACAGGTTGCAAGGACAGCCTGCTGATAGACCGCTGTATTGCACAGGATTCTGTGCAATACAAGCGGAATCTATCGATGGCCTGGATTGATTACCTCAAGGCATTTGATACAAGATCGCAAAAGCTATTGTTGTACTTGCTCGAATGTCTTGCGGTACCAGCACCACTAGTGAGATGCATAGAACAGCTGCTGCCGCTCTGGAAGACCCGCTTCACCATAACATCAGGTGCACAGCGGGTCACGACAGAGCAGGTGGCATTTAGGAGAGGAGTTTTCCTAGATCGTCCATTCCTCGTGTGTACCTCCCACGTCAACGGGGGGGGGGGAAGACTCTTGAGCCTGGAGTGTACGCATGGCAGAGTAACACTGAGTATGGCATGTAACATCCTCAGGAGCTCAGATCCCCTCTTGCGGTTTGTGAAACATCACGAAACTGTAGGAGTGGGAGCAGGATTGTTCAAGGCAGCAAAAAGAGCCGCAGATGAACTCGGTCTCGCATTTGACATCAGGCGAGGAGGCCGGCGAGGTGCTGATGTAGAGTCAGTCACCGAACTTCAACCAAATCGTCTGAAAGCCCGAATCAGAGCTGCCAAACAGGAAAATCTGTTTCGGCAGCACGTCGATAAACCCCAGCATGGTGTTTTCTATAAGAACATATAAACACTGAGTTTATCGACCAGGCTGACCTTCGCCTTTCTAAGGTCGGCTAGGCTTAAGTCAGAGACCGAGGGATTCATTATGGCCTGCCAGAATGGTGTTATCAACACCTTGATCTACCGTAGCCGCGTGTGGGGTGTAGAGGTTCCCGATATCAACTGCAGGACCTGCCATCAGGCGCCGGAATCGCTTATGCACCTACTTTCGGCATGCCCCATATATGCGATTTCTGCCTACATCCACCTACATAACGCGGCTTTACGAGTGTTATACTACCATCTAAGGCACTCGTACGGGGTAGACCAGACACCAGTGCTGCCTTACGTCCCCGGAGATATTGAGTCCGTTGTCGAGAACGAGAAATGCCGGATTTACTGGAACTACTCGTTCCCAACTGTCAGGCTAAACTAAACAAACAAGCTCGACATAGGCCTCCTCGACCATCAACTCAAGGTGATGCATGTCATCGAGTTCTCGGCACCTGCGGAGAAAACATCACCTTGAAGGAGGAGGAGAAACGGAACACATATCGCGATCTCCGGTACGAGCTCCAAGTGCTGTACCCAGGCTACTCGGTAAAAATGGTCGTCCTTATAATCGGTGTACTCGGAGGGATAAAGCCTACGCTGCTTTCGGAACTGAAGGTCATACCGGTCTGCCAAAAATCAGCCGAGTGGCTGGTAGGTCAAATGCAGAAGGCGGTATTTATTATTCTTACAATTATTAATTTTACAAAAGAGCAGTAGCAAATACAATCGTAAAAAAATTTTTGTCAACAATTACATATATACACAAACACAGATACATAAACATATATACATATACACACATACATATATACTTATATATGTACATATATATATATATATATATATATATATATATATATATATATATATATATATATATATATATATATATATATATATATATATATATATATATATATATATATATATATATATATATATATATATATATATATATCATGTATAAAACAGTCGATACAAAAGTAGGTACAAATAATATAGAAATACTATATATACCCATCAGAATGTAATATATAAAAAATGAAAGCAGCTATTTATAAAAACATACGAACAATCACAATAAGTACAAAGATTAAATATATGTATGTCTAAACTTGATTAATATATTCTAAAATGCCATCATAAATTCATCCACTGTATAACATGTCTTTTGAATAAAATATTTTTTTACTGCATTTTTAAAACTATTAATATTTGGCACATTTTAATGTAGTCGGGCAGTATATTAAAAAATCTACAGCCATTAAAGATCGAAGAGGCCCTTTTCATACAGCGCAATATCACGTTTAATTGGTAAATGATAATCTTTTTTTCTAGTATCGTATTTATGATTGTTTCTATAAACAAAACAAACAATTTCATAAATATATACAGATATTGGTGTCAGAATTTTAAGAGATTTAAATACTCCTCTACAAGATTCACTGTGTATTTGCAGTAATACGCACTGCTCGTTTTTGTAGTTGAAAATTTTATGTGCATCGGTTGATAAGCTCCAATTAACAAGGCCATCTTTTAAATTCGTATGAAAACAACCAAAATATAACTGTTTGACAATTGACTGATTACATTGTTTTGATGTAATGGCCAGTGCAAAATAAGTTTTTGCCAATTTACATGATATATTCTGAATGTGGTTAGACCACCTCAGATTACAGTCAATTGTCAAACCTAATATTTTATATTCACACGAATAATTCACAGTATTTGAAACACTTTGTTTTATGCTACTGTTTGGAACAATGTTTGATTGAAGTGCGTTAAAAACTACACAAGTTGTCTTTTCAGTGTTAATACACAACTTATTTTTGTGAACCCATAAACTTAGTTTGTTGAAAATATCTATGTTACAGATTTCAGCATCCTTAAGATTATTACATGTTATTAACATATTAGTATCATCTGCATACGACGTCACGATACTTAAAGGATGCTCTATATACTTAAACATATCGTTAATATGTAACAAGAATAGGCTTGGTCCCAAAACAGAGCCTCGTGGAACTCCAACAATTTTTAAGCCTGCTATAACCCCATTAACAGATATTCGCTGATAACGATATGATATTTGTATATTAAGTATACAGGGTGTTTCAATGATGTTACGACAAATTTGAAAAAAGCAAAAGGAAAGTATAACGTTAAACAGGCTTTTTAAATAATAATTATTCAGAGATGATTAAAAGTACAGACCTCAAACTTGGCAGGGAAAATAGTTTTTTATAGTAACTACGTAGACGATTTCATCAAAAACTAACCAGTGGTGTCGGAGCTAGGTCAGGGGATGATATAATCTTACATAAAATAGTTATTTTCAATTGAACGGATTTTTATTGTTGATTTGGATGCATCACCTTTAATAAAAACTTTCGTCCCCCAATCAGTTTTTTCGTACATCGTACCATTCACGAGTAAAAATTAATAAATTGTTGGAATGCCGTGAGCACCAGAAGTAAATCTCGCGTACGAATAATTTGAAGATTTTAATGATAAGAAAATAACTTGTTAGATTTTAGTAAAGTCCCATCCATATCTTTCCATTAATTAATGTACCTTAAGAATTATATTTAAAAAGACAGACCTTCTGTCACTTAAATTGCTGAATAAATTACAAGCTGCATAAAGCAAGGACGTAAACTAAATAGAAGGTCATACAGCAAGCAGATAGTGCCAATATAATTCTCGGTGGTTGACGATTACCCATCGGTGCCGGCTTTTACACGCAAAATAATAATTAATTAGAGTATAAGTATACTGTCAAAAATTACAATTTAATTTATTACTACTATATCATACGTTTTTCGGAATATAGTGTTAAGTTTAAAAATCTGTCTCTGGGATGACATCCAAAATCCCTAAATATAGTTATAAATCACATGCCGCTTCTACCTCAGTACTGTTGAATTATTTCTGAGCGTCGGAGATGACTTGTGTTCACTTGGATTTAACTGTAGAATAAAATCTTCATTCTTTGAAAATACTGATGATAGTATCCACTAACCAAGTTCCCCAACGTGTTAAAATAGGTTGCGATGGAAGTACGATACAGGACAAATTGTCCGGAAACTTTTATATGTTTAGGGTCTTTCACGAATATTTGCTTTGTATTTCCAATTAATGTTTAAACTTTGGGGGATAATTTTGTCAAATTTCTTCGGCTACCAATTAAGGAGCATAAACAATGCAGTGTGTATTAAATTTGGGCAATGATTCCATGTGAAAATGTGTCAAAAACAATAACATATATTGTAAAAATGTCTAAGTAAAAATGCCTAAACAAAAATACCGATTCAAAAATATCTAAGTAAAATGTTTAAGTAAAAATATCTAATTGTTAAGAGGCAATATTTATTTAACAAACTATTACAGGGTGTCCGGAAATTATGAGCAAAATCTTCGCGGGGTGATTGTACTCATAAAAATAATGGTACAAGTTCATTTATAACCCTTTTTCGAAATCTCAATATCAACGGAACTTTAAGGTTTAATTTTACATATTAATATTTTGTCATAGTTTTTTTGCTAGTGAATCGATACTTTTCAAATTAAGGGCACTTGTTCTCCATAATAAATCATATCAACATAAAAAATTGTATAGAATTTGTAAAGTCTTAAATGGCTATTTCATAACTAGATATTAATTCAAAATTATTAGAAAGCCCATTCGGAATTTAAAATATTACTATTAATAAAATCCTTTAAAATCGCTTTAAAACGAATTCATGTGTCTCTATATTTTCCTTAGGGAATGTGGTTCCACACCTGCAATGTGTTGCTTAGTATAAAAAACACTGCGATAATTATTATTTTCAAAATAATTCAATAAATCAATATTCTCCACACTGTTTAAAAATAAATGACTATCAATTAAATCTTCATAAGCTTTGACTACTTTATCTAGAGGAACATATAACATATGACAAGCACAATAACTGTCGAATATGCAAGAGATATTGAGAATCACTTAAATATTTTTGTATGATATTTGGAATTTGTTGAATTTTTCTCCAAAAAAGACTGAAATAAGTGAAAAAAAAAACAATCGCGTTGATATGTATCTGGGATTACTTTTTTTAATAGACATAATATCTTCTTTACTTGCCATTAAGTAAAATACAGTCGTTATAACAGTATCGTGATTTCCGTGTATAGTATAAAACTGATTAAACAAAGGGGTATAGATTTAAATATTCTATCACAATATTAATGGCTATTCTCTGTCAATAATTGAGGATTTCGATAAGTTGAAAAAATTAATATTATATCATCTGAGGCTCAACTGTCACAAAAGAAGTTATTGATCATCGACCGTAATTTTATAATCGGCAGGTAATATCAAATGTCTTCTGTGTAATGGAATTTATTTCTAAGTCGTTGAATGGTTCTTGTCATCAACTGTATCTCTGGAAGTTGTCCAGCAACTGATGATAACACATTTATGGTAATATATGAAATAATTTGTCCTGGCGTATCTCTATTGGTTAAAACTAATTCCTTTGTAGTATTAATTATATTTAAGGTATAGATGTTTTCATTTTCAAGAAGATGATTATGAATAACAATGATAAAAATAGAGATATGCCCAGTTTTATACCCGAGTTCAATTCTGAGTATTCGCTCAGGTATTTGTCTCGCACTGTATTATGCAACGCACAACGAAGTAACTCGATCTATTTGTATATGGCGGTAACCGAGATATTTTTTAAATCGACATTGATATAAATAAAAAAAATTTTGTAAAAAATTGTATAAGCTTTATTTTTATATGAAACATAATTCTGATATCACTAATAGCGAGATATGAGCAAAAAACTGAATCGGAGTACCATTCTTCCAGGATGGCAGATCGAACGCAATAGACTGAATTCCGGACTTTTAGTATATTTAGTAGTACGCCTAAAGGAAGATCTTTGCTGAGATTCAAAACTTCGTCAATTATTTTCGTCATACGTCGAAATTTGTTCCTATTTGGAGACATTTTTTTCAATTAGAGCTATCTAATGATGCGAATGGCTAAGAAATGTACTCACTCCATTAGCGTAGTGATGCTGACAAATTAGACATATTCTAGATATTTGCTTTTAGACATTTTTTATTACTCTTTTTATTTCATATTTTTATTCTGCATGATGTAGACTATAGTGAATATGTACTTGAAATTTTGTTCGCGCACTAAATGTAAATCCAAATATCGAAAATTTTTAAATTCAAATAAATAACAAAAATATAACTTTTTTCTGTACCAAAATGATTTTCTAGCGTAAGTATTTATGTACTGTGCATTCGTCAAATTGTGACACGCTGGTAATTGTGGCACTCAATTATAAGTCATGAATGGCGCCTTACGTCCAAACAAATTTGGCGGTGGTAATACCGCACTAGCCGACTGCTTCACCGGCAGTCGTTACCGTGTGCTTGGGATACGATAAGTTATTTTTGATAAAATAACCTTTTTATTTTCTGAAATTTTATCTATATTCAGTTCAAATTTAAATAATTTTAATATTTTACCAATTGACCTGGTCTATATTACTAGATTGGAAGAATAATATAATTTACACAGTAAATCACTTGTAAATAAAACCTAAAATAATGTACGTGAGAATTCTAAGGGGTGTCACATTTACACGACAGTTTTTCATATCGTCGGGTAATTGTGACTTATTATAATTTTAAATGTGACACTACTTATCAATGAACTTATGATTTGTAACACGTTATTTTAATTGAGTATCAATGCTATTTTAGAATTTAATAGTAGGTACTTATTTTTATACTTATTTCCAGGCAATAATTCCTCCAACCAAGAGAAAGAATTAGCAAAAACCAAACTGTATAAAAAGAAGGACATTAGAAAAGCCAAAGAATTAGTTGAAAGGTGACGGACTATTAAAAAAAGTAGTTGCTGCGTTTAATATACTCCGGTCAACTAGTATAGTGAATATAAACGGATGAAAAAATCGACAAAAATGAGTAAAAAGAGTAGGAAGACCAAATGAATTAAGCCAAGATATAGAACAGACCCTTACTGAGAACATCAACATATTAAACAAATGGGGATTCGGGCTAACTCGAAAGGAGGTACTAAATTTAGTTCTCGTGTATCTCACAGAGAAATAAAATTTAAAATCGTTTTAAACAAAGTCGCCCTGGAAAGGACTAGTTCATCGGATTCTGCAAACATTGGAATTTGTCATGTAAAAAGCATTCTAAACGTCAGAGTGTAAGAATGGAGCAGACCCATCCAAAAATAATTTACGGTTTTTTTCGACCAGTATTAATCACTTTTGGAGGAACTGGGCTTGACTGATAAACCTTCTCAGATTTTCAATATAGTTGAGACTTCTATGTGCCATGACCCACAATCAACAAAAGTTGTTGCCACAAATATGTCAGTTCTGTTCGGTGTTTCAGCCAGTGGGAAAAAATTGCCGCCCTATATATATATTATACAAAGCTAAACATCTCTGGGATAGTTGGATGCAAGAAGAGGCTTATCCGGTTTCTGGGTATAGGGCGAAACTTCATGGGTGGATGACAAAGGACGCATTTTTTCCTGGTTTAGAAATAGTTTTTTAGGTAATGTTCCAAAAAACGTCTTCTCCTTTTAATGTTTGATGGGCATACCTCCCATGTATCTGTTCCAGTCATAGAATTTGCTTTACAGGAGCAAATTACCTTATTAAAACTTCCACCACTTACTGCGCATATTCTCCAGCCTCTTGACAATTCAATTTTTAATGTTTTTAAAAAGAAATGGGACGAACTAGTAATAACGTGGCAAAAAGAAAACTACGGACAATCACTTGGGAAACCTCAGTTTTATTAATAGGAAAAGTATTGGAGACTTTGACAAGTGACTTATTAAACAAGAGGTTGGAGTTCACTGTCCTTTTTTACAGTAAACAGAAATGCAATTAAGGAGGATATATTTAACCCAAATGATTCAAATTATTATTAAGTCTTCTGTACAAAAGGGACCACTCTATTCTCTTCAGAAGCGATCAGGCAATATTAATACTGTTGAACACTCACATCTTCCTAATGATCCCACGAGTTTCTAAGCCCCTTCGCCTCAAAGTTCTTCTCCTCATACTTCTTGCTCTTATATTTTGTCTTCTAGCATTACTCCTGTTTTATTGACTACACGTTCAGTCAGTTATGAATCTCTGTTCTTAGAAAAAATTCAAAGAAATCCTACGTTAGTAAGTAAGCGTTCAAAAGTTAATACCAATGACGCAGAAATAATTACTAGAGAGGATTTTTTGAATAAACTTAAACACAACAGTCACAGAAAAAGCATAGTTGTAAAGAAGAGACCAAAAGTTGCAAAAGAAGTGGAAAGTTCAGATTCGTCAGAACAACACTTTTCTACTCACGACACGATAGTGACTCGTTAGAAAATTTTGAGCCTGAAAATCCAGAAAAAGATAGCATGGTATTTGAAAATATCAATAAAATTGGTTCGTGGGTTTTGGTAAATTATGAGTAAAAAAAAGTCTTAAACAATATGTTGGAAATGTCTTGGTCATAAATAATGGGGTGGTTAGAGTCAATTATCTGAGGAGAAAGACTGATACTTTTTACTGGTTAGATCACCAAGATATTGACGATGTTGATCATAAAAAAAATTTTCAAATTTTGTCACAACCTATATTAACAAGGCGCGATCGATTTCGATTTGGCATAACCTTCGACTCAACAGTCTGGTGATAATCTTTTTGTTAGATTTTAGTGTTATTAAAAGAATTTATTTTTATTTTCATGAGAAACATATATACTTACGTGAATGTTTTGTTTAAAAGAGTATAATTTATTTTGTTTTATATTATGTATCAGAAATATTTACCATACTGTTATCTAAAGTAAGTACTTTTACATTGGAATTTATCGTTAGATATTTAAGAGAGTTTGTTTAAAAATTACACATAGCTCTACTTACCTTTTTTTTTTTTGGTATGTAATAAAGACAATTTAATTCTCATATATTGCAAAAAATCACAATTACCCTATTTATGTGCATCACATTTATACTACAGCTTTTATAAAGAAAAGTAACGGCCAGTCACAATTATAATATTTTGGTATCACATTTACTCATTACCTCGGGTAAAAGGGCCACCTGAACTGGTTTTAAAATTTGTTATAAAAAGAACATTTTTAACGATTTATGCAAATTTTGTTCCATCAAATGATAGACAAATGTCCAGTATATATCTGTAGACAGCACAATTGATTTCATCTAAACCCGTTGGTCTAAAATAATATTTAGTGTAAAAAATGAATAAATGGTGTCACATTTAGGCGAGCGCACAGTAGTCGAACTCGCAGTTCGCAAAGCTTAGATATAGTTAGATACAGTTGATTCAGTTATTTCTGTTATACCTAATTGCAATTAATTTGTTTAGAATTTAATCAATAATAAAGACGTAGTTTGCTTTGTCGTCTATTTTATAAGAACATTTAATTTCAGAATTTAGAAAAGTTTGTTAGATAAAAATAGATATACGTCCTACGTCAGTGAATTATAGCTTGTTAAAAATTTAATATAAACCCAGCTCAACTGCTCAAACCAGTGACAAACGATTATTGGATTTTAAAATTGAATAGATCTCCACCTACATTGTACTCAATTATTCAAACGAGGCACTTTACATTGCACCTGTACCTAGGTTTTTCAAAATGTCATAAAAGCTTTTACGTATCAGAATAAACTTCTAAAAACTATTTTGTTGACGTATTAACTGTGTAATAGTAATAAAATATATCTAAATTGTTTTGTCACGATTTATATTGACTATAGTATTACTCATACACTCATTTATGACGTGATTATTAATATACTGCTTATTTAGCAATAATTTTGTGAACTTAAATTGGTGACTTTTTTATTAGTAGTTTATATAATTACTTACTCATCTTTTTTATTTCCATTACTACTATCACCTATGTTTGGAAACATATTTGCACCTCTAATTCAGTGATTTTTTTACATCTCCAGTAATAGGTCAAGGTTAGCTCTATAAATATTGTAACATCGTATAGGAAACCCAGTTTTCTTTGTTTTCTTGCAAGATATTGAGTTCTAACTCATATTGATATAACATAATATGCTTTAAGATTGTGGCTGAAATGTGGAATATAGATAACTGTGCTTATCAGAAAAGACATAATAGTAAAACAATAATGCATGCAGCTAAAATAATGGAGGCAGAGACTTCTAGTCTATGGCCAAAACCGTTGGACGAAACTTTATAACTTTCCTCTTACAAAATGGCTCGAGACACGTCAGAAAAAAATAGTTCTATCTCGAGAAAAATGTTCTTCTATTTCGACTTTGGACTGCCTAGAAAACGTTCGCACGGAACTCATATCTGCTGAATTTTTCGTCTTAATTATGTTAACGTTTTTGGCGGAATTTAGCATATTGCTATTCCACTAGTCAACCAGGACAGACACACATAGGACAACCATTCCTTCCGACATTTGTCAGATGTTGCAGCTTCTTAGACTCGAACTCAGGAGATATAGACAGTGCCTAGCCGTGTTCTGCCACATAACAGCGCTCTAGCCAACTGTGCTTCGGTACGGTACATTGCGCGTTGATACTTGGATTTTCGCGCACTCTGTCACTGTAGTGACTAACATATTATGTATAATTCTGTAAAGGGATTAGATGACAGATGGTCTATAGTTCATTTAGTACTTTACACATTTACAATATAATCAGGAATTTGAAATAATTCATGTAATTTCAAACAGACATGGTACACGCATTAAGTGCCAAACCATGTTTGTATACATATGCAGAATGATTCATTAGCCTCTTTATAAACTTTGTAGGTCCCATCTTTCTATGTTCAGAAGTTATAGGGTTTTTTAAAATAATTATCTCATTGAACACTGATAAATAATTATAATTTAGGAAAATCAAAAACATTTATTGCAATAAGCAGAAAGCAACATTTAGAGTACAGTAAATGTACAAAAATTAGTTAATTCTCCTGAATACATAACTGGCAACGACGAATTAAACTCTCTTGCACGCGTGAGACATTCCTCTTTGATATACAGGGTGGGGCAATAGTGCGTCGGACTTTGATATCTCGAGTTCTAAAAAATACAAATAAACTAGATTAAAAGTCTGTGGCCGGAAATTATTTTCGAATAAACAGGGCAAGCCAAGATGAAATTACAGGATCAAGTGACTTTTTTTTAAATGGATTGCTGTGTATATCAGTACATTTTCTGAAGCCTTTTTCTAGACTCTATTCATTCCTATATTATTATTGACTATCTCTCAATCACTTGGATGTAATGATAAAATGTTCTTAATTGAAAAAATATTTTGGCCACCCTGTACATTTTTTAGGAAGTAAAAATGATTTAAAAACATTAATTAGATGTCTCGTAATTAGTATTCACATAAGTTTTTCTTAAAACCCATACTTGTCACTTTAGCGATTTTTTTCAATATACGGAAACGATATGATAAATTTGTCGAAATAAATGGTTTGGTAGAAGCCACAACAATTTAAACATTTATTTTTGGTACTTCTGACGAGTTAAAATTATTTATTTTTGTTATGTTTCACTTAAAAGTAAATTTAGATACTTCGTTGTGAATTTATTGAAAAGTCTTGGTCACTTTACCGAGTAGTGTACGGCATACTTTTAAAAACTGATTATATAATGAACAAAAAAAAGAAATGCCGTGAATTTTCAAAGAATGCACAATCAGTTTTGCCAAAATTTTATTCAAACAACTTAATCACTTACGAGGAAAATGGATTTTTGGGGGCTTACATCTCGGTAACCAGATAAGTGATCCCACTTAAAATTGATACCTGGGGGTTTTAAATGGTGCTCTTTACGATGATGAAGCCGAAATTTTAATAAAATATCGCTAATACTTTTTTTGAAAAATCGACTTTTCATACCCCTATAAAATCGCACGCTACTGACATGTATCACATGTTACTAAGTTCAAAGAATCACCTTATCGATCTTTGCTAACCACCAAAATCTGAACTTAATTAAGCATCAATTAACGGGTATGCAGGGGTGTTGCGAAATCGAAGAAACTGGATTTTTGGTGGCTTACATCTCAGTAACCATAGGTGATCCCACTTAAAATTTATACCTGAGGGTTTTAAATGGTGCTCTTTACGACGATGAAACCGAAATTTAAATAAATAAATCGCCAATACTTTTTTTAAGAAAAATCGACTTTAAAACCCCCATAAAATCGCATGCTACTGACATGTATCACATGTTACTAAGTTCAAAGAATCACCTCATTGATCTTTGCTTACCACCAAAATTTGAAGTTAATCAAACATCAATTAACGGGTATACAGGGGGTGTTGCGATCTTAAGTGGGCCACACTGTAATTTACTTATATTTTTTATTTCTAACTATTGTAGAATTCGAGATATCGAAGTCCGACGCACTATTGCCCCACCCTGTATAATATGCACATAGAATAAACACGGAGTTAAATTTTTGGCAAAGTAGTATCACCAAAGTTGAATCGATAAGTAGAGTAATAAAGCGGGACATATGGAAGAAAAGGGGAGCAAGAGACCCATCAGATGATATTATAAAAACGAAAATGCGTGCCTATAAAATAGGAGTCATAATAAGACATGGAGCATTATGCCTATCGAAAGCGTACGAGAGAATGCAAGACTAAACAAATAGATACAGATATCGTAAAATAAAGAGGATAAGAGCAAATGGAGAGCTATATCATATTAGTCGTAAAACTAGTGAGGCGGTGACGATAACGCAATGTTCTTTTATTTAATGGAATATCTCGAGGGGCGTTCTATTGCACTCCTGGGGTGCCTCGAATGTCTGTTAAGTCAGCAGCCACTTAATTGTTAATGCATTTTTTTTGTAAAGGAAAAATATTGTACAGTCTAGACCACCATTATAATTATAATAAGAAAGAAAAAAAATTAGTTTCAAGTTACAATATGTGATGAATAGCAGAATTATATTATTTTGTACTTAAGTGTATGCTCAAATCTTTCTATAGATGTAGAAGAATTTATATTTTCTTTTACTAAAACAAATTCTAACTGTAAGAGTTTTGCTAATACCTGGTATGCCATAAGTTGGATGTAATTCCACTAACGGGTGATACAAAATGTTTTATTGTTTCTTTAATTTATGTACTAGACATTGTAGTTTTCTAATGACATACTTAATATGGATGTCCTAATTTATATAACAGGCGATAATTATTCCTAGGTATTTAACCTCAGTGGTAGTTTTTATATTGGTTGTTGATATTAGGCATTTCAAAATTTGGCAAAAGAAACATTGTTACAAGTCAGCGGTAGATAAGCGATTAAAGTTAATGTTAAGTAACTTGCAGTTAAATCAAGCATAAATATTGTCCATATCTAACACTACTTTTAGTCTTGCTATTGTAAAATATTGCTGTAGTATAAAAAATTATATCACCACTGCTTTGTCGAGAAAATAAACCACTTAGATATAGGTATATTGATTAGTATCGGCCCTGATACCGTCCCTTATAGTACAGGAGACAATGACGATTTTCGGTACTTATTTTCCCAGTCAGCAAACATGGATAGAATTGTTCGGTTAGTAATTCTAAGCGAAATTCATATATATTTAGGGGGGGGTTCCGATGGGTTGAGGCGGAAAATGCGTCAGAACATACGAATACACTGCCCTTTTTTTTCCAGTGATAAAAATAGTTCTAGTAGTAAGAGGTATACTGAAGTTAAGTAAAAAAAATAGTCTGGCTAATCTGTGTGTATGGATAATATGTCTGGCAGGTGAAAAACTGAAAAGTTTTCACCAAAAAAATTTCCCTCATTTTCGCATCATGAAAATTTATCAGATGATGGCCTATATTATAATAACAGCTTAAAATACAATCTGGCTAATGTGCAATACCCCCAAAGCCTTGCCAGACTCGTCTAATGATCGTCAGGCGCCCTAAATTCGGCACGTTTGATTATACAGGTGATTAGTGTCATACGTACATGTTATTTTTTATGAGAGCAGTAAACAATGAAAGACAAAAAAGCACAGAGTACAGAATTATGATGGGCAGGTTGAAAAATATTTATTAACGAAATCATAAATTTTAATGAGCCACAGAAAAGTTTTTATTTGACATCGGCTAATGAAAAAAATAACTATAATTGATCAAAAATAATAATCAATTATTTAATGAAAAATATTATTATAATTAAATATAAATTAAATGAAGTCTCCGTCTTCTTCTTCATCAATTTCGCCTTCGCCATTGCTATCAGTGTCTTCATAATATTCATTATCATCATCATCATCTTTTTCGCATCTGTCGTCAATATCATCAATAATCTTTTCAAGTTCTCAGGTAACTCGCATTCCAGCGTCGTTACCTAAATACGCATATGCTGCTATTCCGCTCCTCGTTTAACTACCTGGCTTGTGTCTGGCAAGGCTTTCGTGATTGTAAATGTCAGCCTGACGTGTATTTTCTATGAAAATATGGTATAATCTATCATGTGACAAATTTTCAAACCCGGGAAAATAAGTGCAAAAATTTTCTATTTTTCCCATTTTGAAGATGCCGCCAGGCTCATTTGCCAATTTCGTAAATCAGCTAGACTTATTTTTAATTACAGTTTATGATTATAACAATTTATATGCTAAATTTCAAGCCTGGAAAAATAAGGGTTACGTAGCCGCAAAATCGGTCAAACTTTTGAATCCGCAAATTTTCAGCCACTCACTTTGCGCTATCTGAGATAATCCAGACTGCTATTTTCATAAACTTAATGTTCCACTTTAGTAAATGTAAAATATTTATGATTGAGAAAATAAGTGGACTTGTATTTTATTTTTATTTTTTGAATCCATCCAAAAATTGTAGCCAGACTTAAAAATTCTTGTTTTTTGTCACTAAGAAACCAGATTAAAACATATATACCGACTGGGAAAGTACGAAAAAAATCACTGCCTCCTGGACTATTATGGAATTCAATTTTTAATTTTTTTTTTTTTGGGTGCTAAATATATCTCTTATTGATGTCTGCCTTAAACATAGTTTTTGAATAAATCCAAAGCATTATCTTGTATCTCCATTGCTTCTTGTGATTCCAAAAGTAAGGTATGGCTGACTAGTAACAAAAGTTTTTGATAGGTCTATAATGACACAGCTTATTTATGTCCAAGTCCGTGTACATTTACGTAGTAAGTTGCAATATGGCGTGGTTAACATTTCTTTAAAACTATATTATTTGCAGCTATTAGTTTCTATTTATGAATATATTTATACAATCGTGACTTAGCGAATGATTAAATTGACACGATCGCCGTTTATATATGTACATGTATTGACAGTACTGTAGCCCTCTCCGTTTTTACACAATATCCTGTTTCTATGGATTTATTTATTATCTACGACAATGGTTTTTAAATTATCCAGCGTAATATAACAAGATCTTGAAAAATAATCGGCTATTATATTGTCAGCAATTTTTTGAGAATGGTGTCAATTTTGACGACACCAATCTGAGTCTTTGATTATCAACGCCAAATGTGGTGAAGTTAAATTGGAGAGCACTTGAGAAAAATTGCAACAATATAATTGCCGCTAGTTTATCAAGTCGAGTTATATTTTTTTTAGATTATTTTTTGAATGCTAATAATAATTAGAGATGTGTAATTTACTTTATTTTTAGTGCACATGAAAAACAGCTCTATAAGTAATATATTTATGTAATCGGTTCATTTTGAAACTATTCAATTAATGTGATGTTTGAAAATATTTGTGACAGCAGTACGCGCCGACCTGATATGAAAGGAACGTCATCAGGTGGACGCCTAAATTAAATATTAGCCATTATTTGAGCTGGTGGTCAAATAGTCGCTGATATTCCCGTTACCACGTGAAATTCAAATAGTCACTAATATTTTCCGTTGCTACGGATTTTAAAATATTATTAATATATTATGATTGGTTAAAAATTTACAAACTGACATATAAAAGAAATAATCGATGATATTGATATATTCTATATAATATATGCTTTCAAACCATCTATGCTTGCCATTTTGCGATTTTTTAAAGATAATATTTCTTGTACTTCTTTTAACAGATTATAAAAAATAGAATTCATGGTAGTTTGATTTCTAGGTTTGTAATTAGGGCGTGTTTAATTTTACTTGTCAGCTCCTGTTCTAATGTATTTATTAGGAAAAATGTTTGATATATTTATAAGTAGGGGTCTTATGCCGGTTCTACGCCTCCCCCCACCACTTTATATGACGTCACAGCGTGACCTTGGATGACGTCACACCGACGCCGCCCCCACCATTTTCTATGACGTCACAGCATGACCTTGAGTGACGTCATACCACTTGACCTCGAGAGGTAAGTGTATGTAGTAATAGGATGGGTGGGGGTATAATGATGTGAGGTGTTAACTCTAAGTACTGGTGTGGTGGGGGCAATTCTATAGCTATAAAAGAGAGAGGAGTTTTCATATACGCAATTTTAAACTTAGCCTCCTACAGTAAAGAAACGTAATGTATATGTGTATTGCTTGTGGTGCGAGTTTTACGCGAGGTGATAATTTGCGGCGTCATCAGAGACAGACATGTAAGAATTTAGCAAATAACGAGAATGGACCTCCAACAAAGCAGTGTAAACTGGATTCATATCCTTCAGCATCTACAAGTTTGCAAACATGCAACTGCTGTAATGTAACAATTCCTGCAAACCAGATGAATTCACATAAAAGAACACTGCAGCATAGGACAAATTCTTGTGCTCCCTTGATGGATGGTGTACAAGTAATCCGAAGTGCTTTCAAATGCAGGATTGTGAGCTACAGGGTGTATAGTGAAAACAATCACTTAGACTATATTATGTTTTTTAACGAAATTAAACAAAAAAGTTTTGAATTTGCTCGAAGAGATGGTCAGAATTCATAAAACGATAAAAGTAAACATGGAAACTTTTGGCAAGTACATATTACAAACGCGGGATTTAGCCGATATTAAAACGTTTAATACACCCAATAAAATTTTGGATCAGGGTATGGATTTCAATTCTCTTTTCGATGCTTTTGTGGACACGATGGTTATGCAAACTTCAGAATTTCAAGAGCGTGATTCAGGTGTGTAAATATTTATCCATATGGCAATAATGATTTTATTATTATTTTTTAATTTCTTAGGATGGGCCCTCGAACAAATTATGTTTGTTGAAGTTAATATTAATAAGTATAGTCCCGTTGGCGGATCGTCATATATGAAGCTACCAAAATTCATTGAAAATAAGAAAGCAGTAATAAATATTGAAAATCAAGATCAGTGTTGCTTTGCGTGGGCTGTGACCTCAGCTCTTTACCCAGCAAAAGGCCGTACAACTGATATATCATCATATCCCCATTATTCTACAGTTTTAAATTTGACAGGTATGAATTTTCCAGTAAAACTGCGCGACATTTCAAAATTTGAAGAGATGAACAATATTTCAATTAATGTTTATGGGCTTGAAATCAAATTTGAGAACAACAAAGTAAAGTACGAAATTGTTGGACCTTTACGTTACTCTGAAAAAAAAATTACTTATGCATGTAAATTTGTTATTAGTTTCCGGTGAATGTGGTATGAATCACCACTGTAATACCACCTGTGCTAACACTCACTATTGTTGGATTAAAGATTTGTCCAGATTGGTTTCTCACCAAATTTCAGCGCATGAGCACAAAAAATATTTTTGCGATGGTTGCTTATTATATTTTAATAACGAAAGGCTGTTAATGCAGCATCAGAGAAACGACTGTAATCACGTATATACCACAACGCCTTCGACGCAGTTTCGACTTGATAAATACGGTAAACAAGTGCCTGAAAATATTTTAAAATTTGAAAATTTTGAGAGACAAATGAAAGTGCCATTTGTGGTATATGCTGATTTCGAATCTATTCTAAAACCGATGTATACCTGCGAACCAAACCCTGAGCGTTCTTATACAAACAGAACGTTTAGCCATGAACCATACTCTTTCGCATATTTCATAAAATGTTCTTTTGACAAATCCGTATCTAAATTTGTGTTATATCGAGGTGCTGATGCGGCAAAAGTTTTTGTATCGCGTATAGAGTCTGATTTAAGGGAGCTATATAACGAATATTTAAAAGATGTGGTCCCTATGGCTCCTCTCACGTCAGAGGAAGAAGATAATTTTCAGAATGCAACAGTCTGTGGTATATGCGAGAAACCATTCGAGGTAGTGGATACAAAAGTTAGAGATCATTGCCACATAACTGGTAAAATAAGGTTTGGTGCCGCACATTCTATCTGCAACTTAAATTATAAACTGCCAAAATTCGTACCTATTGTATTTCACAATATGAGTGGTTACGATAGCCACTTATTTATAAAAGAGCTTTGTGCTCATAGGGATAGAGTTGATGTAATACCACAAACCAAAGAAAAATATATATCGTTTACAAAACATTTGTATATGCATGATTACGTCAACCGTAGAGGGGAAACGAGAAAGAAATTTTTACAGTTAAGATTCATAGATAGTTTCAAGTTCTTGTCGACATCATTACAAAATTTGAGCGAACATTTACCTATTGATCAATTTGTAGAAACGAGAAATTTCTTTCCAGATAATGACAAATTCAGTATAATGAAACGGAAAGGTATATTTCCATACAGTTTCGTGGATAACTTAAAGAAATTAAATAACCCAGATCTGCCTTCCAAAGAGGAATTTTATGACAACTTAAATGAAGAACACATAACTGATGAAGATTACGACAGAGCTAGGGAAGTGTGGAATTTGTTTGGGTGTAGAAATTTGGGTGATTATTCGGATCTATATTTAAAATCGGATGTATTACTGTTATGTGATATATTTGAAAATTTCCGTACAATTTGTTTGGATAAATATAAACTTGATCCTGCTCACTATTATACAGCTCCTGGATTATCATGGGATGCTATGTTGAAACTAACTCGGATAGAATTAGAATTGTTAACGGACATAGATATGATCAACTTTTTTAAAAAAGCAATTCGAGGTGGTATAAGTCAATGTTCAGAAAGGAAACATATTGCAAATAATATTTTTCTCCCTAACTATGATCCGAAAGAACCGACATCATTTATTACATATTTAGATGCTACAAACTTATACGGTCATAGCATGTCACAGGTTTTACCAACAGGTGGATTTATATGGTTGTCTGAAAATGAAATTATCAATTTAGATATTTCAAATTTATCAGATGAAAGTCCACATGGGTACGTTCTAGAGGTGGACGTTCATTATCCTCAAGAATTACATGATATGCATTCAGATCTTCCCCTTTTTGGTGGAAAATATTATTCCACCTGAATCAAAATCAAAGATTTCAAAATTAATACCAAATTTGAATGACAAGAAAAAGTATACTGTTCATTATCGAAATTTGAAGCAGGCTATTAGTAATGGATTAATAGTAATGAAAACACACAGAGTACTCAAATTTGATCAGTCACCATGGCTAAAGAAATATATCGATTTAAACACAGAAATGAGAAATAAAGCTACAAGCAAATTTGAAAAGGATCAGTTTAAATTAATGAACAATGCAGTTTTCGGTAAAACCATGGAAAATATAGATAATAGAAGAGATATCAAGTTGGTTACTCACTGGGAAAGTATTAGAAGAACTATGGGTGCTAATGCACTAATAGCCCGTCCAAATTTTAAAACGTGTTCAATTTTTTCTGAGGATTTTGTTGCGATCCAAATGAGTAAATTAAAGGTACACTATAACAAACCAATTTACTTGGGTTTTTCTGTTTTGGAGTTGTCGAAGACGATTTTATATAATTTTTTCTACGATGTTATAAAAAAAAATTTTGGTGATAAAGCTTCCTTGCTTTACACAGATACTGATTCTTTAATTATCAAAATTTTTACGGATAATTTTTACGATTTTATCATACAAAACCCAGACAAATTCGACACTTCCAATTATGAAAAAGGAAATAAATTTAGTATTCCGAAAGGTCAATCAATTTTAGGGAGAATGAAAGATGAGTTTCCGGCGGACCCCATTATTAGTTTCTACGGTACCGGAGCAAAAGCTTATTACGTACAATCTGTGGGTAATGAACTAAAAAAAGCCAAAGGTGTAAAGAAATCTGTAATTAAAAAACAGTTAACAAAAGATGATTATAAGAAAATTGTCGAACAGGGCGGTTTAATATTCAGAAAAATGAACACATTTA
This sequence comes from Rhamnusium bicolor, assembly GCA_029963845.1. NCBI lineage: Eukaryota > Metazoa > Arthropoda > Insecta > Coleoptera > Cerambycidae > Rhamnusium > Rhamnusium bicolor. Next base: position 550,355 of record JANEYF010002599.1, on the reverse strand, counting down.
GAAGCGATATGCATGATATTTATACAGAAATGAAAAATAAAGTCGCATTGTCTTATTATGACGACAAACGTTTTGTAATCCCCAACACCACAAAGACTTTACCATGGGGGCACAATGATATATCATTTTTTCAGAGTGAACCTGAGCAAAATTTAGAATGGTTAATTTCAGCCGTCAAAAGTGTCGAAAATGATAAGTGGAAAAGTAATTTGGACGCTTTACTCACAGCAATAGATGAGTTAGATCATTAAAAAAACAGTTCTTTAATATACTTAATATGGCATGCCTCAAAACTTCAAAAATATCTTACTGGAAAATTCATCCCAATATAACACAAAAAAAATATAATGTATTAATAATTATTATTGTACAAATTATTAGTAAGTAGAAAATTTTGAAAAGGGGGTGAGCACACATTTTTTCCATTAAGAAATTATAGGCTTATATGTATTGGTAAATTAATGCACACCTGATTTTAAATTATATGTAGATATTGTATTTATGTTATGATAATAAATAGAAAGAAATTTACTACTTTTTTCTACCACAAAAAAGTTCAGTTAGAACATAGAAGTTGATACTATATGGTATTTTTAAAGTCTTCACTTCACATTTGGGGCTAATAAAATCATTTTTTAAATTTTGCGGTATAGGCATGAATATTCTTCTAGCTCACATCAAAATGCTAAACAATTATTCGCCGTGTTGTTTTATGGGAAGGATTCTACCATAATATAGTAGTTGGTGTTGTTGAGATGCCGTTATAGTTTGCAAATTAATGCACACATTGATGAGTAAGATGTCGCTTCAATCGGTTAAAGTTATTTCTTACTTTGTGGTATAAGTTCACCTCAACCAAATGGGAATAAAGAGTGGGGGAGGTAGTGGGGTTAACGCTTGGCGTCAATTTCTGACGTGAGTTCATTTGGACCAATGGAAACTAAGAGTGGGGGGAGTAGTGGGGTTGAAGCTTGGCTTCCTTTAGTGGCGTGATATCATTTAAACCAATGAGGACTTAGAGTGGTCACCCCTCCTCTAATAGTGGTAAGAGTCGGAGGGGGCGAGAGTGGTGTAGTACTCGCTTGAGACGCTACTAACTTTCTTTTCTCCTTCAGCAGTCGTGTGCGGTGCAAGTGTTTTAAAATTGTTTGTGTTTGTTCAGTTTTATATCTGTAACTATTATCATGGTTGGTGAGTCAAAAAATCTTTTTAAAAAAGTGTCTGGTGCTAGCCGTAAACGCAAGATGCATGATCTATCTGCTACACCCAATGTAAATATTATATCTGATGTGCAGATATTACCTGGGGCATCATCCATGCAGATGGGTGATGCAAATAATGCTCAAGTTCTACCCGGGGTATCAGCCACCCAGGTGCCTGATACTGTGGTGTTAGAACGGTACCAAATAAATAGTGGTGTTGGCAGTAGTATTGAGCATACAAGCGCGGACGGACAACACCAGGCTCTATTACCCGTGAATTTTATTCATGATGAGGTGGCAATTCCAGTGCTACACATATCGCAAAGCGATTTCGGCTGCGAAAGCATTAATGCAGGATTAAGGTTTAACTTACCTTGCATTGATGATTTTGACGCCGATTTTCGAAGCCTTGTGCGTGACATTGCACTTGACCAGGCAGGTTCTACTTTAGAAACAGCAGCTTTAGCAGTAGACAATCCTACAGCTAAAGTTGAAAATTCTGTTTCTAAAGTAGAACTAAAGAATACTCAAAATGACATAAAATCCACGGCCCGCAAACTGATCAATATGTCTTCTGGCGCATCTCGACGGCCTTTATCGCCAATTTTAATTAATTCAAGTGATGATGACGACTTTGTACCTATGTGTAATACAAAGCCGCCATCATCTGCAAAGAAGAGCAGGGCCCCCATTTCAAACAGTAAAAAAGCAGTTCAAAAAAAAAACAAATAATAAATGCATAGTAAAAAAAACCCAAGAGAACTTATGTTACAGGTAGGATTTTAAAATCTTACCTGGAAGAAATGCGGGTACCTGCTCCTCTAAGCCCTATTGGTGACAAGGTCGAGTTAGAGTCATCTAACTTGTCCTTACCCACTACTAGGGCGCATACTGCAAATAGCGCTGGCAACATTGCCTTAGAACAATCAGGTACATCACTTTATGTAGATAACAGTGCCAGTTGTTCCAAGACAGTGTTGCCATCATCGAAATTAAATGTGGCGATAAAGTCGGCGACAATAACAGAGCAAGAGATTGTGAATTCTGACTCCGATTCAGAATCACTTGCTCTGTCTCAAGTGGAGCACACTAATGTGATTGCAGGTTTCTTAAAATTAGTGGGCGACTTTGAGCATAAAAAAGAGCGGCTTGAGATGCTTATTCAAGAGGATGATCGCCAATACAATTTAATATCGAATATATGTAGTATTGGCGATAATCATATGGCGAAGTTGGAAAAGGCTGTTGAAGAGCAGAAAAAGATTCTAGAAGAACAAGAGCGTCTTCTAGAATCTCACAAACAACGGATGTTGTCTCACACAGCTAAAAAAGATGAGCACTTCAAAAGCCTTAACCAACACCGCAAAGAATTGGATAAGCATCTCAAACAAATGAAACATATTCGACAGTTGTGCGGGGATGTATCAAAAAAAGATGGAATGAATAAACACACTTGCACCCCTTGACTTCTTTTATGAAATGTATATATTTGTAAAGTTTTAGATTTAAGATTAATTAGTTGTATATAGTTTTAATGGTTTAGAATATTTAATACTGTAATTGTATATATATGTATATATGAATGTATGAACTGTACAAAATATGTTTAAGTAGATTAAGTTAGTACAAATAGTAAAAATGTAAAAATGTAAAACATAGTATTAATTGTATTTAAAAAATAAAAATATAAAAAAATAATAAAACTTTCATTTAAAAGAAAACAAAAAAAAAGTGTAAAAAAATGAGAAAAAAATCTGGTGGAAAAAAAGTGAAAAAAAAATTATAATCAATAAAAAAAATCATAAAAAAAATTTAAAAAAAAAGAAAAAAAATATAATGTAGGAAAATATAAATAGAAAGAAAAAAAAGGTTGTTAGGTTAGGTTAGACTAATCTACGTTGGGCTAGGTTAGGTTAAATTAGGTTAGGTTAGGATAGGTTAGGTTAGGTTAGGTTAGGTTAGGTTAGGTTAGGATAGGTTAGGTTAGGTTAGGTTAGGTTAGGTTAGGTTTATATGCACAATAACAAGTAATAATGCGAGAGAAGCGAGACGTACTCACACATACCAGCGAGCTTCGCTCGCTGGTATGTGTGAGTACGGCTCGCTTCGCTCGCCTGACCCGGCCCGAGACGCACGCTTCGCGAAGCGAAGCGTGTCTTGGGCCGGGCGAAAGGCGCTTCGCGCGCGCGGCAACTTCCGAATAAGTTGCGCGCGCGAAGCGCGCTTTCGCCCGGCCCAAGACGCACGCTTCGCGGCAATTGAGGCCGTTTCCTGGCACAAAAAATAAGAAACTGCGCATGCGCGAGCGCATGCGCAAAAGCACTCTCACGAAAAAAAAAATAACGTTTTCCCCACAACTGCGCATCCCCGAGCGCATGCGCAAAACCACTCTCATGAGAAAAAAAATTCGTTTATCCCACATTTTCACTGAAGTACTTTTTAACACAATTTTGTACCTCATGCATAAGTTTGTTATTTATATTTAATAATTTTTATAAAGTTAATGGTTTTACAATATTTTTCTATACAAATATATGTACATATTTTTCACACATAAGTTTATTATTTATATATTTAGATGATGTTAATATAGATATTTATATATTTAAAAAATAAAAGACTACATTTATTTTTTGTGTAACATTTTATTATAATAAATCTTAACAATAAAAAAAAATATTATCTAAACTAACTATCTAAACTACATATAAAAATTATAAATTTTCATCATCTGATGTATCATCCTCCTGGTCCAATAAATTTTCATCATCTGATGTTTCATCCTCCTGATCCGATGATGTTGAACCTTCATGCCTATGAATAATTGGCACCGTCTCCACTGACCATGCTGATGGTGATGTTGGTCTGGAGTTGTTGCTATTTGACTCTCCATCTATCGACCATGTTGGAGATGATCTATCCCACCATTCACTCCTGTCCGGGCCCTCTCCATCATACATCATGCCCCTTTCACCAAACCATGTTGGAGACGTTGCCCATTCACTTCTATCTGGACCATCACCAACATACATCAGCTCCATTATTTCGCTGTCGGTTGATCCCGTTGGTGACATTGGTTCGGCGTCGGTGCTGGAGGAGATTGTGGTATCTTGAACAGCGTCCATGGTTTATCTCAAACGTTGGGAAGCAACTAAAGAAGAGGAGTAGAGGAGTTCATTATATACAAGTTATTTACCCCCACTCTAACATTGGCACCACCTACCTATATACACTTTGCTATTAGCCTCTTAATATAACATATATATTTTTATTAATTAGAAAATAAATAATACACTTAATTTAAAATATGTTTTTATTAAAATATCCATTGCATCAACTACATACAATAAATATATATATATTTACAATCTCGTTAAAAATACTCTTAAATAATATTACACTTTAAACCATATTAATAACCATACCAACAATCACTACTTAAAATATTTACAATTAATCAGGCGATACATTTTCTTTCTTACTATTATTGCATATGTTGCAAACAACCAATGGTCTGATTTGAAATAGCGGATTTTGGCAACACTTACAATAATAGCGATTAACAATCAGACCTGTGGTGGTGTGAGAATCAGTATGAAGATGCTTCCCATCTGGCACTCTTAGGATGTAAGGTATGTAGCAACCCTCACATAAACGGTAAACTGTACCACTGATTGTTTTAATTGATACAAATGTCATTGTAGTGCAATACAATGCACTGAATGGCGCCAATCTTCGTGTATCAATATATTTTGTTCTGATTTCGGACTCAGTTGGTAAGTCAGCAACATCCGCTACAACTCCATGATCCACCTCATCATCCATATCCTCTTCTAGGTTGTTTTCTACAATGACTTCTTCCTCGATGTCCACCACATCATCGTCGTTTTCTTCCTCACCCCACACATTGTTTTCGATGTCTTCACCAGCCAACCAATTTAGGAAATGCAGGTCTGCTACACCTCTTGGTACACCAGCCATTTTTCGATTTTTTTTTTTGTTAATTTAAATAGCGAATGTTTATCTCGTGCGTTGAAATTCAACTGATTTGGTCTCAGACCTCCTCCGCTTTTATATTATGTAGCCTGTGACGTCATTACAACGAAATGTCTGACGTCACCAACTTCTACTTAAACGAGATGAGGTCCCAGAGGAGTTTAGTTATTATTCAGCTTTGATACATACTAATTCGGTACTTTAAGCATTAATAACCTAAAATGTCATTTCCAAAAGTATGGAAGTCTAAACCAGTAATTGCAGTGTACCCATACAGCTACAATAATACAATAGTTTGTCATAATTGTTATATATCCTGGCCGAAAGAAGCTATTAATTCATGTACTGGATTGTGTAGTACATGTGTATTGGAGAATCCAGTGCAGATCAGAGAAACTCGGAGAAGCTGTTCAAGTGAAAACAACAGACAAAAATGTCGGAAGTGCATGCAAGAAATGAGAACACACACGAACTTTGGGATCTACACAAACGTGTGTGAATTATGTAAACCAAACCAACATCCATTAAGACAACGGTGTCTGTCCTGTGATATATATTCCGATGACTGCTGGAACAATGTATGCAGCGAATGCAGATTCAATAGGGAATTGTGCGCAAAAGTTGGTCATTTGTATAGAGATCAGGCACATCATGATTCGAAGTGTTGGTGTGGAAGCTAAAATTCTAGGCTGAGCTAGGGATTCAACAGCCAACTACTCCAATTCTACAATCTAATTATTGTGTATTTATTGTAATGGTATTTATTTATTTTGTTGAATTTACAAGAATTTGTTTCTATTTTACAACTTTTAAAATAAAAGAATATAGTATTAGGGTAGTAAATAAAACATGCATTAATGGAATTATGTGTTTATTATTTGTTTCTTATACATAAATAAAAATATCTGTTTACTATAGCTATACATATGCTATTATTTTTTGTGTAAAATATAATAAAGTACAATTATTACACAATGGCACTTTTATCAATCCACGAGTTGTTTTCCTTGGATAATCCAAGCCATTTCACAAAAAAACTTATTTCCTCTCTTCCTTAAAACCTTCTCTACTAGATACACATCAGGGTATTTAGTTTTTTGCAGCTCCATTTCGTAAAAACAACCCTTAATTGGTTGTCCATGCATATCTTCAAGCAGGTAAGTTGTGGGATTTGTTATGTTTACTTTTACAACTTTAAAAAGTTCTGTTGAAAAGTTAGCTGTATATCCTTTATCAAATACACTTTTGTACTTACTAATACGAACTACATCTCCAATACGAAATTTCGGCTTGAGAGCAATCTTTACGTGATTATATGAATTTAACTGTGTAGTCGATTTGACATCGGCCGGCTTCATGCCAATTGTGCGGTGTATCTTGTTATTGTACATTTCTGTAATGTTGGGTAGAATATCAAGCCATTTGTACTTGCCTTCAACTGAGAATTTTTTATACAACCAATTTTTTATTGTTCGTATTACTCGTTCTACAATTGCTGCTTTTTTCGTGCTGTAAGTGGAGTAATGGTTGATGTGATGTTGCCTCATTAATGTTGAAAAATAGCGGTTGTAGAACTCGGTACCATTGTCACTTTGTAAATTGTTGGGTGTGTAGTCTGCTTCCTGAAATATATTCTTCATTACCTTAGTAACTTCTTTACCAGTTTTATTTTTTATAGGTCGAGTCCACACAAACTTAGAATAACAGTCAATCGCAATGAGGATATAACGATAGCCTTTATTGTCACGAGCATATGGTTGCATTTCGGCCAAGTCTATCTGCCATAAATCACCATACCCCTTAATTAGGGTTCTTCTTCTTCGGAAGTTTCGTCGGACATCTCTATGTAGTTCATTGACAACTTGTAGCTTTACATTATTTGCCATCGTAATAATTGATTTCTTTACTAATTAAACTCTATTGTGCTCTATATTTCTACTTCTTCCATTAACTCTGGTGGAAACGCTAGACCAATCCTCTTGTTTGGTTGGAATTTTGCAACAGTCTGCTCTAATTTATCAATCTTTTCAACCAAATTATTATTTTGTTTCATAAGCACAGCAGTTGAGCCAATAACCCCAGCTAATTGTTTGTGAGTATATGTACGCATCTGCTCCAACAAATTAGTACTAACTTCTGAAAGTTGTTTACCAATATATGTTCTCATCTGTTCCATTAGATCAGCATCTCGTTTATTTAAAATTGTATTATTTTCTTCTTTATTTTTTGTTATATGCCCATTCACATACTTTTTCATAGCTTCAATAATTAAATCAGTTACTTCATTCATAGCTTTGTGGTTGTTCCTATGGTATTCACTGAGACGATTTTCAATATAATTACGCGTTACACCATCTTGCATATCTACGGGTTCTCCAATATTCTTTAAACGTTTATTCTGAATATCAAAATGTCTATCATTGGAAAGCTTGAAACCAATGCCCGGTGGCCCACGTAAAAGTATTGATTTACTAACAATTCTTCTGCGCCCGAATTTGTCAATGGTGTTTACAGTAGCCATTTCTAATTACATCTGTCACATTTCAGATAGCTATGCATATATTATAGATACAGGGTTCGTGAAATGATTTTAATACACAATTTTTCTCATACACAAATTTTAATCAACATTACACCACTTCACATGAGTGATAGAAACATTTAAGCTGCCACACTATAGGTACTGCTTGGATGTGTGGCCGAAAAAAATTTCAGTACACTATTTTTTCTTCTTTCAATTCTTGAATCAAATTCAGTATTTCATTACTAACGTTATTGTTACCGGCCATTTTTGAAGCCCATAATAAGCGGAGACGATCCACTAATTCTTTGGGCTTATTCCAATATACATAATCCACGCCTTTGTTGTTGTATAATTTATGGGTTGGTATCTGCATTAATCCCAGACCACTTCTGGATCTCGTCATTATTGCTGGAGATACCAAAGGTTTTATAATTTTGCGAAATTTCTGTCGTTTTGTGGTGTTTAGGCCATTATTTATTTTATAATCCTTGAATGGCGCATTAGTCATTTTTAATATTTTCCCATATATCTGCTTATCTTCATCGTTAATAACTCCGCTCGGTGGATATCTTAGAAATATTAGATCATATAAATCAGCATTACCTGGATACACTCCAAGTTTTTTACTACCGCGCGATAATGTAATATTTCCATTTGAAAAGTGTATTTCAGCATTACCCATTCGTAATTTTCCTGTATTGGGATCTACTCGTACACCGTATACAATATCATATCTAGAATCACCCGATTCTAAATTTTCCAAATGTTTCCTGACTATATCGGATACTTCTTCCGTATTACTAAGAAAAGATGTTTCCGAAACTGGAGTGGTCAATACTGATGGTGGGGGTGTTTCCATAAACGATATTTGTGAAGTTTCATTTTCATCATCATCTCTACGTTTCTCAGGTGTTGCATTAAAAGTGCTACTTCTAGCACTCGCTTTTGAATGTATCCTCTGAGTCGATGACATTGACTGTACTGATTGCCCAAGTGGTTTTACCTCTGCCACTGAAGATATCACTTTTAGAGGTTTGGTTATAGGTTCATACATTTTTTCAAGTGTTAATTTGTTCTCCACATATCTACTCTTCATAGAGTTGAATTTCTTACGCACTGCATCTGTTGCCTCAACAAGTTGACGTTTCAAACTTATTTCACTGCCAGAATTGACTTGGGGTTTTTCATTGTTGACCATATTAATAATAAATAACACTAATAAATTTATTAGCGAAGTAACTCGGATGCTATCTATAGATCGATTGAAGCATTAATTAAACATCATGGATATATGAAGTTGTCAAGACCTTTCCGATATCGTCCCTCGTATACTTCTCTATCCTTGTCAATCACTAGAAATCCATGCTTGTCTTTCCAACACTCTGCACACATTTCTTGAAACTGTTTAAATGATACATCGGGTGACACATGATCGGAAAATATATGATGTAGATTCATATCATCCTGCTTAAAGATAACTATGAAATTACTATTATCCCGTACAAGCTGCTTTGGAACACGTGAATATGTTTGAGCGAGATAAAAACAATCCACATTACTATGACGACCCATACTAAAATATGATTTTATAACATTCTGTTTCTCACATATCACATCATCAAATATGAAAATGGACTCCGGTTGGGCTTCAGATGGTTCTACTATTTGTGCATTATTATTAAAGGTATAAAACCCTAACCCTTTAATGGGTGCTAAAACGTTATGTAAATACTCATATTTTGGTTGATTCAATGATTTTGAGTATAGATATATATTTGCAAAACGTAGTCCAAGGGGGTGAATAAGCAGAGATATCATTACATTTGTCTTTCCGCAATTTGATGGTCCGATTATGAGACCCCGAACCGTTGAGGGTAGTAACGGTCCATGACGCTTATTAGAATCACCTAACCCACATCCAACCTTTTCATCTAAATTATCTACGGGAAATTTTTCTTTCTGCTTCACAATGCGCATTGTACCGCGGTTGAGAACTATATAAATAGATGTATGTTTTACAGCCTTTATTTAAATGTTGTTCGCCACACAACCCACACGTCAAAATCATCACGAGAAGAAGACTGGCAGGGGTGTAGTTAATTCCCTTATAAATAAGTTACCATTTGAGCTACATTTGCCAGGTTACCAGTATTGTGGTCCCGGCACCAGATTACAAAACGCATAGCGCGTGGTGATAAAGGTATAAACCAACTTGATGCTGCATGTAAGCAACACGATATTGCATACATAGAGAATGATCTAGCAGCTCGACACAAAGCAGATTACCAACTTGAACAGGCTGCTTGGAAACGGGTTAAATCCAAAGACACCGGTTTTGGAGAAAAAACTGCCGCCTGGTTAGTTACAAATATAATGAAAGGAAAACGGCATCTTGGTTTGGGTTGTAAATCAACAGGATCCCGCCTTTTAAAGAGAAAGGACATTAAGAAGAAGAAGAAGAAGAAGAATATTAAAAAGATAGCTTTCGGCGGTGGAATAGTTCGCAAGGTGCAAGAAGCATTACGAATAGCTGGTGGTAAACGAATTGTTGAAAAAAAATACCAAGAAAGCATTAGAAACTGCGCTTCAAGCTGCGCGACAGCACGTAAAGGTGGCAGGCGGAAAACGCAATATTCGCACACCTCGCATAATACCGATACCGAAAGTTGGTGGAATTCTACCTTTAATACCAATTTTTGCCGGATTATCAGCGTTAGGTGGTTTAGCTGGAAGTGCTGCAGGTATTGCTAGGGCAGTAAATGCTGTCAAAGCGAGCAGAGAACAACTGACTGAAGCAAATCGCCATAATAGACATATGGAGGCGATCGCTCTGGGAAAGAGTGGAAAAGGAATGTATTTGAGACCATATCGTAACGGATTAGGTCTTTACCTCAAACCACAAAATCCAAAAAACTATTAGACACCCTACCTCGAAGACCCCTCACCGATGTCGATCTTAATTATTATGTTAAGTATATGAAGATATCTTATTTTCGTGGTATATTTATGCGCGATAATCTACCTAATTCTGGACCACGTTATAATGAATCCGCAATCATTAATTTAGATAGTATTGATGGTCCTGGGACGCATTGGGTGGCATATAAGAAACGAGGTGGTTTAGTCAGTTACTTTGATAGTTTTGGTGATTTACCCCCACCTATAGAATTACTACGATATTTTCATAGTGGTTCAGAGACATCTGAAAAAATCTACTATAATTATGAACGTCAGCAAAATTTTAATACAGTGTGGTGCGGTCATTTGTGCTTAAAGTTTCTTTCTTCAAGAACATAACCCCAATACAATTGAGATGGCATCAAGCACACCAACAATGGATCGAGAAAACATTAAAAGAATGGGTCATTCACTAATTGCATTCTCTAGATTACGCAGTCTGACGAAGATGAGTCAACAACAACTCGCAGATATGCCTAAAGAAGTAATGATTGCATGTGCTCCAAATGAAATTGCATTAGTATGGGATAAACTGCCCACACATCTCCAAAATGATATCGATGTTTTAAAATATCAGTATTGTTTAGAACATTACTCCCATGATTATGAACCCAATGTTGACGTTAATGATGGCGCAGCACCTCGGAGGATATTTTGCTGCTACTGCAAATTAAATGATGTAAATGTTACAACTAATAATGACGTAAACATATCGCCATCACCCCCAAAGAAGGCAAGATTACAGCATTATTGTTGCAAGATACAATAAAGCGACATATCACTCTCTAAATACATCAGTCATGTCGAACACTTTCACTTTATCAAGTCGCTCGAGCGTGCTTAGTACAGACTTTTATCCACCCATTCATTTGGACACGAGTAGTCGTTTTGGGTTGGGTTTAATAGGATTCTATTCTTACAATTCTATATTTAATGTGGACGAAAGTAATAACAGTTTTTGTTATAAAATTAATGCTAAGGCTGTACGCATTACAATTCATATACCTCTAGGAGTGTATGAAATTGATGAAATCCATCTGGCACTATTGAAAGCCATGAATATTGATGAGAAGGATTATACGAAAATATTTTCGTTACGAGCAAACAACAATACATTAAAATGTGAGATTTGGTCAAAGTATGAAATAGACTTTACGCAACCAAACTCAATCGGTAGTTTGTTGGGATTCAAAGCAGTACATTTACACCCAAACAAAACATATGAATCAACACTACCAGTTGATATTATGAAAGTGAGAATGATACGTGTAGATTGCAGCATAACTTCTGGAGCCTATCTGAATGCTGATGAATCACATACTCTCTTTGAGTTTGATATAGACGTTGAGCCGGGCTACAAACTTACTAGAGAACCTGCTAATATCATATATTTACCTGTTAGACCCGAAGGACGTCAGTTTATCGACAACATTACTCTACGCATATTGGACGACAGTGGTAATTTAATAAATTTTCGGGGTGAAAAAATTATTGTAAAACTAGAATTGAAGAAATTTTAACACTGCTAACTAAATGGGCTTCATATATAATCAACAGCGGCAGATAAATCATCAATATAATATATTCAATGATAAAAGGAAGAGTGGGCATAAAAACCGATTCATTCAAAGTGTACACCTTAAACAGTTAAGACATAGACTATCTGCTAAGGATCGTGCCTTTCTCCAATCTATTGGATTAAAACTTCGAAAAAATTGACAATAACAATGGTGGCTATTGCAACTAGTGAAAAACTCGAGGTGTTTGACGAACCTGTGTTGGATCATTCACTCGTCAGTCTTCATGAGCATACATATAAACCTTATGGCTCCCCATATTACAGGAATTCAGATGAAATACGCATTCCAATTAATTTTCAAGACCTTATACTCGACATTGCTGATAGTTACATATATATAGAGGGGAAATTTACACCAAATGAAGCCAACAAACAGTGCTACCTATCCAATAATGCACTAGCATTTTTATTCGAAGAGATACGTTTAGAAATGGGCGGCGAACAAGTGGCTGTAGTTCGAAAGCCTGGTATTACCACCACAATGAAAGCAATGGTGTCATATGGGCAAACACATGCGCGATCACTACTAGCATCAGGTTGGGGTCTTACACAACAAAAACAGGATATTTTAGATACTGCCAGCCATATATTTAGTGGTAAGCTACCCCTTAAGTATGTTATGGGTTTTGCTGAAGATTACACCAAGGGCATTTTGAATGCGAAGCAGGAACTAATTTTGATAATAGCTCGCACCTTTAAAAAACTCATACATCGGAGAGGTTGATGCTGAATTGGAAATTAACAAAATTGAGTGGAAGATAAGGCATATTGTACCTGAGGATCGACAAAAGCTTAAACTACTGAATCGAATTAATAAAAGTGGTTACAATGCTAAAGTTAAAATGGCCTACCGTATGTGGGATCTTTTTGAGTTACCTACATTGCGTGATACAGCCTCAGACATATGGGCTGTTAAAACCACTAGCAGTCTCGAACGACCCCGCTACATCATTATAGGTTTCCAAAATAATGATTGCTCCAACGATAGAACAAAGGATATCACACAGTTTATCCATGCAGATGTTAACAATATTCGCCTGTATTTAAACTCTGAAGTATTTCCATATGAGCGTTGGAATTTGGATTTCGATAAGAAGCTCGATTCTGCAGCCTACTATGCGTATGAAAACTTCCAACGTAGTTATTATGACAGAGATATGAGTGAACCAATGATGGATCTTGGAGAATTCCGAAAAAATCCATTGTTTGTCCTTGATTGCTCCCACCAACCAGATGCAATGAAATCATCCACTGTTGATATTAAAATTGAATTTGAAACACGCAAGACGAAGTTCCCCGAACAAACTCGAGTATATGCCCTCATCCTTCATGATGCATATTTAAGCTACAATGCCTTAGATGGCTCAGTTCAGAGTGGTTTTGTTGGCGCTAAGTGAAAAACTATTATGACCTCGTTAATGGATAAAGCTCCTATTTTAATAGTTGACATGCAAGGTTTTCAGTATAAGAATAATAAGTTTATATTAAAGGAATTGGCAGCTGTGTGTTGTAACACTAAACAACAAGCACATTACTTTTTCAAACCGCCACACCCATTTTCGTTACTAACGCAGGGTGAAAAAAGACAATATCGATGGCTGGAGAAAAATTATCATGGTGGTATAAGGTGGAGCGATGGAAATATTCAATTGTCAAAATTGCTAATGATACTACAACGGCTTTGCAAAAAATGTAGTTAATAGCTATGAACACCATGTATTACCACAGGACGTTATAATCGTATGTAAAGGCAAGATGAAGAAGAATTTCCTATTATCGTATTTAGGTTGGAATAAAGTTATAGATTTGGATGAATATTTTCCCTCTCTACCAAGCATTAAATCAAGAAATATTCCAGGATGTTTGGAGCATTTTCTATATAATGATAGTCATTGTGCTCTAGCAAATGTTCACTTTATTAAAAAATGTATTGCTCATGTAGATATAAAATTGCAACAAATGTGTTCATTTATTTGACAGTGAAATTACTGATTTATATATTTAGTAATGCGGCCATATAGACCACAAAACATACGTAGTGTATCAATATACGTTTCATTAATGTAATTTTATGTATTAACCTGAAACTGAAATAAAAAATATATAAAATGTATTTCAGATTTTTATTGTTCGCTAATAATACACATTTTAGAGTGGACATGTCAAATAAGTTATATATTTAGATCAATTTAACCATCTGAATATTCAGCATCATCTTCTTCATCATCGGATTGATCTAAATCGTACTTTTTAATAATTTCCTTAGGTAAATATTTTTCTATTTCATATAGAAAACGTTTTAAATCCTTTTGAATCATTTGTTCACAAAACTCTTCTAAATTTAAAATGCCACAGCTATATTTGTTACACATGTTTGAACCAGTATTATATTTTTCAGAATCCTCCATAAGGCGCTGAACTTCATCCTCATCATAACAATAATTTAGATCATAATTTGCGGCATGCAGTGATTCCATGCTTAGATCATATAATTGAGAAGATAGTCTTTTAATGGCGGAACCAATATCTTCAGCTTTTATCCATCCTTGAGCTGAATAATGCATCCACATATTCACTGCTTCTCTAGAAATTAAAGAAGTCACATAAAAAAGGCAAAAAATAAATCTTTTAATTTACTTACATGGATGATGATTGGTGGTTAGGCAGATTCAAAAATAAAGTTTATCTACTGCTATCATCTATCTGTTAGCTAGTAAGTGATCTAAAAATATTATATTTTATAATACTCATAGCATTCGTTCAATATATTCCATTTATTATCTAGTGAATAATTAAAACTAAAATACTATTGTAATTAATTATTACTTTCTGATTAAGAATTAAATATCGAATTTTATTAAAGCACTAGATTTTGCACCAGGATAAGCTGGGGGACGTTGACCCAAATATGTCAATGTATATCTACCACCTGATGAATTTATTTTATCGATAATATCCACACTTATAATTTCTGCAACCCGCTTTGGTAAAAATGATTTAAAAGTAGTAATTGTACTTTCCTCAAACAAATTTACTAAGATTGATTTTCCAAACCGCGTTTTGAGCATAGATATTTTTTTTATAATATATGGTTTATTTATAACTAAAGAACAAATAGGTTTTTGTTCTAAAACTTGTGTATCTTGATTAATAAGTTCATTAAGTGTTACTAAGTCGATCTCGGAAACTGCCATGCTTAAAATGGAGTTATACAATGAAAGAATTGCAATGAAGTAATATAAAATATTGCTCACTTGAATAATTGAGATCACTGTATAATGTTCACTTGTTGGTGGTAGGTGAATCACGGATATTATGATTTTCTTGATACCACTCCATCCTCTATATAACTGTAGAATTGCCCCCACCACACCAGTACTTAGAGTTAACACGTCACATCATTATACCCCCACCCATCCTATTACTACATACACTTACCTCTCGAGGTCAAGTGGTATGACGTCACTCAAGGTCATGCTGTGACGTCATAGAAAATGGTGGGGGCGGCGTCGGTGTGACGTCATCCAAGGTCACGCTGTGACGTCATATAAAGTGGTGGGGGGAGGCGTAGAACCGGCATAAGACCCCTACTTTTATAGCACTAATGTCTTTTTTATAAATATTTTTTTTTTAACAATTCAAACTTATTGTAGTCAGACATGCATTACATAGACAAGACAATTTCGATAAACTAACAGCCAAGACATAATATTAGGCATTTCAGAATTTAAAAATTAACCCAAATAAAACTGAGATTACATAAAAACTGTATGTTATATTTAAAAGTATGTGAATTCATATTATATAATTTTAAATAACAGAATCTTTATGTAATTTTAAGAAAGTAAACACAATTTTACTTGTGTTAATTTTTAAAACTTTATTAAATTTTATATCAAAAATACAATGTTACATAGTTAACTGTGTCTCATGTTATAAATTTAACCAATAATTGTAAAGCTCTGATGAACATTTTTTTGTCCTATCCCGGCGAACTTCCCATAAAGAAATTAAATATTAAGGATACAAACATATATCTAACACTTTGTATATACATATTTAATCCCATCTAAAGTTGCTATAAAAAGATCTTCGTATTAAAAAATAATAATGGAGAAAATATATATTACTTTTGCAAATATTACTTATAAAATTCTGTAACTTTGTTATGTCCTTTTGCACCACCAATTTTTTCATCGAGTAATACAAAGTTTATTACTCTAAATTTTTCAAAAAAATCCGTATTACGCCATCACAAGTAAACTAAATTTAGAGTCATAACAGTAAAACTTAAATTTGACAGAAAATGATTTGAGGCAAAATTAACGAAAAATAAAATAATTAGGAAATATAAAGGACGAATAAAAAGAAAACAGATTCATCCCTCCATAGTATACATAAAAGCTTTCTTTGCCATGAGTTTGTGACGCTTGAGGCTAAGGATATTTCATCAAAAAAGAATTATTTTAAAATATAGAGTTTCTAAGAAATAAACACGGGGAATTTTAATTGAATCCCTTTGTGTTTTAAAAGATAAGGATAATAAATCTACATTTAACGGTGAGAAGTTTTAAGTTAATAAATCTACTTTTCATATTTGCAAAAAAGAACATAAACCTCCAAATTCAAATGAATTAGAAGATAAATGTTCGATTAATACTTTTTAGAATGTCGTATATCATAAAATATTTTTTTCGTGGCCTCGAGGTGTTTCATTAAGTTTATGGATTATATTTCATGTTGCCTAAATTTAACTACCTGGTTATTAAAATAAATTCCTAAAATCCTAAGTAAAAGTAATCTTGATCAATCACTACTATAAATAATTATTCTGATTAGCAGACATTTCAGACCCGCCAAGTTGCCCCGGACGCGACATTTCGAGATTTGTCTAAAACTACAAAAACATCATTCAGTGCTACCGGATGTAGTATATTTTATTAAAAATATTATTAGAAATAATAAATTAAAATTCCTGGCCAATTGGAAGTAGTAGAGATATAATTTAAAATTTATCGAAAAGAACTAAGGCATAAGTCAATGCTTTCAAGAGAGCATAATGTCCCATTTTTAATTACATACACATTCTAGATTGCATCCTGTTACCCATTTCTGGCAACTTCTGTAGCCAAAACTATTTCCCTTACTGAGATCAAAATAATTGACCTAATTTTATATCCTACCGTTATAGAACAAGAATAGTAGTGGTAAATCAGTCAGTTGGTGTACCTTTATGTACAAAATCACATACCCAAAGATTTTTCTTCTATTTCGGACCTAAGCTTTATAATATGCTGCCTGTAACTGTAAAAATATATCAAATAAAAATAAATTTAAAAAGCAATTAAAGATTTTTGTATGTGAAAATTTTAATAGACAACTTGATTTTTTTGTAAATATTTATATATGAAAAGTCCCGCATATGTGTTTATTTGTATATTCTAGTATGATCTTGTATGGGTGTATACACCGTGTCTCAAGAGCTTCTGCAATATGTATTTTGTCCATATGTGCACGTTCTTATGCAGCCCAACGAACCAGCCTTATCAGCGAGTCAGGTAGGCACGTGAATAACATATTAACTAGCCGCACTAGCCTAGCTTCTCAGTCTGCCGTAACGGTGGCGATTTACAACATATGACATGCCTAAAACACGCATTATTGGCTAGAGGAAGGGCCTAACTTAGACTGTATTTTATTACATAATGACCCATTTACTAGCAGAGATAACCCTCTGTTACTAGTCACGCCCAATTTGCAAAAGGTTTTGAGACACGCTGTATATAGAAGTGTTGCGTTTCTGATTATCTAAATTATTATACTCTACTTAGACACGGTATATCTATCTTCTGGTAGGGTGGTTGTTAGTTACCAAACAGATATATATCAATTATTATGCCTCCTCTTCTTGCAAAAAATGAATCACAGCGAAGGATATTCTCATATGGATAACCGTCCTGCAAAAATAGATAAATAGTAACTATTCTTTTACTGGTTTAACAATTTTATTCCATTATTTACTTTAGTTTCATTTTTGTTTTGTTTAATAGGATTCTTAAGAACTTAAAGCTTGCTCCATACTGTGTCTATCGATGATATTTACTATCGGGTGAGATTCACAACACAGGTTATTTTACTTAGGTGACCCACTCACCCTTAGAAAAATTTATGAGTTAAATGAAATGTAATTTATAAATGTTAAAACCTATTTACTTGAAAAAATTTATTTATTTATTTTAATTATACGAACTTCAAATCTGCCTTCCTTGTTTTCATTGTTTCTGTTTGTTTATTTTTACTGATTTCAAATTTTGCTTCGAAATTATCTCTACAAAATCAAAAAAATCCGCAAAAATTACTAACTTCTGAAATAAAACTCTTATAAAAAACAAAAATTTGGCGGTGTCTAAGTGTTCTGAGTGGGTTTTTTTAGTGGGCATTTTTTTCCGCCTTATTTATAAAAATTTACTGTATTTTATCCTAATGTATTAAGTCTTTGGTTATACACATATTTTAAGTTCCTTCAGAGCGCAAGAGATAATTGTGTATGATTATTATTAATAAATCTTGTTTGATTTGGCGGTTAATGCTCTTTGAATGAAACATGTCATACATCTTTAAAAAAATCTGCCGTTTTCAGTGGATGATTAATTGATTAAAATTCCTGGTCAACTTGACGATGGCCCAGACACTTTGTAATTTGGGAAAAATAACTATTGCAGAATTCTATTATTTTTATAAGAAAAGAATGGTATTCCTGTGACGAGATATTAACTAACAACAATTCTGAGCCAGCTTTGATTGCCCAGGATCATTTCTCGAAAAAAACTGCAGTGCTCTTGAATTACTTTGAAATGTGTTAAAATGTCCTTGCCATTTTTTAACCTGAAGCGTTTTTATAACAAATTTACATTTTAAAATGTAAAATACCATTGTAAATAGAATTTTAAAAATTCTTTAGATTTATGGCAACATATTAGGCACTAATTTCGTCAAATTATTGAGAATGTCCGAGAACATTTTGAACAATGGTTTTATGGAATTTGGTGGGGGCCATTTCGAATCAGCATTTCGATAGCAATTTCTTGAAAACTGTTAGCTCGATTTTAAAAAGTAAAATGCCTTTGTAAAGAGAATTTAACATGTTTTAAAAATATGTATCACCTGAGCTCTCTTACCATCTGAAATTTTGGTGGTAAATTTCACCCCTGTTTAGGGGTTGAAATTGAGGTAAAATCAACCTGTTCAAGCATTTTTTTATAAACTTAGGTCAAAATGGCACAAACCTGGCTTCCTTCCTTTTAATAAAAACTCGTTTGTTTCTCTTTTCATCGGCAACGATTGATTTATTGGTTTAGATTAACAAAACAATGACGCCCGTTTCGCCAATCAAGTTGGCATCATCTTCTGGAGATGATTAAAACTCAGTTTTATCTTCACATCAAAAGTTCCAACCCACTTCAGGATCTAGATTCACAAAGTTCACCACTACAAGAAACGTGTCAATTTTCATGCTCAGCTTCGTGTCCTTTAACCGAAACCAGCGATAACTTGTTGACAGCAACTAATTTATCTTAGCGAGTTTCGATTTTCATTGAAGTTGTATTGCTGTGGACTGAGTCATCAACATAAACTATAAAACCAAAAGTCGACAGTAAAAATATAGTTAAGGTGACACAATGCGATAAAAGATTCAGTAATCAAACAAATTATAGTCAAAGTTCGCAGTTGTTGTGTAAACGTTTTATGTAAAAGGATTTATGCACTGCTGTATAATATTTCTTATAGTATCCAAACTTTAGCTGTACGCTCTGCTTAACAGCTAATTAATATATTTTTTACACAAGGGAAGGGACATGTTACGTTAAGTGACCTAGTTACTATTTTAGATTAATGTCCCGTTCTAAGTAATATCAACAAAAACTGTATAACATTTTCTCTTTGCAGGCTTCCATCAAAGAGGGGTATTTATTAAAACAAACATGGTCATTCCAAAGGTGGAGAAGAAGATACTTCAAATTAAAGGGACGCAAATTATATTATGCCAAAGATACAAAGGTAAAAATTAATTATACAAAGATTTTATTTGAAAAAAAAGTCTGACATTAATGTATATACAAGGTGCTGTGCAGGAACGGACTTAAGTTAGATTGCACCCTAGACCTATTCCGATGTGGCGCCCTTCTTGTTTTGTAAAGGTATATATGTAGATGTAAATAATTAAGTCAAGTCCGGATTCAAATTATTTTTGGCACAATTTATTTATTATATGATTTATTTATTATGAAGATTGTACTTGCAATCAAAACGTCACTCATGTTATGATGTTAATAAATAAATCGTGTCAAAAATAATTTGAATCGGCACTTAGTTATCCACATTAATAATCTACTTTCTACGCTGATATTTCCAAATAAATAACTCTGGTACATATAGAGGGTGGGGCAATAGTGCGTCCGACTTCGATATGTCGAGTTCTATGATAGCTAGAAACTTGATTCAAAAACATAAATAAACTAGACAAAATAGTCTACAACCGGAAATTATTTTCGAATATACAGGGTGAGCCAAGACGCTTCTACTGAGTCAACTAATATATTTTTTTTAAATGGAATGCCATGTATATCAGAACATTTTTTGAAACCTCTTTGTGGCCTCCTTCTACTGCTGTATTATTATTGACTATCTGCCAACCACTTGAATGTAATCATTTTTTTTTTGTTGAAATTATGCCATTTACACGTGTATATTTAAAAAAATACTAGTCACCATGATCGATTTTAAGAAAAAATATGTTAGTACCAGTTATGAGACATCTGTGTGATGACACAGCCATTTTCACTTCCATAAAGTATACAGGGTGGCCAAAAATAATTTCTAAATTTACAACTATTTGAACTGAATTTGCCCAATTTTTTCAAATGGAACACCCTGTATATTTTTGGACAATGTGATGTAGAATTGAAGAACGAACATTTTTTGTACGTACATCCCTATGACTATTTGTAACCATATTCGATTTATTGAACAATAACTGCAAAATTCTGCAATAAAAATTAAAAATAATTTTTTTCTGTAAATCAAGAAAATATATTACAAAAAGTGCATGTTGCCCATTTTGATTGACATACATTTCTATGCGTCTTTGGAATGAGGTTTCTACTGTTCGTAAAATTTGCGGAGTGATACTTCTAAGAGCATTTATTATCCTTTTCTTCAAATTTCGTATTGTTGTTGGTGTGATATTTTCATGGATATCATGTAACACGCTTATTATAATACCTTCTCTTAAGTTATTAGAAAAAAACGGTCATTTTTAATTTTTATATCTGAATTTTGCAGTTATGTTCAATAAATTGAAAATGGTCACAAATAGCCATAGGAATGTATGTACAAAAAAATGTTCGATTTTCAATCCTACATCACATTGCTCAAAAATATGCAGGGTGTTCTATTTGAAAAAACTGAGAAAATTCAGTTAAAAAAATTTTAAATTTAAAAATCTTTTGTGGCAACCCTGTATACTTTTAGGAAGTGAAAATGGCTGAGTGTTCTTATTAAAATCGATAATTGTGATTGTAGTGATATTTTCAATATATACGTGGAAATGGTATAATTTCAACAAAGAAAATCATTACATCTAAGTGGTTGGAAGAAAGTCAATAATAATACAGGAGTGAAAGGAGGCCATAAAGAGGTTTCAAAAAATGTTCTGATATACGTGTCATTTCATTTAAAAAAATGTTACTTGACCCTGTAGAAACGTCTTGGCTCATCCTGTATATTCGAAAACTTTTTCCGTTTATAGATTTTTTGTCTAGTTTACTTACGTTTTTAAATCAAGTTTCTAACTTCATAGAACTCGAGATATCGAAGTCGGATGCACTATTGCCCCACCCTGTATAATAATAAAAAATGTAATTTAAATATGAAAAATATATTATTCTTTGAAACATCAATCACAACATAACATTAGTAACTAATAATTAAAAAATAAATTATTTTTATGATTAGTCACAGAATATATTTTTTTCTTGCTTTGGCTTGTACGAAAACATCAATGACATCATCATACTCAATTTCTTGCACCAATTGTGCTTCGATGGATAATAATGCAAGTGCATTGAGCCTGTCTTGGTTTATATTTGCACGCAAATAGCTTTTCACCCTTTTCAGGGTGGAAAATGTTCGTTATGATTTTCAAAATTCTTGAGCAATCTTTAAAAATTTTTCAATCGTGCTAATCTTTGGAAAGTTTAAAATTGCTTAAAACCACAAAATTTACATTCGAGATTGCAAAAAAAAAAATTAATCAGTTTTTTTGGATCACCCTACAATGGTATGATTAAATATGGTGAATTAATATATTTTTTTTATTACCAAGTAACAGACAAACGTTACGTTTACATTTTTAATGAATAATCTAAGAACAATTTAGTTTTACTAATAGATAATATGCTATGCTTAAGAGTAATTTATTTTTTTAAATTTTTTGTTTGATATTTTAGATTTTAGTGATTACATATTTGTAATTTTTGAATCATAAAAGCGAAAAAACAAGCTCTAAAATTTGTTCGATCAGTCAACGGAAATCCTAATCGATTTTGAATTTTAGTCGTCTTTAAAATTTTGCCGCCCCCTCAAAATTTGTCGCCCTAGACCCGGGCGCGGGCCTAAAGCTAAATTAGTTCCTGGTACTCTGCAATCAATTTGCCAATTGTAAGTTTCTAGAGATATTTTGAAAACTATGCAGGCAAATATAAAAAATAATTTGTAGTTAATTTGCGCTTCTTACCTATTTTGTAGATAATTTAATGCTGAACAAATTCTGCTTTTATCTATTGTTATTTGTTTTAGAGATATTCATATACGCACATGCAAGATTGCATCACACATTATCTTTAAAAACATTATTTCCTTACTTTTCTAAAAAAAAAACATTGTGACAATAGAGGAAAGAAAATACATTCAGTATTAAATTATCTGCAAAAAAAGGTAATAAACAATTCTTACCTAATAGTAGACCTTTTTGGCTACAAATGAAGCCAGCCTTGTTTTATAATCGCTGACCTTTTTGATCACCTCTGTACAGGAAACTTGTACAGACTGGCGGAGTGACAACATGCATTTGCATATATGCCTGAATTAGTATTAACTATATTTGACAACTTCCAAGTATAAACCTATTGGGGGTATAAAAATATAAATTTCTTGGGGAGTACAAAAATGTAAACCTCTTGGAGGTACAAAAAATATTTTCTAAGTGTCTTTTTCAATTTGGTCCCTCTATTTGAGGTGCTCTATAAATTTCCTAGATTCACAAAAAGTCATCTGCCATATTTTCAAAACACTGAATTTTATCAACTTTATCAAAATATTGTATGTACGATTGCGTTATAAAGTATGTTTATAACATAGTTTTGCGGCCATAAAGTAACTCTTTATATTACTAGTAAATAACTAGTAGGTTATATAATAAGTACACAAAATAAAGCTTTAGAGGGCGAATGGTAGTGTAGAAATGAGTCGGCTAAAGCCATTTTCGTACATATTGCATACAACGTTTTTTACTTTCTTATACCTAATATGAGAAAGCATAGTAACGTGATTTTTTTCAACCTCGAAATTTTGATTGATATATACTTTTTGAACCCTCCTGAATCCATTCTGACTATTTTCCGAATGATGTCTCTGTGTGTGTGAGTGAGAGCGCGCGTGCGCGTGTGCGTGTGTGCGTGTGTATGCGTGTGTATGTGCATGTCTGTGTGTGTGTAGTCACGATAACTAAAAAAAATACTAATGTGAGACTTCCCAAATTTGACACTTTATATTTTCAATAACATTTTTGGTGACACATTAAAGGTGAATGTGGTACCACCAGAAGAGACATAATGGATAAAAAGAAGAAAATAGGTACAATTTCGGGAAAAAAAGGAGCTAAAAGGAGATTCACGGGACATAAACTTTTTTGTATTTGTCTTTATAAAAAAATATATTCTTGATGAAACATTCTAAATCATGTCTACTATATCAGGCTAATAAAATAGATTTTTCAAGTACTTAAATAAAGCTGATGTAAACTGAAATTTTTTACACATTTTACCTTATAAACTGGGGTTAGGATAAATTTGGCAGTTTGACATTTGAAATATCAAAGCTGTTTTTTTTTGATTCAGCGTATTGATATGCTTATAAGCGAGCAGTTTTTCTTGGTTAAGCAGTGACGTCATATATGAATGCGCTTCAATACGCCGTCAAGCGTCCTCTGAGAACGCTAATAAAATGTATTTAGGAGTGGGGATAAATCATTTTGTTATTCTTGTAGAAGTTGAATGTGAGGTTATTGATTTGTGTATTTTTGAGTGTACGAATATCTAAAAAAAAAATGGAGAAAACGTTTGTCAAACTTAAAATAAAGGATCTACTCATCACAGTAGATTCAGAAACAGCTGAAATTTTACTTAATGGTAAGTAAAAAGATATACCACACACAGAATATTAACACACACAGAATATTAAAAATAGATCAAAACATCGCAAACGATTATTATGACCAGGTTAAAAACCAAATGGGTGGCGAAACAAATGTCAATAAAAATTATACTGAAACTATATGGAAAACCAACAAACCAACTGAGAGAGATATTGAGGGTACTCACGACTTTTTGACATTAAGACTCAAATATGATAACGAGTTTAAAGATAAGAAAACGTGCAAAAAATATATTGTGGATGAGAATAGCGAATGAAATGAACGAAAAAAATTTTCATGTTGGAAATGGCATTGATGGACGAGAGAGATGCAGACATAAGTTTTCCAATCTGCAATCTACTTATCTGAAGTATAGATAAGAGAAACCAAACTGGGGAAGGAAAAGTTAATCCTTCCCTATTTTTTGATGAATTAGACTCCATTCTAGGAGATAAACATAAAAGTGACCCTGTTTTAATAATAGATTCGGGTTCAATAATGAAAGATAATAATAATGAAAATCAGTGGAATATGAGAGTGTCCAGCGATGAAGAGTACACCGAAAATGTATCAAGAGCATTTACTTCTACAGATATTAGCAATATACCACGAGCATCTACATCCGCAGATATTAGCAATAGACCACGAGCATGTACATCTACAGATATTAGCAATAAACCAGAAGCATCTACATCTACAGATATTAGCAATATACCACAAGCATCTACAACGATAGATATTAGCAATACACCACGAGGTCAAACCAATAAATTCAAGAATATTAAAAAGTCTGTGAGGCCGTTAAAAAATGAATTACTTGAAAAATGTTATCAGTTAAATAAGACCAACTCGGAAAATAGAGAACAAGAATTTGACAGATCATGACTTTCATGGAAAAACAAGCTGATCAAAGGCATGCTCAGATAATGGCTTTATTAGGAAACAAAAATAAAGAAAAAAAAAGAAGCGCAGAAGTAGCAGTGAGAGTGACTAATCAGTTAGAGACCAAACATTTATTTTATTTTCAAGAAAGGGTGTTTTGTTACGTTTCTGTTTACATTAAATATTTCTTTTATTTACTATTAGAGACCAAACATTTATTTATTTTTATTGTTATAAATATTTTACTTTCAACAAATAGGGCATTTTGTTAAGTTTTTGTTTATATTAAATATTTATTTTATTTACTATTACTTATATTACCAAATAAATAAAAATTACACCTTTAAAATTTATTTATTAAACTATCAAGTTCTAAGTTATAAAAAAAATGTTTTTTTCTACTCATATATATATCAAAAATTCCAACGTTTACTGTATATGAAAGTGACATTTTTTTGCTTAGAGATGATAATATTTTCATCTCTAGAAATGAGAAATGAAAATGTCAAAATTTATATTTTTAATAATGGGTAGAGGAAACATTTTTATTTTAGTAGCCTGCGTATCAATTTTACTTACCACAGCAATAACTAAACAAACAATTGACATTTTGACAGTTCGTTTATAATTTACTGTAATAATCGTTTATTATGGACTCAGAAAGTGAATACAGTGAATCATGCACACCACCTCGCTTCGCTCGTGGGCAAATTCTCGTCTCACGAAAAAAAAACAGCATTTTCATATCTTGTAAAAGATACTATTTTATGATTTTTATAAGAGCTAAATGGAGTATGTAACCTAGCAAGCAGTGAATAAAAGGCTTTTTTTAAACATAACATCGATTTATTTAGTAAAATTGCAATTGATACGAATTATATATATATATATATATATATATATATATATATATATATATATATATATATATATATATATATATATATATATATATATATATATATATAATGTATATATATATATATATATATATATATATATATATATATATATATATATATATATATATATATATATATATATATATATATATATATATATATATATATAATACAGTTAAATATAACATTAAAGTCTTCTTGCTATTCTAAATCTTTTGAGCATTGCTGCTCCATCAATTTCGTTCACTCTTTGGTTAAATCCTCCTTCATCATTATTGGGTTCGATTTCTATCTGTTCGTCCCATACATCAGAATTAATCAAACAAAAATTGTGTAAAACATAACAGGCCGCTATTATTTTCACTGCTTTCTGTACACTTTTTACGTTGATCATTTTTAGAATTCTCCATCTTGACTTTTATATTCCAAAAGCATTTTCTACTACTAGTGGTGCTGTGTTTCTTGTTGTGCAAAATTTGAGTTCTCTGAAGATGTCCTACTTGTCTAAAACAAACATCCAGAATTTAATTTTACGTTAAATATGAGAATATTTTTTCTTAAAAAAATAAAATGCCTTATGCAAATAGAAACAACATTGAACTTACTTGTAAAGTGTCATTAACTAGGTTAATAGAGGGTATGCCTTATCTCCTACTAGATGGTATTCATTGTGGGGAAGTACTTTGTTTTATTATTGTTCTCTATAATATCAGTATAAATTGACGAATTCTTGAACACCTAAAAATTATGAACAATTGAACATACGAAAATATTTTCAACATCTATGATTAAGCTCCACAAATACGAGGACACGTAATTTGACGCATGATGTGTTAGCACTTAAAAATATAGATAATATATTTAAGTGCCAAAGATTGCGCTTCTCAAGGCATAGGCCCTTGTTGCCCCAGATAGTTAACATTTTAATACAAACAGTAAGTACACTTACTATAACTGAAATAAAATACTTACCCTAGAATCATGAACTGATCCAGGGAAACCAACATTCATATTTGTAATGATCTTCTCCTTGGTGGCAATTATTTGAAGTTTTATGCTGTGGTTACAATTTTTATCTATGTAGCTTTCTTGTTGGCTTAAGGGTGCTTTAAATTTGATATTACTTCCATCTACACCACCAACTACACCTAAAACAAAAGTGGATATTATCTAAAATGTACCGTCACAACATAAAAATCACCACAATGATATATTTAAAAATATTTCCCTGGATATCCACATATTCCTACAAATTGTTGCTCAATTGTAGCAAGTTCAACAGAGTTTGGCCAACGTATGTATTTAATCAATGTATCGATAATTACTTTAGTATATTTATATGCTGTAGAAACTGCTACATCAAATTTTTCTGCAACTAGAAACAAATTACCTTGTCCTAAGTACCATAATGACATCATTAATGCTTTTTCACTAGAGACAGGTATTCCTCGTCCTCCAATATAATCTTTTTTTAAAATCCACGAGGACGTTAATTTTTTCATTTATGTTAATAAATGTACTTTTAGACATTCTAAACAAACGAAAAAAGTCATACTCAATGTAATTTTGAACCCATTCTTCCGCAAAACCAGCTACTCGGACGTGCTGTTGTTGTTCGAATAATGTACATATTACTGAACTAACATCGTCAGTGCCATTTAATGCATATTGCAATAATAATAGATTGGTTTCTGTTTGATCGTTCATTAAGCTAACGCAAAGGTTTAAAGAGTCCATTTCCATTTTCAAATACACAATACACTACTCAAGGGCTAAGGATATATATTTCTTAACTATGTAACGACTAACGAGGTTAGAATACTACTGAATAAAGCTGTGAAATGTCAAACTTGTCAAATTGAAGCGTTCAATTTTTTGTGGAAATCAGTTTCGTGACGTCATCGTACAATGCGCTGGTAAGCACACGTTTAATATGCTTAATCAAAAAAACCAGCCCAAGTTTAGTTATAAAAATGTTAATGTCAATAAGAAGAAATTATTAAAATATATGTCATGCGTTAATATTGACAGTATCGAACGACGCTGATAATTAATTATTTAAAAAATTTAATGAAACAATTCAAGGTATGCTATTAAAATTTAATTGAGGTAAGTGAAGAATTAAATGGAATGGTTTTTTAAATCAGGATGATATATACTGGTACAAGAAAGTTATGTGCTGACCACATCAGATATTTTGCATTAGCTTTCTAAAAAAAGAGTTCTTGCATTTTAATATTCATTTTCAATTGCCATCAATAAGGTAATGTATTAGAAGACCATGCGAAAAGTCCATGGAAACCACTTGTTTATTAACGACGCAATTTCAGGCGAGAGCTTCAAATATGCTCCAGACTATAAATTTCATTTTCATATTTCTAAATAGTGTTTCTTTTTCATTTATATATGCCATATAAAATGAGTAAATAAATGAATAAACATACAAAATTCAATTTAGTCATAAGTTTTCTGAATAACCAAATTTGAATCCGCTAAAATGTTGCCATGACAATTTTATGTACTAGGCCGCTAAAATAATATTTTGCGGATTCTAAACAGTTTCCAAAGTTACCATTTTGGAAAGCGTATACAAAAAAGTAACATTATTTTACTAGTACTATAAAGAGGTACTTAAAGCAAAACTGTCATGAACAACTGGGTGATCAAATAGAAAAAGCACAATTTGCTCGATTCTCATAGAATAAATACAAAATTTATATATAATTTTTTTTTTTTGATGAGCTAGTTTTAGCAGTCGAACATAAAGCTTTGTATGTAACTCCTCCATAATAAGGCTTTGTTGAACTAGTCCTCTTTATGATATTGCTTGTCATACTCGCTCGGCCATGCTCTGGTTTCGTTCAATAAAGTCTTACATTATGGACATAATGTTATGTTATATATTAGTGATTAGGAATTATACTATTTTATTTAAGTGATTATGCTTTTATAAATTAAAAGCATATATTATTTATAAATAGGAGATTAATGATATTTGGTATTTTATTAATTCAAATGATAGATGTGAAATAATGTAGCAAAATGATTACACTGGTCGACACAATTTTTGTAACATAGTTCACACTACTGTTTTTATATTGTTAATACCTACCTCCCTATTAACTGAAAAAATATCCAACAAGTTGTTACATTTGTGGAGAATTCCTCGTGACGTCATAGGCGAGGCCATTATCGGAAAATGTGAAAAACGCGTATTTTCTTTTAGTCGGAAATCATGACAAGCTGGGTCACATTTGTTGTGTAGGTAGTAGCGGATGAAAGGGAAAAGAAAAAGCATGTCTTTTGTGGTTCCAATGATATGGCGAGAACCCACCAATCACTTCGATGACTGTTATTTTTCTGTAGCAAGAACTGAGGGATATTCCAAAAAAGAAAGACGAAAAATCAAATATCCGAATTTGCCATCAACCCTAAGACCTATTCCTCACAATGCATCAGACTTATCAGTGCCAATTGCGCCTTTAGATTGACAAAATATTGTTTTGGAAGGTAATGGAAATAGTAACGACTCTTCAGACAGCCCATATATTCCAGAAAGTTTTAGTGACCTTCACTTAATTGCTCAAAATGAACTGAATGATTTGATACGTGATTTGGGGCTGTCAAAACAACAAGCAGAGCTTCTTGGTTCCCGACTTAATAAGTGGAACTTACTTGCTAAAGAAACAAAGATTACGATTCATAGAAAAAGAAATGCAACATTTTCCGCATTTTATAATATGGAAAATTTACTATGGGCGTGTATTTATCAATACACAATGTTTAATGCAGGAAGTTAATATCGAGCATTCCCCTTCTGAGTGGCGTTTATTCATAGATTCCTCCAAATACAGTTTAAAAGCTGTATTACCACAATGGAAATTTAAAACCATTTATCCCAATTGCCCATTCCGTAACAATGAAAGAGGATTATGACAGTATGAGCTCCATTTTAAATAAAATTAATTACAACAGTTACAAATGGCAAATATGTGGGGATTTAAAAGTAATAGCCATTTTAGTAGGTCTTCAAGGAGACTGTTTTCTTTATTTATGTGACAGTCGTGCAGTAAAAGAATATTATGTGGCAAAATTTTGGCAGGGAAGGAAAGTATTTGAACCAGGAACTAGTAATGTTAAACATGTGCCCCGTGTAGACCCTAAAAATGTTCTTTTGCCACCTCTTCATATTAAACTTTAACTAATGGAACAATTTGTGAGGGCTATGAATAAAGAGGATGAAGGATTTAAATACTTAAGAGAACTTTTTCCTCAATTAAATAATGCCAAACTTAAAGAAGGCATTTTTCTTGGTTCTCAAATTATAAAATTGCTTGATGATGCAGATTTTAAAGGAACACTCAACAGACAGGAACTCAGAGCTTGGAACTCAATCATAAGTGCAGTCAGGGGATATTTAGGGAACAGGAAGGATGATAACTACAAGCAACTAGTAAGTGAACTTTCAGATTCGTACCAAACGTTTGGTTGCCCTGTTTTTAAAAATTCACTTTCTGCATTCACATTTAATTTTTTTTTCCTGAAAATTTGGGTGCGGTAAGCGAAAATCAAGGAGAAAGATGTCAACAAAATATCAGGACAATGAAAATTCGTTATCAAGGATAATGGGATCCAGCCATGATCGGTGACTACTGTTGACTCTTAAAGCGAGACGATTTGACCCCCATAAAAAAACAAAATGAATTAAACATATGTTTTTCAAAAATTATTCTTTATCTTTGTAGACGTATCTATGTAAGCCTAATATACAGGGTGTTCCAACCAAAAGTAGGCACCCTGAATAACTTTGGAGATAAAAATTTTTTTGAAAAATTGGTGAAACACGTCGACCTTGTTTCCAAGGGGGACATATTTTAATGTAATACTTGTATACCTATCATCATCCCTCTACTCTACACGGTCACACCCTCAAAAAAATTCAAATGGCAAAAGGGGTTGAGTGATACATCTTTTGAAAGGTCATTCAATTCTCTACATAACTATGTAGTTTTATCGATTCGTTCCTGAGAAATAATTGTTTCATTATTTTAGGTTCGGGAACTAAAAATAAAAGAGGCAGTTTAAATTATCGTATGTATTGTTCAAAATGAGCCCCACCGACTTCCATACAGTAGTATAATATGCCTTGAAATTCTGTACGAACATTTCTGAACACATCTGGAGTCAATAAACGGCATTCTCGAACAATTCTTTCACGTAACTCTTCCAGAGATGCGGGTTTTGTTGCAAATACCTTCGATTTCAAATGTCCCCACAGAAAGAAATCCAAGGGAGTTAAATCGGGTGACCTAAAGGGCCACTCCACAGGACCTCTTCTTCTAATCCATCGTCCAGGAAACCGATTATCCAAAAATTGACGGACTGCTATAACAAAATGTGGGGGTGCCCCATCCTGTTGAAAAAACAGTTCGCCCTCTAAAAGATTATCGTCTTCTTCGAGGATTTGGGTAATCATTGGGTCGATGTAATTTTCTAACAGATCGAGGTACCTTTCGCCATTTAAATTGTCAGGAATAAAAAACGGCCCGACAATATGATCCCCTAAGATGCCAGCCCAAACATTTAACTTCTGAGGCCTTTGGGTATGAGTTTCCATGAACAAATGTGGATTTATTTCACTCCAATACCTACAATTGTGCCTGTTTACCTCTCCATTTAACTGAAAAGTCGATTCATCAGAAAAATACGTATTGTATAGTAGATTGGCATTACCGTTTAATTGTTCACTAAAAATCTCACAGAATTCAAGCCGACGATCAGGATCATCTTCGTTTAATTCGTGTACCAATTTAAATTTACATGGATGAAATTTGTGGGCCTTTACAATTCGATGACTACTGCTTCGTGATACACCTGAAGCTTCAGCTACTTTCCTGATCGATTGAGTATTGTCCATCTGCAAATGACCCAGAACTGTCACTTCGACTACTTTATTACTAATCGGTCGCTGAGGTTCATGCTTTTTGTTTCTTACAGAACCTGTTTCCATAAGTTTTGTCAATAATTGTAAAACATACTGAGAACCAACCCTTCTATCTGGGTGATTTGTATTGAATATGCGCTCCGTAGCTCTAGCACTATTATCGTTTTTAAAATAAATGCTGACAATTTCTATTCTCTCCTGAAGAGTACAAACCATTTTGAGAACTCACTCTGGTAAAATGTATCTCAATTTAAAATTGGTTGTGAACAAATTAATGTTCAAGGACTATCAAATACTTATGAGTCTTTCATTATTCTAAAACTAAACGGACAAGTAAAGTGTTTTTTGTCGAAAAAACTCGTGTTAATTCGAGAGCACTAAAAAATGTAGTTTTTTTTATAAATTCCAATACCCAGTGCCGTGTATGTTAGATTTTTTAAACGTTTCGATTTTGTGTAATCATCAAAAATCAAATTATTTTACTTAAGAACGAATCGATAAAAGTTAAAAAAAAATACACAGTTATGTAGGGAATTGAAAGATCTTTCAAAAGATGTATCACTCGACCCCCTTGCCATTTGAATTTTTTGAGGGGGTGGCCATGTAGGGTAGAGGGATGATGATAGGTATACAAGTATTACATTAAAATATGCCCCCTTGGAAACAAGGTCGACGTGTTTCACCAATTTTTCAAAAAAAATTTTATCTCCAAAGTTATTCAGGGTGCCTACTTTTGGTTAGGACACCCTATATGTCATATAAATCATGGATATATAGCAATAAACAGATTAGTAAAATTTACAATAATATTATTCCTGCCCATAATGTTTTATTAAAGTAGTAAGAAAACATTACGTGTTACGACTTTTTGCTTGTCATTTCTGTAATCAGAAAGCTTTATTCCAGTGGGATATGCTACCCAGCTACATGTTACAAATAATTATATTTTATAAATTATAAAAAGAAATGCGTTTATGAACATTATTTTATCTCATACATAATTAAAACAGTTTGCTGTTGCTTTCAAACATAATAAACCTAACCAATTACCACTTTACATGTGAATAGTTTAGTTCTCATCTATCTATAGATAAAGTATTGGCGTGATGAAACAAATCATGTTCCAGATTATGATGAAAATTACCGTTTAAAATAGAAGATTTATCCTAATTGGCATGCCAATCTATGTGTTTGTGTCACTGTGTCCAAGTCCGTGTGTGTCTGTGTGTCCCTGGTCATTATTTTGGCCCTATTTTCTCGAACACGTCTCTACGTGTAAATCTGAGACTTTACAAATAAAATATCTCTGAGATCCAAGGACAAATTCTATTGAATATGAGTGAAACTAGTGCACATCTTAAGGGAGCAACAATATTTTTGTCTCAAATCAAAACATTTTTCAAATAAGACTAAATGTTTATAATGTGTCGAAAAAATTAGGTTGTTGACGAATTTTTTTAAATGGTAAAATATGATAGTGGAGGCATTACTTTAATTTTATTTTTAATTTTGAAGAAAAATTCTAGCGCAATATATATTAAAAAAAATTATTAAACTTCGGTTATTTGAATGTGCTGCGAAAACTATAGTGACATCATATCGGTAGTTAGATGAAGTAATATGCAGAACAGAAGAAGAGGAACAAATTGACAATAAACAAACTAACCTCACCTCGCATCTGTCAAAAGTTAAGTGGACGTCATAGATATGTCTATGGTTGACGTTTAACTAGAAGTATGCCGTTCATTTGTTCATTTATTGTATTGAGCAATTTGCTTATAAATCAGTAAAATCACTGATTTTCTGCTCGATATCAAGAGATTGAGCAATAAAATCAAAGCACTTATTAGGACAAGATTATCGCAAAATATCAAGATATTATTTTAAATGTGACTGTGGGGGAATGTTACGTTTGCAATCTGATGATAAAAGAAAAATATATTTAGTTCACATTTCTATTTTATAAATATACATTGCCTATCGACAGTAATTTATGATTTTATTTAAGCAATTAATGCTTTTTTTTGTATCCATATCATTTTCCTCAAAATTTCAAAATAACAATTTTCTGTATAAAAAAAGCACCTTTCACCTATTTGTTTGTGTCTAAAGGATCATTGGATTTATCTGCTTGCAGGTCTTGTCAACTTTCAAAATGACTTGCTCATAATATATGCGTTTTAAAGTCAACTGATTCTAGCAATACTAATGAACAAACCTTAGCAGTGTTTAGTATTTGGAGTGAACGTTTTCTTAGTTGTTCTGTGGTTTTCTTGTTATTGTTCGAAAATCAAATAAATAAATAACTCAGACATTTACTTTGGACGCCAACAAAGTTCATGTGTGGCGAAACCTCAATTTGTCAATGTTGACACTTTTATTCATATTTTCTGTCATCACTTTCACATATTGGTTTATTCATTTGTATGATTTTCAAAGAATCGTTTTTCTTCTTCCTCCAACGCAGGCAACGGGTTTCTAACTTCGCAGTCGTCTTTCGTTGTTTTATGATTAACTTCTCTGCAAACTACCGATATGATGTCATCAGCATTTGAAATGCGTGTATTTTATATGTTTCTAATGATTTTTTAAGACGAAATATTATTGTTTAACACATATTCTACAAAAATTTTGACTGAGTGCAACAACCGAATTCTTGAAAATATCTCGTAAGATTAACCGTTACTGAGAAAATAGGTCTAAAATTAATTTCATTCAATTAAAAAAAATAATAAAGTCGGTCTGAACAATATTTCTTCATCATATCCAATTTAAAATTAAGGAAAAATAATTTTTTCTGTTTATTTCGTTTATATGATTTATTATATTTATTCTATTTATCTCATATATTATTTCTATTTATCCTCATTTATTATTTCGTTTATGCCGTTTATCTTATTTATCGCATTTTCCCATTTATCTCGTTTATCTGATTAATCCTATTTATTCTGTTTATCCTATTTATCTTATTTATTTTATTTTATTGTTTATCTTATTTATCTTATTTATGTTTATATTATTTACGTTTTTATGTTATTTATGTTATTTATGATATTTATGTTGGTTACGTTATTTATGTTATTTACGTAATTTATGTTACTTGTGTTATTTATCTTATTTGTCTTATTTAGCATTTGTCTTATTTCTCTTATTTATGGAGAAAACATTTCTCCACCCCGTTGACTGCGAGATTTGAGCTGAGCCTGATATACTTGGGCGAAATTTTGGTCGCCATATCTTAGTTCTAACGCTGCCTCCAGAATGCTAAAGTTTTGTTGCTGTGCGGCAGGAATTGCTTGGAGCAGATCTAATGCTTGACCCCTTAGTGCTAATACCAATGCTGTTACTTTTTCCTCATCGTTTCAGTCAATTGAACGTGCAGCTGCCTCTAACTGTCTCTTATTTGACCATGAACTTTGACCGTCGAAAGAAGGTGGTTGTAATCTAGTACCAGACGACAGTATGAATTGGCCTCCCTTCTCCCTTAATTGTTGTTTCAACCTCAAGTTCACTGACTTTTCCTTTAACTTCAGTTATTTCTCCCTCAAACTTTCCTCTAAATTCATTGTCTTCTCCTTTAACTTCCATAACTTCAGCCCGTACATCTTCCTTCAATTCAGTAATCGAGAGCATGACTTGATGTTGTCCCTCCATAATTTAATTTAATTCTTCCTGTCGTTCCCTTTTCTGCTCTTCTTTTTCTTCCTGATGTCTCCTTTCTTGTTCTTTGTTTTCGGCTTATCGTCTTCTTTCTTGATCATCCATAATTTCCCTTTGCTCATATTTTCCTTCCTGTCACTTTCTTTCTTGATCATTCATCCGTTCTAACAACGCTGCTAGCAAGTCCTGTGTTTGTTTCTCTATACTTCTTGTTATTGGCATTAACTCACGACACGTAAATCAGTTAAAAATAAAGTTTACTATACTATTATGTCCATAAAATGTATTTATAGCGTCTATTTTAATGATGGAATGTTCCAGAAAAATCTCGAAACAGCTCTAGGAAGTCTTACTTAGACTCTATACTACTTTTGTGTTGACAAAATTTACTTATCTCCACTAATTTTGCAATAGAATGTTCTAGAACTTTCACGAAATGTCACTATTAAGTCTTGTCTTGAGTCTATAACAC
This sequence comes from Rhamnusium bicolor, assembly GCA_029963845.1. NCBI lineage: Eukaryota > Metazoa > Arthropoda > Insecta > Coleoptera > Cerambycidae > Rhamnusium > Rhamnusium bicolor. The sequence continues at coordinate 513,764 of JANEYF010002599.1, read as the reverse complement.
ATTCCCGTTAACACAGTTTACATGGTTTCCAAATCGAATATTAGAATTTTCACGAAAAGTCACTTAGAGTCTTATTTTTAAGTTTATAACACGTTATTGATAGCGGCACTCGCGTATTTGCGGTAGTTACTAAATCGAATGTTCTAGAAACTTCTTGAAAATCCACTTTAAAGTCCAAAAATAGTCCTCAAACACTGTCCAGTAGTTTAATTCTTCATCCCACCACTAATTCCTGAGAAGAACACTGTTGAACCTTTTCGAATATTCCAGAAATTTCTCTTTTAATCCACTTCCCATACCAAATTGTTACGTGTTGCTATCCACACAAACACCTATACTCATAGATTCTTTTAATCAAAGTCCAAGTAACACTTATTCACTACTTTATTTACTAATTAACAATTAACGACAATAGATTAATGACTGTCTTAACTATAATCACAATTAACATTCATAAATCGCTATTTTCCATACATGCGGTCTAGAACATTCACGAACGTTCCCGGCCGTTCTCGTACTATCATCTATTCGGTGTACATAGTATAGTGGCGTAACAATATTATTTAAAATGAGAAAATGCGGCATGTGGAAAATGTTCTCGACGGCCAAGTTATTGTTATTACTATCTCGAGGCCTCTAAAATGACAAATGAAGACATAATGCAAGCTTTGTATCTTAAAATAAGCAACCGCATGATAGCGATCATAATTATTAAACATGACTTTTTGTCTCTTTACAGATGATTTTTTTATATAAATAACCTCACCTAAATCAATTCGTAAGTAACCATAGAATACAATAATATTAGAATCTACTTATCTTAGGCGTACCTAAATCTGACCATTACCTTATTCAGAAATATGCGATAATGGGGATTTCTTTTTATTGTATAAGATTCTGCACTACTTATGTAACCAGTATCCATAAGTGGTGGAATTTAAAAAAAAAATTTAACTACAAAACAAATTATAAAAGTTTGGATTAATTTAAAATTGCCGCCAGTTAATCAACCAATGAAATAATACGCCCTGCGATATGACCGAACCTGTGTTGCCATATTTATTTTATTTAGGTATTGTTTTGGTACTTAGCTGAAAACTATTTAAGAATATTTGTGATTTTGAACGATTTCGTGACATTGTACATTAATTTTTATGTTTTATCAAGCATTTTCGAGACTACTTTAGTTTGTGTACAAAATAAAAGTGTTTACGTATTTTTGAACTTAATATATGTATAGGTAGATATAATATATAGGTATTTTCAATAATTGTGCATTTCTTGGTCTTTTTTAATAAGATTTTTACTCCACTTAATAAATTGCGAAGAAAATGATTCTGTTACTAATTTACTATTGTTATTCATTATTTATAATTTAAATTCTTACTGAAATTGTACAACTTTTTAAGAGATTTTAATAAAATGCACTCTGCAATACTATTCAAATAAAATCATCATAATCAGGTGAAAGTTAAAAATAAATAAGAATGATTATAATAATTCAATTTCTGCAAAAACTTCTTTTTCAACTGGTCTCATGAATTTTCTCGGAAAAAAATATCTTTTATAGGTCCATTTATATAGTGCATAATATAAAGAAAATAAAATACTAGGTTGATAGTATAAAAATGATGATTACCAAATCACAAATGCCTTAAATTTTAAACTGATCCCAATGACCTCGAAGGGTTTGTGTAGATGTCGTTTATTTTCAATTTGTAGTAGCTTCAGAGAAAATATATACATAGAAAATCCGGAAAATATAAAAGTGTGGTAGCTTAGTGTAAGCCGGCACAAGAGTTCTAGGGTTGTTATATGTTCATGTCAATAAATACTAACAGGGTTTTAGCATTAAAGCCTTTGAGTTCCCTTTCTATAGAGACCCGTGTTAACCATTCATTTTAGAAGAAAAAAAGCTTTGATTTTAGCTGCTTTGATTAGGAAAGTTTGGGAGATGCAAAAAGGTGAAAATAAATTTAATTTATAGTGAACACATCGGGCAAAAAATTTTAAAAAGCTTTTAAGATAAAAGGCAAATAATGTTAATTTTATATACATCGGTTCTATCTAGTTAAGTGCACATAAAATATCTAAGTTACTATGGTTTTTAGTTTATCATTAGTTACATAACATAAACTCATTAATTTGTTAATTGATGTATATGTTACGACTAAAGTGTGAACTTGGCTATTTATAAATTAGCTGGATAATATATGAACTAAAAGGTACTGTTACACGAGCAATTTTTATAGCAATTAGTTGTTGGGCGACACACTGGAGCAATTAATGGAGCAATATTGCCCAACATTGTGCGATTTTCAACAAGTATTTCGGCAACTTATTGTCATATTGTTCTACATCGTTTATAGTTGTTCGTATTTTTAGGTCGACTTGCCGTATATCCATCGTGTTTGGAAAATTAAGGGCGATTATTGTTTCCATCTCGCTTGCCCATATACCTACCTCCGTCATATTCTGTGACTATTTGCTTTGTGTTGTGCCGGTGAAAGATTGCAAATTGTAAAAAATGTGTGCTTCGTGGAGCAACATTCATAACTCTCAAATTGAATCAAATACTCAGATGCCCATCACTCCAAACAATAACGCTAATCCCATTTCTTCTCAGCCAGTTGAACCCTCCTCAATAAACGCGGACACCTCTCAAAATCAGGATGAGGACTATGACAACAACGTTATGTTGATTAGAACAATTGGAACTATTGGAGGTACATCTGAAACTTCTTCAACTCGCGTGCAATACATAACTACCGATAACTATACTGAAACCTGTAGCGATTCTAATTTATCTATATAAAATGAATGTAAAATAAATGCGTCTTTCCTCAACTTTTCTATTACTTTATAACTGCATATATCTTACCTTTATAAATTCACGTAGAACTTCAACAATAGCCCTGCACACTGTAGGTATGAACTTTGAAATACAGGAATTGGAAACTCGAAATTAATACATTAAACTTCTGTATGAATCTCCAGTAGCCAAAAATCTGAGAGTTATTGCCAATTTTGTCATCACAGGAATCGGATCTCTCATATTAGTGGTTTCTTTTGTAATTATGGGACCCAATTTGTTCACAAGTAATTCAAAATCACTTCGGGACATTCGTCTGTTTCTTTTCTTTTTTCTTGTATTTATTACATGCATAATGATAAAAGCACTTGAAGCGACGAGATAAAGTTCATCCATCACCGGGAATAGTTGCTCTACTGAATTTTGCCGTGTACACATCTATTGTCTAATTGCTGAATATTCACAAATATCGGTGGGGATTATTCAGCAACTTATTGAGGAACAGTTGCTTGTTGTTGTAGTTGCTAGATGTTGTCGTGACGTAAAAGTTGGCAAATATTGCTAGCAATTAAGCAATTTTTATTGCCCGTGTAACAGCACCTTAACTAAACTTGAAACAACCAATGAAACTAAAATAGCTTGTTCTCTTTGGATAGTTTTTAAACTACCCAATTTAGTCAAGCTAGAGTAAAAAAAATCATTCCAGTACTTAACACGAAATAGCCAATGCTTTGTCTAATATATAAACTAGCCAACTATTTCTCTGGTTAATTTCTATGATCCAACTAATTTTATGAATACATATCACTATAAACACTGTAAGCAAAATCACAAGTGGAAAGAAAACAACATAACTCTATTAAATTAACCAGAGAAATAGTTGGCCAAAATATTAGTTATTCTGTATTACCAGAACGAATTTCTTCATTCGAAGTAGATTAAATTGGGTAGTTTACATCCAAAGAGAACAAGCTATTTTAGTTTCTTTCATTATTTCAAATAAATTAGCCAAGTGCCTTGGTTACTTTATAAAGGATTAGCTAATATTGTTAAATATGCGTTTTCTATCAAAATAGCCAACGGTTTAGTTAGTTTGTATACTGTCCAGCTAGTTTATAAACTAGCCAAGTTATCCGTAATATGTATATTCCAATAGTGTTTATTTTATGCAAAGTATATTTAGTGATTTAACATCTCCTTTAATCACGAAAGCTGATTTAATAATTTTAAGGGCTATATCTGTAAGACCCTTTACATGTTCAAATTTATTTGTAAATTGAACAGCAGCGCAATGGTTCTACTTTAAACAGTGCAATGGTAATAGAATAAATAGAATTTAGATAAGACAGCAATTAATATTAGTGATTATAGGATACTATGATCTAATATAACTATACATAAATAAAATTTTACGCTTTCATTAGTGAAACGCATATGTTTTATAACATAATATAAAAAATGTCAGTGAGGCGAGATCCTTTGATCCTTTTAGATTTATAACATCGCAAATATATGCTTAAATTTTGAAATATGGAAGAACTATGTGCAACTTTCATTTTCATTATGACGAATCATTGTAGAATTCAGTAGCACATTATTTGATACGAGGGATAATGACGACTATATTATACAGGGTGTCCCATAATTAAGTATCGCAATGAAACTTCTAATTTAAGGACACAAATTTTTATTTATTTACAATATTTTTTTAATTAATATTATTTTAAGTTTGTGTTTTAAGTTCAGAAGGTCATCAAGAATAAAAAAATAGATGGTTATTTATAAACATTTGTTAAATTACGTGCTTCATTGCGTAAAGAGATATTTTAAATGGCTATACAAAACAATAATTGAACATAATGTGGAATTATTTTTGTATTTCATTATTGCATACCTATCCTGTATTTCAATATTAAAATATAAATAACTCTAAAACGATCATCTTTTTATGCAGTTTTTAACATTGGTGCCTTTTCCGTTTTAAATGTTAAAAAATGAGACAACAAAGTTATAGCGAAAATTCACTCTCGCCCCCCTGTAACTACCCCAACAAATCATAATATTTAGATAAACATTTTACAAAATAATACGTAACATTATGAAATTAATAAATGGCCCATATTTAATTTTTGCAACGTTTTGAATTTGTTGGCAAATAACTATACTGTACTTACGCCCTTTAAGGGGTTGTAGCTCCCTTATAAATTGATTTAAGGCAAATGTTTATATACAAAACCCAACTTATTTTTTCTAGTTCTATCACACCCTTAAAGGAGGGTACTTAATTAGGGACACCTTGTATAAAATAATCCAACAAAATAAAGTTCTAGCATAATTAGTAGGGATGGAATAGATTTTGGCCAGCATACCGGATTCGAAATTTCAGCTAATACACCGGACCGGAATTACAACAGATGCCGGTACTTCGGTGTTTGACTGAATCGGCCGGATTTTCCGACCAGCCGGAACACTCGTTTTAAATCGACAATTATGGCTGAACCAGTCAAGCTAATAAAGTAGCGGTAACGACGTTAATAATTCAGTTGAGTCATTTCACTGCAAACGAACACGTATGCTATATAAGATGCACTATAAATACTATTCGTTATGTCAAGGGGTAAAACTAGTTAAATGTGAACCTATAATAATGAAACTGTTGATTTTTACCAGTACAATAATTCTATACAGTAGCGAATATAACGTATGGGGCCACTCACAAAATTACAAGCGAGACCCTTGAAATGGTATAATGTTATTATACAGGGCGTTTTAAAGTTAAATGTACATATGATGCCTTTGGTTAGAAAGAACTATGATGGTTCTAAATCACCCATCATTAATGTGTCCATCGTTCTTCGTTACTGAGAAAGGACATTTTTTTGATTTTGGCCAAATTTTTCTTTAGTCATAACATTTGGCCCACCTTGTATAATCATCGGTGCATGCTTGGTACGTATATTTCACTTATCTTATTTGACGAAGCTCAATATAAACCGAAAATAAAATCCAGGTCCGTCATTATAAAAAACTGCCATACATTCAATTTCATAAAAATTTGACAGTTAAAACGTAAAAAAATATTTTGATGTTAAATTAACAAAAATATTTAACTTGTAGGTATGTACATTTAACTTTAAAACACTTTGTATATTATTTTTTCACATAATGAAATAAATACCATTTCTCATTATTTATCATTATTTTTTATTATTTTATTTTTACTGAACATTTTTTAGCGCATGAGGCTTTTGAGGAATAATAAATAAACAAATTTTAATACTTTAAACAATAGAAAACTTTTAGGTATGTAAAAATCATTAATAAAATGTTTTAATGTTGGTTTAAAACTTATGACGAAATAAAAATCCGGCCCAACAAGCCGAACCAGCCGAATTCAGTATTACTGTCGAGATTCTGTTCAATCCTTAATAGTTATATAAAATGTCCAAAATTTCAAATTACTTTTTTAATTACATCAGTTTTCTGATAGGTATGATTTTTTTTTGATATATATTATTTTTCGACTAGGAGTTTATATTTGGATTAATCTTGTAGTAAAGCGGTCACTTACCACCTTGCATATTTTTTACACAAATAACACCATCTAATAGTTACAATGTGTCAGCCATATAGAATAGAACACTCAGTTATATTTAAAATATTTTATTGAAACTTTGGTATTTGAATGTGTATGTTGAAAAAATAAAACGATTACAATTTTATGAACTTACAGCTACAAAATAATATGAGTTGATATGGTATGCAACGTTATGCTTTGTTAACCCTATGAAGTCTGTTTCGAATTAAATGGGTTATTTCCTTCTGTGAGACCTCATCTAAGGTTACTTGGACCTCATGCCGCGGTTGCTCCAATTTCATGGAAGGACTGAGATAAATGATTTAGTCGTTAGCTTATCAAGTACCACACTTGGTCGACCGGATAAAAATTGGGTGATTTTGCTGGTGAAGGAAGAACCTAAGCGTCGGATGCGTCTACTTGTTATATTAATAGCATAGGGTCGAGCATTGAATTACTAAAAACTGGATTACTAAAGTAAAGCAACAAAATCTAATCAATGTAACTCTCAGTGTTTAGTGTGCTTGGAATGAATATTAAATGTTATTTACTGCTCTAACTAATGTCACCCCACATTACAATTTGCCCAAAAAGAGCAGTATTTCGTTCGAAAGGAGTGGATGTGTGTTCGTGTTTTTTTAAGAGTGTAATTCCCGCTCGTGCAGCTATGTCTTTGGATTTAAGGGTTTTTTAAATTATGTGGTGTGTTTTATGTTGTTTTTTTATGTTTTATGCAAAATCGTAAAGATCACCTTTCTCCATGATATCGGTAAACTCTTCGGCGTTAATTATTTATAAACAAAAAGTGGTCATCACTAAAAAAAAAAAGTATTCGAATCCGCGTACCAATTTACTTGCTTTTGATTTTGTTGAAATCGATGAGGTCAGTGGAATAATATTAAAGAAAAAATTAAACTAAAACACGATAATATCTAAACCCAATAGGTCCAGCCAACTATGCCATCGAGTCGGACGTGGCATTACAACCATTTCCTTAGACTTTATTAGGGTCGAGGCTGGGATTTGAACCGAGGAATTGGCAGATAGTAAAACCAGCTACATTCTTGACTTAACACTACGATATCGAGGTCGGTAAGTTCTGGGTCAGCTTATCTTATTGTTTTCAACTTCGATGTGACAAATCTATTGTAAGGGTCTATAACTCCAAGAAAATAATCCTCCTGTGCAGTTGTTCTTCTATTGCCTCCTGTACCTCTACGTTAATGTCCCTGTTCTTTTCGAACACGCCAACACTTATTAACGGTTGTGGAGGGAGAAACAGTTTTATAAATTGCAAGTTGAATATTGTATCTCTTATATCGGATTTGAGAAATGGGTTAAATCTATCATTGATATCAAGACCTTTCTAATTTGCTTCAATAAATTATTGGCCCTTGTAGCAATATTACAAATAAATCTATAAAATGCTACAATTTATAAGTCTCGACGTTTTTCATCCTCTTAAGATATTTATTTTTATATTGCTTTTTCTTCCGATCTAAAGTATCATTCAATCTATCTCAAGAGGAGCTATTAAAAACTCAAAACCTTTCAAGATGCCTTTTCTACAAAAATATCAGATACGAGATGAAAGCTGAACGTCAATCAATAAGAAAATTTTACGCTCCCATCACCTACTTTTTAATCCTTTAAGAAAATTCCTTGAAGTACAATTATGCCTCTGATTAAAATCTATAAATCGTCCAGACTTTCAGACAGGGTAGAACGTTATATTTCAGGTGATAATGAAATAAAGATCAATTCAGTTTCAAATTAAAACAGACGTGGATAAAAGATCTATTTTTAGCGATATGGTAATATTTCATTTAATAGTAACGCTTCTTAAATGTATTAATAATTTAATTTTAAAATCACAGAATTATTCCCTAACATTTTACCTTATAATTATTTCCACTAATAGAACTGTATCCTATACTTATTTCTCTTCCTGTCTTATTACATTTTTTAGAACAAACTTTTTTTAATTAATCATGTCTATTCAAAGACACTTATTTTTTTCCTCTAAAATATAAAAACCCTGGACAATTTCCTCTGACTTCGGAGTTCCGAATTCAATCTCTGATCGACAAACAGAGAATTTTTCTGAAGCAAAAATTATTCCTAGAATACTCGAATATTGCGTCTATGTAGCCCCTCCTGCACAAAGTACCTATAAGTACCTTCAAGAATACAGGGGGTTGTATTAGATACCTTTGGTTTGTAAACTTTTTTCACATAATTTACATATTTCATTGCTCATAATAATATTTAAACATAAATAACTCAAAAACGTGCACAGCTTGTCACAACAGAGAATATGGCATTTAAGAGAGAAGTTTTCCAAGGTGATCCCCTGAGTCCTCTCATCTTCAGTATTTCATTGTTGCAGTTGTCTGTTGGGCTGCGCCAAATCCACGAATATAAATATGGACCACCCAGCGACCAGAGGCATAAGGTCACCAATCTGTTTTATCTGGATGACCATAAATTTAGTGCGTCCGAGAGCGTGATCGAAGAATATACGCGGGCAATTGACAGGGAATTAAAATTGGACAAATATGAATACTGTGGAATACTGTGGATGCACAGCTCGTGGACGGAAGCATCCGAAGAGATCGATATATACCTAGGTGTATAACAATGTCATATCCAGGATGTAATCCAAATAAAGGATTCTCTTTGCAGTAGGTACAGACATCTACTCCGAAAAATTTGGTCTTCCGAACTTTCTGGGAAGAACAAGGTGTCTGTGGCTAACATGTTTGCTGCTCCAGTTCTGCTCTATTGCTACGGAGTAGTACAGTGGACAGTGGATGAGCCGTGTCAATTAAACAAAGATGCTGACAAGATGATGAATATTCATAGAAGCATTCATCCTACTTCTTAAAATTTTATAGTGTTTCTTCCCGATCTGTCACATTCCAAATTTCATTCTCTGATAAGGATAAGAAATTCCAAAACATGAGTGTCCATACCTTCATCATTGTTTCCTTTTTTTAGAGTATACGTCACTAGTCCCTATTTTATTAATATATTTATTCCGCTAATAATTTCAAACTCCTAGGTATAATAATTTTTAATAATTTATGACTAAGGCAACAATATTATGAAACATATGTTACCATCACAGCAAAACGCTGACTGGTATTTATTATAAACAAACGCAAACTGATTATAGTTTTGTATATTAAAAATGTAGTACATAACTTGGTGGCAGAAATATTTGCCATTTTTCAGCCGCCAGTTGTATAAAAAAGACATATCTTTTTTTAAAGAGCGTTTATATAATTAAATTAACTGATATGTATGTGTTTATTTATACATCTGTAATATTGGTTCCATATATTACAGGTCGTTAAACCAGGACTTATGCGGAAAGTCGGGATTTGTCGTATATAATTTATGGGAAACTAAGCACGTGTTCCCCTACTCCACAGTTGGCCTTGCTACGCTACACAAAAATAGTTTTTTATGATAATAATAAAATCACTTTTAACAAATGTATCATACAATATTTTTGGTAAAACTGTCATTTAAGAAAAAAATGCCGTCTGTGGGGTTGAACTCCCAATCTATCGCTTACGTGTCCAATTCCAATTCCAAACAATTTTATTTTTAATTTTCATATTACAAAAATTCCTCAAATATTCTGCTTCCAGAACCAGCCAAACATCCACGTGCAAGTGGCATCGTGGCAATTGAGAAGCTGGATGAGGACGGAGTTCGGGGGGATTGAAAACAATTGAACAAAACAAAAAGGTGGGGTGCCAACTCCCATTGTCTATTCGACAATTTATTTGGCTTTAAAACTAAAACAGTGCGAACAAGAATAACATTGAAAAATAATTAATGGTTTTAGTATTTAAACTCAGAGTTAAAAAATCGGCGCGAAGCAAAATTTTGATTGCTTTTGAAGGAACAATTCAAAAAACCCTTCTGAACGCAAATCTGAAAAGAGCGGCTAAGTTTGATCCGCTTAATTTCTAATTTAAAAATAAAAAATTTTATGTATATATATATATATACATATACACATACATGCATATATACACATATACACATATATACATATACCGGGTGGACACGAGTCAATGTACGCCCCCAATATTTTGATTGTTTTTTAATTTAAAAATTTGGTTTTTGGTACATATAAATTAGACAATAATGGGCTACTTTTAGACTAACAGGAATGAAAATATCACTTCCGGTTGAACCGGAATTGACCAACTTTTTTTTGTTAAATAGAATGACTATATTTTTTTGATGGATTCTCATTAAGTATAAATTTATAAGTGCAACAGTTTTTTTTAGATTTTAAAAATTCCAAAAAATAAGTGAGATACGAACAATTTTTTAATTTTTTCAAAATGGCCGCGTCAGATGAATGCGATGTAAGAAAATTACTAAGTAGGCTATGAAAATTATTAGTAAGGTTGTAGACTTCTCTGTAAAAAAGGAAATAGTTGTTTGAATTACTGATATTTGATTTTTTGTTTTTCTTTTTTGGAATGTCCCTCAGTTCTTGGTACAGAAAAATAGCAATCATCGAAATGATTGGTGGGTTCTCGCAAACCATTGGAACCGCAAAAGGCACGCTTTTTCTTTCCCTTTCATCCGCTGCCCTAGTGACACGCTACAACTTACACAACAGACGTAGGGAGCTCATTGCTTGTCTTAATCTCTGACTCTCCAAAATATAGAAAATACGCATTTTTTACATTTTCAGACTATGGCCTCGCTTGTGACTTCACAAGGAATTCTCTAAAAATGTAATAAAACTTGTCAGGTGAGGTTTTGCAACGTAACAGAGTTATGTAGACAAACGAAAACACTTTCTAACAGACACAATTGGGCACTTGGAAGGTCAAAACAAGACTGATACTGAAAATGTCCCACCTTACTTTAATATGCTCTTAAAAAAATTTCCGATCCATCATAAAATTCATTACCTGGCAATATAATAGTGTCTAGTTCGCACAAAAAATGGTATGTATAAAAAATATCCAAGTCCTAGTTGGATATTTTTCCAGTTACTAGGGAGGTATTAACAATATAAAAACAGTAGTATAAACTATGTTACAAAAAATGTGTCGGTCAGTGTAATTGATTTATTAGATAATTTTAATAACCCTGATTTAATTAATAATCATTTTGCAGATTCCATTCCCTCTCCTGTTATTAATAATTGCTATCTTGCAAAACTTAATAATTAATTTTTCGAGATTAATAAAAAATTGATTTCCAGTACAATTTGATCATATGGTATTTCTGGTAAAATGTTTCAGTTAAGTTTGAAGTCTATTTCACGCACATAGTAAATATTTCATTTCAGCTGGTAAGTATCGCATTTTTATGGAAAACTTATGTTGTAAAGCCAATACCAAACAAACGGAATCCGAAACATTTTAATGATCTAAGGCCAATAAGCCTGCTCTCAGTACTACTAAAAATCGCTGAAACGGCATTGTATGAACAATTAGTGCACTGAAAGCAATCAATATAATACCATATAACCAATCATGTTTGTGAAAAAAGCATAGTACTGTTGGATTTTACAATGATCTTCTTGCTTGGATGGAATCGTCGATAAATTGTATGTCTAAACAGTTCAAATGGCCAAATATATTCATACCCTAACGACTTAATTTCAGGGATACTCCTGGGCTCTGTTCTTGGACTTCTTTTTTTTAGTATATCCATTTCTGATTGGCAAAAAGTGCCGATATACCGCAGTATGCAAATTTATGCAGACGATGTTCATATATATTGTAGTTATTCAATCAACACTTATATCGATCCATGAAACATAATAAATTTTGATTCATTCGAAAAAAATAACTGATGTAAACTTAGTTTGCTAATATTAAAGTCAACAAATGCAAACATTCTTTTCAATAAATAAAATTTAGATTGTACAATACGTTTGAATGGATCATATCTAGAAACTGTAAATTCTGTCAAACATTTAAACCTGATGATAACAGATAATAAACTAATGTTCGCTGAATAAGTGAAAAATAATCTACGAAATAGTCATTATAGGTTAAAACATCTATTTCAATTTAAATCTGACATACTGCTATTCTGCTGAATGCTTCTGTAACTTAAATATGTATGTATTCAATGTAAATTAATTTGTCTCTATGTAAATATTTGCAGCCACGGTAAATTTTACAGAACTTGATATTTTGCCATAATTTATGTATGTACTTCACGCAAATTTAATTTAACGTCATTGTCATTTATTTATCCTTTTGAGTTTTATTAAATTTAATAAATTTCACCCAGATCGGCATAAATGCTGTGTTCCTAATAAGCAAAGATCAGCTATTGCCCGGCTGACAGTAGGTTGACGCGTTACTTCCCTCTAAGCTAAAAGCAGAAATACGTATCGGTAGAAGTTTTTAAAGTGATTGTTTAACTGGTGAGTACCTTTTGTTTTATTTATTTTTGATTTTACTGAACATAATAGTTGGAATTAAAAATAACATTATTGAGTCAGTCACACTGAACATAATGTGCATATTATCTTTTTTGTAATCCAAGTTTCAGCGTTTTGGCAAATAGCCGGAAAAATAATTGTTTAAAAAGATATATCTTGTACTTATCTATCATAAGTTTTGTAAAAGTAGTAAATAATAATTAGCAAAAGAATTTTTTCAGCGTTGTTATTTTTTCATTCCACTCTATATTTCAAACTTTTACCAAGAAGAGGAAACCTAATTTATTTTTATTTTTAAAACATATAATTTTGCTGTATTTTATCATTTCCAAGTAATGTTCTAGAACATATTAGCTGTAAAACTCTACGTTTAAATAAAATGGAATTATATCGTTAGCAGTCGTTTCTTGATAATGTGCTTCTAAACGACCATTAATTATTTCTGTTGCCATTCTTTTACTGATAGGAAACATTTACAAAATCAGCTAAGGAATTTCAAAAGGATTATTTCCATCCCGCAATATCTTCGATTTTCAGTCTCATATAATTCAAATGTAATTCTCATATAATTCCAATATAATTGAAAAATAAGGTGCATGAATTATTTTTCTTAGGAATAAACTTACCTATCACCTTCCAACAGTATACATACATTATGCTAAAATTTGCATTTGTCGGACGTGTTCTATGTTTCATACGATTTTTTTGGTTAAATAATTTATTATTAGTGTTACACATAACTTCATTTCGTGTTTACATTCAGCTTACGGTAAAAAAATTATAGACATAAAATTTATAGAAAATGGAAGCAGTTTTAAAAAATCCAATGTCAAGTGTCAGCAGAATAGTAACTAATTTACATCCTGTAAATTTTTAAGGTTGCAGATAATACAGTGCTTACAGTGGTTAGCAGAATAGCAGCATTAGACTTTAAAACAAAAATTATGATATCTGAATTACTGGTCCTATCAAATTTAAATTATTGTGATACATGCCTAATAGTAGAAGATAAAAATAAATTACAAAATTGCAAAATTTATTTATGAAATTTATGACAAATATTCCTGTGTTTGCCTCATATATTTATCAACATCAAGTTTTAAAAATGCAAAAATGAAGATTTGTTTACTTTGCTTGTATATATTGTTTTAAAATTTGAAATCATTACCTGTTTATATGGTAAATTGGTAAGATGTAATGGAATTCATGTGCAAACTCTCCAATACATTAGATTTACCACACCATCGCCCATCGCGCGATGGTGCTTGCTTCTGCTCTTGTTTCTCCTACTTAGCACCACTTGAATACAATGACCTTCCAGTTGATCTGTTTGAAATGTCTTATCATAGATTTATCTTATACAACGCTTAAGCAAATTATTGAAAATTAATTAAAGATAATAACACTAGAATCAATCTGAACCTCTTTTAAACTTTTTTGTGTCTTTTTTTTATATAAGATAAAAAAATTTTAAAATTTTTTTAGAGATATTTATGTTTCTTTCATGTCTAAACTCTATTTTTACTTTTTTATGCGTAATATAAGGAAGTATAGTAATCATGATTTTTTTTCGATCTCGAGATTTTAATTGATATATACGTTTTGAACCCTCTTGAATCCATTCTGACTATTTTGCGAACGATGTCTGTCGGTTCGTGTGTGTGTGTGTGTGTGTGCGTGTGCGCGTGCGTGCGTGCGTGCTTGCGTGTGTGTATGTGTGTGTGTGTGTGTGTGCGTGCGTGCGTGCGTGCGTGCGTGCGTGCGTGCGTGCGTGCGTGTGTGTGTGTGTATTTGTGTTTGTGTGTATATTTGTGTTTGTGTGCGTTTGTGTATGTGTGTGGCCACGATAACTCAAAAAATACTAATGGAAGACCTCCCAAATTTGGCAATTAAGATACTCAACAACATTTTAGGTAACACATTAAATTTGGTGAATATGGTATCACCAGAAGAGACATAATGAATGAAAGCAGAAAAAAAGGTACAATTTCGAGGAAAAAAATTAAAATATTTTTATTGCACTTCTGGACGAACTTCGACGAATTATAATGAAATAACATAACTTTATGGAAAAAAATCTGTCGGCATGTCTCTAGTATCGCGATAGCAGTCACAGTTTTTGAGATAACGCTCTCAAAAATAATGATAAATTCGGTGAAGAGCAATACTGGTCAGCTGAAAGGAGGTTTACGGGACCCAAACCTTTTCAAATTTGTCTTTACAAAAAATATTCTTGATGAAAGATTATAAATCATGTCTACTAATATCAAGCTATTAAAGTATATTTTCCAAGCACTTAAATATAGCTGATGTAAACTGGAATTTTTTACACATTTGACCTCATAAAATGGGGATAGTATAAATTTGGCTGTTTGACATTTGAAATGTTTAATTTAGTTACAAAAATGTCAATGTCAATAAGAAGAATTTATTAAAATATGACGTGATTTATTATTGACAGTATCGAACGCTGAAAATTAATTAATTTAAAAATTTTAATCAAACATTAAAATTTAATTGAGGTAAGTGAAGAATTAAATAGAATGATTTTTTTAGACCAGGATGATATATACTGATATAAGAAAGTTATGTGCTGGACACATCAGATATTTAATCTAATGATTACATAAATCTACATATATTTAAGACGTTCGGGTTTAAGGTTTAATTTCAGTTCTGCACCTAACACATGTGCTGTGTTTGTACTTTTAATATTTACATTAACAATTGTATGAATTTGTGATACACAATAAATACTTCTACTTTATTCCGGTCTATTCTATTCTATCCTGTAAGTCATCTTTCATTCTTATATATCACGTGAAAAAAATGACCTATCCTGTACATCAGACCAACATTGTCTAAATTCAGAATTCTTCTAAATAACACTTAATCTCATGCAATGAAAGCCAATGAATAGGTTTGGAACGTCTGGTTATGAGGCTCAGTTGCGATTTCATAAAACAGTGTGAAAGTACTCGAACAAGTCAAGAGTGAATCTATAAATGGTAGAAAATGGAGAAAAGCTTTTGTTCTCGTATAGAACACTTAACTCTTGCTATGGCATGACATGGAAACGCCCCAAGCATATCAATTCTCTCCTAAACGTGGTTCTATGTAATTATGTAATGTACAGCAGATTTCCAATAATAATCTGTATACGACCCAAAATAGTTTATTGTATCTAGCATAAAATTAATAAACATTGAAAAGCACAACATATAATTAATTACGTGTAGTAAATGTGTATCCATTTAATGAAAAAAAATAATGTATATATATATATATATATATATATATATATATATATATATATATATATATATATATATGTATATATCTATATATATATATATATATATATATATATATATATATATATATATATATATATATATATATATATATATATATATATATATACTTATTTATATTGAAATAAAAAACTGTTTGCAGATATTAATAATTACATTTAAATTAATTAACATTATCAAAAATAAAAAAACCGTCTGATGGCATTTTAGAAAAAGGATTTTGTTTGTATTCTTAAGAACCATTAATATTACACATTAAAACATACCTTTTGGTTTTAAGATTAACTATCGTTAGTTCTGAAAAGATTTGTTTTTCATGTACAAAAATCAATAAAATAAAGAAAAAGGTAACAATCAAACAAAGCCATATTTGACGGCTAACATGCAGAAACAGGAAATGATCAAATATGTGACAATGATGCTAGTCAAAAGCGTCCGATCAGATTGATCGATATTATTTTTGATTGTTGTTGAGATTTACGAAATCAGGCCCTCTCTTTATTTTTCGTCAAGGAACTTAGGTTTTGGTATAACGCATCAACAACGTTAGTCTGAGATATTAACAGTCACATGTAATGGACTTCCTGGCGCTGTCTCTCTCGTTTTATTATTTTGTAAACAAAGAATGCTTGAATTGCGTACGTTGTAGATTAGAAATAAATTTGTGCCGTTACGGCATTCTTTTTGTGATTTCGATTATGTTTTTAAAAGTTTTAGTTGTCACTTTGACAGTTATTGATTTGATTTAGGATATACATATTTATGTTTACTTATAGTCATTTCATTGTCCTTTCTGACATTACCTGCCATTGTTTCAGAAGAGTAAGTGATGTATTTACCGTTCTAGAACGGTAAGTGAAACTTACTGCCACGAAAACAGGTATTGTAAATACATATTTACGTAACAAGATCGGAAAGTAATTATTTACTGGGCGAGCTGGCAGTTTTCAGGGCGAGCGCCAGTGAATTCTAGAAGCCGGCGAGACCAGTAAAGAAATTTTTCAGGTGTGTTACGTACAATATTTTTTTGCAACCGTTTTTGTTACTTTCAAAAACTTTTTAACTTGAAATTTTTTGTAAACAATATTCTTAAAATTCAACTGACAGATGTCAGACGCTATTCTCTAGAGTGCTTAATTAGGTATCTATCCTATTGTTGTCAACCAAAAATGACAAAGGATCGGTAAAGACTTTACTGATCCCTCATGTCACTTTACCGGGCTAGACCAGTAAGATATATTTTCCACTCAAAAATTGACCAAAAACAGTTAACTTTCTAAATGATTGCCTAGAAAAAAAGTTATTTACATTGTAGAGATAAATTCAGTGGAACATTTATATGAAAGTATTAATTTTGCAGTTGTCGAAGTACAGTGTCATCAGCAGAAAATTCCCTTGAAATAACTTGATTATTTTAAAAAGTTGTGAAAAAGGCGTAAAGGCTTACATTAACAATTTTTTTTGTCTCCAAACTTTGAACCAAAAAAACAAGTTCGTATAGCGTTTAAGAAATATGACAACTTACTGTGTTTTTTTAAATAGAACACCCTAGATTTCGATGTGTCATGGTATTTCAAGAAGTTTTTGAAATATTTGGATTTTGGTACTAAAATATCGTTAATGATTTTGCTAAACGTAATTGCCTTTGAAACCAAAACTGCTGAATTTCTGAAAAAAAAGATGCAGTTTACTATTTCTTAAAAATCGGTATGGTTAACTCTTCTTCATCTTTTCAAAGGCAACTACGTTTAACAAAATCATTAACGATATTTATTACCAAAATCTAAATATCTCAAAAACTTTTTGAGCTAACCTGTCACGCTGGTATTTTCGAAATCAGAAAAATGAGAGAAATCTAATTATTTTAAAATATATGGGGTGTTCTTAAAAAAAAACAAAGTAAGATATTTCCCAAACGCTGTGCGTAATTGTTTTTTAAATCATAATTTGGATTCTTCGAAAAAAATTAATTATGATGATCTTTACACTTTTTTTGGTAATTTCAAAAATAATCAGGTTATTTTAAAAAAGGACATTTTCTCGTGATGACGGTGTACATAGGTTGTCGATGATGACCTGTATGTCGATGGGAACTACAGCTGAAAAATCAATTGCTGTAATTGAGTTTCTTTCCTATACATTCATTTTGGTTTGCAGGTAGGTGTAATTAAATATATAATTTCTTCTTTTATATAAAATATTTTTTTCACATTTACTTATAAAAAATGCTGTGGCAAGCTATAATAGCTTTCATATGTAACACTTTTAAAAGCTTTGACCTAATTAACGAGTGAAAATCAGACACTTGTTATCTGACTTTAGTTACCATATACATGGGGTATAAAAGAAAACATGACATGAAATAACGCATATTTGCACGTGATTTCCACGTAATATTTGAATATTGTTCTTGTTGAGATGTCACATGAAAATCAGGCACGAATTTGTGTAATTTCATTTGATACTTCGATTACTTATAAATTTTTTACGTGCCGAACTAAAGTACAGATATATGGATAGATATTTATCATAAACCTTCAATAAATAGAAAATGTTTTCCTGAAACGATCTGCATTAGTGATAACAGCGTACTACCCAAGGAATTCTTATCGGCATTCCCCAACCAATATCCATTCCACAAGCTAGTAGATAACGCATATTACGACAGAGCGTTTTTAGTGAGTAAAGTAATTAAATGAAATTCTTCGTACTCCAAATGGACATTCGTTTTAATTTTAAAAGAAAAATATAATTATCTGTAATCAAATTAACGATGGAATTTGTGAAAACAACTGGATTCATTAATGAAGGTTGCTTAGATTTGATTATTCTATTATGCAGACACTTCGGAGGCTTCATTAAGAGTTATTCATTCTGAACAATATTCTTAAAATACCATTGCGATATTTTATTCCAACGTATTGGAACGAGACCATTCCAAGTTTATTTTTCATAATTATAAATGTTAATATACTTGCTATAAATTTAATTTTTTGCGTAAGTCTCATTTGATTTTATCGATTGCAGGTAGCAGGGCCAGCGTAGCGGATGCGTTACGAGTGATATATTGTAAAATGTCACGCCCGCCAAGAGGCATCACGGGTCTGAAACTTAGCATTGCTGATACGTCAACGTTTTTGTCTATGCAATATCCCCTTTCGAACGACTGACTATCGGTTACCAGCGGTTGTCACCGGTCGCAATTCTATTTAAAGTGTTCTGTGTTTTAGCTATTAGATTCTAATTATAAATGATTTTTTATTATGTTTCTTTATATTCTATGGGTAATTAATTTTATAGGCATCACTTTAATAAAAAATAATATGTATATTCCTAACTCGTAGCTTACGCGGAAGATTACTAGAAAGACCTAGTCTCCTACTCCCGAAGGAACAGCTATCATGCTCATAAATGATTTGTCATATTGTTAATTTTTTAATTGTTTTATTATATTATAATAACAATATTACGCTGACATTCAGTGACTATCTGACTATCTTATATTTGAATCTTATCCTGTTTATTTTAGCTGGATTCTGTTCTTTGAATTAATTGTAAATACAAGTATCTATCATATTTCTTCATAAATAAAATTATAAGTTTTTATTTAGGTTATGAGTTGATGCGTGAATACTAACAGGAGGAGGACATTTCCAACAGTTAATATGTTTTTTAGACTATTTTTTATGCTTAGTTCTTAGTATTAATAGTTTTGTCCTCACTCTTTGCAATTTGACCAAAATTTCAATTTTATTATTTATTTGAAATCGTCTCTTAAATATGTTTAAACTGAATTCAAGAAAAAATTAAATTTGGTTATCAATTGTTTTTTTTTTTAATCTCATAAATATGTCGATCTTCTCAACAGCATCAGCTTATTAGTGCTCCAACTTTTCTGTTATTTTGCCAAATAACTTCTAAACGGTGCAAAATAAGAAAAAAAAATGCAAGAAACCAAAAAATTTATGAAAAAATCAAAGAATTTAACTAAGTAAAAACAGTGTCGCCGTAAAAAGACGTTCGGAGAATTCTAAACAATTCGTCACCCCTAAAAAGTATCACCCTGTAGATTGTTGCAAAAATCGGTAAAGCTGTTTTATAGAGACTATAACAAGTAGTATGTACAGCAAATTTGAATCAATTATCTTTAAAAATGTATAAAATACATGGAAAAAAACAAAAAAAAAGATGAAAATTCAATAACTTCTCTCTCTCTCAGTAACGAGGCATTTTAGGACATACATATTAGTGCACCGTAAAACGGGGAAAAAAGTAGCTTCCTTCTTGAAAAAATTTTTTTTTAAGGTACAACCACTTGGGACCTTCACAGCATGATAGCCTAGGTCCTTGGCCATCTGTAATGGCCAATTACAACATTTTTTCGGAGGTCAAACTTTTTTTATTACGAAGAATGTCATAAATTTGTCAAAATTAATTTTTCTTACTTTTTCACACATCCCTCATGATATCTCCGGAACCAATCGAGATAATTGTAGGTATTTTTTTTTAATTGATAAAGGAAATGTGGGCGAAGGTCACTGCTTTAATTTCGTTTTTTATGGAAAATTTAATTTTTTTGTAAAACTAGGTGAAACTGGAACGTTTACCTTCCTTGCTGTATTTTTTTTCGGTAAGCGAAAAACTTTTTTATTTTAAGGAATTTTGTCATACCATATGTGTATGAAATAAAGCTTACACTTCAAGGAAGTTTTTTAAAAAAAAGTCAGTTCTCTAAGACTTATAGTTTTCGAGATTTTGTTTTTTAAAGTTACGAGTTTTTCGATCCTAGATGCGCCTCACTGCGGCGCCACTCAAGTGTGTAGAGTGTAGACTATTGAATACAAGTAATCTTATATTATACATATATTGTCATTTAGAAACAAACTTTTCTTTGTGTAATGTGAATGCGAATTAGTATTATTTTTATTGAGTTTTTACATATTATTTAATGCTTAACAATGGAATGTTTATTTTATGTTATCAGAATTAAAATCAGGTAATACAATTCTGGTAAAATCTGTTGATACTGATGTCCTGATTTTGCTTTTACATTATTACTGTGAAACACCAGATATGTCCCAAAGGAATATATTTATACAATTAGGACATAGTAAGAATATACATTTTTTGTCAATTAACAATATTGTGGCAAATTTAGGAGAGGAAATTTGCAAGAAAGTATTAACGATTCATTGCCTAACTGGTTGTGACACAACTAATGCTATGTATAAAATAGGGAAGAAAACGGCATTCTATGTTTTATATAAAAATTTAAATAATTTAAAAGATTTAGAAAACCTTCCTTTTCTGTCAGAGGATAAAGAGATGGAATTAGGGGTAAAATATACGCTTTATTTATATAAGAATAAAAACAAAAATATAAAATCCCTGAATGAGATGGGACTTAACAACAAGTACAAATCGGCCAGCTTCTGAGCTGCCTCCTACTGACCGTGCTTTTAGACAACATTTAAAAAGGTAATAATTATTTTTCTAGATCGCCCATACTTATTAAAAAAGAAACAAAACACCTACATGTAATTATTTTCTTTTTAGGTATAATAATATAATAATAACACCACATGAAATTACAACCCTCTTTATCCCTGTAGGTCTGGAATGACCTTGTGTGGGAGAGGGCTACAGATTTAGAGACAATGGACACACACCCAATGTCCGAGTATACTACGATTAATCTCTCTCACAGAAAAATCCCAGTTCCTCGACCGGGAATCGAACCCGGGACCCCAAAGTTTTGAGGCAAGTACATTACCTCTAGACCACAGAGCCAGGTGTCTGTATCAATTAAAAATTTAGTACAATAGCCATATACAATACATGCAGATGGAAGATCCAACTCGATACGGTTGGACATTTGAAGGAAATGTTTGGAAGGCAACTTTTTTCTAGTCAAAAATCTGTGCCCGATATTGTAAGGCAAAGTTTGTCAATAAGATGTTCCGACAGGGTCTGTAACAACAGATGTACCTGTTTTGCTCAAGGTTTGAAATGCTGCAGTGAGTGCAAATATGCAACCAAGGAACTGTCTAGATATTTTTAGATTCCGACGTTGACGATTTTTAAAATATTTTAAATTTATGTTTTAAAATAAATAATTATTTCGTATTTTTTTTTTTAATTCAATTTTAGGTTTTAATGTATAAATATAATGGATTTTAAATAATGTGCAATGTAAATAATGATAAGTAAAACCTAAGTGCTTATGAAAATAAAATTTATATTAAAGATATGTCAAAAATAATACTTAATAGTATGCACCCACAACACGCATAGCACACTGATTAAAGCACAGTAGAACCAGGGGAGATATCCTGCCCGCAGATACTTAATTTCAAATAACAATAACTTGAAACGTACAAGTCGCAGAGTATTGCGTTTTTTTTTAAAAACTTCCTTGATGTGTTAATTTTATTCCGTATGCATATACTGTGGCAAAATTCCTTAAAACAAAAAAGTTTTTCGCTTACTGAAAAAAAGTACTGCAAGAAAAATAAATGTTAAAGTATTACCTAATTTTATAAAAAACTAGGTTTTCCATAAAGACTAAATTAATTCAGTCACCTCCGCTCACGTTTCCTTTATCGACTAAAAAAAAAAAACTTGATTATCTTAATTGGTTCCGGAGATATCGTGAGGGATGTGTGAAAAAAGTACGAAAAATTAATTTTGACAGATTTATGACATTTTTCATAATAAAAAAAGTTGGACCTCCCAAAAAAATGTTGTAATTTGCCATTTTAGATGGCCAAGGGCCTAATCTATTATTCTGTGAAGGTCCCATGTGGTTGTACCTTAAAAAAATTTTTTGAAACGTTTGTCGGTTTTTCAGTGTACTATATATAAATAGAAACTTTTCGTCTTGAAATATTGTAAGAAACAACCTCCTGAAGTTTTGGCTTGTAACTAATTAACACCCTGTATATTTGAAGCAGTTATCTCGACAAATTAATAGCAAACACAAAAACTTTTTTTTTTAAATTTCCACAATGCATTAAAGAATTTCAGTTTGCAGATATTCCTGATATTACACACAGCAGGTATTAACAAAATGGGGAACTTATCTGGGAGCGGCTTTTTATTATAACAAAAATTTTCACGTAGTTTTAGAATTCGACCCAAAGGGGTTCAAAGCTACCAAGGAAAGTCAAAAGCAGTTTGAAAACCGACACGTTGAAGCAGATTTTTGAGTTAAGTGTAAGAATTGTACTTCTAATTGCAAGATAGTTCTACCTTCTAAGCTGTCATTTGAAATAATTGATAACGTAAATATGGCATTACAAAATTTAATGGATGCCTCTGGTGTTCAAGCTGCCCCAAAATTTAATGTCTTATTAAGTAGAAATCTCGATTTTGCGCAACTAGACCACATTAAGCAGTGCTTAAGTGATGAAAATTCCATAAGTAATCTCCAGCAGTATTATGCGTATGCGAGTTTTACATCTCTGGATGTAGAACGTTCACATTAAAATACGATGCAATATTCACAAAGAAGCGTACATGTTTAAAGGAGACCACTCTAGAAGGCATCTTAATGATGCAGGCGTTTGGGCGGCGGACCCAATCTTTACTTTGGACCAAATAAGACAAGTAAATCTGTTTAATTATCTTTAACAAATTAGTTATTTCATACATTAAGACCACTGGAATTAATACCAAAGGTTCAGCTTTAAAATTATGTACCTTGTTTTTCATTAGAATATAACTGGTTTTAATTTTGAAAATAACATGCACTAAATATGTTTACATTAATTAAGAACCTAATGAAAAATTTGTTTTAAAAATTAACGAAAGCAAAGACAATAAGCAATTCGTTAGTTGATCAGCTAATCACCAATAAAGTTTTATTCTTACAGTACAACATTATTATTATATTAGTTCATACGTTCCTGCGTGATAATATATTCATGACATTCACCCTCACTCTCACTTCTCACAGTCCATCTATAACTGTATTAAGGCAGCATTATCAACGGGTTGCCGACATAAATCACTTTTATACTTGTTTTATTCATGATGGCTTACGAACCAATTCCGAAAGCTGTGCAGGCATCATTCCTCTGAATACACCGATAATTAGGACGACCATTTCGATCGTGTATCCTGTGTAGAGCACTTAGAGCTCGTATCAAGAGATCGTGATATTTGGTCTGCTTTTCCCTCCTTTAAGGTGATATTTCTCTTAGTAGGTGGCGAAGACTCCATGACTTTAAATCACCTTGGTTTGATGGTCGAGAAAGACAATGACTTATTAGTTTTGACTCGCCAGACGACCGCCGCGCCGATCGGGAACGAGTAATTCCAGTATATACGACAGTCTTTGTTCTCGACAACGAATTCAATATCTCCGGAAATGTAAAACAGCACTGATTCGTGGTCTACTCCGTATGAGTGCTGCAGATGGTGATATAGTACTCGTCATGACGTGTTATAGCGTCGGTAGATTTAGGCCGGAATTGTATATGGGGCACGTAGAAGATAAATGCATGAGCGATTCCGACGCCTAACGGTAAGTCGTTGATACACTTGTACACCCCATATGCGGCAAAGGTAGACCAAGGTGTTGATGACACCATATTGACAGGCCACAATAAATAATTCGGTCTCCGACTTACGCCCAACTGACCTTAAAATTGCGAATTTCAGCGTTTATCGATAAGTCCAGTGTTTCTATCGCCTTGTAAAATACACCTTGTTGGTGTCTATCGACATGCAGCCAAAATAGATTTCTCTATTCGACAGCTCTTAGTCCAGCTTTCAGATGATATGGCTGAAACTCAATGAATTACTTTACAGAAACACCTTGGTTGGTGATGAATACGAGTTCAAGTTCTACAAGTTTATCTGAGGTTCTTTCTGCTACCATGAATAATTTTGTACCCACCCCTGTAGTTTTGAGATGTTTTATGAACTGCAAGAGGAGATACAATCTCCTGAAAATATTACAAGAATCGTGCTACGCCGCCACGCATATACTTCAATCTCAAGAGTCTTCCACCCTCCCATTGGTGATGACTTTGTGAGTATGTATCACGAGCATATCTGTCTCATCCATGTCTACGTTATTAATCCGGTAATCCAGAGGAGTAAAGCAGAACCGGTACGACCGATATATTAGCCATAGACACCTTGCTCTTTTCCAAATCTTTCAGAGTGTCTGTACTTGCCGTGGAAATAATTCTTTATTTGTTTTACATCATAGATGTGACGTTGTTGTACACTCAGGTATGTACAGATCTCACTGGCATCCAAGTGTGGTATTTCATAGATTACATTCCAGAACTCGATCTCTTAAAATGGGTGGATTATCGACTTTTACTTGCTACTATTATAAGTATTGTGCTTGTTGGTTGTGTGTATTAGTTTTATGAATTTTAAAAGGTAATGAAGGACTATCAGAAAAAACATGTCTCCGGTTCGTGAATTTTAAACCCCATAGATTTTTATGTATAGGGACATCTGAAGTCGATTGTCTACGTAACATCTATTGTTACATTGATGATTTACAACAAAGAATTATAAACAACTGCGAACAAATTAGAAATATCCCAGGGATTCTTGACTTGGTTAGGTGATCGATGGATCGAAGAGTTCAAATATGTATCGAAATAAAGGAAGGCCATTTTGATCTATGAATACATTTAAATTCAAACTCAATATAGTATCCCTGTACTAAAAATAATATAAAGTTTTATTAAACTTTGGAAATTACTCTGTAATGGAATCAAAAACACATTTTGTCGATTTTAGCCTTAGTACAAGAGTGCTCTTTTATTCATTTTCTTTCGGAGTTTTCCAAAAATACCAAAGAATGAAGAACCCTTTAGGCACTCATCTGTCTACCCCTCATAAAAGGTGTGGAATAAATGGTATGACAAATCATTAAATCGTTCATTACCTCTTAATAATTATGCCAAATATGATGGAAACTCAAACACTCAAACACCCTTATTATATAACTGTTTACTATAAATTTTAAATGAATCATCCATACATTTTTGTGACATATCCCTCATTGAGATTGAATTTTCTGATGCCTTTAAAGCTATTATTTAAAAATATCTTTTGAGACAAGTATTTTTCTCTTAACCTGCTCTACTCGTGAAGGATGTCCTTTGAACTAAAACTATATTTCACGGATGATGTAACAGTATGTATTCTATTCATAGTTCCATCAGATTTTTGTCGACCAATGTTCAATATTGACAATGGAGCTAATATTAGAATAAAGTTCTGGTTCTGCGCTGAAGTTTCCATTGTGCTGATTGGCAGCCAATTACGTTGATTGTAGAGAGTATTTGCATGACAGAATTTAACGAACGATGTAACAAAGTTAAAACAGTTAACAATAATAATACGAAATGGAATTAAAAAGCGAGTAATTGAAATATATATTAGCAATTTAAAGATTTTTAAGTACTCAAATATTAAATTTATATTCTGGTTTGACTGTAATACAGAATTTATTATTAATAATAAATCATTTAATTATCCATTTAATTTCATTTTTACAAATACGAGATGAGCTAAAATAAACACCACAATATTTTGCTATTTTAAAAGGCAACAAGTGAAGATTACCTCTAGCGTGTATAACAGTACATTATATTATATTATTCAATGATCATGTAATGATGACTATTATTAAGAGGGTGAAGTTTACATAAATTACCCTAGCGAAAAATAGCCATTACATGCGAGTAGACTATTGTACTTTATTCGCGACTATTAAATAATAACAATGTTTGATAAAATTTCGCAAAACTTTGACGTTTCAAATCAATTAACAATTCTGTGTTTTAACTAACGTGTCATGCCATATTCGATGAACTTTTAATAGAAAATTTCAAAACTATTTACTACTTGAGGAAATACATACATAATAGATACATTATTTAATAGTCGTGGACAGAAAAATTTATTGTCATTACTGAAATCTTAATTTTAAGATCTGTCAGTTAACCTTTTTATTAAATCATTATAAATAAAATGTTGATTAAAGAACATGTAAAAATTATAAGTGAATTATATTCTTAACATATTCGTCGCCATACGGGTTACTCGTAATATACAGCATGCCGTTCCGGTTAGATAGAAGAAAAAAACGGTTTCAGCGATGTAACACACTTGGCTCATCTGACGCTATTAACTACCTTGAACCATTAATTTAACAATTCATCGACGTAATCGAGTTGAATGATATAACAAATGAATAATTTGACATTTTATTAAAGAAAACAAATTGACATAAAATAACAAATTATTGAAATGTTCAATGTTCACATCAGTTTATACCATCTCAGCTCATTTGTAAAAGGAACGCTGGTACAGTTTATTACTGTAATTAAATAAGTGTTATTATTTATTCATAACAGCATGATATCCAGTTAATGAAATACTAGAAATAATAGGTGTGTTCCTTTTACCACTAATCTCAGCTAATCTAAGTTGTTTTACAGTTACACTGCATAAATAAAACAATACCTTCTTTTGACGTAGCCTCCGTAACCGTAAAACTATTTAGATTAGATGAGATTGGTGGTAAAAGGTACACCTAATGGTTACATTCGAACTTATCTCAATTATGTGGCTGCATCGCAAAGTTATACAGAGTTGTATTCCGAAAGAAAACAGCTAAACAGGAAAATTTTTTAATATATTTTCATTTAAATGAGTTTGGTATGTTAGAAAACGTACTATCCACGTAATATTAAATGAAATTAATATTTTAGCACAAATTCCCGTAAATCGGGAATCAATGTTTTTAATAAAAAAAAAAAAAAAAATTAACGTCACCTTTTTTTGAAACGAAACGTTTTGAGGTTTGTTCGTAGGAACTGACTTCCTTGAAACAATTTCTAGCTGTAATAGTTCTGTTATTGAAGATGAAAACACCATGGTTTAAGTATATTTGTTCCAATTCGCAAATTACACATAAAATATGATTTGCAAGAACATCTTGTAAGTTGTTTGTGTAGTAACATTATTTATGGCATGAAGCACTTAGCTTCTTTCCTACATCTAACAGCAAGTTGTTTACCAAATCATTCCCTTCATTCTTGATACATGTATTAATTACATAAATTATTTTCAAAGAGAATGGATGAAATAATAAACTAAGACAAGAATTCTTGCCTTAGAGGTATATTTCATGAAAGGGATAATCCTTTGAGACATTATCTGACAAGCGATTTATGGGTCTTGTCGCTTGACAAAAGAAATGTTACAGATCATGTTGACAGAGATAAACCATTTAATCCATCGCCTTCGCGAAATCCACCTCTTGATGTTAAAACGAATATTTTTTATTTTAAATTTTTTGCGATTACGAATTTAACACTGTTATTTTATTCCTAGCATTATTTAAAGTATCTTTTTAGAAAATCGTATCATATAATTTGTTGTACCGGTTGTGCATATATAACTATGTTTTTTATGCATTTAAAACATGTATATAGGAAGCGAATTTGACTTTTTCCGACTCTCTACTTTTACGGGTTTTGTTCTGTGTCTTATAGCACACTTAATATTCATATCAATCATATCTGACTTCTTTATTTAAAGGAGATTTTAAGCCCATGCTTTTACAGTAGTCTTTGAGGATGGGACATGTCGATTTAGAAACAAATTGTTTTTGAAATTTTTTCTGAATCGTATGCTCAATAATAATATAATAATATCTCTTTAAATGGTTTAAAATTATATATCTCAAATATTTAATTTTTAAAAATTCCTTACAAACTATAAATAACATTAATTTTACAGCCATTTTAACATAAAAAATATTTTCAATGCAAAGCTAACAAATTTAAAGAATCTAAATTTGGATACGTTGGCATATTGTTAAATTAATGATTTTGTAAAAAATGCAAGTCATAAAAAAAGTGAACTTTAATTCATAAAAGTATTACATTAATATTTCAATTGCATAGAACAACTTGAATATCTACCACAAAACTATTTAAAATTTTCGTATTTACAGGGTAATCATAATTAAGCGACTTCCATCGTGGTGTCGATATAAAATACAAAATATAATATAAACATTGGCAAAACGGTGCTTTTAGTAACTTTTTACAAGAGTCATCGTTTTGGAGTTATTTTTAAATACGTAATGAGAGCATTTTAAAACTAAAATTGTTACTTGGATTACAAGTAAGGAAACTTAAAGCTTTAATTGCTGCCTGCCTCTGATGTGCCTTTTTTAATGTATTCTCGAGCGCAGATTTCTATTGTGTGAATTTCCGTCTGAAAGATGGTGGGAGTTCGGCCTAGGCTTTTGATAGCCTACATCTGAGCCCATATGCTCCTACCCCTACCCTTTCCTCCATCTTTAATCTATCTGTATACCAGATAAGGGATCCGTTTTCAAATTTGGATCCTCCATAGCGCCATGTTTGGCGATCAGTTATTACCACTTCACATATCCATTCAAATTCGAGTCTCGCTGGGATTGTGTCGATAGGTTTGGTCGTTGAGACTAACTAAAATTCATTTAGA
Organism: Rhamnusium bicolor; assembly: GCA_029963845.1. NCBI lineage: Eukaryota > Metazoa > Arthropoda > Insecta > Coleoptera > Cerambycidae > Rhamnusium > Rhamnusium bicolor. The sequence goes on along the minus strand of JANEYF010002599.1, from coordinate 484,101 downwards.
ATACTCAGATGTCCAACCAGATCTCCTGGTTTGAATTTGTAAAGGAGCAGATCAAGCCAGACTTCCATAGCTTATGTTGGACAAGTTCTCATTGCTCCTGTGATTCCCAGACACGCTAAACATTGCACTTTTAGCAACTTTTTTTGTGCTATTTTCTCTTCTATTCTTTGCCATCCTATTAGTGATGCATAGGTAACAGTGGGTCTAGCAACTATTAAGTTTGACCAATAGATGATTTTTGGTTTTAGACCTCAAGTTTTATCAAAGAGCACATCCAGAGGGCCGCTGTTATTCTTTCAGTAACTCTTGTCAGGTGTTTATTCAAGGTGACTTTTTAATCTAGGATTACACCCAGATTTTTACCTCATCTGAGAAATCAACTTTTACACCATCCCTTTTTGGGGCTATTGAGGAAGGCTTCCTTCTTTTTCTAAATGGTATACACTGTCTTGCTTAGATTAATCTGAAAACCCTCATACGAGCACCAAGAGAATCGAGAATGACGTTGAGTACAATTTACATTAGGCTTAAGATCATCTCCTTATTTTTGCTTCTTATGTTATAATGACTAGGTCATCAGCGTATCCTTATGTCTCCAAAGTCGCTTAGTTTAGTGAGAAGTTCATCAATAACTATAGACCAACGCAAGAGTGATAGGATCCCTCTTTGTGGACAGCCCTTGATGGATGCTACTGTTACTGAATCCCTTTCCATTATCGCCGTTATTCTTCGGCTATTAAGCACGGAGAGTATCCATCTCACTTTTCAAGGCTCAAAGCCTTTCCTTTGGGGAAGCAGCTCTTTTTATTAATTCATGGGAGGTATTATTAAAAGCCCCCTCTATATTTGTGAATATGCAAAGAGCTATTTATTTTGTTACAAACGCCTTTTCAACTCTATTTACAAGATTATGTAATCAATCAGTTGGTTTAAATATCACTAGTAAAATAGTTAAAAAATTATTAACATATTTAATTTAGAAAAGCCAAATCCTCCTTATACCATTACAACCCTCAAAAGTCTGGAAATCGACAGTACTTGCAGAAAGCTACATCGGGAACTCTATCGAAAATAAAATGAAAATCTCAATTAATATCCTGGATAAAAGTGGTGCATCTGGAACCCATGATATCAAGACTATTTGACATAGAGATAACACTACTATTTAATAATATAGCAAAGGCAATAGAAAACGAAAAAAAAATGCATACTTAAATTATAGAATTCGAACTGGTAGGTCAAAAACACTATGGAAAGATTTAGATAATTTAAACATTCATTCCAGTAAGAAAAAGGACATTGGAATACCTGTAGAATTATATAATGTCAATAAAATAAATAATTTTTTATCGAATCTGCAATAAATACACTATCTGGAAATTTAGAGACGATCAAGTCATTTTAATTAGTACATTTAGTCACTAAGTTTGAACAAAATTTTTCGTTTGCTTTAGTAAGTGATGACGAGGTTTCTGAAATAATTATGTTACTGAATAGTAATACCTTGGGATATGATAAAATTAATTTAATAATGATTAGATACTGTTGCCCTTACGTTATAACTTTTTATCACGCATATAATCAATTCGTGCATATTAGAAAGTTATTTTCAAAACCTCTGGAAAATTGCTATGGTTTTTTCTCTGCCCAAAATCAACCAGCCAGCCGATTTCAAACACTAAAGAAAAATATCTATTTTGCCTTCACTGTCCAAGGTTCTTGAAAGAATACTATCAAATCGTCAGTTAAAAATTCACCTAGACAAATATGACATTGTACCACTGACTCAATCAGGTTTTAGAAAAATATTATAGTTGTAGTACTGCATTATCTCATATAATTAATGATACACTAACAGTATCAGATCAAAATGAATTAACACTGTTAATTTTATTAGATTATACAAAAGCTTTTGACTATATCAATCATGAGATTATGCTTTCAATATTATATTACATAGGTTTAGATCAAAATCTTTTTAAGCACGATCTAACAAATTGACCACAAATAGTAGTACATAGTAATCACTCTTATCTGGAAGGAAACTTAAGTCGTGGAGTGCTACAAGGTTCTATTTTGGGTTCCCTGGTTTTTCTATGTACACAAGTTAATTTCACAATAAGTTAAATACATGCAAATTACACTATTACGCAGATGATACTCGACTGCACAAATCTCTTAATCCAGCAAACATATTAGAGGTCAGTGATACTATCAGTTCTGATCTAAATGTATTAGTAAACTCGTCAAAATATCATAATTTGTATATAAACCCAAATAAATGTACAATAATGTTATTTGGTAAAACTGCATTGCGCACGCATTACCCCAGTAAACTTGTGAAGTTACAGACATCCTGGAGAATTATAAAATACAGCCGAAATGTGAATTCTTAATGCAAAGTATATAAATCTTCTGCAAAACATTATTTTAAGGTAACAGATGTATAGAAAACTGCTACTTCTCCAAGAAGCTTATTAAACTAATTTAGTTAGAAGTCTTCTTCATAGATTAATATAGATGGGTGGTAGTTATCTTTATACTATTATTAAATATATGATTTTTGTAGTACTTATACATATCGCATTATTGATATATTATTTAGATTCAGTTAAACTTCTTTATGTAACTTCGTTTAGTATTTGTCAACACCTTTATATAAATACTCTAGACAAATATCTTTTTCACTCCTAGAGTGACATGTTTTATATAGGTACAGCATACATCTATCTACTTTTCTTTAATGGCGACCAACTATGTGTAAGAAACAGACATATACTTAGGGGTGAGGGGGGCACGTTCGGTGGTGCACCTAATCCAACTTTTCAAATAACTTTAGAACGATTAACAATGGCCAAAAAATTATATCGAATAAAAGTGTGTTTTTGGTGACAAAAGGTAAGTTTATAGAATAATTTTGCTTATGTCGTACCACTACCTAGGTTCAACTTTTTCTTTTGTGGAATTTGAGATGAAATAACCACAGTATATCTAATTTTATTATTAGTAGTCATTAACCTGTATTATAAAAGGGGCGTATCAACATTTTTTAAGAAAATGAGCTTTTACGCCTATTAGTGTTATCTATCAAAGAAATGTTGTAGAAAAGGGCGTATGATTCCCTGTCTTATTTGAACCATAATTTGACAATATCATAATACTGAAACAGAACTTACATTTAATATTCAAATTACAACACTTTTTTTCAATCCTGAAATGTTGTATTTTTGTTCTTACGCCCATTTTGCATGATGCCCTTGATTTGTTGATGATAAAAATCTGTTGAGGCACTTTCGACCATGGCTACTAGGTCAGATTCGGCCAGTGGCCGTAAGTGCCCCATCGAACAAGAAGGTGGCGTGTCTGCTTGACGATTTTATTTTAGATAGTTCGAAGCTACTAGCCAAAAACCAACAGAGCTAACATAGGCGAAGGCACGATACGTCCGGCTTTGAGACAAATTTTGTCAAAGGGCGTGTCAGAGAAAAGCATCTAGAGTTTATGGTGTAAAGAGGCAGACGTTACAGTCGCGTATTAAGAATATTTTGAAAGAAAGCAGGTATTGAATGGCTTCGTGGTTTCATGAAAAGACATGTAACTTTAAGTTTGCGAAAATCGGAGAGCACAAGTTTGGTCAGAGGAATTGGCTTCAATAAAACAAGAGTCGAAAATTCTTTTTAAATTACAAGAACGTTTCGAACAAATACAGATTTACCCCTGACCGAATATTCAACTTGAACGAAATGGACATAATTACGGTTTTAAACCCACAGAGAGTTTTCACTCCCAAGGGAAAAACCAAGTTGGTCCTTTATGTTCTGCCGAGAGAGGGGAATTAGTAACCTTTGTGGGAACAATCAGTGCTACAGGAATTACACTTCCACGTATCTTCATCTTTCCGAGAATTAGAAATGTTGAAGGTTATTTAGAGGACGGCCCAGCATTAAGTATCGCTTTCGGAAATAAGTCCGGGTGGATGACGCGTGACTTATTTGTTAAAACTCTGAAGCATATTGTAAACCACACCAAATGGAATGCGGATAACAAAATATTGTTACTGATGGATAATCACGAGTCACACACAACTCTGCAAGCTGTTTACTATGCCAGGGCCAGTGGCATTGTTTTTCTATCTTCCGCCCCACACATCTCATAAACTCCAACCTCTTGATGTTGGGGTTTTCGGCCCATTCAAAAGTAGATGTGCAGTTTCTTTAAATGATTGGTTGTTTAGTAATCCTGAAAAAACAATCACTGAAAGACATACCTAAACTGACAAAAAAACCATTTTTGCAATCATTTTCACCGTCCAATATAACAAATTCATTTGAAAAACCGGAAGGTTGCCCTCTTAATTTGTCCGTTTTATTTTTTAAATGATTAATTACTATTATAATACCAAAAATGCCGAAACTACCCCATTTGGTGGCCTAACATAATCTTACATAGGGTACATTCAGCCTATGTGTAAAGGTTTTTTTTTAATAACTAACAGAAACAGTTGCAAACTATTGTATTTAAAATAACGTGCTACAATTTGTAGGTAAAAGTCCAACTGACACTCATATCATGTAATTTATTTAAAACAGTATTTATGATTTATTACGCCATAAAAAGCATTGAGGCCGAACGTGCCCCACTTTCCCCTACTGTCGCCGACATTGTGATGCTGATAAAAATAAAGTAAATAAAAATGTGAATTTAGGAGATATTGGTCAATCTAATTATGATACTTGTGGTTTAAAACCACTAATAAAGTAATCACTTGTATGTTGACAGGTTAAATCACTCAAATTTGTGTATCTAGAAAAAAGTAAAATTTTTTTTTCTAAAAACTCATCATTTTTGAGGCGCGCTTATTTTTTCGGCCTACAATGTCCATATTTTACCATGAACTGGTCTGCGTTGACAAATTTGGGTACCACAATGCTCTTAAAATAAATATTACAATATTAAAAGAAGTAAAGTGTGAAAGCCTGCGACTCCTACATTTTGTATAAATATTATATCACGTTGCAAAGTGCATGAGAATAAAACCATGCCGTCGGCAGCTCCAGGCAGCAAAACTCTCCGCGATAGAGACAGTTAATAGAAGGAGCAAGAGGTGTCCATATACGGCCTGCAACAGATTATCAAGAGATACATTGCATAGCTTATACACTTCACATTATAACCATGAATTGTAACTGCTTGAGAACATATTTAAGATGTTGTTTGTGGCTGACATTCGTAATTCTTGGTGAAGTTCATAGTCTTCCCATAAGACTTCTCATAAAACGTTTTACTTCTTTAAGAAACCTCTTTAGCACTTCTTGTAGAGTTTTCTGATTTATTGGGACACTAATATGATAGATATAAAAGTTGTCGCGACATCATTAACATTTCTTGAAGAAACAAAAAAAGATTTAAAAGCCATATAAATAGTTGTGTAAATAAGACTTTCTGTAATTTAAAAAACATATATGCATGCAGAAATATTTTAAATAAAGACATCATTAAACTATTATGCGATGCTCTTGTACTCTCAAACTGTTCATACTGTGATGTACTATATAGCCCTTGCCTTGATGTATCCATTTCAAATAGAATACAAAGGATTCAGAATTCATGCACTGGACTGGTATGTGGTAATAAGCGGAGGGAACATATATCCCATAAAATAAAAGAAATTGGTTGGTTAAAAATGCCTAACAGGCGACTACTTCACTTATCTGTGTTCTTTCACAGATTATTATCACGAGGATTCCACCTTAGCTGTTTCATAAAATTAGACTTAGAATATATGTACAGGGTGAACCCGTGAGAATCCCACCCCCCTTTTCTTCGTTATCTTTGTAGTTAGAAAGACTTTTCAAGAAGCAAGTTGTAGGAAATTTTATGAATATTTATTGCACAAAAGTGTAATCAAACCAATTTATATCTTTTTAAATAGAACACCTTATATATTTTAGTTTTAGTTTTTTGAAATCTACGTTTTAATATGATTCCAGTGATATATACATGTTAAACAGGGTGTCCCAGATTTAAACGGACATACTCTAGTGGAAACTAGAGCACACTCAGCTGAATTCAAAACACCCTTATACTTACCGTTGAATGTGAACCGTTTTGAGATACAGGGTGTTTTATGGTTTCTGACCATAAAAAAATAATATACAGTGTGATGTTAACGACCCTAAGCGCCATATTAAAAAAATGGAGGTCAGTCCTGGATTTTTTCCAAAATTACTTAAGCTATTTATTAACCTAAAAGAGTATAATATGTATACCAAATTTTATCTAAATATGTGCAGTCATTTCAAAAATATGGCGGACTAAAGTTCTGGTCAAAAACCATAAAACACCCCGGATCTCAAAAACGGTTCACATTTAACGGTAAGTATAGGAGTGATTTGAACTCAGCTGAGTGTGCTCTATCTTCCACTAGAGTATGTTCGTTTAAATCTGGGACACCCTGTATATTTGCCTCATTTGTTTGGAAGATACAAGCTGTTAAAATGTCTAATTAAAGTGAAGTAGAAACTATAAAATGTCATATTTCTAGAAGCCTATGGAAAAATAAATAGGCGTCTAAATAATTAAATATCTATCAGTAGATTATCTTGTCATTTTCTGTTGTCATAATTTGTGTGCGAAATATTTCTATTAAATAAAATCATGTATTATTCTGAAAATGAACGCAGGACTTTACTCGAAGCATATTTTTACAGCTTGTATCATCCAAACGAATAACACAAATATATAATATGTATATATCACTGAAATCGTAATAAAACGTAAATTTCAGAAAACTAATAATATATGAGTGTTCTATTTAAAACAATATAAGTTGGGTTGTTCACACTTTTATGAAATATCATGTATATTCAATGAGGTCATCGTAAAAAAATTCATAAAATTCCCCACAATCTGCTTTTTGAAGCATCTTTCTAACTCCAAAAATAACGGAGAATAGGGGGTAAGAATTTTCAGGAGTTCACCCTGTACAAAACATAAACATAAGAAAACAATTAGCCAATATACCTCCTGCACGTAAAACCACCCTCTATGAAAGGTCATTTTTGTTTAACGTATCAAAATTATACAAGAAAATTCCGATTCATACAAACGAATATAAAATTGATAAATTTTAAATGATATTACAGAAGCAACAGGCGATTTATTGAAATAAATAAATAATTACTGTAATCAATATAAATTAATAAATTGTTTAGTACTATATTATTATGGTAATTAGTTGTTAGATTAAGTAGATCCGGAAGTTAAGTGGTGGAACAGTACATTGTACTGATCTTTGCCTCCTTTCAGTGGTGCATAATATATTAAAATTTGCATCATAACTTTTGTAAGAATTAGACTGCATTATTGAAAATAAAGACCATTTATTATTATTATTATTATCTTCGTCAATGCGAATGATGTATCCACACAAATTAATGTACTATATGCTATTGAAATGTAATGGTAATAATAATTGCAATATTAATATCAATTTCCGTTACTTTCTGATAATACACTTAAGTAAAGATTGTTTAAAATTGATTCTTGTCTATCGACTAGTAACGCTAGATTAGTTTCTGTACTTTATATTAAAAAAAAGTTGAGCAAAGTATTTTTTTAATCGTCATATTTATATTAACGTTCTGGCGAAGTTAGGGACATTGCTGTTCCAGCACTCAACCAGGACAGACACCCATAACAAGCATTCCCTCCAATATTTGCCAGATGCCGCAGCTGAGACTCGAACTAAGGAGAATAGACAGTGACTGGCCGTGTTCTGTCACCCAACGCTCTAGTCAACTGTGCAACCGTCTTGATTCTTTAAAAACGCCACTAAACATCCACGCTTTAGCCAGGATTCAAACCTGGGACTCTTTGCTCTCAAGTGTAACGTATAAGCACTCAACCGACCACTGAGCCACACATTTTTCATGTCAACGAGAATCAAAAAATAAACTGTTCTGAAAAGCGCTACCTACTTTCTACGTCGAGAAAAGTTTAAAAAATACCTATATCCCATGATAGGAATAAGAAAACTTATATTAATCTAATCTTAGAATAATAGCAAAGTCCAAAAATCATTTGAATTTTTCAATACGAAACGAAAAATAAATACATAATTTCACTCACACTGCGAAATCTCAATCTTGACAAATATGTGCTTCAAAATTATGTAATAAGTGAAAATTATTGTGTGTAAAATAGACAGCTTTGACATCATACCAACCGCGATAAATTATTTGATATTTTACACATGAATGGAAGTTTATTGTGACATTCAGAATGAATTTTATTCCCTATATTGACGATCAATAAGTATACGAGCGCTAGCACGTGAGTCACAACAATACCATCCCTATCTGGGTTGTGATAACAACTCAATAGTGTGATACCTAGCAAAGAGATATTGCGATACATTTCACTAACATAATTTTAACCATAAGAAAGATAATGAAAAAAAGTGTTCCCCACCGATAATGATTTTATCATTAGATTTCGAATACTCTTCCCTTTACTATACAAGCCATCTCTAAATGACTGAACTCACCTATATCTAGAAGCGTATCCGTAAGGCGATATAGTCTCTGAAAGATAGAGAAAAATGTTTTTTTTTTTAGCTTTCAAAACAACGAATTTTCTATTATCGTAGATTTTCATACAGTATTATATTTTGACGAAAGAAAAGAAGTTTTTAATTTTCCGAGAGAAGATACTAAAAGCCTCATGAATTATTTGTTTTTTATAATGAAATATGGTACATATGATTTATGCTACTGTTAATACTATCGAAAATGTTAAATTCGTAGAAGTTAGAATTAAGATTATGGTCAGATATTTGCTGTCTAAAAGCCTGAAGACGTACTGTTTTTAAAAATTTTGTTCAAGTTAAAATTTCAGAATCTTCAAATATACTGCTCAACACTCCAAGTGGATCATGCATGTTGATGAAGTTTCATATAGTCGGGCCGGTGTCGGATTGCAACTTTCTTCTTAAAGAGTCAAAACCATAAATAATTTTATTCATTTCCGACATAATGTGCTTATGTACGCATAGGCTACTTATTTACAACTGCTTTGTTGGATGATTGTAGAGTAGGATAGGTTAACAGTGATTCTGAAACAGTAAATGGATGTATTTGTGCTATTATTTTGAAATTAATTTAACTATTTATTTTGCATTTTCTATCATTCCTAAAATTAACAATGCACAAAGACTAAAAAATTATTTTAACAATAAATGCCACGTGCCACACCTATTAACATTAAATGATCGCAAACAATATTGTAAATTGTATCATACTGTTTAAGACCGCTGACAATTGAAGTGAATAACATTATTAGGGACCGGATTAATATTCCATTTTTCAGAGGCGGCACTTATAAAATAAATTTATATATAGTAAACATTCTATATAAAAAATCAACTAGTGTGTTTATTTATATACCTGTAACATATGCAATCAGTGGAATTAGGATCGAGGCAGAGAGTTGCGGTACTATGAGGGTATCCGGGACTTTCCAATGTACAATTATATGGAGCTTGGCAGTTCATCAACATTAAAATATTATTCTTATGTACAAGGTTATCCAACGAAAAGGCCCACCTCTATATTTTGTTTATTTTTCGAGTTAAAAAAAATTTTCAAATAAAAGTTCTAGTGAGTCAAATGAACTTTTTCAGAATTCCTGTAAAGCCAGATGGTCCCATAAAAGCGGTACAAACCAAACTTACATTTTTTTTTAATAGAACACCCTATATTTCCTTACATTTTTGAAATCTGTTTTCTTTTGTGATTTTAGATATATATTGTATATCATCATTTACTGTTTTTTATTTATTGTAAATTTTAAACTACCAGCATCTAGATACCATGTTATCAGGTTAGTCATGGATGAAAAACGCTTAATGTGACAGTCATGCTTTACAGAATAATTTAATAAATTCAAAAAGCAAACTACGTAATAATTATTATTATAACTATTGTTATACATACTATACCAAAGAAAATGTTACTCGTTGAAGATTTCTTGTTATTTTTTATAAATAGTGAACATATTGTATCGCTCTGATAAATTAAACGTTTTCACAAATAATATTACACACAAAACCACGCAGTTTGCTTTTGAATTTATTAAATTATTTTGTTTATTTTTGTAATCTTTTAGTTACAATTAAATATCGTATCATTATTTGATTTGGTGTTAAAATGCGTGTTAAACCACTTTCCACTTTGTTGTTTTTTGTATCCGTACTTTCATCAACATAAAAAAACAATACAGAAATTAGTCAAACCCCGAATCCAAAGCTAAAGCTGCGTATGCGAGAGTTACATTTTTATGAAAAAACGCTGACGCACAACCATTCCCACCGACATTGCTAGTGTCGGTGCCGGTGGCGTGATTTGAACTCGCAGGACAATGAAGAGATTATCTAGTCACACTTGCTATCTCGTGCTTTAGTCAACTACTCCATCGAGCCGATAACAACAGATCCATAGTTTTTTATAACGTAAGCTCGATCATATGTTCCTCAACTACCTACAGAGATCTTGTAGGTAATTGACACGCACATATTTTTTCCAAAATAACCGAAAAGTTCGTTTTTAAGTACATACAGTGGAATGTTACAAACAGTAAACATAAGAGTGAGATTATGCAGAAACACCCCATTATATGGAACCTGCCTGTAACTGGCGATTTTTTATATCACGTTTGCTTTGTGTGTCTTTTACATTTACTGGAATTCCTGCCCACCAAATTCGTCATACACACAAAGTACTTTATTACTGCTCCATCGTAACATAATTCAGGAAAATGTTTAAAAAATATAAGGATTTGATTCACAAATGATAAAGGTTCCAGCCGCTCTGGTAGAAATTAACAATATAACTGTGCAAAAGTCAAAATGAAACATATATTCTGATTTAACATGATACATTGCGTTTATTATTTTAAGTTTCATTTAATAATACTTTCATCTACATGGAATATGATTTATAATACAGGGTGAGACAAAAATCTCGATATACAAAATATTTTAAGAACTGTCAGAACTCTCATTCAAATTTTCCTGTACTAATTGTGCAGATTGCTCGTCAAAAGTAGGCTGCAACAATAGGCATTTAACTTCATTATCAAGAGCCTTAATATTATATGATCGACCAAGATTGGTCCGAGAAATAGAAGATATTAAAGGATCTGAGGAAAATAAAAGAGTATTTAATAAGTCTGTCATTGTTTGCACTCGAGAAAATGTTCTTGTATGGTACTCTCTGTATCTTCGAAAGTCTTTATTTCTGGCTTCCAGTGCTTCTTCCAAAAACATTCCGATAGGCAAAACAGCAGATTTTATAATATCTGCTCTATAGATAAGCAACTTATGTAAACTAGAGGGCATATTATACCACGGGTATAGATCCACATACTTTTCTGCAGTCGCTTTTGCATACTTTCTAAATGATTGTACATCTACAGCATATCCACATGAAATCGTTTGCAGTATCACATTCAAACGCTTTATCAATTGTTCATCAATTCATGTGATGGAAGATGCAAGAGCAGATTGGTCAAAAAAGCGACTGGCAGTATTACCGTCATTTGTTGGACCATATCCGGGTTTCGGGATGTCCACTAATACCATTTTTACCCTCAATTCATTTTGAATATATTTTTTTGTTTCCTCGAACTCTTTTTTGTCTTCATTTTTGCGTTTTGCATTTTTTCACATCCCGACGATATGCGATGTGAAGAAGACACTCAAAGCACCTAATCCATGCGTGTAATGTAGAAATCCCGTATTCATATTTGCTAGCATCTGAGGACTGTTGATGTTGTTGGATAAATTGCAAATCGTTCATATCTTTCGGCGTTACTTCACAGATTCCACATGTTTGACTTGATTACTCCAAACATTTTTCCACTAATCATCGTTAATTTGAAACAAGGAGAAATGATGATTTCCTGTCCCCTAATAGAAACTTTTATAGGCGATATAGTTTATATTTGTTGTTCTATATTCTGTATCTCTCGTTTACTTAATTTTGCAGTGTCTTTCTCAAATAAAAATTTTATAGGTCTGCAGAACCTAGTAGAAGACGGTGACAGGTTGTGCCATAAGATGGTATTAGTTTTATTTGCTCGCAAGTGCAAGGGTACAATGCAAACCGCAAATAAACTAGAATTCCTTTTTTGTTCTACATCATCTCCAGAGAATTTCTGTTTGTAGGTAGAGTTCCCAGAACTTTCATCACATCTCCACTTGAAAATTATTGTTAAGCCGTCTGATAAGTCATCGATTTTTTGAGATAACACTTCCTCTTGAACCGTTGCTAGTCTGGTTATAGTGTGGTCAACGTTTCACTAATTGTTATTGATTCCGCTTTAGGATAGCACTCCTTCTTTGCTTTTAAGATTGCGTCGTACGAAGGATATATATCTGCATTACGCATCTTGGCCTCAGATTGCATTAAAATATACGTATGTTTGGTAAAATGTCCGTCAACAAATAATGCAAGTGCCTCCTCTGGTGTATATTTGATAGGATGTACGGTCGGAGATTTCCACTTTTTTTAATTCTATTAGCCCTTTTTGGTGATGTTTGAGAAACTTCGTGAACTATATTTGCTGCATCTCTTTGTCCACCCAAACGAACACTTGTTTCTGCCGCAAACATCAATTCTTCTTTGGTATAATTCTGTACCATAGGTAAAACTTTTCGTCTTTTTGACAATGCCATCAGTTCTTGAAACTCTTTTGGTGGTCGTCCCATTTTGCAGCTAGATGGTTCTGGCATTGAATCGGCAGATTGGTGCTGAGGAAAAACGGTGACATTTTCATATTGCCATTTAGATTCACGCGCTAACATTATGTGGATTGAACGGCGGGATTCTGTCCATTTTTTTGGAAATTTTGCTATTTAAATTATTAATTTGTTACTTAATCGTATCTTCAATTTCCCTGTCCAGTCCTAGTTTATTATAAACATACGAAAATACGGCTGAATTTTTAGCACTTGCTGTCTTTTCTTTACGCCAAACATCAAACAATTCTCTCCGAGGCAGAGACATAGCACCTGAAATAATTCAATATTTTACATGACTGCATTTTCATGCAGTTAATTTTACTTTAGCTGTATACTAAAATGTATGATTATTATATAAAAAAATGTTCCAGTGCGAATACATGCGAAAATACATAGTTTCGGTCCATTTAAATACAAAATATGTTAAATTAATTATAAAAATTACACCCAAACTTTGTATCAACAATACTCATACTAAAGAAATACCAATATTAAACCAATATCATGTAAAAATAATACATACTTGTAGATTGAATCTTCATAGCTTTAAACCACAAAATACACTAAGGAACTTTAAGAACAGTGTGTTCACTTTAACGCATAACACAATACTAATTCAGGTAATAAATATTCCCATCATAAAACCCTTCTTTTATAAATGCATCCCCACTTATCTAAATATCAAACAATTTTTACATTGTTTTCTCAGTAATCACGGGTTCATTCAGGGTTGGAAAATGATAAAATTACTGGAATATATACCTACTTAATTTTGGACTTTTGCACAGTTAGATTGTTAATTTCTACCAGTGTGGGCCGGCGCAACATTCTACAATATGTATATTACCAACACGCATCGACGGTCATCAAACAACTAATACCTGTGAACTGTTGTGTGATTACGCAGCACTCGTGCCGTATCCCCTACGTTGACTCTGGTACCTGCGGTAGAGAATTCAATCCCAACGTTCTAGCTTTAGTAATGAGAGGTCGTCTTTCAATGTCTGTACATTCGTGTTTGTATTTAAATAATGTTCTATATATTTTGGATTCTATGATCTACTTCTAAAATGAAAAGAAAATATAGCACAAAGGCTTTAAATTCGATGTAAACGGTAATTTACTTAAGGTTGGAATTGAGCGTAGTCGTTAGACGTAAACATTTATTTTGTTTATTATAAATATTTACAAAACCAAACATATAAAACGGGCTTAAGAAATTGATACTATTCTAACGATTGTATTAATATAAAACTTTAGTTCTTATAATTAAAGGTCGTGATCTAACAATGAAAGTAAGTAGATATTTTTTTATCCGAATCTCAGATCACAAATTTTAATTACAAAATATAATTAAAAACAAAAATGTATGTTATTATAATCGTTCAAACAATTAGCAAAGTGGTAAAACTATTCTAAATATCTTATTATGCTTGGTTTTTTAATATTTATAAGAAACTGAAAATAAATACCTACTTCTGCTTATTGTGCAAAATCCCAAGTTTAAAACTAGATAAAAAAATTAAAGATACCATTTGTTTACCAATTACCCAAATCTGCTATAAATTATTTATGAGCAAAGTTAAAGATTTTCACATCCTCTTCATGTGGTAATATCTCCCTAACGGACCCATGTTCATAGGAACATTCTTTCTCAGAAATCAGCCCACGAGGGATTTTCGTAATTTTTTTTAAACGCCCTGTATATATTCAGGATGGTACAGACTTTAAGTGCAAGAATATAGCAAATTAAAAAATGGTTCAATTTCGTTAAATATGAAATACTCCGTAAAACTGTATCGATGATGCAAATCCCCGTTTAGGAATATTTCCTCCATAAATTTAAATTTGACACATTATAAAAAATCCGAAGATTTTTGTAACAAAACTATTAGTCATATGAATTGATTTATTAAGTAAAAGTATTCAAATAAGATATCAATCATTCTCAATGATTTTAATCTAAATTTCTGAAATATTTCGTGGCATAAAGCCCCTATGATAAATGTGTTCATCCCGGCACTTTCATCAAAAATAACAGTGAGGCCCATATGTTGATGTTAGTCTGTTATTCGAGACGCCTATACGCACACTGCTTCAATATTTTACACAAACAAATACCCTTGGGTATACACAGACCTAAATAACAATTGTTATTCCGTTATTCTTCTTCTCTTGTGTGTATTAAATCGTTTCGTCCTGTGAACATTAATCATACCAACAATCCGAGGTAGGTGTATAAAGAACAATATATTAAATCAATGGGGTCATATGATTTATTATAAACATAAGCGCTACAGAAGAAAAATTATACACATATTATAAATTTCAAATATGTAAATTATGATAATAAGCTTTTTAATGTACTCATTATAATTTATTTAACATATTTTTTTAAATCCTACGTTGGAATATTTGATGTGAAGCTGACACTGACGTGGTCTTCCATAAAACACCATATACTCGACCCGTGTTTCGCCACCCAAGTTGGCATCATCTGGAGATGATTATAACTAACCTTATGCTAACAAGATGTCCTATGTATATCTAAACTATTGTCATTGTTCAGCGAATCGTGACTCACTAACCAATAAAGCGGACTATCTGCCCTCTGTCACTATTGATACTAATTTTACACTTTGTAATTTCCAAGCTTTCAAATACATCCACCAGCTGTTTAGTATTTGTTACATTCCTAGTTAATCTTAAATTACCACACTCTATTACTTCCTCACCCCCTCAAAGTGAGGAAGGTATGTATTCCTGAAAAAATTTTGAAAATTTTTATTGCATTTCTGGACGAATCTCGACGAATTGTGACGATACACAAAATTTCAGACAAAAAAATTTCTGTCTGTGTGTCTGTCTGTCTGGTTTGCGATGGCAGCTACAGTTTTTGAGATAAAGTTTTCAAATTTGGTACACACATTCTAGAGATCAAGGAAGAGATTGAGGTCGTTGATGAGCAGAATCGGTTCTTAAAATTTGAAATGTCAAAAAAAATATTAGTGACATTTTTGAAACATCAATTTGAAATGTCAAATTTTTTTTTTGACATTTCAAATTTTAAAATATTAGTGACATTCCACCAATGTGACCTTTTTGAAACGTCAATTTGAATTGTCAAAAAAAATATTAGTGACATTTCACCAATGTGACTTTTTTGAAACGTCAAAAATTACCTTTTCAAAAAAAAAATATAGTGACATTCCACCAATGTGACTTTTTAGAAAACGTCAAAAATTACTTTTATTACAAACTCCACCACATCGAGTTTTTTTGAAACGTCAAAATACGACTTCTTTAAAATGTCAAAAAATTTGTCTTTTTTGAAACGTCAAAAATTACTTTTATTATAAACCACCACACGTCGAGTCTTACTACGGTGAGGAAGTTCTGATCCCCAAATAATTGACAGCGGTTTTTAAGGTTGTGCTCAAACACATATTGGGCAACACTAGATTTATTTGTTCTACCATATTTGATATGAGCCATATGTTCCTTAAATCTAGTTTGAATTGATTGTCTAATTTGTCCAACATACTTTTGATTACAGTCCTTATGGCTAATTTCGTAAATACCCGACTTTTGTTTCAATTTTGTCTTTTGGATTGCCTTAAAGTTGTTGTAGATTTCCTGATGAATAAACCACTGTCATATCTATATCTTTAAGAATCTTACCAATATCACGGGTGAATCGGGGCTCGTATGGAATTGATAAAAATTTCGGATTTTCTCTTTCATTTTGAATGGTCGAGAAATTTTGAAGTGTCTTTAAATTTACGTTTCCTAATTATTTTATCAATTAAACTTGCATAATATCCATTACATGCAGCTATTTCCTTAATCAATGCCTTTTCATTTTCAAACCTCTCCTTATTGAAGGGGAAGCTTAATAGGCGATAAACTAGAAAACTAAAAGTAGCCATTTTGTGTTGAGCACAATAGTGAGACTCCTCAGGGGTATGTCAAATTCTAACTTATTTTCACTAATTTTAATTATTAATACATTTAAAAATGGTAGTTGTCCAGAGTTTGTCAATATCAGGGGCTTTTGTATCGAACACTGCAGAAATATCATCTACATACCTAACCCAAATCTTGTGGAAATACTCGAATTCTTCTTTCGCTTGTGTTTCGAATCTGTTCATAAAGAGACTGGCAATGAATGGTGACAAAGAGTTTACCTATTGTTTCTCCTTCACGCTTTTCGAAAAAATTATCATTGAATCGAAAGGAATTTTGTTTCATGCAAAGTTTACTGAAAAAGATATTCTTTTACTACATTTTGACTGAGAATGTTTGATTCGAGTAGATCCTCAAGGTAGTCCAAGGTCTGTGGTAATCGAACACTTGGAAACAATGACCAAATGTAAAAGAATATCAAAATTTCACCTTCTTGCAACTGGATATTTTTCTCCTTATTAATGAAATCATTAGAATTAATCACAGAAAAACTAGGTGGTGCAAAGGGTAAACTTTCGAACTCCTCTGTTAACCATTTTGACAGGTGATACTGAAACAATAGGACGCACAAACTTTCTTGATTTATGTATCTTAGGCAAGCAGTACAACTTAGATACACTTAGATTAGATACATGTAACCTCTTATTTATAGTTAGTATAATATAGGTAATAGGTGTTACAGGATTTAAGTATATTTTTACTTCAGTAATCATTTTTTGTAATGGATTTTCAGAAAGTTTTTTACCATTACTTATCATATTGTCTACCCTTTCATAATAGTCCTCTTTATTTAAAATAATAACCTTATTACCCTTATTAGTTAAGTAAAAACAAACTTTTTCACGCAACCGTTTAATAATGTCCTTTGTGGATTCTCACTCTGTTTACTTTAGTGAGAAAATTTGTCGAGATTTGATTTCTGCAAGCTTCTTTGACAAATCATTAAGAGGAATAAGGAAGGTATTGAATTAAACTTTCAGCACTTGCAACAATCTCATCTAGAATGCCTTCAGAGACAGTTAATGCAAAATTTAACCACTTTCTATTTTATTAAACGACTGGAACAGGAATGATTCTCCAATGCAATGGTGTTTTTTATTTTGTGACATTTTCTTAATAAATTGTTAATTGATAAAAACATGTTCCTCTAAAAGTCACAGCATTGTTCATGTTCTAAATTAATAGTATGAATTGTGACAGAGGGTCAATCACATATAGTCCGCTCATTGGTTAGTGAGTCGTGGTTCACTGAACCGTAACAATAGTTTAAATATAAATAGTATAGCATATGGCTAGTTTTAATCACTTCCAGATAATGCCAACTTGGTTGGCGAAACGCGCGTCGAATGCAGTGCATAGTGTTTTGGTGTTTCGTGGAAAACTACGTCGGTGTGTGACATTAACAGTTTATATTTTAATTTGATATTACAAAGAGGTACTTAACTATTATATTCCAAACTAGAAGTATTATTATTACATTAAAGAAATACACGATTTAGGATATCCTTTTGGATAAGGACAGCGATTGTATTGACATCAAACAGAATATTAGGTTTTATACTCGGCTTTGTATTAAAGTTAAAAGGTCTGTGACATTTTATTAGTTTAAAAACATGAGTTTCACATTAGAGATGAGAATTAATCTTGTTCAAAAACATCATAATCAGTGATTGCTGGAAAATTACCAGCTTGTAAAAGCATTGCACAAAAAATAAATTGATAAATGATATGGTGTTTATTGCAATGCTGCTGTAAATGAAAAGGTTTTTACTTGTATATGGACCAGCTAGTGGATATACGAAGCTTCTTTCTATAATTAATGGTTTTATGTTTAAGCTGAAAAATATCCCTTAAGTTTGCATGGCATGATTGAAATCACATTAAAAATATGCTGTTGAATGAAACCAAAATAAATGACAAGATAATGGTTCCAAGAAATCAATACATCTTTTGGCATTTTTGTGACTATATTGAACAGTAAAATAAAAAGCAATTTACTAATTTTTCAACTTTTCATTATGGAAGTACATAAAATTCTTGAATGTTTATATTAACAAGCATAAAAATGCTGATATACTTGATCAGTAGACTGGGCCAAATTCCGTAGTAATTCAGTGGCGTCAGGCGCGAGCCAGTGTATATTCAAATAATCAACAATGTATTTATTTTTCGATTACAGTGCACTTATTTAGTAGTAATGATGCCAATTGTAAATGTTTCATAGTGTTTAGAAAAGTGCTTACCTTCCAACTTTGATTTACAGACATCAAAATCTCAAAGAGAAGACATGAGAATATTTGCATGAGTAACAGTTTCTATATTTTCTTCAGAGAAATGCCTTCTTTAATGTGCAAACACATTTGTGTACAGCGAAAATGATCATTTAACATCAATGGAGGTGATACTTGCAAATTTAAAAAAGTTGCAAATTATCAACTGAAAGATGTTTCTCACTGAGACACCGATTAAATCGTCACTAAATCTCTTAATAACACACGTACCGGAGACATTTGTCAAAGTTTGTAATACAGTTGATACAGTAGTTCAAGTGAATATGCTAGGGACATAAAAGAACTTTCTAATTTATGGATACTGTCCAAAACTACTTTTACTAGCAAGTAAAAATGCAGGCGACCAGGATCTAGAATTTATGCTATAATTTGCCACATGGTTACCTGTTGCGCTCGCCTTTCTGTCTACCGTTTCGTATGTTTCACGTTCGTTTTCTGCAACACCACTGAATTATCCAATGCGTAGTTAATGAATATTTTATTAAATCACAATGAAAACGAAAGTCATAAAAATATTTTCATTTTTACGACAATAACCTATAGGCTATTGGCGAGCATAACACCGATTTTACATCGTGTAGTGGATATAACATCCTTTGGAAGTGATATAAAGCAAACGGTGATTGGCTTTGGTAGTGGAATAGGTCGACGTTAAATAAATTATAAAGAAAAACATTAATAGGCTTCAATTAACAACGAAGATGTTCTCAAATATTTAACGAATATTAAAACCAAAATTTCAGGTTTCGATTCATTGAACATAAGTATGATCTTATACTGTCGTTCATTTATTATATCGTATATCACGTACTGTATAGAACAAAAATACTTTCCCAAAAGTTGGAAAATTGCGCATATAATACTATTGACCAAAATGAAAAATCACGATTACTACTATACTATACAGTGTATATCATCCTGGTCTAAAAAAATTATTCTAATTTAATTCTTGACCTACCTCAATTAAATTTTGAAAGCGTACCTTGAAATGTTTCATTAAAAATTTTAAATAATTAATTACCAGCGTCCTTCGATACTGTCAATAATAATTCATACATATTTTTTAATAATTTCTTATTGACATTTGACCTTATAACTAAATTACATTTTAAACGTCAAACTGTCAAATTTATTCTAACCCTATTTTATGAGGTCAAATGTGTACAAAATTTCAGTTTACATCAGCTTTATTTATGTACTTGGAAAATATATTTCATTGGCTTGATTTATTTATTTCATCAAGAACATATTTTTTTTCAAATGCAAAAAAGTTTGGGCTCCTGTGGACCTCCTTTCAGCATGCCAATTCTGCTCATCACCGAATTTATCATTGTCTTTCACCTTTAGAACGTGTACTAAATTTGAAAGTTTTATTAAATGCTATGGCTGCTATTGTAATACTACAGAATGCAGACAAGTTTTTTCCCTAAAGTTTGGTTTTTTTCGTAATAATTCGTCGAGAATCGTCCAGAAATGCAATAATTTTTTTTAAATTTTTTCCCCGAAATTGTATCTTTTTTTCTACTTTCATTCATTATGGCTCTTCTGGTGGTACTACATTCACCAGACTTAATGTGTCGTCTAAAATGTTGTTGAAAATCGTATTGCTAAATTTGTGAATTTTCTCATTAGTATTTTTTAAATTATCGCGGATACACACATACACATACAAGCACACGCACACGTACACACACAAGCACACGCGCACGCTCACATGCAAGCACACACGCGAACAAACACACACGCAGGCACGCACGTACGCGCTTACGCACGCACGCATGTACGCACGCATTCACACACACACACACACACGAACTGACAGACATCATTTGGAAAATAGTCAGAATTGATTCAAGAGGGCTCAAACATCAATCAAAATTTCAAGGTCGAAAAAAATCACTATTACTACAACACTTCCTTATATTACGTATAAGAACGTAAAAATCTTTATGAATTTAAAAACTTACGCCCTCTTACCAGTGCAGTTGAAAATTAGACAACATATTTTAAACTTGCAAATAAGAGATCACTTATAAAAGTGATTCGAAATTTTACTGGCTACACAATTTGGATATCGTCGAAATCATAACTGCATAAATGCTTTATTGAAGGTGATCACTGATATTCTTACTACTGATAATAACAAACTTACCACATTAATTTGACTTGCCTATTCAAAGGCTTTTAAATTATTCATCGGTTACTTTGAGCAATTTTGCAATATTTTGGTTTTGCAGAAGATGCTATTATTTTAAATAAGAAATTAGCAGAACGCAAACAGCGTCTTTATCTTAATGGTAATTTGCCTCGAGCTTTACAGTTAGTGGAGGCATTCCACATCGGGACCATTATTATTTATAATTTATATGCATCACCATGATGCACAATTTGTACTGATGATACTCAGATCTTCTTTTTTATTGGATTACAATGATACAGTTTTCTTATTTATGTTATCAACACTATTAGGAAAATTATTTGACAGTATTTGATTATTGTGTCAAGGTCAAACATGACAATTCTCTGTTTATACAGGGTGGTCCATTAATAATGGGCCATAGTTCAAGGATAGGTTCTTTGGGCCAAAATATGAGGATATAATCAAATATGCTTTAGTAAAATGTTGCTGTGGAAAAAGATACAATGTGTCAAAGTTGAAATTATTTGTTCGTTTTTTTGTAATAACTCAACAACCTCTTGACCGATCTTCACCAAATTTGGTAAAGGAACATTTTTTAATCTAAGAAACAATAATTTATATATCACATCACGTTAAACCATAGAGGAAACCGCTGTATCTGATGATGATTTTTTTTCATATGTTTCTTTGACGAAACGTTGTGGTACTTCTGACTAGAAAATCTGATAAGGGTGCCATTTATACGTAAAAAAGTACACTTGGTAGAAATTGATAACTCCAACAGTTTTCGAGGAAACTGCCGTTAAAGATTTCAAGAATTTTTTTGAAAGAAATTCAAATTAATGAAACAAATTGTATTTATTGAAAAAAGTACAAAACGTAAATAAAAACAAAAGCGTAACAACAGTGGAAACTAACTAACTCGCTAATTTTTTGATGAAATAATTGCTGCAACTTAGAGTAAATGTTCGATATGGTTTCCACCTACTTCTATGCCTTTTCTAATTCTTTTGAAAAAGATTTTCTTTCATTGAAAAATATATTTTGCTGTCCTCTAATAAAATTAGCTGCATTTTGTCTGTGGTCTCACAGTTATTTTCTTGAATTGATAGTATTTGCATAGACTAAGGACTTCATATGTCCCCACACATAAAAATCCAAAGGATTAGAATCACGACTCCTTGGTGGCCAAGCAAATTCACTTCCTAGACCGATCCATCTGTGAGGAAAGTCACATCAAGATGATTTCTAACTGCAATGGAGAAATGAGAGGAGCTCCATCTTGCATAAACCACATTCTGCCCATTATGTCTAGCATGATATCATCTAATATATCAGCAAGAGTATTTCGAACAAAAAACAGATGACTGCCCATTTAAAATTGGAGAAAGGACAAATAAATGGTCCCAATAACTGATCGCCGATAATACCACACCAAACGTTAATCTTAAATTAGTGCTGAAAATGCCTCTCTTTAACGGCATGAGGACTTTCTATTTCCCAGTAATGGCTATTTCTCCAGTTAAAAACACCTTGACGAGTAAAAGTTGCTTCATCGGTAAATGAATTGTTCTTAAAAAAATTTCGATATCTGTTGTGTTTATTGAGAAGAAATTGGCAAAATTCGAACCTTCGTGGAAGCAAATTTTGTACAGAAGTGAAGTGATATGGGTAGAAGCGTTCTTTGCGTAAGACTCTTAGAAAAGATTGTTTACTCACTCCTGTTACCGCTGATAAACGACTTGATCTAACTTGAGGATCTTCATCCACACGAACTAAAATTTCTAGTTCTTGATCTCGAGTAATTCCTTTCGGTCGTTCTACATCATCCATAATTTTTATAGCGAAATGAACCCGTCTCTCCCAAACAACGAAACATATGTTGGAAAATCTAATGATTTGGCTGCCTTCTATTTGGATATTGCACTGAGTATCTCCTAGCTGCAGTACGCCCGCTAAAATTATTTTGTGCGTAAATACATATCATATCCCTCATTTGTTCACTTGAAAAATTATTTTGTCGAGGGATTTTAATTAAAGAAGGTAATGAACTTGATAAATTAACATGAGGAACACAAGAACAAAATGAAATGACTAAACGACGTGCATGACAGAACTAAGACGTAACCAAAGCACACTTTTTAATAAACACAATTTGTTTTATTAAATTTAAATGTCTAAAAAAATTATTGAAATCTTTAACGGCAGTTTCCTTGAATACAGTTAGAGATATCACGTTCTCCCACTTGTATTTTCAGATATTCTAATCAGAAGTACCACAACGTTTCATCAAAAAAAAATAAAAAAATGCATCATCAGATACAGCTCCTGCGGTGCTCTCTATGGTCTAACGTGATGGGATACATTGTTTCTTAGATTAAAAAATGTTCATTTACCAAATTTGATGAGGATCGGTCAAGAGGTTATTGAGTTATTGCAAAAAAAACGAAAAAATAATTTCAACTTTGACACCCTGTATCTTTTTCCAGAGCAACATTTTACTAAAGCATATTTGGTTATATTCTCATATTTTGGTGCAAAGAACGTACCCTTGAACTATGAACCCATTATTAATGGCCCATCCTGTATATTTCCATAGACACGTAAGATATGATATATTGATGTTGTTTCTATCAACCTCGATCCTAAGGACTTTTACTCAGTTCACTGCAAAAATTTACATAATAATTTGATACACATTTCATGGCATGATGGTTCTCATGCCAGGGTTCTAAGCGACATTTTGCTCGAAACTGAGATTTTTATTATAACCTACTGTAAATATTTTTCTGCATATTTCTAATTTGAAAATTTCACTATTGAATAAAAGATACCATAAACTTTATTTCCATATAGTAGCAAATAATTGATACAATTTATATTTTTCGCTACTTTTCGAACTCACAAACTGAAGATTATTTATTTTTATGCGTTTTCGAATGAATAAAAGTTGCTAAAATTTATACCATATTTTAATTTTTTTATACTAAAGCATACTTTACAGAGGCACATGATTCTAAATCCAACTGCAAATGAAAGTTAATTTTCCTATAATTTATTACAATCTTGGGTAAATTTAAACGATTCTACATGTATCATGTGAGGCAAATACTAGATTATTTCGTTCCATGCGTTCTACACATAAAAATGGAACCAAACTGAGTTTTCTAGAGATTACAATCTTAAATTCCTTCTCTTGTAAAAACAGTAAATTATTACTTAGAACCATGTAATTCTCATGCAACGATTTATCATCGTTTAATAAAATAATAGTGGATTCTTTCTTGTGTTATTACTTCCTTTTTCCAAAATCCCATTATAATAATATGGTATAGTCAGCGAAACCAATATTGTGACGGGACGTCAGGGGTAAGACGCTACAGAACGTAGAGCCGATTTAACTGTATTGTTCGCTCGTTTACTTTTTCAATGTAGGTTTTTGTGCTCAGTTTAGCTAGCAACAAGTTAACAATTGTACAAAAAATTATTAACTTGAAATAAAAGTATTGATTTTAACGTATTGACTACACATACAGCAGTTGCAGTATTCAAGTTTGCTTAATATAAATTGTTACTACCCAGTAAGAACCGCGAGGAGGTATGAGCATTTCTTGCCAGGAAAAGATGGGTATGAAATATTAGTATAGAATAATGATATTATTTAAAAACCAACAAGAAAGCTTTAAAAACAAAAAATATGTTCTTAAAATAGTAACAGAAACAAATATTTTTCTCAATAAATGAACTAAAAATAAATTCTAATAATAAAGTTATTACTATAATAAAAACAGAAAGACATGTTTTTTGCCAAAATGAAAAAAATAATAACAATAATAAATAATAACATCCTGAAAAAGAATGTTCCTCAAGCACTGAACCACAAAACCACAAAAACGGAATTAAATAATGCAGTTGATATCATGAAATTCACTTACTTCAGTTTACCTCACCTCACATTGCTTCTTCCTCTGAATCCTCGTCCTTGTCACCCTCTTCTTCATTTTCAAATGAACTACTATCCTCGTTCAAATTTATTAGTATATTATTCAACGAGCGGTAATGTAGGTAATAACTAAAGCTGGCCGAGGTGGCTGGAGTACAGCCACGGTCTTGCGCTGGCGTCACACGTGCCGATTTAGAAGTGATTTACGCTGCAGTCTTATTTGAAAGGTTAATGCGTAAAGGTTGTACCTATAAATTATACATAATGTCAAATGAGCCAAAGGGTAAAAAACGACCGTACGCGGACACAGTGAATAAATTTATCGGTGAATTTCCGGATTTATTCTATGACGGATGCAAAATAATTTGTAAAGTTTGCAATCAAGACTTAATGTGCTGGCACAAAACAGATTGTCGTCGTCATATCAATACCGTGCAACATCAAAATAAAAAAAATGGCATGCCTTTGACAACTCAGTTTATGTTTGATTTGTTATTAATGTTAATAGCCTGTAATATTCCGCTACACATACTGGATAAACAACCATTTCGGAAGTTTTGGAATAAATACAATCCCCAGGTGAACTTACCAAGTCGTACATCGTTACGTAGATATATTCCAGCTGTTCGTGAAGACATTGTAAATAGGATTAAATGTGAATTAAAAAATACACGGCTCTGGTTATGTATTGACGAGACGACAGATTGTAAAAAAAATTCTATTTTAAATATTATAGTACGTGATCTGGACCCTCTTAAACCAACATTTCCACTTTTACTAGCTAGTAAAAGACTAACTGCGTGTACTGGCGAAATAATTACGCGTGTGGTGTTGGAGACATTCGATAAATTTGAACTTTCAACAAGTCAAGTATTGATGTTTGTGACTGATGGTGCCGCGACAATGCGCGTGGTATGCCGTTCTCTTCAAAGAGACAATTGTAGGTTTTTACATGTTACGTGTAAAGGGCATGCGTTACATCTTGTGGCAGAAACGATTCGAAAATGTTTTCCAGAGGAAGATGCATTAATAGCAAATACAAAAAAGTATTTCTCATATCTCCAAACGGCTTCGAGCATTTCACAGACAGTGTCCTGGTATCCCTGAACTACCAGAGCCGATTCTCACACGTTGGAGAACGTGGTTGAAAGCGGCTTTTTATTATGCTGAATATTTTCAACAAATAAAAGCTGTGATGCTACAGTTCAACCCTAACGAGGCTGCAGCTATTAGGGAAAGCCAGACAAGCTTTCAAGACGTTTCCCTTGAAACAGATTTAAAAACTATTAATAACAATTATAGAGGACTACACGACGCAATAGAAAAATTGCAAAATAGTTCGTTGTCGTTAGTGGAATCGCTGCAAATAGTGGACAACGTAAATACACAGCTACAGGCTATAAATGACGCAAAAAAATAATCGCGTTAGTGAAAAATTCGAGAGTGTATTACAGAAAGATCCTGATTTTAGCAAATTAAGACAAATTTGTGATGGTGCATCTACAACTTCGTTAAGTGAGTTTACAGATTGTTTTACCTATGCTTGTATTACATCCGTAGATGTCGAACGGTCATTTTCAAAATTCAAACATATTTTTTCACCAAAGCGAACATCGCTAACGGAGACTGCTGTAGAAACATACCTGATGCTATTATACTATAGATCTTCCCCACTTTGTGATGACAACAACCAAACTACTTAATAAATCTGCTTAAATGGGTGAGTTTTATACAAATTTTTATAAAATGTAACATTATTGTTAAAATTTATTTCCATTTATTGTGCTTATTCAAGTATTATGATATGATGTAAACATATGAGTCATATGACGGCTCTGTCGGCCAGGTGACCTCGGCCAGCTTTAGTAATAACTCACGCAGATGAGGCGAGTGCTGTAATTCATCAAGTGAGTTATTACCATTATCGCAAGTTGAATATTATACTTTATCTACGATTATAACAACAAATATTACATTGCATTACATTTTTATACACACTTTTATATTTGTTCTGCGATTTTTCGGGTACTAAATTATGTATTGTATCATCAGCTACTGGCCTTAATTCTGGCGGTGTACATAATAATTCATCTTCACTAACCTAATTCATCATTTTTGTCACAATTATTACTTAACTGGATTTGAAAACGTCGAAACCATTGAAACATGTCAAATCACCTTCCTCCCCTCAACAATAATGGACCGTTCTATTTCACCGTATCGGAAAAGAATTTCTCTCGGACAGAGCCACCTTCGCGACGCGCGTTACATCTATTGGACAGGCTAGACATGAAGGTAAAGGAGATTGGCAAGTGACTTATAATGATTCACAAGTGAGTTATTATAACTCACGCTATTTGTTTATGAATACTATTAATTGTCGAAAAGCAGTTAATTAATTAATATATAATCTAATACGAGTGGATAAAATAAATTTATTTCCACTACTTATATGAAATTTGGCAATTTTTAAATAATCATCTTCAATTGTAATTACTTTCCTGATTTTTTCTTCCCAATCTTCCTTACCAACTGTAACTGACTGTAACCAGAACAATGATGCATATTGGAAGTTGCAGATCTTCCGTAGAACAAAATCTCAGATGCCCGTTTACATCAGCTCGCTTGCACCACGCCCTAGTTAAACAGTACAAATTGATCGAATCAGTCTGAATGGATTTTTAATCTTACCGATTCGAATGAATCAAATTAATAGAGTGTTCCACCCAGCCCATCCCTATGGCGAACTAGTCCAGAGTGTCGAGACCTTGACTTGCTCGATTCCCCATTCAGTCGTGTGCTACTGTGTTAAATCGCATTGCTCCAACTCTATCTATAACTTTATTCTTAACTATTCCGGCGTATGCGTTTACTATGAAATTGTTGAGTGTGATCTTTTGTACCTATTGCGGATATTGTGGTGCCCCAATATCTGCAATTCTGACGATTTACCATTCCGTTTAATGTAAAAAAGATTTTTGAAATGTTCTTCTTAGCCGCCTCTTAAGTCACCGAAGTAATCCCCTGAAAATCCTAGAATTTTGTGATCAGTAAAGAGTGGCCCTATTGTTTACTGTGAAATCCAAATCACATTTACTTAGCCTGAAACAAATTATAATTAAAATTTCTAACTTTGGGATGGAATCAAACCATCGACCGTCGATACAGAATAACTAGCTGTAATCGCTTTATCCACTCGATTTAACTCACTCCGTAGTTTAATCTGTAAACTAAATAGTTTTTACAAATTAATCAATAATCATTATTATAACACAACTCTTGCATATGGTCACAAAACTGAATTCACCGAACGACGGCGTCTTTACTTAGCTCGTATACAACTTGAATTTAATATGGTTGTACTTTTTCTTTGTGGAAGTCTCTCCATATTAACACTCTCATCTACTTATAATTGCATAAATGAATACAAAATTTATATACTAAAACGTAAAATACAACGTTCTTTTTAGTAATTTTACAATAAAGAAAAATAAAAAATGTTGCATTTTTATTTTTCTCTGAAAATTACATGAATATATATGTCATTTATTTGAAAGGTGTATTTGAAATGCAATAATATTATGTATATATGACCTAATTTGAAATACTATATACATATACATGAAAATAAACAGAATGATAAATAAAATTGTAGTTAATGAAATAGTTTGAAATTTTTATGTTTTTATTAGGTTTATGTTCATTGGATATTTTTATGTGGTGTTGGAACATACAATTTTATTGGATAACTCTATTTTTCGCCTTCCACTCAGGCCATATAAACCCGCATAAAGTAAATAAAGAAGGGTATACACTCATAAAATTTATAGTTGATCCAATATATCTACGGAAATGTAATATTAGCTTATTTTTTTGTATTACTCTCTCGAATATTACAGAAAATGTTCATGGCCTAGAAACAAAATCATATTGCACACCATATCTAAAATATTATATTTTTAAATATGTGTTTATAATAAAAATACAAATTTCATTGTTTGTTACAAGTAAATAAGTATAAAATCCTACAAATAGCTTATTGTTGAATAAAAAAGGAATGGATTTAATTTTTTTGAGAAAAAGAATATATTAGACATTCATGAAAATTAGTGTTAATTTAATAATAATCCTTACAAAAATCATTCTGAAATGTCAAATTTTAATTTCTCTGTTATGGATGATTATTAGACTGGACCAAATTCCGTGGTAATTCAGTGGCGTCAGACGTGAGCCAGCATATATGTAAATAACCGAAAATGCTTTGTTAATGTGACAATTGTAAATATTACGTAGTGTCTTGTAAAGTGCTCCGTTTCAACTGTCCTGTACATGATCTCTGAGAGAATATGTGAAAATATTGCCTGAGCAATACAGTTTCTTTATTTTCTTCTGAGAAACGCCTCGTTCGTTGTGTACGAGTTAGTACAACATTTGTAATATAGTTTGTATACTATCAAGTAGCTCAAGAAAGTATACTAGGGACAAGGAAGAAGTTTCTAATTTACGGATACTGTCCAACAATACATTATAGTTGTTATAAATAACGTAATATCATCCTCAATATCTTGATTGTTAAATAATTGCCGAGATTCAGAGATGGCTTGTGAGTCACCAGAATTTAACTGAGGCATAACAGTGTTCATGTCATGTGATCATAACAACTGTCTTTTTTAAATATTATGTCAATAATATATCTCCTAATATTAGCAATCAATTTGTTTTTTCTGTAGTTCCTGAAGAAAAAGTGGAAAAATTATTTCAAAGATTAGATCAAATTTAAAAGGAGTTGATGGGATTGATATAAAAATGATTTCTTTTCTTATTCCATATCTCACTAGTCATATTACATTTATTTTAAACACATGTATATTGTCTAAAACATTTCCGACACACTGGAAACGTGCTAATGTCATCCCTATTGTCAAAACTAATAATCCAAATCAATTTTCACACTTTAGACCAGTGAGTATTTTACCCGTCCTTTCCAAATTTTTAAAAAAAATTATTCATGAACAATTAAGTTCATTCCTTTCTAACAATAATGTTATATCTGCTACGCAGTTATGTGTCAGAGCCCAACATAGTATCACTACAGCATTGCTGCAGGTTAGCGACGACATATTGAGGGCTTTTGATGAAGGTAAAAATATGCCTTATTCTGCTTGATTACAGAAAGGCATTTGATACCCTTGACCATGATATTCTGTGTACTAAACTTAAATATTTTGGATTAAGCCTCTCATCTTTAGATTTTGTTCACAATTATTTGGTTAATATACATCAACGGGTAATACTGGGCAATAAAATATCGAATTTTAATAATTTGAGTAAAGGTGTGCCACAAGGAAGTGTACTGGACCCCTTGTTATTTTCGGTTTACACGGCAGATTTTAGCAATTATTTACAACATTCCTTGACTCACCAGTATGTAGATGATATTCAGATCTACCATTCATTTAAATTAGATAATATAGAACTATCTAAAAAATATATTAACGAAGATTTAGTGCAAATTTTCAAAATTTCGAACTTCCACGGTCTCAAATTAAATTAGTCTAAAACCCAAATGCTTATTTTTGGTAGAAATAAAAACGAAATTATGGACAGTGATAACTTCAATATACTCGTACATATCAACAATGTCAAATTAAATTTTGCCGGTGTTTGTACAAATTTAGGATTATTTTTTTTATAACAACCTACGCTTTGCATATCATGTGTCAAACATTCTCTAGTGAAGTTATACAAAACTACGTATTCTCTGCATAGTCAAGGAGTTTCTCTCTGTGGATATAAGCTAAAATTGTACGATTCCCTCATCTTATCATACTGTGATGTAGTTTATTGGCCTGCTTTAGTATATAAGGATAAGCAGAGTCTACAAAATCTTCAGAAAAGTTACATTAGGTTTTGTTATGTGCTTAGAAAGTTTGATCATGTTTCTTTATATTACTGTGAAGGATGGTTTAAATTGGAGCAAAGGTTTTTCATGCATTTATGTACATTAGTGTATAAAATCAATAAAATACAGCAACCAGTTTATCTTTATAATATAATATCATTATTAAAGGACCAGATATTCACCAAAGAAGCACACGTCACAAAAGTTTATATCGCCTTGTTTCTACGTTCATTTAGTTATAATGCTGTTAAGGTTTTCAATTCCTTATCTCCTGTTAAAAAACATGATCGATCGTCACGACGTTTAAAAACCATTTAAAAGAATTTGTTAATAATTCTTATCTGTTATATATATTTTTTGTCATTTATTTAATGCAATGAACTGAATTTATGTTTGTTTTCTTACGAAACATTTTGAAAATGATAGATTTTGTTTGGAGGGGGGCACTACTTTGAATGACCGGGGCAGTATGTTAGGAGCACTCTGTATACGTCTCGACCTGTTGGGCCCTAATCGGAGGTTGTTGCAATGAATATTGTATTCATTGTATTTGCCCTAGATGGGGGCCTGGTGTGCCAGGGTATGTGTGGAGTGCTCTGGATGTGTTGTCTTGATTCACCTAGAGCCGGTGTTTTCATGAATTAGAAATAATCATTTAATCAGCTTATATGTTTTGTTCATGTTACGTTTTACTAATGTTTTTTACACTACAATTACTAGTTAAAAGAAATTTTATGTTCTGGAATGAAAAATGTGTGCCTATTTTTATTTTTATACTGTTTCCTTAGAAAATGACTTTGTACTTGTAATTTCTTGTTGGTTAGGTGAGTAGTCATGCTAGATCTCGCCACCCCTTTAAATAATTTTTGTAATGTTTTCTCTTATATATTAAATAAATACATTATTATTATTCTTTTTTCGGAATCCGATACCGGATAGTCTTCCCGTGGCCCTCAATGCCTCACGGAAGTCACGCAAGCGACTGTAGATAACAGAATCGTGTGTCTTAAGCAGGCAGAGAGAACCCAGAATGACAGCCTTCTGCATTTGACATGCCAGCCACTCAGCTGATTTTTTGGCAGGCCGGTATGATCCTCAGTTCCGAGAGCAGCGTAGGCTTTATCCCTCTGGTCTGGTCTACCCTGTACGAGTGCCGTAATGCCTCGTTATGTCGGTGGATGTAGGCCGAAATCACGTATACGGGTCATGCAGGTAATATGTTCATGAGCGATTCCGGCGCCTGACGGCAGATCCTGAAGTTGATGTCAGCAACCACTATAAGCCACACGCGGTAGAGCTAGATGTTGATAACACCATCTTGGCAGGCCATAATGAACATATTATGATTATTATTACTATTATTATTTTTTTTTCGGTTGTCCGACGTTGGACAGTCCTTCCGTCGCTTCCGACGCCTCACGGGATCGCGCCAACACATTAACCACAGCCACTCCCAAAGTGTTGATAACACTATCTTGGTAGACCATAATGAATCCCTCGGTCTCCGACTTAAGCCCTGCTGACCTTAGAAAGGCGAATGTCAGCCTGGTCGATAAACCCAGTGTTTCTATGTTCTTATAGAATACACTATGCTGGGGGTTTATCGACATGCTACCGAAACAGATTTTCCTGTTCGGCAGCTCTGATTCAAGCATTCAGACGATTTAGCTGAAGTTCGGTGACAGACTCTACATCAGCACCTCGCCGGCCCCCTCGCCTGATGTCAAATGCGAGACCGAGTTCATCTGCGGCTCTTTTAGTTGCCTTGAACAATCTTACTCCCACACCTACGAGGAACGGACGATCTAGGATGAATGCTTTTGTGAATATTCATCATCTTGCGGGTATCTCTATCTAATTGACGCAGCTACCCTACTGTCCACTATACTACTCCGAAGGAGTAGAGTAGAACCGGAACGACAAGCATATTAGTTGCAGACACCTTGTTCTTCCCCGAAAGTTCGGAAGACCAAATCTTTCGGAGGCGGTGTCTGTACTTGCCGCGGAGAGAATCTTTTATTTGTGTTACATCCTGGATGTGCCTTTGTTGCACACCTAAATATATATAGGTCTCTCCGGCATCCAGATGTCTTGGGATGCTTCCGTCTGCCAGCTATGCATCTTCAGAGAATTCCCCGCATTGTCCTCTCTTGAAGTGGGCGACTGCAAATTTGTCCAACCCGAATTCCATACCAATGGCCCGCGTGTGTTCTTCGACCACCCTAAAAGCGTTTTGTAGTTCGCGCTCTTCGGAGGTATAAAGTTTAAGGTCATCCATATAGATGGGTGACCTTATGCCTTCGGTGGCTGGATGGTCCACATTAGGGTTTGGCGGAGCCCAACAGACAACGATAGTAGTAAGATGCAGAAGAGGAGAGGGCTCAGGGAGTCACATTGGAATATTCCCCTCCTAAATGCCACCTGCTCTGTCGTGACGCGCTGTGCCCCTGATGTCATGATGAAGCGAGTCTTCCAGAGCAGCAGCAGCTGTTCTATACATCTCACTAGTGGTGCTGGTACCACAAGACATTCGAGCAAGTGCAATAATAACTCATGCGATATTGTATCAAATGCCTTGCGGTAATCAACCCAGGCCATCGATAGATTCTGCTTGTATTGCACAGAATCCTGTGTAATACAGCGGTCCATCAGCAGGCTGTCCTTGCAACCTGCCATGCCCTTCTTGGCACCACGCTGTTCGTGTATCTGCTGGAAGACCGGATCAACAAATCTCAGTATCCTAGCATACAAGATACGTGAGAATATCTTGTAGCAGGGTTGAGGCAAGTGATCGGCCTATAATTCTTCGGGTCGGAAAGATCCCTCTTGTTTGGGATAAGAACAGTACGTCCCTCGTCGTACCAGTCCGGAATCTGCTGCCCCTCGTTCAACCATGAGTTGAAAACTCGCGCCAGACGTGCGTCGGTGGGGGGAAGGAAATTTCTTCCACCACCAGTTGTTAATGCCGTCTGGGCCCGGGGCAGCAAAGTTCTTGGTACCAACAAGCGCTTGGTGGACTTCTTCCGTATTGATTGTCGGGCACACTTCTTCTGGCTCTTCAAGATGTCTGTGGCACAGAGCCTCAAAGTGTGCAATTGCTGGAGTGTCGCTATTGAATGGACGCGTCGTTTCGTAGATTCCTTTCCAGAAGGTTTCGACATCTTCTACAGTCGGCGGATTCTCGACAACACGCTGTGGCTCTTGTAAGGCGGGAAGGATTCGTACGGAACAAATTATTTTGTTCCATACTCCTCACCCGCCTCTTCAACGTTTTCTTTACAGCCATGAGTGCTCGGATTCTATCTAGATAGTGTTGCTTCATGATAAGCATCACTGTAAGATTTAGAGTATGGTGTTGACGTCTTAATCCGGCTCTGCTATGCGCCGGATTCTGGGAGTAAAAACTCTACCCCTCGTCTTGTATTCCACCACACTCTGGATCCGAGAAGCGCGTTGTCTGGCCGACTGTATCTTGCCCTCGATTTTCTGTACACGCCGCTTGGCTTTCTCGACCCTGTGATTGGTTGACCTCTCACGGGGGACGAGTTGCTTCGCGGCGTTGTACACGGCACAGTTGATTTGCCAGATGTCTGCATCTTCTGGAAGTTCCTCATCGATGATCGCACCCATTCTAGCCAGGTCTTGTTGCTTTAGGTTAGCCCTGGTGTTAAGGCTAACCTCGTTCTTAATCTACACTGGTGAACTCTACAGGATGTTCCCCATCAGCTGCTAATTTTCGACGGTGGGACTGCGACTGGCAGTTCCTCCAGCTGACGGGGCGCCCGTGCGTAACCTGTCCTGAGCAGAAAGGATACTTGTTCTCTCAGGTGTTGTTGAGTGAAGGCGCGATGCTCTGGATGCATTTCGCACCAAAGTGCATGCAGTCGCACCATGTATCCCTTCTCTCAGGTTCGCTACTTTAGAGGCAGGTCAGTCATCCTTTAGTTCCCTCGTCCACTTAAAGCGTCAATATACAATTGCATTGTTGTCATCGTTCGGACCGTTGGGTAAGACCCCTCACATCTATCGTTGACCTCCATCCGATGAGGTCGATTGTGAGGGACCTGTCTTCTATTGCTCGTAACCAGAAATAGTAGGGATACCAGGTGGTTAACCTTGGTACCCCCCCCGGCCTACATCTGCCAGGCAGAGTTCCCTCTGTGTGGGTGTGCGCGTGTGCGGGTGCGTGTGTGTGTATTTGTGTGTCCGCGATAACAAAAAATACTAATGGGAGACTTCCCAAATTTGGCAGTTAAGGTTGTCAACAACATTTTAGGGACATATTAAATTTTGTGAATGTGGTACCACCAGAAGAGACATAAAGAATGAAAGAAAAAAGGTACAAATTCGGGGAAAAAAAATATTGCATTTCTGGACAAATCTCAACGAATTATAATGAAAAAACAACTTATGGAAAAAATCTGTCTGTATGTCTATAGTATCGCGATAGCAGCCACAGTTTTTGAGATAAAGGTTTCAAATTTGGTACTTAGGCCAAAAACAATGATAAATTCGATGATGGGCAAAATTGGTCAACTGAAAGGAGGTCCACGAGACCCAAACTGTTTTGTTCTTGCATTTACAAAAAAAATATATATTCTTGATGAAAGATTATAAATCATGTCTACTATATCAAATCAATAAAATATATTTTTTAATTACTTAAATAAAGCTGATATAAATTGAAATTTTTTTATACATTTAACCTTATAAAATGGGGTTAGGATAAATTGAACAGTTTGACATTTGAAATGTCTAATTTAGTTACAAAAATGTCAATGAAAATAAGAAGAAATTATTAAAATATATGACATGAATTATTATTGACAGTATCGAATGACGCTGATAATTAATTATTTAAAAATTTTATTGAAACATTTCAAGGTATGCTATTAAAATTTAATTGAGGTAACTAGTAACACATGTTTCTTTCAACGATGTTACAACTAGATTCCTTAGAGTTTTCGCATTTACGGCCTCAACTCTTTTGCTAGCAAGTAATAACGCAGGCAACGGTTCACCAGGATCTAGAGTTTGTGCTATCACATTTGCCAGAAGATTGCTTGTTGTGTCCGTCATGTCATCTACTGCTGTCCATTTTTTTTTTATTTTAATGTGCCCAATTTTTTTTAGTATTGTTTTCCGAATGGGGTTAATTTCCGACGTGCGATCGTCCTTTACCTACCTAATGCAATACAATATCCCTTCATATGTTTCTCGTGTACTTAATACATAATACAGATTCGTTTTTTGCTACGTGACGCTGAATTATTCAGAAATTGGCCCAGTCCAATGATTATTTAAATTTTTCGAAAAAAAACTTCTTTAAACAAAATGTATCTTTTTATTAAATTGATGTTTCTTTTCAAACAGATAAAATGTATTCATGCCGCAGAAGTATAAATTATTTTAAAGTTTTTAGAGTCTTTTTAATCTGGAAAAAGGGTAACTTTTTGTAGATTTTCCATTTTTAAATAATTAGCTTATTTTAAACTACTGTGATATATGTAGTTCACTGGTATAGCTTTTTAAATTTAATACAAAGTGTAAAATGATGCATCTAACGGAGAGAAAAAAAATTAAATACAAACTATGAGTGGTTTCGGAAACAGGACGCGTACTCAGTGGGAGCAGGATGTAGTAAATATATTTCATGAAGTATATCTTGTTCATGCACCTATTTCCCAAATTATGGTTAGCCGAATTGAATCTAAATTTGTGGAATATAGCCACGTTAGACACCTAAATCCGGACAACCATAGTGTGTAAGTGAAGATGTTCGGGTCAATGTGCTGTTGTCTCTCTCTATAGTTAGAGAATTAATTGTCATAAAACTTTCATATGACAAAATCTACTGTCGCGAAAATAATTCATAAGAAAAAATATCATCTGATCAAGTGTTTACAGGACGACAGACAATATTGCCACGGAGGCAATTATTGTTAGGCCACAGTTATACTTCTAGGTGGCAGGCGGCGGATGACGGGTGATAGGCGACAGGCGATGTCACTTGTAGCTGTGGCGCATTGTTTTAAATGATATCGTTTATAGTATGATCAGGTGACAGGAAACAGCACGGTGACATCGCCAGGCCGCCACCCATATCAGTGAAATGCTGCAGATTCGAGTGACAACACCCACAGTTTTAAGCGACACTTCTACTGAAAACGTGTAAAATTTATATGCAATGTCAAAATACGTAATTTCTAGAGAGTATCGTGAGGTTCTAATAAGTGAAGTGTAGACAAGACCGGCAATTTGGAATGATGCGGATCCAAACCACAAAAATTTTGATTTTATTCCATGTCTGCCACGTAGTTCGTGTACCGGGTGAATACAGTACCTTCTCCTTCTTCTTGCTGAAACCTCATCACCATCTAACATTAATAACATACGACGCGTTCTGAACGCCATCTGAATTGAGACTGAAATCGCCCTCTTGCCTTCCTGCATGCGTATCTACACCCCAATAAAGTATAAACACCTCATCAACTGACGCCTGCCGCCCATCACCCATCACCCGTCACCCGCCGCCTGTCACCTAGAAGTATAACTGAGGCCTTACCTATGTGAAATTTCTTACCTAAGGTTGTAAATAACAGATGTTGCTGCGAGAGTATAAAATCATGACAGATGTTATATATCACGGGTGAGGTTCGCATATAGAATGCATACCGTTGACACACTAGCGAACGCACGAAAGCAAGTATTCACACACGCACGCCGCACGCACGCACCCACACACGCACACACGCACGCACGCACACACGCACGAACACATATACCAGGTTATCAAAAGTACCGTAGGAAATTGTCACTCCAGTTATTTCAAAAATATCTCCCAACGACCATCGGCTTTATGTTACTAAAGCAGCATTTACCGAATGACCAGTGTCGTAGGTTTGGTTTTATTATAACTTTCTCTTATTTATTTAAAGTTTTCTTTTTTTAGTCGCCTCTAAGTAAATTTTTCTTTATATTAATAAAATTGAATCATGTTGTATTTTTCTTAATAAAACGCTAGGTTTGTAGTTTTGAATTAAAACAAAATAATTATTTGTATCCTCCATTTATTACCCGCCCATGATTTTATCAGAATTGAAACCTAATTATAGATTTCTTTTTGTAGAATCAATTCCAAAAGGGATTTACTTTGACTGATCGAAGCTGAAGTACCGCTGTAAATATAATTGGTGGCAAACTTAGATTGCACCAACAATACATTAAACTGGTGGGGCGCAACGTAGTTTTGATAATGACAATCTCAAATATTTAGTTCTTGCTCTATCATTGGCCTGTAGCCCTAAAACTTAGCATCCAGAATGAAAAAAATTAGGCTAAATGTTGTTCCGCAAATAGGTATTTTTGGGTTAATTTTTTTGTGCCGAAAGTAGCTTTTTCTCATCTCAGTTTCGGAAATAGTTACTTTCGGTACTAATACTGAAAGTGGCACACATTTCAATAGAATTTACAATAATCATATAAGTACTGGACGCTGAACAATCATGTTGGTATGGTAACATAAAATAAGGACATTTAAAATTGTCAGATAAATAATTATTTAAAAATGGAAAGTAGTAGAGACGATACAGAAAAAATAGTGTACGTATCACGTCCCGAAAGTGTTTTTAATGGATTCACAAGCTTCCATAACTCGCCTGCGGATAACTCGTCTAGTAAAATACCACTTTCGGGACTTGTTACGTACATAACTATTATTTTCTTCGTCTTTTTGGGATTTTATATACTCTTACATAATAATTTGAAATGGACAGGACTTGATAAATTTATAAACCATCAAAATATCTGTCCGTTGTTTTTAGAATAAGGACGCATATTCTGTGTAAATGAATGTCCAAATATTGTATTATACATTATTCGTATATTCGATTACGCTGTGTATAAAAATTTGCACGTGTCCAAAATTTTCTTCGAAAATGAAATAAAAATCAGAAATAACGGCGTCGTAAAATAAAACTGATTTTTTCAAATTACGGTAATTGACAACATTTGGATCAGTTGGAATAGAGATTTTTCTAATTTTAAGCAACACTGTAGGTGTAATAATTATTTATCAACAACTAGTGTATAGAATTTTTTTTTTAATATTTAATCAATTCAAAATGTATAAAATGTTTTTATAAATCAGCAGACGGATATGAGGAGAAAAATATGATTTTTCGTGGGCACAGAGTTTTTCAAACAATAAAATGGTAACCACATTTTTTAGATTTCATTACATCATAGTAGTTAAGTTCAAAGACGAAAAAAGAGAAATAAGTAAATTTTAAATACAACAAAGAACAATTTTCTCTTCTAAGGGACTAAAGCTAAAAGGTTAGTATCCAACAGAAATATGCACTCTTTGATCCTGTAAATATTTTACAAGTTTTACAAAACAGATGTTAAAAAACCTTATACTCGTATATCGAAAATGTCAGTGAACTTATTTCAAGGTTCTAAAGGAAACAACGTGCTGATCTGATTTTCTACCTTCAGTATTTCAACCTCTCAAACACAAAATTTCAATTCACTTTGAAGTCTTTGTGGCATTTCTTTTTCGGCATAAGGACAGGTTGTAGAGTAGCGCTACATTGATAATTTTGTATTAGAAGAAAAAACTGTCTATCCATCAAAGGATTTTAATTTCCGAAATTTAGTTATTTAAAGGAAATTCGACAATTTACGTTAGAATCAGAGAAAATAAATTTAGGTTTAACATGCTTCTTGTAATGTGTCAAAGGCAGAACTAATTTACAAAATATGCTTATAGTTTATACGAGCACAATTGAAATCGTATAAAAACTAAAAGCCAACAAAAACAATCGGCATCTCTTTATTCTATATATTATTGTATATGTACAATAAAGAGCTGCCGACTGTTTTTGCTGGCTTTTAGTTTTTATACGATTTCAATTGTGCTCGTATAAACATGTTTGTAATTTTGAAAGTTTGCTTTACATAATAATTTGCTACTCAAATATAGTGTAATTTGATATAACCATTAAAAACTATCCATTTTAGACTAATCAAATGATATTCTCAATTAGAAAAATTGAAGGAAATTATATTAAGAAATAAATTCCATATCAGAATTATTGGTTTATCAGATTTTTTGTTGGGAAAAAAACTCATTGAGTATTTTATTATTTTTTTCTCTGGAGACTGGGCTACTAGACGTTTCGATAGTTCTTTATTCATATGTTGATATCAATAAACGTACGTAGTCTTAAGGCAATAAAAAAGTAGTAGTTGTTATTCTAACTTAAACATTAATATTAAAACTGACCACTAACCATTAGATAAAATTTGTTTTTAATTTTAGAATGCAAAGCTCAATTTTCAGAATTTTGCTGACAACTATCTAATTTTTAAATTTTAACAATAGTTTGGACAATTACAGTATAGTGTTTTTTATCTCTAACAACTTTTTTTTAGTAAATTTTTGGATATCGGACGATCGTACGTACTAACCTGAAAAATATCAGTTTCTTCAAAGTAAACAAATGTTTCTGTACAGATACATAATTTTATATCATGAACAACTTTTCTTAAAAATCTTGTATATTTAATAAAAGATGGTACGTCACCTGATGAAATGTAGTATTTGCTTAATTGTCAAAGCCCGTTTGATTTAAAAAATTCAAAATATAATTAAAATGTTTCAAATCAAGTAGGAACGAGCTTCCAAGAAATCGTAATACAAATTACCTCTTGATAATTCTATGTACAATTTTTGTGTTTCTTTTTTTTGTAATTTATCATTTACCATTTGTATATTTACATTATGTTCCATCCAGCCTTCTCAATTTTTTTTTAGTTTTCAAGTTCATAAATCAATAAACAAAATAAAATTTTTTGTTATTTCGAGAAACATTTTAATCACTTTAAACTGTAAATTGAAGACTAGTTAGAACTATAGCCAAAATTACCATAATAAGGATGATAAGGTTACTTTGTCTAAATCATAAAGTTTCATGCACCCTATTAACAATGAGTACATTATTTACTTATTGTATTATTTCTGTACCCTGAAGTCATGACAGTCAAAGACTATACACAAATAAGGTTTAATAAGCCACATCTGAGTTAAAAGTTGTTTCTGTTGGCGATGAATGAATGATACATTCAATAATACCCTGAATATTATCTACACGACATAGATGAGGCTGTATTGTAACAGATCCCTCGAAATTTAGCAGTCTTGAGCATTTTTATGTAATTGTAATTGTAACTGTAACTGTAACTGTAATTGTA
Source organism: Rhamnusium bicolor (assembly GCA_029963845.1). Lineage (NCBI taxonomy): Eukaryota > Metazoa > Arthropoda > Insecta > Coleoptera > Cerambycidae > Rhamnusium > Rhamnusium bicolor. The sequence goes on along the minus strand of JANEYF010002599.1, from coordinate 442,800 downwards.
ACTGTAACTGTAACTGTAATTGTAACTGTAACTGCAACTGAAACTGCAACTGCAACTGTAACTGTAATTGTAATTGTAATTGTAATTGTAATTAATTGTAATTGTAACTGTGACTGTGACTGTAACTGTAACTGTTACCGTAACTGTAATTGTAATCGTAATTGTACCTGCACCTACACCTGTACCTGTATCTATAATTATAATTCTAATAGACTAATTATCACTTGGTTGAAGTGTTTACTTTTGCATTTATGTTATTTTAAGTTATTAATATTGCGTTTTCTTCAATTTTTGTTTTATTTGGAATTTATTTCGCTAAAATATGATAAGCGATTATTTCATTTTAACGAATAATTACATGTGAATTTCAGTGAAAAAGACACTATTACTTAACCTATGAGGCATATGCATAACGTAAGAAAATGAAATGTAAGAAATATAATACAACAGAAAATATGTATTTATAAAAATCTAATTAACAAATAAATATTTGGTACGATTTATAAATTATATCACCAGCATATGCCATAATAATATTTCTCATGATTTAACTCAATTTCGTACTATATATGTATGCTATAAATTGTAGGCTCGTTACCTCATCTAAGTACAAATTAAACTTTATATTAACCCGTATTAAGAAGGATTATTACACCGCCTATTTTTACCTTGTTTCACCCACATCGACTATATCCACTACATATTGAGTGTAGTCTGGACAGAGACAGGGTAGGCTGTAAACAAACTTGATATTTTTCATTGTTTCCTTTTCGCTTCAGCTAACACACGTCGGCCGACGCATCCCGTAAGTTATTAAGGATGAGAGCGCAGTAGGCTTTTTTTGAATTAATGTCATTATACCTAATGTACCAACACTGACGTGGTTTTTCACAACAAAACACCAAAATACCATTGCGCACTCAATGCGCGTTTGTGGAACCAAGTTGGCATCATTTGTAGATGATTAAACTTGCAGTTTTAATCATCTCCAGATGTTGCCAACTTGGTTGGGGAAATGTTCGTCGAGTTATGGTGTTTTAATTTTTTTGGAAAACCACATCAGTATTTAGTTTTACATCAAACTTTCCAACCCACTTAAGAACCTAATGTATTGTTGAAAAATAATTATCATAGTATTGTGTTTATTTTAAAAATATTTTATTATAATGATTATTGTTTTATTAAGCAGTATAAGTTTAGAAATACTTAAAATCTGTTTTTCATAATTTAGAGATAAATTTACAGGACCTTCCTAAATACGGCCTTGGATGTATAGTTTGTATTTCTAAGTTAGTCAGATATTAAATTTCAAACCTGAACTTATTATGTTGTTTAAACCGTAATCAGTTCAAATTTCTTTATTTTCTTTAAAGGCTTGACGTGATTTGGGGTGAAAAGTTAATGAAAGTGAGATGGAGCAATCCTGCCCACTGCTCGGTTGCTCCGGGGCCAAGGACCAAGGTGCTTTTTTGAAATACACCTTGGTCGCTAGCAGTGTGCTTCGTAGTCTTACTTCTTAATCAGAACTTGGCACGTAGAAGGTTAAACTTAAACGAGTTGATTCCACTCGGCAGTCAGCGAAATAAATTCGGTACTCGATCGCTAATTTTTGTTTGCTATGGAATAAATCTCATATTCATGCACATCAGAGTCGATCAGCTCTTTTATAGAGTGAGGCGAACAGCTGGGATGGTCACAGTCACACAGTACATCTTTGTGATTTGCGCGTGAATTCTTAAACTGTTCAATATTCGACATTTGTGATCGGTCGAAACGTTCAACTCTTTTTGAGTCAGCTCACTGGAGTGAACTCTTCAATAAAAGTCATAGTCACTAATTAAATAGAGTTATTTTGTCTATCTCTATCTTCGATCGGTTTTTTTGGTTGCTTATGTTCATTATTCATAAGATTTATTCTTTATCTATTTATTTTTAGTGCAAATACATGTTCGGAAAGGGTAAAAAATAAATACATATGATACAGGTTTATTTTATTTGTTTTTTTGAGCTTTCCGAATATGTATTTATACTATAAATAAATAGGATACAAAATTTCCCGGCCAAGAATTTCCAAATTCGGCACCTATGAAGTGATCCCTTTGTGACGTTTCACGATTTGATAGGCTAAAGTGAGAATGCGTTTTGTTTATAAGCTGTGTCCCAAGCGGTCTTAATTTACCCTCATTGTTTATCAGTGAATAAATACTTTTTACACAATAATAATACGTTTTAACTTACATACCATCTATGAAGTCCACATTAATTTTCATGACAATTTTAAACTATCTAATAAAAATCCTAGACAAAAGTAAATAATTATGTATTTCCCAGTGGCGGCTGGTGAAAGTTAGGCCATATCTTAGTATTGGAGCATGAGACCCAAGCGATACTTTAAGGCGTAACTATCATGCCTAAATGATTTTGCAGAAAAAAAATTGCGAATGAAATTTGCAAAAAAAAAGTTGGAGAAATTGTGAACCTTCAGGGTTATTTTTTAAACGATTTGTAAAATATTTTAATATTTTTTCCAGAATCAGGTGGAAAATATAACGACAGATTTCAAATTTCATAAAAAAATATTGGTTTTCTATAATGTTACATCATTCTGAAATTTTATTTTAGATCAATTGTTCACTGTGCAAATTTCAAAAAGGTGTAACTTTGAAAAAATAAATATTTTTTTATGAAATTTGAAATCTGTCGTTATATTTTCCACCTAATTCTGTTTTTAAATGTTTCGCAAATATTTTACAAATCGTTTAAAAAATAACCTCCAAAGGCTCACAATTTTTCCAACTTTTTTTCTCCAATATCAATCAAATTTTTTTCTGCGAAACTTCTTCATTTAGTCTTGATAGTTACGCCTTATAGTATCGTTTGGGTCTCATGCTTCGATCAGTGTTTATGATCGAAGGTCTCATGCTTCAATAATAAGATATGACAGCCTAAATTTCACTAGCCGCGACTGGTATTTATTCCATTTATTTCCTCGCAATGATTTTACCAGAACTGAAGTGTTTTAATTGCTTTTTTTTTTTGCACAACCAAGTTCCCAAAAGGATTTATTTTTAGTTTTTTTTGAGACTTTCACATGGATAATTCTTCTTAGCTTGAGTATTTAAAAAATATAGTTACCCAATATGATACTAAAAGAATCAAAGGAAGAGTCAGAGGGTGTTTTTTGATAACTATTATAAAACTAAATTATATATATGTACCAAATTTCCTTACGTTTCCGAAACTAACTGAACATTGATAAGGTGTCTTTTTATCTAAAATTTTTAAATCGCATGATAGTGTTTCATTTGCCTGTGTTTTTCACCTGACTATAAAAGAAAATTAAAAAAAGTTCATTTTAAAAATTTGCTTTTAAACTGAAAACAAACATACTTTTGGAATATGCAGTAAAGCTCATGTTTGATGGACTTTTTTTTAGTTGTACAACTTTCAATGACTTCTTATTTCATGCATTCAAAATTAAATTCAGTCAATACAAAAGTCTCCTGCTATCAGTAGAAAACATGAAATTTCTACTTTGCTTATCATTTGAGATACAAGAAGATATTTAGAAAAGCTGTTTAAAATCAACAACTACCTATAGAAATCGAATTTTATTCAAAACTTTTATAGTATCTTTTTCTTAATTTTTATGCAGCTCACAATTTTACTTTTTATTTTCGTGAAAAGTGCTATGAAAACAACGCAATAGCAGTAATATAATATTTCTATGTTGTTGAGCTTACATAATCCAATTTGGAACAGTAGAAAACCTCATCGTAATTATTTTAATACACTTTATATTCATTGTTAATGAAAAAGTATATATCATAAAATTAAAAACCTTTTGTGCTATTTTTTATCTACATGAATGCCTAAAACGCTTTAACGCTGGGTCAATTGTGTCACCAGTTTGATAGATGACTTGGGAAAGCAACACAAAAAGCGGACTTGTCTGCTGAAACTTATGAATGTATATAAATAATAAATGTTTTAAAGCTTAGTGTAAAAAAATCCCATTTTTTTACTTATAAAATCTAAAGCATCCTTTATTTTAAATATATAAATACAGGGTGTCTCAATTTTGTTCAGGAAAACTTCGGAAATGCATTGAATAGGTGGGGAAAGTTAATCGAATTATATCAAAAAATGTGCAGTTAACGAGGTACTGAATTTGAGTTATAAAAATGGTGTTTATTTATAAACATTTTCTTTATAAATTTTGATTATGAAATAAGATGGTCTATTTCAAGATGTAGGAAACAGAAAGAAAATTCTATGCAGTGGTCAGATTGAAAGCGGTAATAAATTTGAATATCAGTTAAAAAAATTTAAAGCAAAAAATTATCTCAAGTAATAGAACAAGTGTATTAATGATTATCGAAAAAGGAATTGGTTCGATTTATGAGAAACAAAATATGTTGTATAGAAACATCTTTATCTATCCGCCTCTTCAATTATATTAAATGTAGTATTATCTAAATTTAATTCCATTCTGTCAAACAATGACATTTCAGTTAATGTATTTTATACTTATGTATGCTTTTTAATATTGATTAAAACTACCAATAACAAAGTGATTTGATAATTGCTAATCTTTAATAAGCTTGTATTAGAATATGTGAATTAATTTTAAAAATCCGTTGAGTGCAAGGGGCCATTATAGCATATCTAAAAAGTAAAGATTTTCTACTACCGTTTGTAGTCTTTGATTTCAATATCCCATATGAGTTAGAAAAAGTTGAATTTCCTCTCACTTGTGCGGGAAACAAAAAGCTTGTAAAAAAAAGCTTTGCTTATTATAAATATTTATAGTACATTCTATATTTAGTAAATAGAACTTCTTTTTTAATTTATTTTAAAAATAAATTAAATAAAATGTAGTACTTAACTAAGAAATGAATATAATAATAATAAGACAAAATTTAACACTGAAATTGATTAAATTAACTATACAAAATATAATAAATATATGGTGAAGATAATTAATTATACATATTGCCTGATTGGAAATCTTCCATAAATTATAAAATGAATAAGTTCAATACTACGTACGTGACAACATTTGAAAAAGGTTACCAAATAATACAAAGGACGATGCAATTTATTAACACAAAAAAATTATAACTTGCCATAACATCAAATTGATATAACAAATGTCAAATTAAAAATTTTGAAAATACCTCTTTTAGTCTCTTTGAAACGGTATTAGAAAAAATGTGTGTGCAACACGTAAGAAAAGTGTTTCTTCCATACGTATACTCACGCCTATTATGAAAAAAAATCAGTTTTCATTATTGCACAAATAGCCATTGATCATTATGTTCAAGACATAAAAAGGAAATTTTACAGATATTTTTCTTTCTAGAAAACGCAAGAAAACAATTTAATTTAAAATCATCCTTAGATGTTTAATATGTATATTTACAGCTTAGTTTAATTTTGGGGCTTTCGTACAATGGAGCATCATAATATATTTATAATATAAACACAAACGAAACGAATGAATAATTAGATTCAATGGAATGATATAAATTATGCGTATTTCCAGAGTTAATATGGAATAAATCTTTGTATATACATATTCTACAGTGTATTCCCTAAAAGCGCGAAGTTCGGTAAAAAAAGTTTACGGTCTTTTACAAAGGCAGTTTATGCTATTGTATGTACAGAGCGGCGGTATTGGCTCTGACTTGCGTATATTACATATTATCAATTCAGTATTAAACATTATTGCCACTAAATAACAATGTCAATTAAAGTGATTTATGAACGTCCAAGGGTCGGTGTGTATGTTTGTCGGTTTGGTAGAAATAGACAACTTCACTTTACCTATCGAAAAAATTTTGCTTGGTGTACAACTAGTTTTGTTACTTATACCTTTGTTTTAAATAAAATTCAGAATATCAACTTTATTTAAGACTGGTTTCACAGCAGAATAGAAAAAATAAAATACAACAAAAAAAAACATTATGTATTTACTCAAACAACGTAAATATCAACCTATTATATAGATAAGGAATCAAGCAAGAGGTTATCATAATGCGAGCACGGTGATCAGGTCTATCCAGTATAGTTAAATTACGGAAACTACTACTACTACTACTAGATATTTACAAACAAGCCATTGTTATTTTTATTTTTATTTTTTTTTTATATCCCGCTAACGGGGAACGCAAGTTGGGTCTAAAGCGCTCCAGGGGGCGCGACGAATTTTTTACGTAAAAGGGGTGCTTTTGCGCACGTTTCGCCCTTATAAACGTAGATGGTTCGTCCGCCCGTTTTCGCGGGGGGTGGGGGGTGAATTTTGAAATAATCGTTTTTTCGAAAAAAGTGGTCGCCTCGAGTACCGTTTGGGACGACTAGACGAGTACGACGCCGTCGAGATCGCCTCGATAGCTCTTCCCGTCGCCGAAATATAAGCCCCGGAAAATTTTCCTCCCCTTGCCGCCCAATGAGCAACAAGAGTAGCCTACACCGAGCCTCGGAGCCCCGTTTTGACCCCGGGGGGGGCCCTAATTTTGGAAAACGCCTTTTCGGCAAATTCGCGGACGACGCGAAAAAGTCTTATGACCGAAATCGATCCGACGCGTCGTAATGGCGCGGCGGCCGTCGGCGCGCCGAAAATTTTCGATCGTCCGAAAAAAATAGTAAATATGTAGATTAAGGAACGCGCTTCCGTGGGCGGGCATTACTCGATAGGGAGTTTTCGTGAAAAAATTGAAGGGGTGGTGGTGGGACGGGGAGGGGGGCTAATTTCGGAACGCGCCTTTTCGGCAAAATCGTGTACGGCGTGACGTTCCACGTTGCGAAAGACGCAAAAAAAGTCATAAGACCGAATTCGATCCGACGCGTCGTAACGGCGTGGCGGTCTTCGACGCGCCGAAAATTTTCTATCGTCCGAAAAAATACTTCGTCGGCAGATTAAGGAGAGCGCTTCCGTGGGCGGATATTACTCGACGAGAAGTTTTCGGAAAAAAAGAGGGGGGATTGGGGGGTCGAGGAGGGGGGCCTAATTTTTGAAACCGCCTATTCGGAAAATTTGCGGGCGGCGTGTCGTTCTACGTCGCGATCGACGCAAAAAAGTTTTATGATCGAAATCGATCCGACGCGTCGTAACGGCGTGGCGGCCATCGACGCGCCGAAAAGTTTCGATCGTCCGAAAAAAAATACTTTCTTGGCAGATTAAGGACCACGCTCCCGTGGACGGGTATTTTTCGACGAGAGGTTTTCGAGAAAAATTTGGAGGGGGTGGATTAGGGGGGAAGGAAGGCTAATTTCGGAAGGCGCCCCTTCGGCAAATTCGTGTACGGCGTGTCGTTCTACGTCGCGAACGGCGCAGAAATGTCTAATGACCAAATTCGATCCGACGCATCGTAACGGCGTGGCGGCCTCTGACGCGCCGAAAATTTTCGATCGTCCGAAAAAAATATTTCGTCGGCAGATTAAAGACCGCGCTCCCGTGGGCGGATGTTATTCGAGGAGGGATTTCCGTAAAAAAATGGTGGGGGGGTTGGTCGGAGAGGGGGGGCTAATTACGGAACGCGCCTTTTCGGCAAAAACGCGGGGGCGCGTCGTTCTTCGTCGCGAACGACGCAAAAAAGTCTTATGACCGAATTCGATCCGACGCATCGAAACGGTGTGGCGGCCGTCGACGCGCCGTAAATTTTCGATCGTCCGAAAAAAATACATAGTCGGCAGATTAAGGAACGCGCTCCCGTGGGCGGGCATTACTCAAAGAGGGATTTCCTAATTTTGGAATCCGCCTTTTCGGCAAATTAGCGGGCGGCGTGTCGTCCTACGTCGAGATCGACGCAAAAAAGTCTTATGACCGAAATCGATCCGACGCGTCTTAACGGCGTGGCGTCCATCGACGCGCCGAAAAGTTTCGAACGTCCGAAAAAAAAATACTTTCTCGGCAGATTAACGCCCGCGCTCTCGTGGTCGGGTATTTTTCGACAACAGGTTTTCGTGACAAATTTGGAGGGGGGTGGGGTAGGGAGGAAGGGGGACTATTTTCGGAACGTGCCCCTTTGGCAAATTCGCGTACGGCGTGTCGTTCTACGTCGCGAACGACGCAGAAAAGTCTTATGACCGAATTCGATCCAACGTATCGTAACGGCGTGGCGGCCGCCGACGTGCCGAAAATTTTCGATCGACCGAAAAAAATACTTCGTCGGCAGATTAAGGACCGCGCTCCCGTGGGCGGATATTATTCGAGGAGAGGTTTTGGTAAAAAAAATGGTGGGGAGTGGGGGGTCGCAGAAGGGGGCCAATTTCGGAACGCGCCCTTTCGGCAAATTCGCGTACGGCGTGTCGTTCTACGTAGCGAACGGCGCAGAAAAGTCTAATGACCGAATTCGATCCGACGCATCGTAACGGCGCGGCGGCTAATAATATACAAATGTTTTTTTCGAAAGAGGAGGATGCCTTGCACCGCGCTAAGCGGGCGCGTAGCGCGTGCTTACCATGTGCACATATCGGAGGTGGATACGGAGGTTAGACTTAAAAGGTTGTAATACTTGTTCAAACGATTACTGTAAGCAATTACAGAAGCAAATAAGCGGTGATTCAAAACAAGCTAAGTTACTGTATCTATTACTACTAGTATCTATGTTGAGTATCAAATTTAGTTTAGTATTTTGTATTGGTGATGTCATCCGACATGGACTGAGAAGTGTAATGTTTATGTTATTATAAACCTCTTAACTGTGCATATTTTATTCTCTGTTATTGTAAACATTCTCTGTTATTGTAAACATTTCAGTTATGAATTTTTCCACTGTGTCATGTTTCACGATGGGTTAGCAGTGAAATGTCAGTTATGAAGGCTGTCTATAAAAAAAGACGTATGTACGATATTTTCTTTAATAAATTGGGAACAAAATTGTTAATACTGGAGTGTTTCAGTGTGGTTTTATTTCAAAAGACAACATCTATAGCAAGCAGTTAGTGACTAGTGCCTAAGGCGGTACGCTGTGTCCAGGTAGGTACAAGTGGTTACGGTGTACAATCGTGAAACTACAGTAGAATGTCAACCGAAGGACAGGTGGTTGATGATACGTGCTAGTCGCGGGTGTACTGTATCCTTAGATTTATCCCTTTTGTCCCTTCTTAGGCCGATTGGACCGCATGTAAACTTACACCCAGGACAATTCGTCAGATTCCACTCAAATATGCAATATACTGGAATCTCACTCGTGCCTTTTATGTTTTTCTGGTGAAGTTCCTTTCCAAACGACTAGGTATCGGGGCTTTCCTATGACACTGAGATCGGATTCTACTCAAATATGCTAGATACTAGAATTCTATCAGTGCATAATATATAACCGTCAAATAATGATAACCAAATATTCCCGAGAGGTATCTACCTATATAGCAAGCTGATTAATTTTATTAACTCGAATTGAAATGTAAACTGTCCCTAAATTGACTAAGGCAGAGATATGCGTGAATATGTATGAAATTAACAGACGGTAGCTAAATACAAGTGACGGTTATAGGTTATCACATCTACGTCGAGCTTACTATATTATAACTTATGTTTACTGAAAGCGAATGTCGGAGGGATCGATTAATGCATTACATCCCGGAACACTGTCAGATTCCACTCAAATATGTTAGATACTGGAATTTCATTCGTGTCTTTTCGCGTCTTCCTGTTAAAGTCCTCCTCCAAATACTAGGGATCGGGGCTTCACTATGACACTGAGATCAAATTCTGTTCAAATATGCTAGATACTAGAATCCCTTCGTGCATTATATAAACCACAAATATTAGCAACCTAGTATTTCCGATGTGCGTTTCCACATAGATAACCCGTGTTTTACATATTGATTCTCGAATTTTTCCAAATATCTCTAGCCGATCAGATTAGCAGGCATTCGAATATAAACGACAATTTACAGAAAGGCTAGCACCTAGCAGATAGTCGGGTGCATTCGGTAATTTACTGAAATAGTGGTTAGCAGATAATGGAATCAAATACAGTCAATCGGTTATATCGAATCAAATACATTCTTATCACTGGTTTTTGGTGGACCTGAAGCTGTTGCTTCTTACTGGCGTATGGGAGAAATGAAGACTGAGAACTGTGTGTTTTCATCAGCGTGTTTATATTTATACCCAAATTATGACGAAAACAGTGACGTTGGATCTGCGTGACGTGTGAAGTTGTCGCTACTATTCGCGGCAAACCTTATTTAAGCTAGCTTGGCGCATCGCACTTAAATAAATTCCCTGCGTTAATTCATATAAACAAATGATTCTAAAATATTCTAAGGGCGGGAATCAGTTTCTCATAATTTTAAAACTATGTTTCCAAAGAGAAATTATTTAAAACGGTCACCAAGTAATATTTAAAATAAATCAACTAATAAATAAACAAATAAACAAATAAATAAATAAATAAATAAATACTAATATTTCATCTGTAAATTATTTTAAAATAGAAATGGATTTGTTATTAATAAATGCTTTCTTTCCGAGGGCTAACCCTGTTACTTGGCTTACATACTCAATAATAAAATAACTAATAGTACCCTGGAATAGGAAATCGGTTTGAAACAATTACCTTGAAAACTAATTATTGTTCTAAGTATATGACATACAATAAATTAACCCTTTGTTGAAAGCGGTTTTTAAAATAATTATTAATACTAGTCATAGTATACAGGTTGTTTTACAGGAAAGAGGAACCCAATTAGGTCTTATTACAACAGAAAACAATCTACGGAAAAAATCACTTAGTTATAATAGTAGATTTGTTTAAAGTGTCTAAGTAAAAATTTAAGGACTCTGAGGATACCAGTTGTCAACCCTTAGTTATACTCCATTTGGTTTTTTTAAGGAAAACGAATTTTCAAAGCAAAAACTTTATTAAAATATAAAACAATATTCGCAATATTCTTTAACAATATCGTATCGCACCGTACCCTATTGAATAACAAAACAACACGAAAGTTACATGACATCAGTTAAGTAGGAACACTATTATCACCCACTTAAAATAATACATAGGTAGGTTGATCCCATATGAGTAATTATTCATGATAAAGCAAAAAGAAAAATGCTCATAAAATTCCTTTTATTAATGTGACCGGTTTCGTGAACAAGTAATTACGTCTGATGATGTGAAGTAATTACTTGTTCACGAAACCGGTCACATTAATAAAAGGAATTTTATGAGAATTTCTCTTTTTGCTTTATCATAAAATAATACAGTTTCAAATTACATTATTTTTGAGTCAATTTTTTTTCCTATATAACTTGGTTTCTAGACCATCCTCCTGAGAGATCAAATCAGATTGAAAACATTTGTACAACTTTTCGGAGGGTTGCAATTATATGATATAATTTGTAATAAACGGCAATTTCCAGAATTTTTCAACAGAGAGGGAAGATAATTTTTCTGATTTATTTTTCATAAATCGTAAATTTTGTCAGTTTCAAGAGATGTTTGAATAAGATTTAAAATAATATAATCAGTATATTGTTTTCACAAGATATGCAACTTAAATTTTAAAATCTCTGTTAAAACTTTTCTGTTAGTAATATCGAAAAACGAGAACATATGATTCATCCTAAATACCATAATATAGATTTAATACATAAAATTAAAGGCTAATTCATTTTTTTTTATTCCTAGGGAATACGATTATTTAGTTTATAAAGTGACACCAAATAAAATATTCGTATTTCTTATTAATAAAAAACAATACGCGTCAGTATTGCCTGTAACTTTATATGTAAAATCCAAATGGTATTTAAGATGAATCATGTGTTTTCATTAAAACAAATGCATTAAGGATTTTAGTTATATTGCACTTGTCTAATGAGGAAATAATTTTAGATAAATCGCTTAAATTTACTAGTTTAAATTTAGAAAATTTAGGATATATATTCTAATTGTTATTACACCATGATTTTGTAATACTAATATTATCGATATTTTGATTAACACTATCTATAAAATAATGATTGAAGGTATTAGCTACTTCTGTATCGTATCGAACAATTATGTCATTATTGTTATTAAATTGTATACAGTTAGGAAAATCTTTTAATTAACATATCATCATTAAATATCTCAAAAAAATATATCTTTCTTTTTTATTAAATTAACTACATCATTTCTATGTCCCTTAAAGGTTTTTCATTTATTATGTTTATCAAGTTCAGAACACTTTTCCCAAGACTTATAATGAGATTTATTACGCTCTTTTATTTTATAATATACCTCATTATTAAACCATGGTAAATTAATTTTTAACTACTATATTACATTGGGAAAACTACCACCTACTGCTGCATTACAATTACGTATAATTTCATTACAAAAATAGGTTTATCCATAATAAGTCCAAATTGTTCTGTAAATTACCTGTTCTAGAATTAAATGAAAAAAATATATTTTAAGACAATATCATAGCATGACAATACCATTTTAATGTCTTATCTCACTAATCGATTATCTAATTATTTTATATATACATATAATTACTTGTAAGTAAACCTGCACTGCGGCACTTGTTTATACTTTCTCTTTAGTGTCAAGCAATACAAAAAAAATTAAAAAAATTGAAATATGAAAATAATTCTAAAGAACGTAAAATATTGTGGAGGGTAGGGTGGTCGACATAAAACTATAGCCCCTCTTTATTTCATTCGTTGTTAAGTATTGCAATGGTTTAATAGTTACTTACGATACAAGTGGGATAAACACATTATTAACGCACGCAATGCGAAAAATTGTCCCACGAGGCCGTAGGCCGAGTTGGGGTAATCACATGAGCGTTAATAAAGTAGTATCCCACGTAGATCGTATACAGTTTTATCTATAACCACTAAAATTGTCTTAAAGTAGGGTCACTTTAATAGAATAATAAATTAATCAAGGTGAAAATAGCATCTAAATTTTTTAAAATTATAGTAACGCGTATCGAAGAACAACAAATGACAAACGAATCTCTGTCTGACTAATGTTGGCCGTGGGGTATCAGGGCTAAATATAATAAAAGTATCACAGATTGTCATTAGGTAAAATGTAAATGCATAAAATGTATAAGTACATATGGAATATACATAAACAAACATACATATAATAAAAATAAATAGTAATAAATATAATAAAAAGTATCACAGATTGTCATTCAGATATTCATCAACTGAATAGTAATATTTATTACACAACAATTTTTTAACATGAATTTTATAGTTATTAAAATTCAACATTTTGTACGAATAAGTTTTTAATGCCAAATATTTTGGGTTTTTTCAAATAATGTTAATTTATGAATGGGTACTGCAAATGTCAATCCATTATGAGTATTATACGAATGCAGTTCAAAGTTGGTAAATTAGCTAAGTGATTTCTGGCATATATTAGCAAATGTAGAATAAAAATACATGGTAGTGTTAATATACGTAATTCTTTAAATATATCTCTACATCTTGCTCTTCTATTAGCTGCAACTATAAAACATACAGCACTTTTCTATAGTTTGAAAAGTTGTACGCTTTATGTCGAAGCACCCCACCCTAAAATAGCATACGATATTACCGAATGGAACTGTGCATAATAATGTCACTAATATAGTTCGGCTTACAACCTCTCGTAATTGATTTAGGCAATAACAAACAGAAGCAATTCATTTGCTAACAACATCAATATGAACAGTCCATGAACAGTTTTCAGATACATGTAAATCTAGAAATTTTACATATTTTTCCTGTTTAACTGTACAATCTTTTGATTTAATTAAAAAGCTATAGTTAATAGTTACATTTGACGGATTAAATCTTATGAAGGTAAATTTTCTATTATTTAAAATAAGCATATTATCAGTAAACCATTCATATGCCGCTTGTACATGTAGATTTGCATCTCTAATAGCATTATTCACGTTAACATCAGAAATAAGGATGGATGTATCATCATTAACATAAATTATGTATAATAAAGAACCCAAAACCGATCCTTGTGGTACACCAACAGAATTTTCTAACATAATAGCTCTCATTAAATATTCGTTGCATAATATACAATTATCTATCACCGTGGGATAAGTTATACCACATCGCACTCATCTTAGATATGGTTTTGTTATCCAATATGCGATATGGTATAACTTATCCCACGGTGATAGATAAAAGAATTTTATCTATCACCGTGGGATAAGTTATACCATACTGCACTCATCTTAGAATGCAGAAATCACATTGTTTTCGCGGGTCTCTTTCCCCAACTAGACAGTGCACAACCACAGCACTAAAAAGTCTAGCCAGACTTTCGTTATGACATGACTCGCATAACGTGCACCGTGAGCGTGCTCTAAATAAAAACAGGATAAACAATCCTTTGCATTCTTTTCTTTGCAGTGTCTATTTTCAACTTCAACGTCTTGTATCTTGTTATGCAATACTTATATAGAATTAAAGAAAAATTTCTTTTATTTCCTTTTTTAACAATTTCAAACACGACAGTTTTCTGTTTATGTGTTTTCATAGAATAATCTTTTTGACACAGTAGTTTACTTAATAATTTTTTTTTTTATAATTTATAGGATAGTGGCTTAATACCCAAAGATGGTGAGAAGAAACCATTATAGGATGCCACAAATATATAACTATAGACAATATACTTTTACTCTTATGATCGCTAGTTAAATATATATATGTGTGTGTTGTCGTTACATTCACCAATAATTTGTATTAATTTTTTATGTTACCGACCTCGCCAAAATAACTTGTACTTAATAGTTTCACAATATTGTTGTATTGAGTTTTTTATACTAGTACCTACTGATCTACCGAAATGAAAATATTAAATTTATTTGTCTTCTGAAATCTAAACTTAATCTAATCTGTTTTCTTATTAATCGGGTGTTCAAGTATCCGATTAACCGGTTTTCGGATAATCGATTAACTGATTTTTTAGGAAACGAGCTAACCGGTTTCATATTTTTCCGATTATTGCCAGCACCAGTGACTACCCCAACTCAGTCCACGGCTTCGTGGGGCAATTTCTCGCAATGTGTGAGTTAATAATGTCTTTATCCCACTTATATCGTAAATAACTATTATCTATCCCAGTGGGATAAATTAGACCATATCGCACTCGTCTTATGAGTGTAGTAATGAAAAAAATTACCGTACTAGTGCGGTAATGAAATAGAAAACTTAAATTCAAGAAAAAATAATTATTTATTTTTTAAATATTAACACAATTTTTATAGTTATATAAATTAACACCTTCATTAACACTAGTCGTTTTAACTTGTGTGCTTGTGCAACTGGAATTAGCTCCTGCATTTGCCAAAGTTGTAGTCGGAAAATTTTGAATTTCAATTTGTTGTTTAGTGTTATTCGGGAACTAAAATGCGATCATAAACCACTACGCGTTGCTATCATTTTGAAAAGATTTAGATATTATTGTCGTCTTGATTAATTTTTTATTTTTTCAAAGTGAACCTACCCTAAGACAATATTAGCGATTATAGATAAAATTTAGATGCCTTTCCTCGATGTGCAAATTCGACCATAAATCAATGAACCACCGTTTGTGCAAAAACTTCGTTTCTTCACTTCTGATACTATAACCATGAAGACCAATGCATTTTCTCGCAATCCTTATGAACTTTTTTGAATTGGAGCATTGAGATTTGAATTTCTTGGAACAACACATTTTTGGCGCCTCCGTCAATTTCGAACATTTGTAGAATTTGGACTATTAATCCGATTTCAACTTCAAATTTTGAAAACTCATATATTTTTTTATAAAAACTGATTTTCAGAAAAAAAATTACAGGATGATATATAAAACTGTGCAAATTAGGTGAAAGATCATTGAACCCACGTTGACAGAAAGTTATCTTCTCTTGCAGTGGTTCTTCTCATTCGTCTACCATGACGATAAATATAATATTTCTATCATTTCTAATGCGAGTTCTTTCCTTCAATATCTAACACACATTTCAATAATTTTTCAAAATGGGGTTTGGTAGGTAACATCAATTTAAAAAACAACTGATGGTATGGTAACCAATAACAAAATATAATAATAAAATTATAAACACCACAGAAATTAGGCAACATTCAAATCCAAAGCCGATGTTGTCTAAAAGGGGGTTCATCTTAGAAAAACGTGGACATGCAATCATTCCCACCGACATTACTATTGCTGGTGGTGGGATTCGAACCCACAGCTACGATAGAAAGATTTCTAGTCACGCTTGCCTGCGATGACAAGCTGGTGGCTATTCCTAACGCTGTATCATCATCTTTCGATTACGTTGAATTTCAGAGATCTTTCAACATTTTCCCACAAGTGGAAAGTAAAAATGCTGCGAATGATTGGTGATAGTGGGAAGATTAAGACAGTAGGGTCTTCATATGAGAGAAATTGTTAATTTTTTTGGAGAAGTCTAAGAGCTCCATCCAAAGGGCAATACGTAGTCTTGCGTTGGAAATATTAATTATTAATTATTATCATGGGGGGCCAGTGACGAAAACTACTGCTAGATAGGACAATTTTCTTACGATGGCGGCAAGAAGGAGACGTACCATAACTACAAGACAGTTGACTGATTCTTTGAGGGCTGCTACTGGTGTACATGTCAATAAACAAATTGTGAGGAACACGAGAATAATTTACCTGCTAGAAAACAAAAAAGACAGACAGCCAGTTTTTTATTGAAGAAGCAACATAAAATTGCAAGAATAGAATGGGCAGAACTTCATTAGAATTGAGGAATAGCAGACTGGAGTAGATGCTTGTATACAGCAGAAAGTAGGTTCAATTTTTACAGATTAGATGGTAGGATTTTAGTCTGAAGAGGTAGGAATGAAAGGTTTTTGGAAGAAAATATGGAAGCGAGGGTAGCATTTGGAGGTGGAAGTGTGACTGTGTTGAAAAACTAAGTTGGAAGTATTTATAGGTGAAAGTATGAATGTTGAACGGTACAGAGACAGGTGTATAAGAAATATTGTGGTTTCTTATAATCAAAATATTGGTAGGGGCTTTTTTATTAGTCGATGACAACGCTCGATCACATCGTCTAGAGTCGTCAACGAAGTTTTGAGGGAGCACGATACTGAAGGAATGAATTGACCAGCTTTGTCTCCAGACATGAACCCAATTAAACATATCTGAAATAGAATGATTCTGGAACTGATAGAAAAAGAGTCTTTGAATGTAAATGAATTGGTGAATCGTATTATGAACGAATGAGAAGCTATTCGCCAGGGATTTATTAATTATTTAATAATTGGTATCCTCAGAAGAAATTTGGAAGTAATACGGGTTCGTGAGGGTCCCACAAAATATTGATTTTCATTTTATTTGTAGAATTCAGTTTTATGTTCGTAATTTATCTCAATGTTAGAAAAAAAAATTTTTAGTAGATACATGTTTTCATTCCTTATCCGAGTTTTTGCTTCGATTAAGTTGTTAGTTTTTATTTTTTATATTTACCACTGCTGACCACTTATACAATTTTTAATTGTCTCTAAACAAAATAAATTAATTTGAATTAGAATTTGTTGATATTATAAACTTCGTTTTAATTTCTTTTACATAGAACACATAATTCTATAGCTCGAAATCAATGAAATGGGCTTTCAAAATATGCAAAGAAAGTTGGAGGCGGTTTATGCATCCAAATTAACAAATGATTGGATTTGAGTGAGACCGACATTTTTTCTGAGAAAAAAATTAAGATATCAAATTTCAGCAGTTTAACTCAAAAAAGTTCATGAGAATTGCGAGAAAAGGCATCAGTCTTAATGGTTATAGTATCAGAAGTGAAGATGCCCAAACAGGGTTCAATGATTTTTGGTAGAATTTACATAGTTTTACATGTCACCCTATATTTTTTTCTGAAAAGCAATTGGTAAAAACTAATTTCAGTTTTCAAAATCTACAAAGAATGTTTAAATAGGTTTACACAGCCAACATACAGCTACAACTATTCAAAATTTAACGAAATTTCAAGGTGTACCATTTTTTTATTTTTAAGTTTCAAAGTAATTTTTCTATTGTCACTCAAATATTGTACTTTCTTCAATAAGATTTCGTTGCCGTTATAACTTGTCTATATGCAGTTTATAAATTTTACTTTTTAAAATTTTAAAAAGAAAACAGTCCAGCGGTTTCAAATTTGGACTCATTGGAAAGAAAGGAATGGATCCTGTTTCACCTATCCTATCTCCGAGAAGTCTATACTTTTTTTTGGGAGAAAATTTATGTTATTTTAAAAGCAAAACTGCCAGGAAGGCGTATTCAAAATTATGAATAAAATCTAAACAGTCAAAAACTAGGGTGCTTCATTAAAATATACTTTTTGTTGCTCCCTGTATTGTTCAGAAGTATGGATAAATTTGATAACAATTCGTAATTTATAAAAAAAAAAATGAAAACGATGAAATTCATTTGTAAGATATTAAAATATGTTAACTGTAAATTAAATAAAGGGGATATAGTTTTATAGGGACCATCCTGTACAATTAAAAAAAAATCAGATAAATATATGATATTTTTGTTCACTGCAACATTTTTATATGGTGCTGAGTGACGTCGAACGTCGAAGGACGCGGATTTCTTCTTTCTCCCTTGTTCAGTCCAACCCTGTGTAGACATTTCATAAATCTTACATGGAATAATTTTATCTGTGTGGGATCTGCCTTTTTGCACAAATGTGCAAAACATTATTTACATAATTTTTAATACTTCACTACTAGAAATGTATCAAAATAACTTCTACAGCAGTAATATTCACGTCATTACGGGTGTATTAAATTTACATTTCTGTTTACAATAATTTTTCTTGAAGAAGTTTTTACGCCAGCATGCGCTATTTTTTATTGTCATTTGTTAAATTAATAGTCACTTTATTGCACCTTTTCTCATTGAACCTAATTTTTAATTCATCTGTTCAACATAGATCTGGAATTTTGACCTATATTTCATTTTTAATAAAGCTAAATCTGAGATTTATATGTTTTTAAATTTTTAATAAGTCTTCTCTTCTAGATTATATTATAATAAAATTGTTATAGAAGCCAAATTAAAATTGTTAAAAAGCAATGTGTACAAAATATTCAATTCTGTGATGCAATATCATTTTAAACTGTGTAAGAAAATGGGGTATTTTCATTGATCTGAGAATGGAAATACTATATTTTGAAAACATATTTTTTAGTATTTTTGGCGCTGAAAGACACGTATTACATAGCATTATAAAATAGTTATTTCAATTTAAAGTTAAAATTTTTCATATTTACGTCAGTGAGCGAAAACTGGGCAAATCACCAAAAAGTTGTTGGAACATTAACAGGATGGTACTTCCATTATTCTTTGGTGACTCCTGTTTTAACATTTTTGTTTGAGCATTTGTTTTAAAACATTCTAAAAGCACACATATATGGAAAAAATTATATATGAAGGTAATAATAATTTATCTGCTATATTTTTACAATAATAAACAAATGAAAAATGAGGTTACTGTCAAATTTCAAATCTGGTACAATACTATGCAGGTAATGAAATACCTTAAAAATAACTACATTTGGTGCTCTATTTGAATTTTTGCTTAGTGACGTCATGAATTTTCACCACTTTTTGTCAGGTGAAAAAGAATAAAATAAAGAAAAGACACGTCTCTTATTCTTATCCCTAGTTTTCAATTTTCACATAAAAAAAGGGGAAGACACCCGCTTGTGTCACAGGAACACATATCAAAAATATAACTTATGTAAAACGTAGAAACGTGGAGATAGAACACGGCTGCATCAATAAGTATCAATAACTTATTTTCACAAAAAGTGGAGTTAACACACTTCCTGTGGCGGCTGGTGGATTTAAGTTATACCATATCTCAGTATTGGAGCATGAAACCCAAGCAATATTTTAAGGCACACCTCTCAGTACTGAGTGAAGAAAGAAACTGAAAAAAAAAATTGAGAAAAAAAGTTACAAAAATGTGCTGGCACGCCAGATTACGTCTGGACCATTAGTAAAATATTTGCAAACTATTTTTTTTTTTCGTAATCAGAAGGAACATTTATCACCACGTTTATTTAGATCTTTTGTAAAGTTATGAAATTTGAAATTTAAGTTCTTCATTATGTAAATTTCAAAATGTCATAACCTTACAAAAATCAAAAAAAAATACGGGGTGGTAAATGTTCCTTCTGATTATGAAAAAAAAATAAATAAATTGCAAATATTTTACCAAAGATCTAGAAGTAATCTGGCGCCAGCGCATTTTTGTACCTTTTCTTTTATTTTTTAATTTTTTTTCTGCCAAACTACTTCATTCAGTACTGATAGTCGTGCTTTAAAATATTGCTTGGGTTCCATGTTACAATACTGAGATATGGCAAGACCTAAATCCACCAACCTCCAATGCACTAATCACAGCAGCATGAGTTCAATATTTGATGTGAGCACATTAAAGATTCCTATCCCAAAGTGGGGGTTCGAAAAATTGTCCAGTAAATATTAATATTGACAGGTGGAATAGCATCTTTCTATATGATTCTACAATCAAGTTCTGTTTAAGATGATAAATCTTGTGCCAGATAATACATATTTGAATCTGTTTACATGCAGGTTCAAACAAATGTAATATACGTACATGATGATTTCACGAAAGTTTTCGTCAGGCTTAATCATAATATACTTATTAGAAAAATTTCTACCTCTGGTATTTCTCACCATTTGACGGTTTTCTTTCAATCTTACTTATCTAGTATACTGTAATGTTATGTTTCGTCTTCAGGTGTTCCACAAGAATCTGTTTCTGGGCCGCTGCTTTTTAATATTTTCATACATAACATACGTAATACACTAGATGTCTACTTTTTTGATGTACGCGGATAATATAAAACTCCTACGTAGAATCTCTAACTTAAATGATGGTATTACTTGACAGAAACATATCTCCAAACTTAGCTCTTGATGTTTTAAGAATACGCTCACATTAAATGTACAAACTTGTAATGTAATGACATTTTTCACTAAAGATTCTGATTATAGCTTCGAATATACGTTGGACCACGAACTGTTAATTCGGCCGTCCCCGTTAAATGATCTTGAGGTCAGTTTTTCTTGAAACCTAACTTTTGTCGATCATGTTGATACATTAAGAGGTGACGTAAATCTGTTTTTAGGTCTTATTATATGTAATGGCAATGATTTCTCAAAAACTCCTATTTTAAAATTTTGTAGTTTTCATTTATGCGATATAAGCTAGAGTATTCGCCCCTTATTTGATAACCATTCCCATTAGTAAGAAAATGTGCAACACCATTTTTTTACATTTTAGCCCAGCTTAAGCTATAGACGTTACAACTTTGCCATAAATTTCTTTAAAAAAATGATCTATGAGGAAATAGATTGTAGTGATATACTCTATACATTAAATTTTCATACTCCGAGACACAGAGGATTCTCGGTCTCGGTTAATACTAATCGAATAATACGTCTCTCTCTCTCTCTTTCTCATTGTTACAGCAATGGTTGGTGAGTCAATATATTTTTAATCTAAATATTTTTTTGCTTCTAATACTAAGAATACTGTTATTTAATTCAGAGCAATTCTTGCTCTTAGATTGAGTAATTGTTCTAGTTTCTATGATAAAATATATTGTTTTTGACTTATTATATACGTATACCTAAAAATTTTATACTAGCTCATTCAGATAAGAATTACAGTATAAAATATAAAAAACTATATTATTATCATGTTAGGTTTGAAAGAGTCCTTATGTAATACCCAATAATTATTTTACTATTTGTCTAATACAGTTATTATGTTTATATATATATACATATATCTATACATATATATATATATATATATATATATATATATATATATATATATATATATATATATATATATATATATATATATATATATATATATATATATATATATATATATATATATATATATATATATATATATATATATATATATATATATATATATATATATATATATATATATATATGCAATATGTGTATATAAAGTATGTAATTTCTTATTCTCAACTTTTCTTTTTGTATTAATTGTGTGTTTTTTCAATCTTGAGAATGATCTTTGTGCTGTTAGAAGGTGTATAAATAAATAATCACTGTCCAAGAATATTTTAGATTTGTCAAATTTGTGTTATTGCAACCCAAAGCATAACTGAACATCGAATATGTTATTTCTAAAAAAAAAAAAACATTATTTGCGAATTTAAACTCTAATTTATGGACAAATTTGGATTTTAAATTATTCAAATAAAACTATTGGAGGACCTTTATGTTGCTGTTGGTTAACAACAGTAGAATTTATGGAGACATTTCGCTATTTATTTATTTTACTTAAATAATCAAATATTTTAAATCTCTCTAAAGAATTTTAGTTTTATCAGTTCTAATTCTAAAATTTAGAAACACTTTTTTGTATTTTTTATTACACTATTTGTAATATTTTATGTGCTTTTGTAATAATCGTAATGTTCAACACTATCACTTTTTATAGCCATTGTACATCATAATACTGCCGTCCACAATGTAAACGCGGTATCTGCACAATATTAAAAATTTCAGTCTTTGGCATATTATAAGCTTGTGAGAAGATATTTTATTACTTTACTAACTTTAAAGGCGGTATGCAATTTTAGCTAATAAATACTAGAGTCCCTCAAGTAAGGGTCTGACTTTACATCATGCGGCGGACATGCATGATTTTCCATTTGTGCAATGGTTAGCAGTCCTAGAAAATGAGGTGAGAGCTGACAATTAATTAGGTAGTGATTGAAAAATTTGTATAGTTGTTCAGAATTAAAAACTGAGTATAATGTTCCAAAGTTTCAGATTCGATCGATCGGACAAGCATGCAAAAAAATTAAAAACATTTTAAAAAGGTGCGCCGCGACCCTTCACCCAAAACACTGAGAGAACCGTAACAAATTCGTCAAAATTTTATGGGGCCAAAAAAGCCTGCGGCAGTATATATATATCTTTTATAGTTTAGCCGTAAGTCGCGCTCAAAGTTGTGTAATCAAAACTCGTGGTGCACTGGAGCAGCTGTATTGACGCTTTCAGTTGTTTATGTAATTCATTATGTACATTTTGTAATGAGTCCAAAAATTTCTTGGATGTTCTACGCATTATGGAGAAGTATTCCGCAATGGAAAACCATTTTTCGACTAAAAATTCAAATTTAGACAGCTCCGCGAAAAACATTTCAATTTCATCGAGATTTCAGCAGAATTAAAGTTAAGATATCTTGGAGATTATTTATCGTAAAATAAAAAAATTGCAAAATGAGGGTGTTTTAATAGTTGATAAATCTGATCCCTTGATATTTTATTGTAAAATCTATAGTTTCACCATAAAAAATTCATTCAATAAAATGATTAAAACTTTAAAGTTTAATCATTTCCAGATGATGCCAACTTAGTTGGCCAAATGCGCGTCGAGTGCAGTATATTTTGTTTTGGTGTTTCGTGGAAAACCACGCCAGTGTTATATCAAAATTTACTAATTTATAATTCTTTTAATATGTATAGGTAACCTGCCTTTTGTTATTTTACCTTTAACACCATATGTATTTAAAATATTCTGTTGATAATTAAATTTTCATGTTTTGATTTATGATTATGTTTTAATTGAAACTTAGTAGGTCAATGTTTATCTTGTATTACAATATCCAATAAAGGTAGCTCTAAACTGGCACTGACATAAACGAGCCAATATCTTTAGCAGTGATATTATTTTGCTGGATAAATGATATCACTGATATCAGCGTATTACCGTAACTACATGCACTACTGCTACTGCTCTACATTATCTAGTAACGTGTAATGTTCATATAAACATTAGATTGTAACATATTGAACAACATATTTTTCATGTTTTTCTTACATTTTGACATTTAGACATACAAAAAAGATAAATTATAATTTGGAATAAGTAAAAGGTTTCTGTAAACTAACAAGATTTTTGTAGAAAGAAAATATTATTAGAAACAATTGAAACACCAGTGAATCAGGAGAATAAATAAAAAAACTACTAAAAATATATTTATATTAACAATGAAGTTGCAAAAGTAAAACATGGGATACTGCAAGAATCAGTATGGATTTTATACTTTTGTTATGTCAGTGAACTGTGAAAATTCCAAAATGTGCCTAGAGATGGCGATACCTATGTTACGGTTTTTATTCAAATCAGATTATAAGACACAATGGATCAAGTAGCTCAGTACTGATTTGGAATTATGCTGGTAAAGAAAAATAAGTTAGAGACTAAAGTCGTGGTTTCTAATTGTTTAATTGTGGTTATAGTTAAGTCATCCATTAAGTTATTGCTGTTAATTATTAATTAGTTAATGAAATAGTGAGTAACTGTTACCAGAAGTTTTGGTCAACGAATTCACGGTTTGAGGTGTTTGTGGGGACAACAAACACGTAACGCTATTGTATAACTTATACAGATAAAACCACGTAGGAGCGAACACGGCAATAGCATACATAATTTATGTTTGACCGTTAGCAGCTGGGGGATCCACAGTCACAAATCGGTGTGCGTGGTTCAACACAGCTGATGCGATACTTCAGTCTAACTGGCTTCAAAATCCCTGAACTCCTTTACGGACCACGAGCAGACTTTCACGTTATCGTAGTCAAATAGTTCGGTAATTATTGGGTGTGTAATACACCGTCGCGTCGGCCAATATTCAGAGGATGGCAGTAAATTGCGCATACTAATGATCGTGTTCGCATATTCATGGTTTTATCTGTATGTGCACGACAACAACCCTTTTATATTCATGTTTCTTTCCATAAGCTGACAGAGACGATGGTTTTCTTATAGCTATTGAATATATTGTAGAACTTACTGAAAATTTCATTAATAATACTGATATGGTATAACAAAAAAACTATGAAACTATTTTGTTTTTTTTCGGTTGCCCGACGCTGGACAGTCCTCCCGTGGCCTCCGACGCCTCACGGGAGTCGCGCCAGCACATTAACCCTCAGCCACTCCCCACATCCCGCAGGGTTAGTGACTGTAGGCTCCGGAATCGTGTGCCCTAAGCAGACGGAGAGAACCAAGAATGACCGCCTTCTGCATTTGGCCTGCCAGCCACTCAGCTGATTTTTGGCAGGCCGGTATGATCTTCAGTTCCGAGAGCAGCGTAGGCTTTATCCCTCCGAGTACACCGATAATAAGGACGACCATTTTGACCGAGTAGCCTGGGTACAGCATTTGGAGATCGCGATATTTGGTCCGTTTCTCCTCCCCCTTCAAGGTGATGTTTTTCTCCGCAGGTGCCGAGAACTCGATGACATACATCAACTTGAGTTGATGGTCGAGGAGGACTATGTCAGGCTTGTTGGCTTGGATCAGCCTGACAGTCGAGAACGAGTAGTTCCAGTAAATCCGGCATTTCTCGTTCTCGACAACGGACTAAATATCTCCGGGGACGTAAGGCAGCACTGGTGTCTGGTCTACCCCGTACGAGTGCCTTAGATGGTAGTATAGCACTCGTAAGGCTGCGTTATGTCGGTGGATGTAGGCCGAAATCGCATATATGGGGCATGCAGAGAGTAAATGCATGAGCGATTCCGGCGCCTGATGGCAGGTCCTGCAGTTGATATCAGGAACCTCTACACGCCACACGCGGCTACGGTAGACCAAGGTGTTGATAACACCATCTTGGCAGGCCATAATGAATCCCTCGGTTTCCGACTTAAGCCCTGCTGACCTTAGAAAGGCGAAGGTCAGCCTGGTCGATAAACCCAGTGTTTCTATGTTCTTATAGAAAACAACATGCTGGGGTTTATCGACGTGCTGCCGAAACAGATTTTCCTGTTCGGCAGCTCTAATTCGGGCTTTCAGACGATTTGGCTGAAGTTCGGTGACTGACTCAACATCAGCACCTCGCCGGCCTCCTCGCCTGATGTTAAATGCGAGACCGAGTTCATCTGCGGCTCTTTTTGCTGCCTTGAACAATCCTGCTCCCACTTCTACAGTTTCGTGATGTTTTACGAACCGCAAGAGGGGATCTGAGCTCCTGAGTATGTTACATGCCATACTCAGTACTACTCTGCCATGCCAGGCTCAAGAGTCCTCGGCCCCCCCCGTTGACATGGGAGGTACACACGAGGAACGGACGATCTAGGATGAATACTTCTGTGAATATTCATCATCTTGCGGGTATCTCTGTCTAATTGACGCAGCTCATCTACCCTCCACTTTACTACTCCGAAGGAGTAGAGCAGAATCGGAACGGCAAGCCTATTAGTTGCAGACACCTTGTTCTTCCCTGAAAGTTCGGAAGACCAAATCTTTCGGAGGCGGTGTCTGTACTTGCCGCGGAGAGAATCTTTTATTTGTGATACATCCTGGATGTGCCTTTGTTGCACACCCAGGTATGTATAAGTCTCTCCGGCATCCAGATGTCTTAGGATGCTTCCGTCTGCGAGCTGCGCATCTTCAGGGAATTCCCCGCATCGTCCTCTCTTGAGGTGGACGGCTGCACATTTGTCCAACCCGAACTCCATACCAATTGCCCGCGTATATTCTTCGAACACCCTAAGAGCGTTCTGTAGTTCACGCTCTCCGGAGGCATAAAGTTTAAGGTCATCCATATAAAATAGATGGGTGACCTTATGCCTCCGGTTGCTGGGTGGCCCACATTGATATCCGCGGGTTTGGCGGAGCCCAACAGACAACGGCAGCAGTGAGATGCAGAAGAGGAGAGGACTCAGGGAGTCACCCTGGAAAACTCCTCTCCTAAATGCCACCTGCTCTGTCGTGACCCGCTGCGCACCTGATGTTATGGTGAAGCGGGTTTTCCAGAGCGGCAGCAGCTGTTCTATGCATCTCACTAGTGGTGCTGGTACCGCAAGACATTCGAGCAAGTACAACAATAGCTCGTGCGATGTTGTATCAAATGCCTTGCGGTAATCAATCCAGGCCATCGATAGATTCCGCTTGTATTGCACAGAATCCTGTGTAATACAGCGGTCTATCAGCAGGCTGTCCTTGCAACCTGCCATGCCCTTCTTGGCACCACGCTGTTCGTGTATCTGCTGGAAGACCGGATCAACAGACCTCAGTGTCCTAGCATACAAGATACGTGTAAATATCTTGTAGCAGGAGTTGAGGCAAGTGATCGGCCTATAATTCCTCGGGTCGGAAAGATCCCCTTTTTGGGGATAAGCACAGTACGTCCCTCGACGAACCAGTCCGGAATCTGCTGCCCCTCGTTCAACCATGAGTTGAAAACTCGCGCCAGACGGCGGTGAGTGGAAGGAAATTTCTTCCACCACCAGTTGTTAATACCGTCTGGGCCCGGGGCAGCGAAGTTCTTGGTACCAACAAGTGCTTGTTGAACTTCCTCCGTACTGATTGCCGGGCACACTTCTTCTGGCTCTTGACGATGTCTGTGGCACAGAGCCTCGAAGTGTGCAATTGATGGAGTGTCGCTATTGAATGGACGCGTCGTTTCGTAGATTCCCTTCCAGAAGGTTTCGACACCTTCTACAGTCAGCGGATTGTCGACAACACGCTGTGGCTCTTGAAAGAGGCGGGAAGGATTCGTACGGAACAAATTATTTTGTTCCATACTCCACACTCGCCTCTTTGGCCAAAATCCAAGTTTAAGTTCTCGCAGGGCAGCACAACAATTAGGAACATCCAAGTCTAAAGTGCTACGAGTATTACATCGAGACCATAGAAAAGCTTATCATTTATATCCCGTACAAAATTTACATCCCGGTGATACAGAGAAGCGTTTAAATTTTTGTCGTTGGCTAATTAACTCTGTAAGGGGGAATCCCGAATTCTTAAGAAAAATATTATGGACCGATGAGGCGACGTTTACCAGAGCTGGAGTAGTGAATCACCATAATATGCATGTTTGGGCACACGCAAATCCATTTCAAAATGAATTTAGTGTAAATGTTTGGTTGGGTATTATTGGCAACAACATTTGTGGCCCACACTTCTTGCCGCCTAGGCTAAATGCAGAATTGTTTCGGGATTTCCTCACTCATGACCTTCTCGAAATAATGGGAGATGTTCCCCTTGATGTACGAAATGAAAGTTGGATACGGTTGGATGGAGCACCGACGTATTTTGGACGGGTGGTGCGCGAATGGTTGGTCGCTAATTATCCTGAGAGATGGATAGGTCGTGTGGGAAACAATTATAACGCCCAGGAGAATATTGTAAGAGGTCCGGTGGCCAGGCCACCAAGATCACCTGACCTCACGCCTTTAGACTTTTATATGTGGGGTTATTTAAAAGAAAAAGTTTAGGCTACACCGGTGACAACGCGAGATCAGCTACTTGAGCGTATCCAACAAGCTTGCAACGAGATGAGGGAAAATCATCCGCCGCTGTCAATTCCACAATTCAGAGGTGTCACAAATGTATTGAAGTGAATGGGCTCCAATTTGAGCAACTTCTTTAATTCCCTGTGTTTCACTGTTTGGTAATGAGTTTTATTTATGTTCTTAGTTTTTACATAAATTCTGTAATTTATGAAATAAATGATAAACTTTCAATAAAGTTTAGTCATGAAAATGCTTTTTACTATTTTACTCGAAAAGTAAGTGTTGTACGAAAAAACTAAAAGATACCTTCTTTCTTCCAAATTGAACACTGAATCAAACAATCTCAAAATCAACTGCACAAAACAGTGGCGTAACATAGTTCGGCGAAAAATTCATCTCCTCCACCCTCTGGCGGCGCCACTGGAGGCAGTACAAAGATAAGATTTTATGAAACAATAGAGACTTAAAAATCATCACCGTCCCTAAAACTTCAAGTCGATAGCTTTCGTAATTTTAGAGTTCTTAAAAAAATTGTTTTTCACAAAACTTTAACATCTGTATCTTTGTTAGCAATCTCCTAAGGATGTAAGTTGATAGGAACTTTTCGGCTTATTTTAAGTCCCTCTATCACGGTCGAAGTTTGTCAGGTAAACTTCGGACCACCCTGTATAATAGACTTTGCACTTTTAGGTATAACTTATAGTATTTATTACTATATGTGAATATATCTCACCTCTCTATTGGAATACTTTGGTATTTTATTATACCTTTTAATATCTATTTATATTTAAATCAATGTTTTTAAACGTATCATCTAAATAAACATATAATCGTCCTCTGATATTTTGTTGTTTGAATAAATTGAACCATTAAAATTTATATTTCATATTTTTGGGACACCTTATAAGATATCTAGCAAACATCAAACCATCGCGAGGGGAAGGGAACTGCCTTATAAGAAAGGGTTCATTTAAATTCAGGTTTAGGTTATATCTGCCGTGTAGCGCTTACCGTGCATGGATCAACCCAAAATGAAGGGACACAGGTGTGCTTCTAAAACTGGCATGGCGCAGAATCCCATTGATTGCCAGGTCTATGGAGCCAGAATTAACCCGGGAGAAAACTGACTACAAAGGATCATGCAATAAAAAAAGGGGAAAATGAGAATAAAATAGTACTGTTAATATTTACATAGACTAGTCGGAATTTTACGTCATAGAATTCCTCGTAATTTTATAAAGCGAATTTAATTAAGAAGTAAATGAAAATTCTACTGTTTTAATTTGAGTCTTTTAGTCCAGCGTGGTGTATGCCGCAAATTAGTTAATTGGAATTGAATCCTCATAGCCATTTCCAGTGATCAATCGATTAAAGTTTTTTGTATATTGTTAATTTGATTAAATTATATAACACATTCATAAACATAATGATATTTACCGTAGATGGAATTTAATACAATATAATTTATATTTAAATAATTTTATTTATTTAAATAGTTTAATATAATAAAATATGATAAGCGGACATTTGTTTAAGGCTGCGTTTTCATCTTTAAATCGCTGTTAACATTTTTCTGTTAGTAGTATTGAAAAAAGAAAACAAATGATCCATCCTAAATGCCATATAGATTTAATACCGATATAAAATAAGGGGCAATACTGATGCCTATTTTTTTAATTAATAGGAAATACGATTATTTAGTTTCATAAAATGATACCAAATAAAATAATCGTATTTCTTATTAATAAAGAAAAAACGCATTTTTCGTTCTCATCAATACAAACATTTTAACAACGATTTAAAGTATTGTGTTGGCAATTAGGATAGTTGTGGTTTAAAATTAGGCCTATGATGTATCCTCTTCCTTTATTTATTTATTACTTTGTGTACGACCGGTCTTAATTGATCATTTTATTAACTTGGTTTGAGGGCTTAAAGTGCCACTTTACAGCCCGCCGGGCCGTAAAATACTTTACAGCTCACCTAGGGTTTTTGCTTTATTCTTCATATAACATTTTCGACTTGAGGCAATATATGTCCAACGTCGCAGCCTCTGCTGCTTTGGTATTCTGGTGGGACACAGGAAACATAATTTTCATCCTCTTCCATTTCCATTTTAATTAAAAAACACAAAACACTTCGACAGAAGGATTGTAAAACGATTCTTGCCATATATTACAATACTTTATTTACGTTTTTGCTTGGTTACTTGGTTTTATTTTTAATACAAATTCAAAACCGAATTCCTACCTGTCAGTGTGACAAAACAATTGGCATTTTTACGTAATGCCAAAATATAACAGAATGAAAATTTTTATGTAGAATTTGCATGAAGGCCGACATATTATAAATTATATGTATTAATTAAGAATGGTCATACATAAAATTTTGTGTGCATCTCGGACACTTCCAGCGTTATAGCCCTTATAATGTCGCGGGCCATAAACGCCTCTTTATGCCCTTGGTACATAAATAACTATTATTACAAAACACTAAACCCAATTATAGAGCAGGACAAACACAATAAAAAATATCTGATGTGGCCAGCACATAACTTTCTTATACCAATATATATCATCCTGATCTAAAAAAAACATTCTATTTAATTCTTCACTTACCTCAATTAAATTTTAATAGCGTACCTTGAAATGTTTCATTAAAATTTTTTAAATAATTAATTATCAGCGTTATTCGATACTGCCAATAATAATTCATGTCATATATTTTGACATTGATATTTTTGCAACTAAATTAGACCTTTCAAATATTAAACTGTTAAATTTATCCTAACCACATTTTATGAGGTCAAATGGGTAAATAATTTCAGTTTACATCAGCTTTATTTAAGTACTTGGAAAATATATTTTATTGGCTTGATATAATAGACATGATTTATAATCTTTCATCAAGAATATATTTTTTTGTAAAGCCAAATACAGAAAAGTTTGGGTCCCTTGGACCCTCTTTCAGCTGACCAATTTTGCTCATCACAGAATTTATCATTGTCTTTGGCCTTTAGAATATGTGTACCAAATTTTAAAGCTTTGTTTTAAAAGCTGTGGCTATTATTACTATAGTACAGACATGCCGACAAATTTTTTTTTCATAAAGTTATGTCTTTTCATTATAATTCGTCGCGATTCGTCCAGAAATACAATAAAAATTTTTATTTTTTTCCCGAAATTGTACCTGTTTTCTTCTTTCATTTATTACATCTCTTCTAGTGGTACCATATTCACCAAATGTGTCATCTAAAATGTTGTTGAAAACCTTAACTGCCAAATTTGGGAAGTCTCCCATTAGTATTTGAGTTATCGCAGATATACATTTACACATACATCCACACACACCACGCACAGACAGATATCAATCGGAAAATAGACAGAATGGATTCAGCAGGGTTCAAAACGTATATATTAATCAAAATTTCGAGGTCGAAAAAAAGTCACGATTACTATACTTCCTTATATTAGGTATATAAGAAAGTAAAAATCATTAAAAACAAAAATTTTACAACATAAAAAATGAACAATATTATATATACTTATTAGGAATAAAAAGAAAAACAGGGATTCAACGGACATTTTCCACATATTGTTTTTTTTATTTGCTTAGTCGATGGTATTTATAAATATGATGAATTTTTTTCCGAATTTTTTTGGGCCCCAGAAAGAGGTTTAAGAAAATAGCAAAGTTCTGAATTTTAGTCTTATGACTTCATCCGACTAGGTTTGACTCCAAACACCAGCAGCCAGTGAAAGCGAAGATGGTACCGCTGTATTGCCAGTTTTACGTATTGTTTGAAAGCGTGATTAGTGATTACTTATTCAATTATAACTACAACTATAAATTCAATCACACAGACTCTTTTTACCTTAGTACGAAGAGAAAATTTTATTTGTACCCATTTTAAAATTTGGACATTTAAATATTTAAAAAAAAAAATCACTAGAAATCGAATAAGTTAGGTTATGTTATAAATTTATTCTCCGTTGCCGTTACGGAATTGACGATTGAAAACAAATATTAATTAATTATTATAATCATTCTTGTTTATTTTTAACTTTTATCTGATTATGATTTTATTTAAATAGTATTGGAGCGTGCATTTCATTAAAAAATTTTACCGTTTTAAAAAGAATTTAAATTATAAATAATGAATAGCAATAGTAAATCAATAACAGAATCATTTTCTTCGCAATTCATTAAGTGGAATATCAATAAATCTTAATAAAAACAATTATTGAAAATACCTATA
Organism: Rhamnusium bicolor; assembly: GCA_029963845.1. Lineage (NCBI taxonomy): Eukaryota > Metazoa > Arthropoda > Insecta > Coleoptera > Cerambycidae > Rhamnusium > Rhamnusium bicolor. The sequence goes on along the minus strand of JANEYF010002599.1, from coordinate 410,197 downwards.
TGTAGGTATATAACATATACATTAAGTTCAAAAATACGTAAATACTTACCTTTTATTTTGTATCTAAATTAAAATAGTCTTGAAAATGTTTGATATAACACAAAAATTAATGTATAAATTCACGAAATCGTTCAAAATCACAAAAATTTTCAGAGTTTTCAGCTACCAAAACAATACTTAAATAATGAAAATCAGGCAGCACAGGTTCGGCTAGTAGTAGCTATTTATTTTACTAGGCAAGTAGGCCACAATGGGCCCTTTTTACCTAGGGACCTACAGTTTAGCGTGGACTCCGAACCACGGTCTTCGACTGTCAACTAACCCACCGCCTGGGCCTGCCCGCCTGCACCGCTAGCAGAGTGGCAAACCTCCTGGGTAGGTCTCTTCGACCCTCCACCCGGGCTCGCCTCTCCGCCTGCATCAGGCTAGCGGCCTTCCCGGGATTGTCTGTTGACAGCCTACCGACTGTTAGATGAGCTATCGTTCATCCATCCAATTGCCGGACTCGATCAGTGCTGCTTAACTTCACTGATCGAATATCGGGAATTAAACGGATGTCCATACCTCATCCCCACAGGTTCGGCTATATCACGGCGTATTATTTCATTGGTTGAATAATAAGTGGCAATTTTAAATTAATCCAAACTTAATTTTTTTTTGTAGTTAATTTTTTTCTAAATTCAACCACTTATGGATACTGATTACATAAATAGTGTAGAATCATGTGCAACAAAAAGAAATCCAATTTTTAATATAGCGGGACATCCCCATTATAGCATTTTTTAAAAGAATTTATTGTGTACTGAAATGATATATCAAATTTTTCAGTTTTTGTTATAGTTGTTACGCATTGTGAAAAAGAGGCAAATTTAAGAATATTAGAATGTGGAATTGAAAGAGAAAAAGTTTATGATCTTCAGGAATTTAAATTTGGATTACGAAAATTAAATTTACATAGAAGTTCTTAGCAGTCAATTTGATTGTTTATGATTTTATATAAAGGGTGATTCGACAAGAGCGCAATATTTTAATGTTCAATAAAACATGGTTTTCTGTAGCAAATTATTGAAATATTTATTGAGTTATAATGTAGACATTTGACAGTTATGTATAGAATAACACATCTGGTAAATGGCCGCTACGGCTTTGCTGGCACATGCCTACCTTTTGGCGAAATTTTGATTAACAGTGTTGCATATATGTGGCAGTATTTCGTTAATATAGCGTCTAATTTCGGCCTTCAATGCTTCAGTGGTCGCGGACTTGTTAACATAAACCTATGACCAGATATCCCCACAGTCAAAAGTCCAAAGGTGTCGCAAGAGCATGCCGACCAATTCTGCTCACCAAACGAGAGATGACACGACCAGGAAAAGACTCGTGCAAGACCGTCAATGTTTCACAGGCGGTATGGCAAGTCGCATCGTCCTGCTGAAACCACATATCGTCGAGAGCAATATCTTTAAATTGAGGCACAAAAAACTGGGTTATTATAGCATGATAACGTTTGCAATTCACCGTTACTGCATTACTTGCCTCGTCTTCGAAGAAAAACGGCCCAATGATTCCTCCAGACCACAATGCACACCAAAGAGTGACACGTTTTGGATGCATTGCTTTCTCACTGAAAATGATTTTGTCTGCAAAATCAGCATGCATTTCTTGTTGTTCAAGGATCCAATTGGTGAACTCTCTTCGCTGTGCATGGTCTGTTGGCAGAAGTTGATAAGTCAATTAAACTTTATAGGCATGGAGATGCAAATCTTTAGTGAGAATACGCTGAAGAGTGGCTGTTGTAATGTTCAATTCTTGTGCACGATGACGAATCGATGTCCCTGGACTCTCGACCACGCTCTCGCGAACTGCCCTGTTGTTTTGTTCTGAACGACCTCTACGAGCTCGTGTCGTGTGTTCTACATCACTAACCGAATCAGTACTTTCGAATTTTTCGATTATTCTTTTCACAGTAGATGAATGAGGAACATTATTTCGACCGAAAATTGGACGCACTTTATGAATCGTGGCAATCAAACTTTCATCATTTTGACAATAATGTTTAACAATCAGGACGCGTTGTTCTATCGTGTAATTCTCCATGTTTACTAACTCCCATCTGTCTCCTATCGACCTGGCATGTCATAATCTTGTGGCATTATGACAGCCAAACTGACGCGCAAATCAAATCTTGCGCTCTTATTGAAACAACTTATACAAATCCCTGTGAATGATAGTAACTCCTGTTCTTAAGAGTAGCCATAGAGAATATATTTATGAGCTCTGGCTGTGGAAAACTAACAGTCGGGTATATTCTATCAGATTTAAACCATAATGACTTTATTAATCGTCTTTGTACACTTTCTAGATCGTTAATGTGATTTCTGTAATAAGGATTCCAGATTAAGGATGCATATTCCAGTTTAGATCTGGCAAACGCAAAATATAAAATTTTGAAAGTATTAACATTCGAAAAATCTCTACTAGTTCTAATTAGATAGCCAAGAGTTTTGAGTGACTCATTTACTAGATTATTTATATGCGGTATAAAAGCGAGTTCTTTGTCAAAAATTACGCCAAGGCCCAGAAGAATTGGAGGTCTTAGAAGGACTAAGTTGTCTACTCTATAATCAAACAGAATAGGATTAATTTCAGTTGTATAAGTCATAACGTTACATTTAGATACATTTAAGTTTAGCTTATTTTGAACACACCAATTAGATATATTTGAGAGACTATTTTACAGAAAGGAGCAGTCATCTAAGGAAGAAATTATTTTGAAGATTTTAAGATCGTCAGCATTGAGCAAACAACCAACATCCGTAACATTTACAATCATTAATAAACATGTTACACAAAAGGGGTTCGAGAATGGACCTTTGAAAAACACCAGTTGTTGCAGTATATTCTATTGCCGGCAATCCACTACAGGCCACATATTGCTTCCTATTAGAAAAATAGGAATAAAAAGAATAATAATAAAACAAGTGAAAAACCTATATTTGTCAATTTATTTGGCAGTATAATGTGATTAAGTCGGTCGAAAGTCTTTGAGAAGTCTATATATATTACGTCAACTTGCTTATGTTGGTCGATTGCTTCAGAGATATATTGGGTTATCTAAATTAAATTAGATGTGGTGGACCGACCTTTTATAAAACCATGCTTGACAACTGATATCTTATTGCTGACACTAGAATAAATTGAATTGTGAAGTAAGATTTCAGGAGCTTTACAAAAATTACGTAAAATAGATATAGGCCTAAAGTTGGCAGTCATGTGTATCGCCTATTTTAAAAACTGGGCATACTTTTGAAAATTTACAGATATCAGGGAGATAAAATTTTTTAACACGAGTTAAATAATACCGTAAGCGGATTTGTAAAAATACGAGCACAATCTTTAACCAAGAACGACGGAACACCATCAGGTCCTGTCGTCATCTTAAATTTAGTTTTTTCAAAGTATTAAATTCATCGTTTTCTTCAAAATTCATGATTCGGTGTACTCGGAGGGATAAAGCCTGCGCTGCTCCCGGAACTGAGGACCATACCGGCCTACCAAAAATTAGCCGAGTGGCTGGCAGGCCAAATGCAGAAGGCGGTCATTCTAAGTTCTCTCCGTCTGCTTAAGGCACACGATTCTGGTATACACAGTCACTAACCCTGCTTATTGTGGGGAGTGGCTGTAGTTTATTGCACCCGCGCCACTCCTGTGTGGCGTTGGCGGTCACGGGAGGACTATCCAGCATCGGTTATTCCGAGAAAAAAATTATATACCAGGCCAAATGCAGAAGGCGATCATTCTGGAATCTCTCCGTTTGCTTTGGGTACACGATTCTCGTATTTACAGTCATCAACCCTGCGGATTATGAAGAGTGGCTATTGTTAATAATAATAATATAATAATAATAATAATGAGGAAATACATACATGAAAAATAATCGTGAAGCAGTAGAGAAACTGTACAGAAACTAAACTTTACTCATTTAGCCAAACTACCACATTGTATTATGTAATGCATAATGCAAATATCATTACAATGTATTTGTAGATTTGTCAAACATAAATTAAGTTTTAAGAATCAAATTTTAAAATTACAAAGTAGTTTCAAAACATTCTTTGACAGCCTTAGAAACATGAAGTGACAGAATATTTTTAACACGCTTTTATTATTAGCTTCACTTGTATGTTTTTTGTTTGCTTGTTTGTTTGCTTGTTTGTTTGTAACCGACTCTTTGGACTCGATTTTGACCCACTTTAAACGGACAGATTTAATTGAAACTTTGTACACTTACGAAGAACCGGTAACAATACAATAATTTAATAAGTTTATATCATTATCCTGATCAGGATCGCCAGTCCTTTCCTCACTTATCCTCTGCGTGAGAGCAAGAGGCTTAATATTGTAAGTATATTCCGTGATTGTCAGGTCGGTCGTTGGCAGAGCGGGCAAGTCTTAGTCGACGCGAAACGACGGACTCCTTGGGCGTGAGTTCAAATCCCATGGCTGAAATAAAAAAATATTTTTTTTTAGAAATATCTGTTGGAACGTAATATGTTATAATATCAGCATCAATAAGCAATATAAATATAGTTTAAAAAAACTACAAAACACGCTTTCATAGCACATCAAACTAAAAAGTGAAAAATAAATATGGTTTAAAAAAACTAAAAAACACGCTTTTAAAGCACATCAAACTAAAAAAGTGAAAAATAATTATTAATATAAACTGAAAACAATAATGAACGAAAAATACTAGTATTATTGTGAAAAACGCGTGGGGCGCTTTGTGCAATATTTTCCGTATATCGAGCAACCCACGCTTTTTTCACAATAATACTAGTATTTTTCGTTCATTATTGTTTTCAGTTTATATTAATAATTATTTTTCACTTTTTAGTCTGATGTGCTTTAAGAGCGTGTTTTTTTAGTTTTTTTAAACTATATTTATTTAATTCACTTTTAAATATGTTTAGATTTTGTAATTATTTGAATATACTGTGGTAAATGATTAAAGACCTGTGCCCCACATACAGATACTAGCATTATAATAATTATAGCGTAGATATGTGTCTTTATGTCTTGCATTGGCGTGTGGATTTGTGATGGTGTTACTAAATTACATTTTCTTTTAAATATTATCAAGGATAACCGATATATGTACAGGTTCCTTATAATGAAGATTTGTAATAATTTAAATGAATTGCAACATGAGTCGTATCTACCTATATACCAGTCAAATTAAGGGTTTTTCAAAACGATAATTTCCAACCATTCCCGACCAATTCCATTCGATTCAGTATGTTTTTTGAATTCTCATGGTCAACTTTGCCGTACGTTATATGAGCAAGAATTTAATTTATAAACAATTAAAGTGGTGAAAATGATGAAAATCGATGTTTCTGATTATTCAACTTCAAACGCTGCGAAAACGGCAACAGATAGAGAAAAATTGCTCAGAACATTTTTTATAGAGCGTTAAATTCCCTTCAAAAAAGTTCGAGACGGCATATCTCTATTATATATATTTATTATTTTTCTGCTGTATATCAGTAGAGCTGTCCGAGGTCACCTGGCCGCCAGAGCCGTCATATGACTCATATGTTTACATCATATACATATACAAATAAATTTTAACAATAATGTTACATTTTATAAAAATTTGTATAAAACTCACCCTTTTAAACAGATTTATGAAGTAGTTTGGTTGTCGTCATCACAAAGTGGGGAAGATCTATAGTATAATAGCATCAGGTATGTTTCTACAGCTGTCTCTGTCAGCGATGTTCGCTTTGGTGAAAAAATATGTTTGTATTTTGAAAATGACCGTTCGACATCTACGGATGTAATACAGGCATAAGTAAAACAATCTGTGAACTCACTTAACGAAGTTGTAGATGCACCAACCCAAATTTGTCTTAATTTGCTAAAATCAGGATCTTTCTGTAATACACTCTCGAATTTTTCACTAACGCGATTATTTTTTGCGTCATTTATAGCCTGTAGCTGTGTTTCTACGTCGTCCACTATTTGCAGCGATTCCACTAACAACAACGAACTATTTTGCAATTTTTCTATTGCGTCGTGTAGTCCCCTATAATTGTTATTAATACTTTTTAAATCTGTTTCAAGGGAAACGCCTTGAAAGCTTGTCTGGCTTTCCCTAATAGCTGCAGCCTCGTTAGGGTTGAACTGTAGCATCACAGCTTTTATTTGTTGAAAATATTCAGCATAATAAAAAGCCGTGGAAATGTTGGTTTAAGAGGGTCCAGTACACGTACTATAATATTTAAAATAGAATTTTTTTTACAATCTGTCGTCTCGTCAATACATAACCAGAGCCGTGTATTTTTTAATCCACATTTAATCCTATTTACAATGTCTTCACGAACAGCTGGAATATATCTACATAACGATGTACGACTTGGTAAGTTCACCTGGGGATTGTATTTATTCCAAAACTCCCGAAATGGTTGTTTATCCAGTATGTGTAGCGAAATATTACAGGCTATTAACATTAACAATAAATCAAACATAAACTGAGTTGTCAAAGGCATGCCATTTTTTTATTTTGATGTTGCACGGTATTGATATGACGACGACAATCTGTTTTGTGCCAGCACATTAAGTCTTGATTGCAAACTTTACAAATTATTTTACATAAATTTATTCACTGTGTCCGCGTACGGTCGTTTTTTACCCTTTGGCGCGTTTGACATTATGTATAATTTATAGGTACAACCTCACGCATTAACCTTTCAAATAAAACTGCAGCGTAAATCACTTCTAAATCGGCACGTGTGACGACAGCGCAAGACCGTGGCTGTACTCCAGGCACATCGAACAGCTCTATATATCAGTCAGCTGTACAAGTAACGCGCATGCGCGACCAACAGACTCATACGCCGCGTAATGGCCGCCTGTGCAGAACATTTTAAAGTAGACTTGCTGTAAATCTTTCATAATTTTCTTATTTTTACAACGTGTACAGCTGACCAGTACGCAGTAGAAAAATAATAAACATTTAACTCATTGTAACGCCTTAACTATTCATCGTAGAGATATGCCGTCGTGGACTTTTTTTGAAGGGAATTTAACGCTCTATAAAAAATGTTCTGAGCATTTTTTCTCTATCTGTTGCCGTTCTCGCAGCGTTTGAAGTTGAATATTTAGAAACATCGATTTTCATCATTTTCACAACTTTAATTGTTTATAAATTAAATTCTTGCTCATATAACTTACGGCAAAATTGACCATGAGAATTCAAAAAAAAAAAAACTGAATCGGATGGTATTGGTCGGGAATGGTTGGAAATTATCGTTAAAAGGGGCCTGATTTTTGCTTAATTTGATTGGTCTACTAGGCCACATAGGGTACACATGGCATGGTTTTGAAATAAAAATGTGCTGTTTACATTTGTTGAATTTTCCCAAAACTCAATCCCATATTACAAGATGGAATACAAGTACGCAGAGTATATTGTCGTAGCTGCATCAAAACTGATACAATTTTTTATAATTTCTATGGCAAAAACTACACTACACAATTTCTTGTTGATTGAATTTATGTGAAGTATCAATGTGCAGATCCAGAAATTTCGTACTGCAAACGGGTTCGATGTTTCCTATATTTGATATCAATGTATTTTGCGATTTATTTTTGTTGGGTTGAAATAACATGTTCAGGATCTTTTCTAAATTAAGTAATAATTTGTTAGATGTGAATCAGTCAAATATATCGGTAATTTTCATTTGTGCTGTTATGATTAAATTATCAACATTTGAGTTGCTACAAAATGCTTGTGTTATCTGCATATAGTGAAAATTTTACTGATGAATAATTATAAACTAGATCATTTATATACTACAAATAATTTACTTATATTATCTAGAAATTCAAACGTAGCCTCTGATATGGTGCAATTTTTACGAAATCCATACTGAAAACCTGTAAGGATATTTTTACTTTTTAGATAGCTTGTTCTTTAACAACAGCCTCTAGTATTTTTGAAGGTGCTGGTACGAGAGAAGTAGGCCTGTAATTTGAAATTAATGTTTTATCACCTTTTTTTATATAGCGGTTTTGTAATGGTACATGTGAAACAATCTGGAAAAATACTTGAAATTGGTGAAAAGTTGACTAAAATATATGAGGTGTTTAAGGTATCGCTATCTTCTTTTACAATTACGATCGGAACATTGTCAACTCCAGTGGATTTTTTCGGTTTAAATTTATGAATGAATCGGGTAATATCAGAATGTATAACTGGAGAAAACTGAAATGAATTTAAAAGTTTAAATTTATTTTATTCAGGTAATCCATTGATGAGAAAAAATTAGTTAAATTTTTTATCAAATCTCCAGCAACAGTTCTAAAATAGTATTGAAGTTCTGAATCAATAGTGTTTGGGTCTGATATTTCTTCGTTGTTAATATGTATTTTTAAATTATTTAAAACAAGTGTTATTGTTTTATTTTATTGTGTTATTTATAACGTCCCATGTGGCTTTTATTTTATTATCATCATTTAATATTATGTTTACATGATTCTGTTTGGTTCGATTTTTTTTTAAATATTTGTAATAAGTGTTAAAGTAGTTCATGAAATGAAATTTATGAAATGTATTATGTTTACCTTGCTTAAATCTTTCATAGTGTAACAAATTTATCATTATCATAATTAATCTAATTTTCCACATTGTTTTATAGGACAAAATTACCTTCTTTTTTAACAAACAACAACCAAATTTAAAATATTTCCCTTTTGTACCATGACGTGTTGAAATTCAACATACACTTATCTTAATATGATTTCTAAAATATTGCTATGATTTAAAAACTATTCTTTTAAATGAAAATTACTCTATGAAATGAAAACAACGTTAATATACATGTATAAAAGTTCTTCCCATCGAAAATTTTTTTCTCGGCGTCAACGTTCATACCACAGTCATCAACGACGTCAAAATGTAGCCATTAGAAGTAACTGTTCATTGGCAACATAGAAATTCAACATTTTAGTTTTGCAGTAATTTTCATGGGAAATTTTAGACACAACACACTGTGTATAGCGACTCTACTACGAATTTGTCCCTCAATTGGTATTCAGTGAATAACACCAGGGGGAAAGAGCTGGTTTCATTATTAGTTGTCCTACATACAATCTTGTGACAGCTGAGTCAGTGTATCTTAAACAATATGTAAGAAGTTGTCTAATGAGAATGCTTCATTTCAAACAGTAACCGAAAAAAAATCCTCTTAGAGTTATCCATATTCTTAACTAACATTATTTATTTCTAATTGAGACCTAAAAGTTTGGTTATTATAGTTTAAGTTTTGTAATTTATTCAGACATTTTATTATTGTTGGGTAGTAATAATAGTAGTTAAGTACTTGTAAGTTTTAATTTTTAAAATAAAATTAAAGCTCTAAACTTGATTAAACTCAAACGAAAATATTTTCTTAACCGCCTCCCAAGTCACTAAAGTAAATAAACCCTTTAAAATCTAGGATTTTGTGTTATAGCAGACGCGCGTAGGGAAATATTTAACCTTGTGTGTACACCGAATGAAGGAAGTTGACATCTAGGTATAATAGTTGAATTATGCATTCCTAGATATACAGTATGTGTATTAAAATATTAGACATAGTACATTAAAGAAAGACTGAAAATTGGCATTGTTTCGTGTGCAATGCTGCCCTCCTTACTTAAAACGTCCTAACTGACAGATTGATAAAAATGAGATAATTGATTTTTTATAAAATTTATTATGCAATGAGCGTTTTTTTTCAAAACATTGTTAATTTTTTGTTAAAATGTGAAGATGTGGAATAGTTATTTAGTGACAGCGGAGGGAAAAGGAAATTTTTTATATTTTCCGAGAAATTTGAAAAAAATATCAGATAGGACGTTTTTACTTGGTAATGCATAGCCAATGAAACACATTTTACATTTAAATTTGTTTACTTAATGACACTTTATTCTTAAAGCAAAAAATAGATTTCTATAATAGGACAAAGAGTGAGAAAAGAAAATAGAATTTATGTTGTAAATCTAACATTAAACTACAAATCTAAATCAAGGTCAACGTTGATTTCAGAAACAGCTATTTCTTCCCAATATTTAATTCGGTTAGCTGGAATGATGGGTCGTAGTTTTGATAATAGGTTTGTTTTCCTATCTAAAGATATACCCCTACATCTAGCCCTACAAGGAGGTTTTATTATCCCTTCCTTGTATTCTCTAGCAGTTAAAAAGTTTAGTAATAATTTAAAATCTTCAGAAAATGAATTTTTATAATAAAACACCTTTTCACCTCTTGAAGTTTATATGTACCATTTTTTGAAGATAGGGTTTGGGGTTTACTTTTTGCAATTTGTATTTTGATGAAAAGTCTTTCCATTCAAAAAAATCTTGTATAGCCATCTCCTTTACATCCACCCTTGATGAATTTGCCTTTTGCACAGCCGTCTTGAAATCGTTAAAATCAAATACCTTAGACTGTTTCTTTAAACATAATTCCACTTGATGGTGAAAAGAATCGGCCGACATAAAGGTATGACCGGATTGAAAATATTTTGTACAAATTTTTTAACACAAGCTCTGCACAATTTATAATATAGATAAAGTAACAGAATAGGCACCAATTTTTATTTTGGTCTGCACAATTATCGAGCCAGATCGTAATGTTTTGTACGTCCCTATTATTTAAGAAAAACGCATGAAAAGTAGAAATTAAGTCTTCCTTATTTCGGCCAGTCACCCCTTCATGCCATATTACTGCAAATGGTTTGACTGCTTTGGAATACGCGCCCACTGGAACAAAGGACTCATTAAAGGCAATCACTCTTGGTATGAAGATTACTTCCTTAAACATATCGGCCCGTGGTATTTTCAGTGAATTTAGCTAGTTTGTTACTTACTTTATATTATTTATTCGTAGCAACCACAAACACTATTATAAACAATCATCAATATCACATAAATATATTCAAAAGTAAACGTTACATTACGCGCACTAGAAACAACAAACACAAACTAGAAATAACAAATTTTAAGGTTATGTGTTACAGTAAACAACTGACAGATTCGTTATTAAATTTGTCTTAAGTGTAGGAATATTAGGAAGTAAATAAACTATGTTTATATTAATGCTAAGGTAAAATGTCCTATCTGCAAAATTTAAATGAGTTAGGACGATTTATTTTAGTAAATGCTAAGTAGGACGTTTTAAATTAGTAAATTCATATTTTTTGTACATAGGACAATATATTTAAGCAATTTGAATCGATATTATAAAAAGTTAGGACGTTCTGATGTAGGAAAATAGATGAATATAGTATCGAACTACCAATATATGCATAAAAGAAATAAATGGGAAAAATGTAGTTAGGACGTTTTAACTAAGGAGGGCAGAATGTGCACTGTTGATCGCACGAAAACTAGATGGAAAATGCTAATGCTAGCGCTGACGAGCGACGGCGTGTCTGTCTCTGGTTTACATTGTCACGTTGCCATTTAAAAGACCCATGTCTAATGATTCTGTAAAAATATTGCATAAGAAAAGTGATGGTATCAACCTGAGAACCGCGTCGCTAGCCTCCTACCACCAATTAAGAGTGAACATTTTAAGGCGATATCTATATATGTGTAACAAGATGCACTAGCAGCCCTCTTTTTAAAAAATTGCTTCTCTTGTAATCACATTTAAAATATCTGACGTGGCCAGGGCATTACTTTCTTATACCAATGCATAGCATCCTGATCATTCTAATTTAATTCTTGGCTTACCTCAATAAAATTTGAAAAGCGTAATTTAAAATATTTCATTAAAATTTTTATTTAATTAATTATCAGCATCCTTCGATACTGTTCAATAATAAATCATGTCATATTTTTTAATAATTTCTTTTTATTGACATATTGACATTTTTGTAATTAAATTAAACATTTCATATGTCTAATGCTAAATTTATTCTAACCCCAGTTTCTGTGATCAAACGTGAGAAAATTTTCAGTGTACATGAGCTTTATTTAAATATTTGAAAATGTATTTTACTGACGACATAATAGACCCGATTTATAATCTTTCATCAAGAATATATTTTTTTATTGTCAAATATAAAAATGATTGGGTCCCGTGGATCCCCTTTCAGCAGGCCAATTTTGCTCATCACCGAATTTATCATTGTCTTTGGCCTTTAGAACATGTGTAATAAGAACAAAACGGTGGCTGCTATCGCGATACTACAGATATGCAGACAGTATTTTTCCCTAAAGTTGTGTTTTTTCATTATAATTCATCGAGATTCGTCCAAAAATGCAATAAACTTTTTTCGAAGCTGTAACTTTTTTCTTCTTTTATTCATTATGTCTCTTTTGGTGGTACTACATTCACCAACATTAATGTGTCACCTAATACAATGTTGAAAATCTTAACTGTTAAATTTGGAAATTCTCTCATTAGTATTTTTTGAGCTATCGCGAATATAGTAAGTAACAATTTTAGTTTTCAGATGCTCTATAAGATATCCTCAAAGCTTATTTCTAAGACTACTTATAAATAGTCTGAATGAACTCTATAAAACTGACTTAAACCCTTATAAGGGGCCCACCTAGAGAACAGCTTACATGCCTTTTTTTAACACTGCTATTAAAACTTTCAAGTTTTAATCAATTGTCCAAATCTTTACTAGTAGAGTATCTGAAAAGTATTATAAAACCATACTTGGTTTTGAATAAGTGCCATATTAAAACTTAAAGGGCACACACAAATGCTTTGAGCGGACGTTTTGTATTTAATGAAGTAAATATAAATGCAAATAAATATAGTGCTACGCTTACTTGATCCACGCACGGTATTCTATATGGGCCTCATGCAGTGTCATAAAATGAACATGTGGCGACAACTGAGAACAATTCAGTTTATAGATGGATTACTTTATAATGAAGTACTGGGACTCCTGGTGGACTAAAATTTTCAACGACGCAAGCTTACTGTAAAACGTGGGTTAGATAGTCCTTAAAAATTTGTGTACTCCCTAAAAATACAAATTTTAAAAAACAGTAATTTTTTTCTCGGGAACTTAAAAATAAATAAATCGGTATCATCCGCCCATAATATGGTTCAGTATTAGTAAATTGTTTTTAGAAAATATTTATATTAGAATATAAAGTACAATTTTTGGTTCAATCCGGAACATTCCCAATATGGCTGGCCGTTATACATCTCATGCCACGAGAAATAATAGCGCTAGTTCGTATACACCCTATTTCTACTTCAAATATATTTTGTCTTAAAATGCCTATTAAATTACCAATTGCTCTTGAAGTATGTCGATTTGTTCTTGTAGAAGTACATTTTAAGCCTCATTGTCCTTATCATGTTGCTTAAAACTTGTAGGCTTATCTTAAAACCCATTTCAAACCCTTTGAGTACATAATAAAACCGCTTTAAAATTTATAGAATTTATGATGCCCGGATATCATAACCTAAAAATTGATATATTAGAACAATCTATTAACAAATGAACAACAAATTTTTACCGGCCACCATATTTTAAATAAAATAATTTAGATTTAAAAAATAAAGTAATAATCAACTTATAAAAATCATATTTTACAACAGTTTTATAGTAGGTACCAGATGTGGTTATATAAGCAATGAACACAAATTTTACTATTCAGTATTCCCTGTACTCTTGACCAAGATCCAAAAAGCCGAAACACGTGTAGAGTTTCTAATAAAATAATTTTGAAACATTAAAAAGCAAATTTCTTTCATCTATTTAAAATATTTAATGATGTTTCACAAGAAGCCAACCGCAGAATCAGTTCAGTGTACTAAAAATTCAGTTTTCGTGACGCTACACACGTTTGCTCTGCGCTCCCCACGGTTTTTATCTAGTGCGTTGGTTGTACTATAGTTGCAACTTTTTCAAAGAGTCAAAATCATAAATAATTTAATCGTTTTAATTGTCCTAGCACATACAGCAGTCGCAACAGTCAACATGTTGTACGATATTTTCAGGATCGTTTAATTAGTCTTAATGTTGTATATGCATTTTCTCCAAGATCATGTAACAATACGCCATGCGATTTCTTTATGCGGCTTTTTAAAAAATTCAATCTGAAGTTCCTATTCCTAACATTGACCATTTTCAAGTCAGTATTGCACAGAAAATCGAAGGAATCGACAACAGTCCCATTCTTCTGCGACATGTTTCGAATACTCCATGCGATTTCTCTTTGCGGGCTTTTTTTAAAATATTTAGTTTGAAGTGTCCATTTCTAACATTGACCATATTCAAGTCAGTATTGCACAGAAAATCGAAGGAATTGACAACAGTCCCATTCTTCTGCGAAATGTTTTCGAGTTTATTAAAAAGAGAGCTCAGAAGTGTCTGGATTAGCAAGGTGGTATACACTTTCAGCACCTTTTGTAAATATTTTATTTCAGCTTGATAACGTCTGTATAATTATTAAATAAATCTGGAGGGATTTGAGTTCACAGAAGGGACAAAATCTCCCTCAGCTCTTAGTTAGTTTCAGGCCTATGGTTATCCAGTTTATTTTGTAGCATCTCACATGCATGCTCAATTGGATTGAGGTCAGAGGGACATAGGAGGGAGTGATATATGCTGAATGTCGGAATTTTCAGGTGCGCTTAGAACGGACCGTGCTCTATGCAGTTGAGATAAATTCTAGACCCATAACGGCATGAACATTTACCAGAACGTTGTCATTCTCATATGCAGGTGCAGTCATGTTCTCTTCACAAATGTAAAAATCAAATATGCGCCGTAATAAGTTCTTTCCCACTTCATAATAATTGAGTTATCTTTGAGGAGAAGCATCTCTTAAATATATCAACGAGATCTAGAGACTACAGACCTTGTCCAGACTCAAGTGCTTCTACTGTTTGAGTACCGACCCTATCATAGACTGTCTCATATAGATTCATATGACAGTAAATGTAATCTCGTGCGCACTGCAACTTTGTTCGTCTGTGTTTTAGATTTTAAAATTAGTGATATCCTTCTTAAAACCCTTCTAGAAAACAAATTAGACTTAGATAAACGCCATAAAACCGTTTCTATCTATAGTAATTTTAACTTCTACGGCTTAAGAAGTCATCCAGCAAGCTATCTACAAGATTATAAGGGGGCCCCTCCAAGCAAAAATCGTTAAGAATCAGATCTTTTGGGCTGTAGTTTTTCCCATTATCATGTGCACACGAACCCGTAGTTCTAAACCTCGAGCAAAGTCCGGAGATTACACTTTAACTCACATTTAACTGTTCTGTAACTTCAACTTGTATACTGCTAACCCGTATCATATAAAAATCTTTTTTTGTTCTAAACTCAAACTAAGTCTAACCATAATTCTACACTATTCAGTAAAAAGAGATTTATTTTCTTTAAAAACTTTTATTATTGTACTAAAATTAAAAGGAAACTAAAACATTTACCTTAAATTGACAAAAAAATATATAATTTAGAAAATCCATTGAAAGCAAAATTGGGATTGGTTCCTTCAATTCCAGTATATAGAAAAAAAAATGAGAAATGTCCATTTTATAATTCACCTGGAATATTATTAAATTTTAAGGAGTAGTTTAAATAAAATAAATAAATAAATGAATGGATTAATTTAATTTCTTTTCGTAAAGGTTTGTTAATTAAAGATATTTAGTATGTTCACCACTTTCAGTTCATAATCCTGACCAACATATGTACAGGGTGTTTCAGGATTAACTGGACACAATTAAAATCTGATTTCAGGACCTGAGAGTTTCCCATGGAGGTATGTCCAGAAACGCTTCTATAAAGAGTTACGCTCCTACAAAGATGGAAAATGATAAACATTAATTTTGGTAGAGATTTTTTACTTATAGGAATGCTTCTAAAGGATATTTTTTTCAACCATACCATATCAGCAAAATGGGTGAAATTAGCAAACATTTTATTTTTTATTCGAATTTAGAAACTTTTGTTTCTTTTATTTTTTTATAATCAAAACTGACAGTTTTGAATAAAAAAATAAAATAGTCTCGAACCACAGGTTGGGAAGTTGCATTATTTAATAAAATGGAAAATGCGTAGCAGGCTGCTGTTAAATAGTCTTTATTTGTTCTGGATTCAAGTTGAGCATAATTTTTTTTCATTTTCCATTTTATTAAATAATGCAATTTCCCAAAAAACCATGGATCGAAACTCTTTTATTTTTTTTATTCAAAAACTATCAGATAGATGAAAAAAAAATAGACAAAAGAATTTCTAAATGAATCAAGCTTTATATGATAAAATTCGGGTTTGTTAAAGAGTTCGAATAAAAAAATAAAAGAGTGGTTGATGATTTTACCCAATTTACCGACAATGGATGAGTAAAAAAAATTTCCTTTAGAAGAGTTCCCATTTGTAGAAGGTCTCTACGAGAATTAATTTTTGTATCTCTCCAAATTTGAGAAAAAAATTAAAAATCTAATTTTAGCCTCCATCTTTGGAGGGGCATTACTGTTTAACAAAGCTCTTCCGAACATATCTCAATAGGAAACTTTTTTTATTTTGAGTTCCTAAATTCAATGTAACGAAGTGGTTATTTTATAGAATTAAATTAGGTAACTAGGTGCTGTTTGTCTGTTTCGAAAGATGTTTTAAACATTGTAGTACTGCGCACTTAATAGTAGTATTGTCAGTTGCTCATTAATAATAGTATAATTGTTAATTATAAGATAGATCATGTTAATCTGTTTGTATAGACATTCCGAATATGCCGAGTTGCAGGCAGTACGTGGACCGCGAAACGCGAAGCGCGCATATTGCCCCCCGGCACTCCTGCGCTCGCCCTACCGTGAACGATCCCGAGGCTGGAAACAATCAAATCAGTTCCCGTCTGGCCGCCAACCGAAGCACTACGCCGATTAGCATTTTTATAAATATTTTTAAATAAACATGACATGGACTTCTTTTCACAATGCAGTAACTAACCAGATTCATTAAATAAAAAATCGAAATGAATGTACAAAATAGCAGCAGTTTTTAATAAAGCAAGAAAGATGTAATACCAGCGGGATCTGACCCCTTTTTCCACTATATGCTTTAATTTCATCAAAATGTGCTCTACAGAAAATAATATATTAACAATCTGATTCAATTGAGTAAATTTATTTTTTATAGTCTACTTCTTTAAGCTGTTTAAATCTACATAACTCACAGCCAAAAACGTACTTTTCGGACGGTAAACAATTATGAACAAAATAATGATACATAAACAAATGAAACAAACTGTCATGATATTCTTATTAGAATATGTCAAAATGACGGGAAGTTACGATCGAATAAATCGAATAAAAATTAATGTATGACACATGGACTTCGCAATTCTACGCAGTCGTACGAAAAACGGCATTTTTCATACTTGTGTCATAAATAACCATTTTATAATTTTTAAACAGAAAAACTGAAATTTTCGGTCATTTTATTGGAAAATGAAAGAAAGTAGTTATTTTTATTCGATTGTATTGAAATGTGATGATTTTTTTTGTTCGAATATCTGGAGAAAAAGATCAGCTTTTTATAACAGGTATAATACCTGTTTGTTGTGGGTGTACTTCTCCCCGCCGAAAAGTGTTTTTCGGACGGTAAACAAATATGAACAAAATGGATACCATAAACAAATGTAACAAACTGTAAAATATTTATTAGATTTTGTCAGTGACGTGAGATCGATTATGATTAGATTTTTCAATTAAAATAAATATAAGAAATAAAAATTTATTATTTTCTTCTTACAATCGAATAAAAAATAGTGTACAAAACACGGACGAAAATGTTTTTCGGAGTCATACGTAATTGTATGAAGAACTGCATTTTTCGTCCTTGTGTCATAATAGTTGTTTATAACACAAGGCAATTTTCCGTAATCGCAGGAAAAACTGCATTTTTCGTTCTTGTGTCAAATAACTATTATGACACAAGGACAAAAAATGCAGTTTTTAGAACGATTACGGAAAGTTGCCTGATGAGCCGAAGCCGGGGAAAAGTAGTCGCCTAGCAATCACAACAAAAAATAATACCTGTTATAAGGAAATCGTTTCTTTCAGATATTCGAACCAAAAAACATCAGTTTTCAATACAGTCGAATAAAAATATATTTTAAAATGATTGGCTAACGTTGATAGGGTAAATCCTATGTGACTGATTCATATTGAAATGAAAAACAGTTTATTTTTCATAAAAAAATTTATTGCTACTTAGAACTTTTTGAAGTATGGTTTGTTTATTTGTCCTGTTTTGATAAATCCTATGCTATGTGACTTATTCATATTGAAATGAAAAAGAAACAATCTATTTTTAATAAAAAAAATTTTTTTTTGCTACTTATTGCTTTTGTGATTTACGGTTTGTTTATTTGACCTGTTTTTTTTAATATGCTTATATGCTTGTAATCATATTAATTCCTAGACGATATTTCATAAAAACTTTTATAAAATTGACGATCTGTTTGATTTAAATTCTTGTTGCCTGAGGATGTGATATGATTTGTTTCGCGAAAGCGGTAACAATAAGAAATAATTTTGCGAGATTCAGAATGTTTTTGCATTTAATAAAATTACAAATAGACAAAATTCTAATGTGATGTCATAAATTTGTATTTTGCATATGAAACAATTACTGTGTTCATAATAGAATGAAGTTTTTTACTTCGAAGCCTAGAAGAACTGAACCGATTTTGATGTAACTTTTTTTAAAATATGAAATCAAAAACTTTACAGCTGTTGAACGCAAGTATTTGTATTGATTAAACAATTACAAAAAAATTATATAAACAGTTTTTTTTTCGATGCTATTTAATTAAGTGATTTTTTATTTTCTTTGAGAATGTAGTATAAGAAATAATATTTGAGTAAATGAGCAACAAAATTTTCATTAAAAAATGTTGATTATCAATTATTTAAATAATTTGTTTAACAAATTTAATTGACATTTGAACGAAAAAATATATAAATGAATATACATATATTCTCATCCAAAAAAATAAGATCATTTGCTGAAAACATATTTGTTAAATATATTCCTTAAATCATAATTAAATTTTATATAATTATGAAATCTCTAAATTACACATTTTGAAAAAAAAATTAAAAATGTTCAAAATTAGAATTCCAAAAATTTTATCCGACCGCCGGAAAGTTCCTGATTTCAAATAATGTAATATAACAAATGTTTAAAAACGTTTCATTGAAATTGGTTTAGTTCTTGCGGGTTCCGAAGTTTTAACGATTTTTTCGCTTCATTGACTCGACTATAAGTTAAAGAAAGTTGAACGGGACTTAAAATTTCCAAGAATAAAATCTACTGTGCAATCTATATAAAATTTTATGATAGAGCAACTACTTTAAAATAGCATTTAATTTGTTTTAAATGCATCCTACAGTACTCACTTAAGTCTCTTACTATTTACAAAGAAGATTCAAATTTTCCTCAACAACCCACTCTAAAACATAATAAATGAAACAAAGAAAGAAACATGGTTTATCTTATGTAGATTCCCTCCACATTTTCTAATTTCCTCGCCTTTATTTTTAATATAGAGAATGCATTTCATAGAGAAGCAGTTAATTTAATTAAATTCTCTCCAGCACTAAAACAAAGTAACTTTAATAACTTGCCTTGACAGTTTAGTCAACACAAATATACGTGTTTTTAATTAAGATTTGTTGAGATAGAAGATAATATGTAAGGAAAATATAGCCTTCCCTTCCCTGCGATTTAGAAGCTTTAATTAATATGTAAAGAACGGGATGTCTCATCCGATGAGTTTCAATTAAAATTAAAAAAACCGCTGCCAATTACTTGGGGATCAAAACTTCCTCACCGTAGTAAAACTCTACGTGTGGTGGAGTTTATAATAAAAGTAATTTTTGACGTTGCAAAAAAAGTCACATTTTTTGACGTTTCAAAAAAGTCACATTTTGACGTTTCAAGAAAGTCACTTTGACGTTTCAAAAATTCAAATTTTTTGACGTTTCAAAAAAGTCACATTTTGTCGTTTCAAAAAAGTCACTTTGACATTTCAAAAAAAGTCACATTTTTAACGTTTCAATAATTGGGACCAATTTTGCTCGTCAACGAACTTAATCTCTTCCTTGACCTCTAGAATGTGTGATCCAAATTTGAAAGCTTTATCTCAAAAACTGTAGATGCTATCCGAACCAAACAGACAGATACACAGACAGAAAATTTTTTCTGTCTGAAATTTTGTGTATCGTCATAATTCGTCGAGATTCGTCCAGAAATGCAATACATTTTTTTAAAATTTTTTTTCATGAATACAAATTTCCTCACTTTGAGGGATGAGGAAGTAATATATAGTTTTCCAAATTAATGTAGTTGGGAAAATATTACTGCGATTTCAGTGATACTTGCCTAAAATTAAAGGTGTGGAAACGCTTCTCAAGTCAGATTAAACATTAATTAGGAAACAATTTCAATACCTTAAAACAACAAAGTAATTTTTAAAAAAGTCTCCGGCATTTTGGGTTTCATATGTATTTAGAGTCGTGTAAGATATTGTGGAGGGCCTTGAGCAGAGCAGGCATGTAACGATTACATTGCTTAACCTGTCAAAAGCCTTCGACTGCGTGTCACATAACAAACTCCTAGACAAGTTGAGTTTTTACGGTGTAAGAGGCGTTCCTCTTACCTTTTTTCGTTCCTATTTATGTAATAGAAATAGTGCGTCAGCCTAGTCAATGTCACTTCTGAGTTAAATCAGGTTAAATATGGAGTGCCACAAGGCTCGGTTTTGTGGCCACTTCTGTTTATTATTTATATCAATAATATACATCATTTAATGTTGCCCAAAAAGTGCATTACTTATGCTGATGACACATTTTTAACTTGTTAACTTCTGATAAAAACCTTGATGTTTTATTACAACAATCTACTCTAATTTTCAATCAAGCATGGTTGTCTCGAACAAATTAATGATGGAGGAAAAAACTCATTTTTTCTACGAATAACAGTGTGACTAAAGGTAATACCGTAAAACTTTTAGGTGTTGTTTTAGACGATAAACTCAATTCATCTTGTCATATTGAACAGCTGAATTATAAACTTGCAAGTGTAACTTTTGTGTTTCGACAATTGAAAAGATTTTTGAGCATAGATACTTTAAAAACTAGTTATTTCTCCTTATTTCCCTCACATATTAGTTATGCAATCCCTATTTGGGGTAATTCATGTTATTCTGTAAAACTTGTTTTCTATTTTGCTCCCAGACACGTAACTGGATCGTTTCTATTACTTACCAGCGCCTAGTGGCAAAACCCTATAAAGTTTCTGCGATAGTCGCAGGTACATTCTGATGTTAGTTGGGAATAGTATTAATGATCTAATATAAAAAGCAGACAAATTTCCCTATCCTTTCTTCTTATTTTGCTAAAATTAGGAAAGATTAAGAAAACTACTTTTGAACAGGGATGACACAAGTGTGGATTATTTATGTATTTATATTCAATATTTTATATCAAAAAATCATCATTTTTGAATTTATAATCATCATTTATCAATTGTATAGGTATATAATTTTTTTTTTATTCCAGGTAATGAATTCAATCAGCGGATTTATGTAAGTACATCACCATACATTAACAAAAAAAAGAGGCCAATATGTCAGCACTGAGCATAACTAGAATGTACATCATGCTTTAAAAACAAGTCCATTCTTCTCATACATTTTCAAGAAATCTGACATATTGTTGCTTCGTATTTACGCATTTCTAGAAAAAAAATTAAAAAAATAATTACTGGGTATTACAAAAGCATTATTTCAAACCTAACATGATAATAATAATAAACACCTATAATTTTTTATTTTAAACTGTCATTATTATCTAAATGTGCCAGTATAAAACAACACTTCCAATATATCATAGAAACTATTAAAATAGCTGCTCAGTCTAGGGGCAAGAACTACATTGAATTAAATATAACAGCATTCTTAGTATTAGGGTCAAATGGAGCAAGTGCGCTTTTGGGGTTAATGTACCTTTGTGTTCTAATTTTTAAAGGAATTATAATTTTGTTGTTATTCCGGCAGTGGAACGTGAGTGATATCCATATTTACATATGTAACCAGAATTAAGTTGGCAACAATGGACTTTTCACCAATGGCGAAACGTCAAACTTCGAGGTTAATATTGACATTAAATGGTAATTTGCATTCCTTCCCGAAAGTTGATGTGTGCCATCTGAAAACCTAAACATATTTCGTAATTTTGCTTCAAGTGTCTTTTGAGACATGTAAGACCTTTATCAGATATAATTTTACAGATAATTCAAAATATGAACATTTGTCATATTTATTTTGACATTTTAAATTGAAAGACAATATCTAGATTAATTATTGTAATTGGTAATCATAATGAAAAAAAAAAATGGGCTTGTTTGGGTTAGGTTAGATGTCAAGAACGTCATTATGATTACCGATATTAGTGAAAATAGGTGAATTAAAACAGAGAAAGTACTTTTTCTAATTTAGTCGACTTTTCGCTATATTTATTAGCATCTTCAGGACTAGGTAAATTGAGTTTTTCTTGTTCATAATCAGTAATAAATTAAACAAACGAAAACTGGTACAAGACACAGGTTGAAATAAATGCAACATAAGAAACCTAAACGGTCTTTACTCTCTCAACTATACACAGCAAATCATCATTTGCTGTGTATCGTTGAGATAGTCCATTTATGTGTTAAAATTAAAATGTTAAAATTTTAAAAATTCGAGTCCGTCGATATAATGACGTCATGGTTCAAAACATGCGTAGTAGAGCTTAGTGCCTAATTTTTGTTCTGCATTGTGCTGTAAACTTCAAACCCTTCAAATTTATTTTTGTGACAACTGAATACAACTGAATTCCTTGTTATTTTTACATCGATATATTTTAATCTTGTACTATTTAAAAAATAAACCTTATATCCATTTGCGTGTGTCTACCATATATCAAATTTTATAATGATTTCACACCACGGGAAAAAATACGTTGGCGGAATGTTAGACCCAGATTTAGTTTTAAATAACACAAAAATTTCAAGTTTAATGACATGATGTAAATATTGGACAAATACGCACCTTTATGTGCACGGATATATTTAGATTGATCAATAGCTTTTAGCTCTCCCTAGACACCTGGCAATGTACTTTTATAACATAAAACTTCACTAGATGCTAAAAAAAGTCAAATTCACAGACATGACGTAATTTAGCTCATTTCTTTTTGCTTAAAAAATAAGAAACTTGCTCACAGAAATCAGGTAGGTTTTTCCGTCGCTAGCTCCTAGACTATTTAGCAACAAATAAGAATTAGGGATGCGCCAACGAACAAAAAAAATCAATTTACAATTCGATTCGAAATCGGATGCTTTTAAATCGATATGTGCATAAAATCGTCCGTAAAGGATCGATTTCCCAAAAATCGATTCACAATTCACCAGAAAGTATGAAATAAAATGTTAAAATCGTATTAATAAATCTTTATTTCTTATAAAAAAAATAACAATAAAAAATGTTTCAAAAAGTAAAAACGAAAATTTCATCTCTTTCCTATGTACAGATTAACCTACTGAAACACAACTATAGTAAAATATAAAATAAACTTTTTGAAATTATTAAAAAATAAATCGATTCCCTAAATAAATCGTCGATTCACTAAATAAATCGTCTATACTAAATCGATTTAAAAAAATTGGAGATCAGATAATAATAAATCGTTTCTCTAAAATATCGATTCATTTGGCACATCTCTAATAAGAATCAGTTTGCAATTATCAGACATATTTGTGAAATATTTACCGTAAATTTTGCAATTCGCTAAGAAATTTATAGAATCAGTCGCTGTTTATATGTATGTATAAACTAAAATATATTTTTAAAACTGGGCATGTCTTTATAATACGTTCATAACACAGCCACATAAAAAAAATTCTGATCTGGGGTCTGACCATGTTTACTATATGTTTTTGTGGTCACTGAATCCGAATCCGAGGTCTATTTAACCCCATTACATCAGGATTTTGCTATAACCTCAATAAATCCATAATTTCAACTATTAAATGCATATAACTCTAAGAATGAAGTTGTAAACTGAAAACCCAAGCTCTTAAACCCTATAACCCCATAACCCACTTAACCAAAAATCTATCAACTCCAATAACCACGTACGTCAGACATTTAACTTGATATGTACGTTATTAACCGCATAACTGGTCATTGCACCTTTTCTCGCACAATTTTTGTTTTATCTCAAGCACACGAAACATACTGTTGTGTCCTAAAAACGCCTTTACCCTAAAAGTCTATATTTTTAAGTTTATTCAACTAATGTTAGTTTTTCAAATCATTGTACCGTCGGCACTGGCGTTACCCGATGTACACCGCGGGTAGGTTGCCCACTGTCACCACGTGGAGGTGTCCTGGATCCAGACGTACGCAAGATAAAATCGCTCTGAATAGAACCTGAGCTTTGAATTCTTTGAAAGAAAATATTTTCTAGAACCACGTACCAAAATACGTAGATTTATCACTGATATTTTTCATTGATATACAAAGACTCATGAATGAATGTGCATAGAATTAGAGCATTTTTGGAGACCTGACAGATATGCGTACATATCAAGTTAAATGTCTAACATACGTGGTTATAAGAGTTGAGAGATTTTTGGTTAAGAGGGTTATGGGGTTTAAGTGCTTAGGTTTTCAGATTACAACTTCATTGTTAGGGTTATATGCGTTTAATAGCTGATATTATGGGTTTTTTTGAGGTTATGGCAAAATCCTGATGTGATTCGGATTCAGCGACTCCAAAAACATATAGTAAACATGGTCAGACCCACAGATCAGAAAAAAAATTATGTTGCTGTGCAATGATTAGACTCCGAACAATTTCCGTGAATGCCAAAAAAATCTCGGTACCGGCTTCCCGATCGGCCTACCTCTCCTATCGGGAACGAAAGTAACATGCGTGCGCAGCGCGTTGTAGACTGTCTTGCCGTATGTAGCTGGCGCTAGGATAAAAATAAATAGAATCTGTCGGCAATATCACGATGGACGCGAAAAATCAATACGTGTGAATTTGTGTTGACAAAGCCATGCATTTTAAGGAACATATAATCATTAATGTTATTATGCGTATTTTAAACGTTATTTAGAGTACATCTCCACTGTTAATATATAGTAAACGGGTGTTGCAAACCAATGCAAGAACAGATGAAGAAATAAAGGTAAATGCTTTGTGTAATATTGGCGTTAAAAGGTAAAATGTTTTACTGCTTGTATCACACGCAGTGTGTCCCAAGGGTGTGATGGCCAAAAAAATTTTGCATTTTGGAATGGCACTTTGGGTATACCAATATGATTCATGTAACTTTTCTGGCCCATGCCCTGCAATCCATACTAATGCCTTAAATACAGTACAGGAGGTATTATGAAATGTTAAGATACTCGAAGTATGTATTTTAATTGTTCCGTACAAATTATATTATTTTCTCTTATCACATGTGCCGTGCCGGCCCTGCATGCATGAAAATTGTTCCGTGTCTGATAACAATTATAGGTCACTAGTCCAAAAATGTAACGCCTAAAACGTCATAATGCAAAAGAACAACAGAAGCAGAAAAAAAATGTATTCACAAATTTATTATAACTTCTTATGAACAAAAAAAAATCAGACTTGAAACAAAAAAAAAAAACTAAAAAGGAAATTAGAAAAAAATATCACGGCATCTTCTTCGAAAAAATTGTCAGTATTCAATATGATTGGCTATGTACGAACTCTTCAAATCTATATGGTACGATTTGTTGTATAGGTATTCGTACAATCGCGTTTTGAGGTAACTTTCATAAAGTTAAATCAATGAATCTTGGCGTGCATGTCACAACGTATAAGCTACCAGAATAATTAGAACAGATAGCAACGCGTGGTCATACGATATCACTCGAGTTGGCAAAAATGCGCCGCAGGACATAGGCGTACGCATCATAATAAGTGTAATAAAAGAAATTAATTAGTAATAAAAGCAATAAATTGTTACAATTTATAACAATGTATGCACAACTTACCTTCTTAAGTAGCTTGGTTATCAGTATCACAAACTTGAAAAGATCAGTAAAAACTTTGCAACATCATGTATGTTTCTATGGTTGTCTCCAAGAGTAATGTTCGATGTGGTGAAAAAATATGCTTATATTTTGAGAACGACCGTTCGACATCTATTGATGTAATATAAGCATACTTAAAATAGTCTTTAAACTCACTTAACGGATCTGCAGATGCACCATTAGTATTATCACAAATTCATCTTAATCTGGTGAAACCGGTGTCTTGCTTTAACATACGTGCGAACTTTTCTCCAACGCGCTCATTTTTACGTCAACTATAGAGTGTAGCAGTCGATTTACTTCGTTCACTATTAGCAGTGACTCCGCTAACGACAACGCACTGTTTTGTAAGTTTTGTATGGCGTCATGTAATCCTTTATAGTTCTTGTGAATAGTTTTTAAAGCTGTTTCAACAGAAACATCTTCGAATTTTGTCGGGCTTTCCTTAATAGCTGCAGCCCCGTCTGACTTGAATTGTAATGTCAGCTTTTATTTGTTGTAAATATTCAGCATAATAAATAGCTGCCTTCAGCCATGTTCCCCAACGTGTAAGAATTGGCTGTAGTGACTCAGGAATACCGGAATACTTGCTATGAAATGCGCGAAGGCGTTTAGGAGATTTAAAAAAACATTTTTTTTGTACTTGCTATTAATGCATCTACCTCTGCAAAAACCTTTATCGAATAGCTTCTGCGACAAGGTGTAAAGCATGCACTTTACACGTAACATGTACCAACCCACAACTATGTTCTTGAAGATAACGGCCTACCAAACGCATTAACGTGGCACCATCGGTCACAAACATCAACACTTGACTTTTTGACAGGTAAAATTTTTCTAACGTCTTCAGCACCACCCGCATAAGTGTTTGGTCAGTACACTCAGTTAGTCTTTTGCTAGCTAGTAACAGTGGAAATATCGGTTTAAGAGGGTCCAGTATATGTACTATAACATTTAAAATAGATTTTTTTTGCAATCTGTCGTCTCGTCAACACATAACCAGAGGCATGTATTTTTTAATACACATTTGATCTTATTTACAATACCTTCGCTTACCGTTGGTACATAGTTATGCATAGTTGTGCGACTTGTTAACGTCACTTTGGGATTGTATTTATTCCAGAACTCCTGAAATGGTTGGTTATCGAGTATGTGCAGCGGAACATCATAGACAATCAGCATTAAGAGTAAATCGAACATATACTGTGTTGTCAAAGGCACGCCATATTTTTAGTTTTATGTTACACAGAATTTACATGACGTTTACAATCACGTTTGTCCCAGCACATCAGGTATGCCTCGCACACTTTACAAATTATTATAGCAACATTGTAGAATAAATTCGGAAATTTACTGATAAATTTATTCATTTTATCAGCATATGGCAGTTTTTTACCCTTGTAAAGGTCTGACATACTTTATTATTAAATTAATATCAAGAATAAAATACAACAAACAAAATTATCAATAATACAACGGACAGGAATAAATTACGTTGTACACACCACAAGGCATAACAGTAGACTAAAATCAAATGTAAGTCTTTGCTAAAATAGTAAACAAGTCTGGCTTACGTATTTGGGTATTTCTCTACCTGGCACTGCCCGTGACTTGCGGACCGATTTGCCAACTCTAGATATCACTGCCAATGTAAAGTTGATGATAAAGTTGATAAAAATGTCGGTTTCTTTGTCGGCGGTAAAGGGATCAAAGAAGCCTCCTTTTTTTATGTTGTAAATTAGTTTGAAATAAACCTTAGTTTCATACTGAAAAGGTATAACACTGTTTAGAATCATATAGAAAAGAGATAGACAAAGGCAACGACTTATTTTATGATATTTTCTAATTGTAGTTATGATAAAGTGCACGCCAAGATCCCTTTATTCTAGTATATTATTGCTATTCGTTTGATTTTAATCGCAGAGGAAACGACGACGTCAAGAATTGCACCCATTTGGTATCTTATAAGAAAGAATAATTGACCGCTGTCACTTGCATACATATTCTGAAAGGTATGATAGAGCCATCTTACCAATGGTTCAGTTACTTCAAAGCCAGTTTTCATCTCATTAGGTAAGATATCGAAAAAAGGCTATGGGTTTGTGAATATTGGCCTGTTCATTATATGCTAGAATACATTTTTGGAAGGATCAACACAGTTTTATCGCAACGGTTTTATTAAGGTTTAAATTGGAAAATAATTTGCTCACAGTTGGCTACTTCAGATAGTTCGGTAGAGGTTTATTGCTTTATATTTGGTCTTACGATATTCAGTTACTATAAAAAATTATGTTTCATACCAGAATAAAATTCTAAGTTTTTTATTAAGAAGATGCATAGAAAATATACTTGGAAAGTTCACATGACTAATAAGTAATTATTAGGGTTTGCTGTGCCATCAAATTCGAGTTCTCTCTCGAATAGCTTGGTTTCAAATTCAAGTCAGTAAAGTTAAGTGGATGAACAGACCTGTAAAACTATGTGTTTCATGTGTCCGCGTTGTGCTCTAAGTTCTGCTCCACGATGAAGTGGGGATAACATTACTTTAGCATATCATATTGGCACTCGTTGAGGAACTAGGTCAATAAGTAATAGGAAATGTTAAATCAAATTAATATATATCAGCCAATACCTAGTACAACACTAATAAATTATTTTAGTTCACCATCAAACTTTATCAGATAACAATATTTTATGTTATAAGTTAGAGTTTGTCAGTTTATCTACTCTACAACTGTAATATATCACTTATAAGATTATTTTCCATCCTAAAGATTTAAGTTACGGAACTCTCCCAACTTTTGCAATCCAGTTTTAACATAGTAAAAGGAAAGTGATTTATTGTTACACTTCATAGTATCTACTATTATTATAGATGGACAAAAATTCTATAATAAATATTTATATTCAGATATATAGTTTATTTTAAACTTATTCGCAACATAGAAAACGTCGGCTTCTTTGATTCCTTTACCACCGTCAAAGAAGTCGACATATTTTGTGTTGCAAATAAGTTTGAAATAAATTATATAGGTACATTAAATATTTGTGATGTTACCATTGTCCAGCATATTACTTTCTAGTAGTTAGTATATAATTAGCTCTTGTATCCAACTCAAACGTATAATAAAGTGTTATTATCGTTTTCAGTATCTAACGATACCTGAATTATAGTTTGCGAAACAGATATTAGAGAGTTATCGCAAATTAACCATAACGGATACGGTATGCGTTATCCGTTAACGTTATTTAAATAACGTACTAATTTAACGTTTTGCCAAACAAG
Organism: Rhamnusium bicolor; assembly: GCA_029963845.1. Classification (NCBI taxonomy): domain Eukaryota; kingdom Metazoa; phylum Arthropoda; class Insecta; order Coleoptera; family Cerambycidae; genus Rhamnusium; species Rhamnusium bicolor. The sequence goes on along the minus strand of JANEYF010002599.1, from coordinate 380,754 downwards.
AGTTATCGCACGCAGAATACGAATAATGCCCCATCTTACAGCATCTTTGTATGGGTTTTGTCCCAGGACTTCGCGTAATAGCGACAAGTCGTCTTCCTCAGTAAACTATAAGAAACACTTGAAAAAACAAAATCAAAATACTTTATACAAAAGTCAATAAAACGACAATATAGGTTAAGTTGTCACCAAACCTTAGACTAGAGAAGGAGAGTTTCTTATCTAAGCACCAAACAAACTGTCATTTGTGAAAATGAACTTCCCTGAAGCTAGGCCCGAGGCCAACCGAGAGTTAACGTGGACGTAAAACACCTACGATATTCGTTCGTAGATAAGGGAGTACGTTAAGCTAGATAACGTTTAGCGGAACCCATAACAAATATGCGCATGCTTAGATGTCAAAATAACGCACCAGAAAATACGGTATATACCTGCGATAACTCTCTAATAATTAGAGAGTTATCGCAGGTATATACCGTATTTTCTGGTGCGTTATTTTGACATCTAAGCATGCGCATATTTGTTATGGGTTCCGCTAAACGTTATCTAGCTTAACGTACTCCCTTATCTACGAACGAATATCGTAGGTCTTTTTACGTCCACGTTAACTCTCGGTTGGCCTCGGGCCTAGCTTCAGGGAAGTTCATTTTCACAAATGACAGTTTGTTTGGTGACAACTTAACCTATATTGTCGTTTTATTGACTTTTGTATAAAGTATTTTAAATTTGATAAATAGATTTTATAGCACTTATAGGTTAGAAATTACGTTTCATGTTTCGTTCGTATTCTGCGTGCGATAACTCTTGTTTGGCAAAACGCTAAATTAGTACGTTATTTAAATAACGTTAACGGATAACGCATACCGTATTCGTTATGGTTAATTTGCGATAACTCTCTATTGTGAAGGGACGTCCGGGGTAAGACGCTACGGAACGCAGAGCCAGATTTAACTGTATTGTTCGCTCGTTACTTTTTCAATGTAGGTTTTTGTGCTCAGTTTAGCTAGCAACAATTTAACAATTGTACAAAAAACTATTAACTTGAAATAAAAATATTGAATTTAACGTATTGACTGCACATACCACATTACAGTATTCAAGTTTGCTTAATATAAATTGTTAGTACCCAGCAAGAGCCGCGAGGAGGTATGAGCATTTCTTGCCAGGAAAGGATGGGTATGAAATATTACTGTAGAATAAAGAGATTATTTAAAATGTAACAAGAAAGCTTTAAAAACAAAATAAAAACAAAAAATATACTCTCAAAATAGTAATAGAAACAAATATTTTTCTCAATAAATCAACTAAAAATAAATTCTAATAGTAAAGTTATTGCTATAATAAAAACAGACATATTTTTGTCAAAATGAAAAACAAAATAATAACATTAATAAATAAAACATCCTGAAAAAGAATGTTTCTCAAGCACTGAACCACGAAAGCACATAAACGGAATTAAATAATGCAGTTGATATCACAAAATTCACTTCTTCACTTCACATCACCACTTTACCTCACCTCACATTGCTTCTTCCTCTGATTCCTCATCTTTCTCACCCATTTCTTCATTTTGAGATGAACCACTATCCTCGTTCAAATTTATAATAAATTTATTTCCACTATTTATATGAAATTTGGCAATTTTTAAATAATCATCCTCAATTGTAATTACTTTCTTAATTCCTTTTCACCAATCTTCCTTGTTAATTTTCGATACTTCATTTTGAATTAACTCTAAGATATTTTTGTCGAATTTAGGAAAAATATTTCCTTTTCTGACATTTTTCTTCAATTTACACCAAATTAATTCAATCGGGTTGAAAATACAGACATATGGCAGTAATCTCAACACTTTGTGGCCATATCTCTCCGCTACATTATCTATAATATACTTCTTCTCTTAATTTTTCATTTGCAGGACTTCCAACAGTTGTGCTTTATTATAATTTTCCTCATAATAGAGATCACGTTCCATTAAAAAAAATTGTAACTCCAGCTTAGTAGAACTCTTGTTAGGAATTTTATACAGTTGTCTCGAATGATACTTCGCATTATCAAGAACAATAATGCTATTCGGTTTTAATTTTGGAATTAGTGTATTTTCAAACCATTCCTCGAATATTTCTCTCTCCATGTTCTTGTGGTAATCCACGTTACAGTCTTCCCTGTTTTTTCCGCACAGTTTCAATGCATTATCAACCCATCCATCAACTGATCAACAGTGTAATATAATCAACAGAGTACCTTTATTAGGGGACAATGAGATTGTTTGACATTTTCTAGATCCATCAGTCTATCTTTTTTTATGGTGTCATGAGCATCATACCAAGTTTCATATAGATAATTAATTGGTCTATTTTCCCGTCTGAGTTCTTTTATCTCTTCTAGGTATGAATTTCGCCAATTCACAATTCGTCTACTTTCCATAATCGCCATGCGTTTATTAATAGTTTGATATTTAAATTCAATTTTTCTCAGCCAAGTTCCTAAAGTTCTTTTGGTATATTTTGGACGATAATCTATTTATTTTAATTTTCTGCCTACCATGTCAATAGTTGGGATTTCATTTGTCTGATACGCGTCGTAAACTAAAGTTCTTAAAAGTTTTGCTAACGATGGGTCCAGAGTTTTCGATTGACCGACGCGACGTCGGATTTTTGTTTTCTTGGGAGGGCACCTTCTTTCACCAGTTTGTGTATTGTGGGATGGGGAACTTGAGTCAGAGATGCTGTTTCACCTAGTACATCCAAATCATACAAATTAGGGTCATTAACTCGTCGCTTCAAAAGATTATTGTAAACAGTAAGGCAAATTTGTTTTGCTTGCTCGGTCTAATGTAACTGATTTTTTCTTACTGAAAACACTAATCAACTTTGATTATCCTTATCACGGTAATCACTATCACTTTCATTTTCACAAACAAAATAAGATGCAGACGAAACATTTTCACATCAAATACCTTCGTAAATTATTTTCAAAAACACACCAGCAAATGAACAGATACAAAATAATTATTACTCATATTATACTATTACGCAACTCACGTCAACACGATAACCTTTTTTAAAATATTTTTATAAACACGCCAGCAAATAAAGAGATATTAAATAATTATTATTTATCTTATAATATTATTCTTACAATATATCAGCACTATTATAATGATTCGGTAACAAAATTAATAGCGGCTCTGAAGTATCACAGAATATAAGCGAAACTCCGCCTCGGTCGCGTGCCTGCAAAAGTAACAATCATCGTTTTCGCATTAATGTAAGCGGTGTAAAAGATGTTATACATTTTCTACCCACATGTCGCGTCTTGCTCCGTACGTCCCATCACAATATAGGTTTCGCAGAGTATTACGTGACAAATGTCATATTAAACTCGAAATAACTTTATTGATCGACTGAATTAGAAACAAAATTATGTATTTTAAAATTCAAAAAATTTTATGAAATTTAAATGTTTTATTGGTACATTTGGATAGGAACTATTTTATTTTGATTTTAAAAAGAAATTTTCAATGATTTAATGATGGTTTAAAAGTATAAGCTCTAGTTATATTTGATAATGGTTGACAGTTTTCTAAATGGTATTGAAATAGTAGCGGAACTAGCTCAAATTTAAATGTGGGCCGCTGGGTGGGCTACAAATATCTTTGATTGGCCTATAAACATATGTGCATTAATTAATTAAATATTTACCTATTTTAATGAAGTGAAATTCGGCGGTTATTATGGAGACTCTAATTTCGTCATAACATTTTCAATTTTTAATTGCTCTGCAATTTCCCATTTAATGTTTATAATTGCAAGATGATTCCGTCTTTCATTTGTCATAGAATTGCGAATATATGTTTTCAATTGCTTCAAACTAGAAAATGTTCGTTCACATGAGTTGTCACACAATCAAACAAAAAAGTAAATTTGAGTGATTTAACCTTTAACTTTATTAGTGGTTTTAAACTTAAAGTAGCATAATTAGATTGACCAAAATCTCCTAAATTCACATTTTTGTTCACTTTATTTTTCTCAGCATAATAATGGAGGCGACAGTCCTCGAGTTGGTCTTAAAAAATGATGAAGTTGTGTAAAGCAACCTCGGGAGAGGTTGCTGAGGAGATTTCTAAAATAGATAGGCATAAGGACTATTTATGGAACATATATAAATTCTCTTAAAGACGTTATTTTCCGATGTTAGATGCCCAAAAACAGGCTAAATATATAGTTTACAAAAGACATTACTTTGAGGTTTATGAAACTAATATATCCTGATATCTTGTTATAGAGTAATAAAAACAATTTATAGATATTTTTCGCACCATTTTTGTGATATTTATAAATATTTCATCAATTATTTAATTTTTTAGAAACAATAAAACCTCTTTTTTGCATCTTCTGCCAACGTTTGATAAAACTTTTCATAAGTACTCTCATTTATGCACGTTGTATAAACCTCTACGTAACGTTCTTTGTAAACTATAACTTTAGCCTTTTTTGGTCATTTGACATCATTATTATTGCGAATGATACCGACCCAAACATTTGTCTTTCAATGATATCTGAGTATATACTTCATCTTGTATCTGTCTGGACAATATATAAATTTCCCTCTGTTGTCATTTCCATAATTCTTTGGCAAAAATCCAATTTTATTTTATGTGTCATATAATATCATATGTGCACTACAAAAGTCAATGAAAAATTTCTGCCTTATGGAATTTATTCAAAATTGTAGTAACTTAAATGAGTAAAAAACTGCAACTTGAATTTAAACAACCTTTATTGATATTTAAAATAGTTGACGATAACAGCAAGTTCTTAAAAAGGAATCATAAAAAAGAAAATACGACAAAATATCGACTTGAATCTTTTGACTTCCCACAAAATTTATAGCTTATGAGGAACTAATTTAACAAAGCTAGTTGTATATCCTCGGTTGGTTGTCTTGAGTCAGTGTATATTAGCATTCTCAAAATGTAAACAAACGAAATACAAAAAGGCAGAACTAAGGAGAAAGCAACATGTGCTGTAAAACAAAATGAAATATACCACTGATACCGTAATCGTTTATTTCAATATTTTAGTTCCCAAGTAATTGGTTTGAAGAGTTTACGCTGAATCACCCTGTATACATACATTATAATGGTAACGGTATCTACATATTCTCAAATTTACAGGAACTTACTATCATGAGTATTATTTTGAGAGTTCTTGTATTTTGACAGATAATAAACACCCCCATATATATTCAAATGCCTAAGAAAATGATCCTGTTACTATGTACCGAGGTCCGTAAAGGAGTAGGTTATCTCTTAACTTTTGACCAATAGAATACGGGAATACGTCATCTGTATGCCAGATTTGAAATATCGTACACTGGTATGCTTTCGTTTAGAATTTTATGAATTATGTTAATTTTATATACTTATATTTATTATTTAATTTAACATATTTTAGTAATTAAAAAGAACACAATAAATGACTCATAATGAAAATAACTGAGGAATAGAAATACTAATTATTAAATAAACTTGTGTACATTTATTTTCTTGGTGTTACATTCTTTGTGAGTGATCAAAATGAAAACTACTATTCTCATTAAATTTTATACTATTATAAATTATCACCAAATTTAACCATTTTCTTTAACAAATCTTCACAGGTTACAACATATAATGTTTTGCCATGTTTTTAAAATATGTTTGTCTGCTTTTTGTTGATTATTTACTCCCCACTTGATCTCTGAACAGGCCAAAGCGATTTTAATGAAATTTTGCATATAGTTTTGAGGAAATGCGAAAATACAAAATTACGTTTATATAAGGAGGTATATGAATGCCGACTAACCAGTTCGAAAATGTTATAATTTATAATATTTCTGGCATGTTCCAGTTCATTAATTATGCTATTTTTTCTCCACTCTTCTTTGCCCTCTCAGCATTTCTCTTACAAGTAGCAACACTGCATAAAGTGCATAGTTCCGGTCATCTTAAAACGATTATTTATTATTAACTGGATACTTCTTCTCCTCAAAATAAATATACTTCATCTTATCGTACATACCTTCTCAAAATAAATGTAATTTAAACCAAATGTTGTTCTTTATATAATAATCCAAATGTCACTTAAAATGTTAAAAAGCACGTAAAAACTATAAAAAAGAGGTCCATAACAATATAATATAACATAACTAATAATAACTATAAGCAAAATATCACGATAATAGCAAATAACCCCACAAACGATTGTAAAATGAACACAACAAACGTATGATTCACAACACGGCATACACTATGACGCGTTACATTCCCCTTCCGTCTCTCCTCATACAAGTTAAGTGGTAACCTACTCCTTTACGTACCTCTACTATGTATAAATTTGTTCAACCACAGACAATGACGTTTAAATAAATGTTGCAGTTGAAGCTGACATGCAAGACTAAATTACTATTTTACTGACAACATAATTGAACAGAAAAAAAATGTAAATAATGGATATACCGTAGATATAGGAGCTATTTACAGAATTTCTTATTGGATTACGTTTTATTCTTATTCCTTGGGGTCTACATATTTGTCACTTTATTTACTACAAGTTTACAACTTTTTCTAAAAATACAAAAGGGTCGTTCTATTTATATCTGTGTAATATCAGAGAATATACAGATAATATTGCACAAGGTGTTCTACAACAAACAGATATTGCTACTTGTTTGTTAATTTTTAAATAAACGTTCTACTAGAAGAGAGATACAAATCGCAAAATTAAGAGAGGCTAATATGTGATATATAAATATATTAGTAGATAGTACTAACGACGTGCGTGCGATTTACAGAATGGACAATAGTTTTTCTGTCGTTGCAGAACTAAAGTCCTATTGTACTTGGTGTAACTACAGTGGAGAAATAATTACTCCAGGGTTGATTATGAAATTAAAGATCGTAAACTTCAACTGAACATGGTGTATTCAACGATGTAATAACACAAACATTTCACTTGTAGGATCAACAATAAATACAAAATTATGCTAAATTCATTTAACTAATGACGTTATAGAAGGAGATAATTTTGGTGTAAAGGTAATGAATTAATAAATTGAAAATGTAGTCGCTTTCAATGCAGATTAGCAAAAATAATTTCGGTTGACAAAATAACAAACTATACTTGACGTTTGTCACTGTCAAAATGACAGTTAATTAAAATGAGGGCTAACGTTTTTAGGCTCACCAGTTGGTAGCACTGGCCGAGTAAGGTCATGTCAAAAGTTATTATTATGCGCGGAAAAAGTTTATAGGGTTTTATTATAATTATTTCGTACACCAGTAAATAAAAAAAAATTATTAATTCTGCCTCAGTGTTGTGCAGTTCCATTTTGTTCGGAAAGAAAAGGCGGATATATGCTTCCGAGAGACAAAACTCACCTAAAACAGTGGTTGATAAACTTTACTCCTTCGAATCATTCGTGTGTTTGTAAGAAACATATTAATCCTGACGATTATGTGTTACCAAAGGAGTCTACTACAGAAAATCGTGAGTAATAATCATGTACATTCGTTGTTTTCATCATGCTCATTCTTGATATAACCTAACTTAATTGACATTTGAATTGGGTGAATTCAAGCGCGGGCTACCGTTACTGTAGTTGAGTTTAAATGATACTTGACATCTGCCACAGTCAGTAACAGTTAATAAAAATTATTAAGGCTGGCTTCAAATGACTGTCAAAGTGACGCAAGGCGCTTGGATTAATAGCTGAAGATAACTTCCAGTATAAAATAATGACTGTCTTTCAATTTACAATTACACAGATCAGAACAAGCCCTACCTGTTTAGAGACGAGTATTCGGAAAAACAAACCAAATAGCAAAATGTTTTTAGATACTCAATTATTTATTTGTGGTAGTTAAGGTGACCTACCTTTTGCAAAGAAACTAACTCTATATTATACATGTCTAGTTCCTACTAATAAATTAAATGTTGAATATTTATTTATATAAAACTGTTGAACTAAAATCTATCATTATGTTACATAGTGCAAACCATTCCAGCCCTTTTGTTATTGTGCACGACTTCAGTAAAATGGTTATAAAACTGACAAAAATAAAGTACTTGAAAAAATAGAAAAAATTGTACTCACATGTTAGGCCTTTCAAAATACAAACTAATTTATTTTTTTGGAAATTCTCAGTTTTTTTGCGAAACACCCAAAGTAAGACATATTTTTAAAATCCCCTGTATAAAAATTGCTTGCAGCTTCGACACTTTTGACTGCCTAAAGGCCTATACACTATTGCACTTCACCTAATAATTTTATAAAAATCTACCCACTAATAAAAAAATTAATAAAGCAAATAAAATGTGGAAATTTTTTTTTAGCGCACCGTGTAAATAGGCTCATAATGTCTTTAAAAGATACCCAATATATCTGTAATTTTCAGGCACCGGAAGTATATAGCATTTTTCAAAATTGGCAGTTATAAAGAGACTTCATATAATTTAATTAATTGATTATGTATGCATTAATTTATATACGTGCAATATGTGCATTAGATCGAAAACCAGTGTTGTGGTACGAAGCCTGAATAGATGTATGTAATATCATATGTAACTGGTATTTGTTCTGTTCTCTGAATTTTATACAGGTTGCTCTTTAAGAACATCAAGAAAATTCAGGAAATTATTCCTGAATCTATTTTCTAACAAAAAGTTACAATGTTTGGTGACAAAGTTTTGTTCTTAACTGCTTCGCTTCGGAGTAAGTGTGTTGATTAGAAAAAAATAATTTTCGAAATATTGGTATTTAAAAAAATAGCAGATAAACGGTTTGAATCTCTAATGACAAAGTTGTTTTGGTGATTTCTTCCTTTTTGCAAGAATTATTGTGATGTTTAAATTAAATGCTTAATGCTGTTTCCACAATGTAACCCTATTTATACCTAAAACGGCTCATCATGCAATAAAGACTCAAGTGATATATTTCATGATAGTGATTCATAAAGAAATATTAAAATTTTTTAGGAGAGAACATCAACCAAGAAACTCACCTTGACGCCCGCGCCCCATTTTGGATTAAAAGAAAAACCTTTTGGAGTCAAATAAAGTCAAGTGATGTCAATAAATCATTTTAATACTCATTACGTACACTAAAGGCGTAGTATAATCTTTGCACACATAGAGTTTCATAATAAAATCTTCACGCATTTTAGATAATAAGGATTTTTTCTTTTTTTCTTAAGTCAACCTGTAGCTCTGAAACAAAGCAAGACAAAACTTTATTTAACTTCTTGTCTCAAAATAGGTTCAGGAATCATTTCATGAATTTTCTCGTTGTACTTAAGGATCATTTTCTATAACATATTTTACGTGTCTAGCACTTAAAATTGCTTCACTCTATTTAAATTTCTGCGAAGCTGGAGGAAATATTGCAAAGAGACAGTAACTGCTATCCAATATAGAGTTTATTTCAAAGGTATAAGAAATATATAAAAAAAACGTCTTAAAATCACCCGACAAAAATGCCGCCCAGCGGGTGATTTTATGGCGTTCTTTATATTTATATTACTTCTGAAATGAACCATACTGGATAGTTTCTGCAAAAAGAGATCAACTAAACAGTATCATTTTATTTCACAGAATGCATATTGCATATAGAGACAAATTGACGTAAATCAATATGGGACTGTTCTTTGATCTCTCAGGCACTTCCGATTCTATCGATATGAACTTTGTAAAATACAAATTGTGTAATCTAGGAATATAATGAACTGGGTAATTTCATTTTCTCTCACAAAAGATTTCAAATCAAAGTAAATTATTATGTCTCAGCTAGAAACTATGACATAAACATTGGCGTTACACAGGACTCTGCACCAACATTTTTCATCCTCTTATAAACGCCCCATACACACACGAATATGTTGGGCGAGCACCTAGTTGGGCCAACATATTTGAATGTGTGTGGGTTGCACGAGCCCAGTTGGCGGTTGGAATGCTCCGCTCGGAGCTTGGCTCGACGGCCCCTACCAACACGAGCCCAGCGGTCAACATGTTAGTACATGTGTGGTAAATAGCAAATCGTTGAGTGATATACTTCGTCGTATAAATAATAAATTGATGAATTTTTGTGATGTCGTTCGCGGATAATAAAAAGTTTTGGGCGGAATTCATTACTTTATACAGAAATAACAGGGCCCTTTGGGACGTGAGAAGTAAAGAGTATAGTAATAAACATATAAAAGGGGAAAGTTATGGTAAACTTGTGGAAAAAGCCCAAGAAATTTAATCCTGATGTGGATGAAAAATTTGTAAAAGCCAAAATTGAAAGTCTGAGAGCTTCATTTCGGAGGGAATTAAAAAAAAGTGTTTAAGTCGAAAAATAAAACAGGAAGCTCGCATGATGATTTATACTAGCCGAATTTGTGGTACTTCGACCTATTACTATTCACAACTGATCAGGAAAGTGTCAGGAAGGGTGTCTCCACTCTAAAGAAAAGGAGCACACAATCTGAAATGCGCACCATTGATGAGCAATCCAGTGAGGAGGAAGAGGAGGATGACAGACATAGATTTTCGTAGCTCCTTCCTGTGGCAAAAAACTGCAATGTGGCTACCAGGCGCTCCTCGGCACTAACAGACTCTCTCATAATAGTGTTTTGTTTTTTGATTTTGCCAGAGATTAGTTGCAACAGCTCTTGAAAAGATGTTTCGCTCATTCGTAAATAGTTTGGTAAATCCTGTGGCTCGCTACCAGCCATCTCTTTTAAAAGAGGCATATGACTAAATTTATTGCGTTCTTGAAGCCATTTTTTTGCCCAGACACGTCTTTGCTTTCTCATTTTTATTGCAGGTTCATCTAAACATATAAAACCACCCACAATTGCCATCGTTATTTCAAGATCCATTTTGTAATGATGCAGCGTGAGACTCGCGGTAAACTGAAGTTGGCATGTTCGGTTCGGACGTATATGGGAATCGATGAGCATGCTCAGTTCGGGGTTGGGCTCGTGTCGAGCCGAGCATGTTCGAGTGTGTATGGGGGGTTTTACTGTTTAAACGAGCTGCTACTTTGGTAATATGAAAAACTTTGCAATTCAGAAAGTATGTGAAAAATGTCATTTAAAAACAAAATATTAAGAAACGAATTAATCGTATCATGTTAATGAAATTATCTTGAATATTGTAAACTTTTATAAAATGTCGTCGTGGCTAGACTGGTCAATGATTTGGATCGACTACGAATTTGCAAGTAATGAGGAGCAAGATCTATGAATTTGGCAAACCAAAACTGAGCACATAAGCCCAAACAATATCGGCAGTTAGTGCTATTTTGTATCGCGGTTAAAATACTAGCACTCCTCTTCGTAATAAATTCATCTATATAGTGTTTCTTTTGTACTGTTTTATGCTGTATAAGTCGGAATCCTCTATGAGGTACTGATGGCCAGGGGATCGATTCTCAACTTTTTTCCTATAGGAAATATAGTTTCTGGCTCGGTCTTCTTTGTCTTTGTATATATTTTTCTGCAACCGTCTCTAGAAAGTTGACTGATTTTGGTCAGTTTTTTAGTGAAAAATATATCTTTATTGGTCTAGCACGGTAAGTGGTATAAGGGATTGGTAAAGACAAAAATGGGATAGGTACCTAATTGAGCACTCTAGACAACAGCGTCTCGCATCTGTCGGAATTTTATGAATTTTGTTTGCAATAGATTTCTATTTAAAAAGTTTTTTTGAGACTGCCAAAAATGGTTGCAGAAAAAATATTGTACGCAACTCCCAGAAAGTGTCTGTACTGGGCGAGCTTACTTTTAAAGAAGACTGGATTAATCATTTTTAATTGTTGTCACATACTTTTGTCAATTAAATGTGACACAAGGGATCGGTAGAGACTTTACCGATTTCTTATGTCACTTTGCCGGGCTAGACTAGTAAATATTTATTTTCCGCTCATAAAAAATTGACCAAAAACAATTCCAGACTAGACTTTTTAGATGGTTTCAGAAAAACAACTATTCGTCTCCCGTTTCTTCCTAGTGGTTCTATTCTCTTAACTCGAGAATCAGGCCCCAGGGAACGAACTAGCAAAAATGAGAAGTTCCGAGTATACTGGAATTACTCGTTGCTGATCATCAGGCAAATCCATGCCAATAAAACTGCCATTATCATCTTTGTCTACAGATTAATGTGATCTATGTTATTGAATTCTGGGCACCAGGGCCACCAGGTGAGCAAACAGCAACTTGAACTGGGAACTAAATATCGTGATCCCGGATATGAACTCTTGACAGTGTTGCCAATGGGGGGAATTTCCCCATATTGTGGTAATTTTTTAATGGAATGAAAAAAAGGAGAAATATTTAAAAAATGGGAATTTGTTTGACGGCGGGCCAATATCCAGTTTGAAGATTTTAGTCTGTCCCCTACATATTGTATAAATATTATATCACGTTGCAAAGTGCATGAGAATTAAAAACCATAATAAGAAATACGTATTGCATATACTGTACAACAATATAAAGAATGTATGAAAAAAGTATTCATTGTAAAGTCTATAAGAGGTAATATTCAACCTTATAAAAAGTACTTAAGTGCTGTGATATAACATCATTATTTTAGAAATGTACAATTATTTCTGGAGCTCATATTTAAGAGTTATTTTGTGGCTGACATTCATAAATCTGACGGAAGTTAATTATCCTCACATAAGAAGTCGCAAAAGAAGTTTTAACTCTCAAAAAAACTTCTTTAACAATACTTGTAGAAGTTATATTTTAACTGGGAAATGTCACCCGAGTTATTAGCGGGCTAAATGCAGAATAAATGCAGTCACAAAACCCTATGATTTAACAAGGAGTGCATAGTTAGCGGTAGTTATAGATCGCGAATATACGAATATTTAGCAATAATTATTATCAGAAATTCAATAAGTAATAAGTAGCATTTATTTTTACTTAATGTTACTTTGTCACAATAAAATAGCTTTTTTTACAAAAGAAACATGATGGACAATTTTAACTGAACTAATAATTTTATGAAGCTTCGTTTTCGAATATATAAAATACCTAAGTAAATATTTTTAATTAGGGAAACAAAACATATAATATTAGTTTTAATCAACGCAAGTAAAAAAATAAATAGTTCAGTTATTTTGAAATATTCATACACATAATATGTTTAATAACGTTGTAAAAACAGTCATTTAATAAAAATAAACATGCCTAACATAAATTTAAACCTTAACATTCTCAAATTCCTCATAATAACTGTGAACGGGTAATGGATGTAGGGACAATTAGATTAAGCTGAGTTTAGATTGACATTCAGCAGCCTAATTGCACTTACCACTTAAACAGTGTTTCAGAATATAGATTAGTCTAGATTTTCAGGAGCTGATAAACACAGTTATTGACATATTGTGTTGTATATGCCTACTTATACTATTATGTAAACGTTAGTGTTTCTTAAAACATACTCAATTATTTATATATGAAATTAATTTCTGAATATGAAATTAAGTAAATGAGAAATGTAAAAGTTACTTTACGCGCTGCCTAATACGAACTTTTGAAATAAAAGTTTTTATGAAGAACATCTGTTTTTCATTTGAATAAAAATTGTTCTGAACCTGTTTCAATCAAACCTAGAGAAAGAACAATATTAATTTTGCTTAATTATATCCAACGTTAATTATTTGCTTACACATCACCCATTGGTGCTAACTTCTTAATTAATATTTAGATACTTAAATACTTTGCGAATAAAAGTTCTGATATTTAGCTATACGAATGTACAATGCTTTTTTAAATAGATATAGAATCAAGATAGGTGCAGGTTTTTAAAATACTGTAGTCCATTAATATCGTGTAAATTCAACTACAGTATCTTTCTGCAAGTCCTTCTGTATGTTTTATTACTTTACAGGGTATTTTGTAATGAAACACCTTGAATATTTTTAGAAATATGGAGAGAATGTCCGATCATCCGAATATGACTATGTATAAGGTTTATTGGGATTATATTAAATAGTCTCGAAGATATCGAGCAAAGCTAAAAACCAAATATATACAAAGTAAATGGCTAAATTCTACAAAATTGTTTTAAAAGAAATGGTTGAATTGATACCTTCTACCGCCTGGCAGTGTCCGAGCCTATTATCATAGGTGTTGATGGTATTCTGCAGCTAGTGAGAGAAAATGTTATTACAAGCAATCACTATTCAGTGTTTCCCCATTCAGTGTATCCCCTTTTGCCAATCCACCTTTCAAGAAAGATCTCGAACTCCCGAACATTCTTCCATAATATGTAGGAACACCATCCTGTTGTAACCAGATGTTATTCAACCTACCAGGTACGTTTATAAAGTTTGGTATTACTTTGTTTCCTTTATGAGATTTAATTTGCTTTAATTTGATTACATAATTTTTACCAATTAATATGAACACTAATCTGCACTGCACTGATATACGTTTTAAAGAATGACTAGTGTAAGTAAGATTTGGCTTTAGATTTATGATTACTGATTTACTAAGAATTCACTTTTGTACCTGGAAGAAGAAATAGGTCAAGGAAACTCAAATAACGTTTTCACACCTTTTATTTCTGTGCTTAGACAACTGTCTATAAGAAATACATAGATATTTAGCCAGTTTAACCTGCAAAGTTACCAAATCTGATTACCTGCGCGGAAACTTCCGCGTCGTAGTTTAAAGAATATATGCAAAACCTTACATATAGTTGCAAGAAAACTTCCCTTGTATGTGGTACCAGAAATTCGTCTGCCAAAGAAGATGGACATGTGCAGTTACCATGCTTTAATTTAATTCGCGGACTCGTTGTCACCGTACAACAGTACCATAAATACAACTAACGCTGCTAATTAATATTCATTGGGACAACTGTCCATTTATTTGTGGGCTTCGTCCAGTGCACCCCGCCTTTACGGCTTAAACCAAGGTGAAACGAACTACCCCGTAGAGTTTTGTGTCGTGGTTGGCAGGCGCTAACTTCATTTACGCCACGCGTACGGTAGCTGTAGTCGTAGAATATTTAACAATACTCACTGGATGCCGGCCACTGGGCCCCCTGTCGAAAGACAAGACCCACTGGTCAAAACACTCAGAGAGTTCAAAATACTGCATGTGGTCGTATCGGCACCTGACCATACTAATCTGCCAGCTAACTGCTCAAGATCCTCGCACAAAAGGTAAAATTTGATAAAGTTACAGATGTTGCAGATTCAACTGGACACTATTTATTTTATACTAATGTATTGCTGTATATGCTCTTATTTTAACCTAACTTGATTTGGAAAAGTAAATGAAAGTTCCAACTACTATTACTGATCCTATCTGAATTAATATAGGCAGTACTAATTATTAGTAAAAATGTATTAAGCAGTGCATTATAACAGAAATACCCTATCTGGAAATCATTTGGTACTACCGGTCAAATATTGTTAAAAATCGCGAGACCCAAGCATATAGAGTCGTATTTTGATTAGCGTTGCCATTCCACTTGTAACAAAGAAAATGAATTAGTTTAATGAATTTTAGTGAGCTCGAGTACGTAGAAAATGGCAACGTAGTATAACAAATTATTTAAATACCGTCCTTACCAATTCTGGTATACACGGAGAGTTCCGCGGGACCCACTCCTCCGGATTCTTGAATAACGCCTGAGTTACTCGTCTCCATGTCGACGGCGGCGTCGGTGGCTATGGCACGCTAATGGAGCGCGACTCTCAATGCTGGTGGCGAGATAGGGCCACTCTCTTATTTCCCGATCCCGAAGAACCAAAACGTAAAGATTGGAGCTGTCAGAGAGTTGACCTGGAGCACAACTATATTACAGATAGTCGTACAATCTCTTCACACCCGATTCCATAGAACCAAAGCGAAAAGCTTGGGGCTGTCAGAGATGTGGCACGACTCTGCCACGGAGAGCTGGACAATATCTTCTTACCCGATTCCGTAGAACCAAAACGTATAGCTTGGGGCTGTCAGAAATGTGACCTAAATTGGATTAAATCTCGCGTATTTATATGATTTCCCGTGAGTGTGTTCGTAGTCCAAGCCTGCAAGCTTGACGGAGATAGCCAAACGCTAACTTTTGCTCTACCAACGAAATTAAACTCAAGATGCTTTAGGTGAGAAGTGATATAATGACTATATTTATTAGCCTTTGACCCTATTCTTAGTAAAACTCTTACAACCCTACGTGTTTACGTCGGTTTGTTTATGTTATCGCTTCTCGGCTGGAGAATGCTTTAAGATTTTGTACAGTTTTGTCAATGTTTTAAAATATTAAATGAATACTGTGCGTTCTTTTACTTAGCTGAATGATTTAGACTCTATAGTTTGAATGCATACGTTTTCTGCCAAAATTATAAGAAAATGATTTAACCTTTTTTTATGGACCTAATAGTTAATTTGTAATTTAATGAGATAAATACTTAGGAATAATTTAGTTTTATGTAAAAATTATAGGAAATTTATTCGCAATGAAGCAGCCCAGGGCTGGGGTGCTTCAATACTGATCTAATCAATAATGAGAGTTATATGTCTATTTACAAATCTATTAAGATAGAAGAAGGATTTATCTGAAAATATTAAATAATTTAGAAAATTTGGTTGTCTATTAACAGTATTCACCACTACCATTTGAAATGTTCTCGTCAGATTCTTCAGTTGATATGATGATATTTAGTAAAGAGTAAAGAAGAGAGCATTGTTTTATATTTATTCTGTTTTATTTAATATATCTACAGTATGTGTATTGTAGTATTAGACTCTGGTTTACATTGTAGCGTCATTATTTAAGGACCCATGTCTAATGATTCAGTACACAAACTGTAAATTTAATATTAATACAGAAAATTCTTCAATTGTTTAGAAAAGGAAATTAATGTTTACCTAAAATATATAATTTTATTGTGAAACTTCTTCGAATTATTTATTCATAATGAATCAATTTCCAATTCACATTGTACATAGTAATTCCTTGTATAGGTGTGTCAGTTATATTCATTCTGTATAATTTAATAAATGACTGGTTCAACACAACATTCACATTCACTACTGGAAAATATAAAAACATGTTATTATTATATTCTTTGAATTCGGTTTCTAATAACTAGGTAGCTATCACGTGCCAGGATAATAGGAACGGGAAGAAAAATAAACGAGCACCTGTTTACGAAATATAATATAATATATATAGCAAGTAATATGTAGGCTGGCTATAAAGAGGCTCATACAGTGGCATCACATAGCATTTAATTATCACAGTTAATAAAATGATGGTTTATGAATTGCTTACGTTTTATTTTTGTTGCAGACTCAGAAACCCCTCGAGCGAACATTTGCATAATGCACAGTTGCCGGCAAACATCTCTTTAGTTGTGTAAACAGACTTGTATAAAGCCGCGTCCACATTAGTAAAAATTTACGTTGTTTGTTATATCGGCGCAAATTTATGTGTGTGCTAACGAATTTATGTCAATGTGGACATGTGCGTCGCAAATGAACGCACGAAAAAATTTTCGCAACATTTAACGCACGCGACCCATTCATTGTCGGTTTCCTTCAATACATCAAAGAGATTTGCGCCGCAACATAGTTGTAGTGTGGACGTATCTATGACCTCACGTTCGACTGTGACGAGTGTTTACTGCTGTTTGCTGCACCCAAACGTGAATGAACTAAAACCACTGAAATTAAGTGCTAAAACCTCTATAATATTTTATTTTGTGATATCTGCCGCATTGGGAATGAAAAGGAAATGTGCTGTTTTCATTTTTATGCACCATTTAATCAAGAAAAAAGAGAAAAAGCCCATAAAAATAAGACGTTAGACATTTCTATCAAAATAAAAATCAATGTGGTGGAGGCATCCTATTAAATACATTGTCATTGGACAAAACTACAGGTCATTTCAAAAATTTTTATATGGATGTCTGCACAAGATTTTGAGAATTTAATAAATTTGATTGGACCTAAAATTAAAAATTGAACACGAATCTGAGAAAACTATACCTGTGAAGGGAAGATTAGCTGTCACATTACGTTTTTTAGCTACAGGGGATTCATATACAAGTCTGCAATATCTTTTCAAAATATCGAAACAAAGCATATCGGTGATAGTTCCAAAAGTATGCAATGCTCTGGTCGAAGTTTTTAAGAATTGTATAAAGGTAAGTGAAAAGAAAATAATATTTTATTATATTTATTATTTAAAAATACAAAAATCTTAACAATTTAATGTTAATTAATGTTAAAGTTTGGTGAAATTTACAAACCTTTGTAATGCGGTAAATACTTTTTCTGATGAGGTATGAATGTTCCTTGATTGTAAGTCTTCAGATGGTGGTGAATTTAAAACCTCATCGGTAGGTGGCGAGTGGTTATAGATGTAGATAAGGACGAAGATGATTGACCTGGCGTACAAAACGGAGGAGTTTGCGAATAAATGGGATGTGTTCATTTCGGTCTCAAATATTAAATTATTTATTTTATGCGTCAAAACAGATTTGGTTCTTGGATCAAACTGATTGAGTTTTTCAGCTAGATATTTAGAAAATAATGTAGTAGAGTCTTTCTGTTCAAAATTCAAATGCTTGTTGGATTCGAGGATCCTCCTATGTACCGTCTTGGACTGTATTTTTTTGTTCTTTTTCTTTTTGGCATTGAAGGTTTTAGAAAAGATCTTGGTGTTTTCTCCTGCGTATTTTCAGTGGGTTCTGTTATTGAGATATCTGAGGAAGTTTCTGCGGCAGAACTGCAGTCAAGTCTTTGGTCAATGTCCTCAACTTTTTAGTACGACTAAGAAAAACAAGTTTATAATTTTTTTTTATTTTATACTTTTTAGTCATACTTTAATTAAATTATTATCATACTTTAAATTATTATCATACTTTTGCAGATTTTTCAATTTTCACCCCCGCGCCCCCTACGTGGGAATATTTGTAAATGTAACGGTGGAATATTGTATTGGCATCCGATTTTAGTAACTGTGCAAAATTTCATCAATTGGTTATGTCGGGAAGTGTGAAAATCAAGTAAAAATAAAACTATTATTTCAATACATCTAGAAAATATCAATAATATCGATAAATTCTTTATAAATTCGCTACCTATTTAAATCTAAGAAAGTAATTAAAAATGAACTCTTGCAAATTTATAACTCTTATACCCTAAATAATATACAGAATAATTTTCATTTTTCAAATTGATGATGATACTGTTTAATAATTTTAAATAATATAATCTCAAATGTTTTAAGAAATGATTTTTTATCAATAATTACTTTTATAAAATTTTGCAGTCTTTGTTAATAATATATTTAATTAATTTTTGTACTAAAAATGGTGTATTTAAGGATTTGAGTCCTATTAGTATTTTACATGCTTCTTCCGAAATTCTAGAAAAACATGTAGAAGGACAAATTAGAATATATTTGCAGTAAATGGGTTGCCTCCATCTGTCCAATCTGGGTTTAGATCAAATTATAGCTCTACTTACCTCTGCTTTACTAATATAATTGATGATATAATCTCTGCTGCTGACGATGATGATTTTACTTCTGTTAAATTTTAGTAAAGCATTCGATACACTTGATTATGAAATTCTTGTTGCCATATTAAACTACCTAGGTTGTAGTGATAGTGTTGAAACTTTTATTCAAAATTATTTAAGTAATAGAAGGCAAATGATAAAAATAAACGATGTATTTTCAAATACATTTATTTTAACTTGTGGGATGTCGCAAGGAATCATTCTCAGCCTCTTATTATTTACAGTATTTACATCAATTCCTGAATTAGAAATTAAGTTTTACATATATTATTTTTATCCTCGCACCGTCTACACATTGCGACGTTTACAGGTAGACTGAATAGTGAATTAACGGTCTAGATCCCGCTGTGCGTGCGGTTACTGTATTTTCCTATGGGAGCTCAGGCAGGTCGGTTGGGAAGCTGTTCCGGGTCTCACGGAAATTACCCGGTGTCTAGTTATAATACAAAAATCCATGTTTTATTAAAACTAGTATTATGAATTTGGGACATTACGTAGTCAGAACAAAATATCGAGCAAAATATATAAGGACTAAACGTCAGTTCGAACCCTATTGGCGGATAATGCCTCCTTACCCGCATGTTTTGTGGCGAGTCGAGTCACGACAGAAACCGCTTACGCGAAGTGATATTTTTCTACTCTGCCCTGTCCTAAGTTATGAAGTTTTAGAAAAATGATCGACATTAACCTGTTGACTAATTAACTGATATTTTGTTTATAAGTACAGTTGAAAGTATAATAACTTTAAAAATTAGGTACTATTATAAAATATCTGTGGCCAGCACATAACTTTCTTATACCAGTATATATTATCCTGATCTAAAAAAATCATTCTACTTAATTCTTCACTTCAATTAAATTTTAATAGCGTACCTTGAAATGTTTATTAAAATTTTTAAACAATTAATTATCAGCGTCATTCGATACTGTTAATAATAATTCGTGTCATATATTTTAATAATAATAATTTCTTCTTATTGACATTGACATTTTTGTAACTAAATTAGACATTTCAAATGTCAAACTGTTAAATTTAATTAATTCCTAACCACATTTTATGAGGTCAAATATGTAAAAAATTTCATTTACATCAGTTCTATTTAAGTACTTAGAAAATATATTTTATTCACTTGATATAGTAGACATGATTTATATTCTTTCATCAAGAATATATTTTTTTGCAAAGGCAAATACGAAAAAGTTTGGGTCCCGTGGACCCTCTTTTAGCTCGCCAATTTTGTTCATCATTGAATTTATCATTGTCTTTGACCTTTACAACAATGTACTAAATTTGAAAGCTTTATCTCAAAAACTGTGGTTGCTAGCGCGATACTACAGACATGCGGACAGATTTTTTTTCATAAAGATGTTTTTTCATTATAATTCGTCCAGAAATGCAATAAAAATTTTTAACTTTTTTTCCCGAAATTGTACTTTTTTCTTCTTTCATTCTGCTGGTGGTACCACATTCATCAAATTTAATGTGTCACCTAAAATGTTGTTGACAATTCTTAACTGCCAAATTTGGGAAGTCTCCCATTAGTATTTTTTGAGTTATCGCGGATACGCGGATACGCGGATACCCAAACACACACACGCAAGCGCGCACGCGCGCACACGCGCACATCCGCACACGTGCACACACACACACACGCACCAACAGACAGCATTCGGAAAATAGTCAGAATGGATTCAGGAGTGTTCAAAACGTATAAATTTTGAGGTCGAAAAACATCACGATTACTATAACTTCCTTATATTAGGTATAAGAAAGTGAAAAACGTTTTTATTAATCACCGTCAGTTTACTAACAAAACTTGAATAGTTTAGTTACATATTTAGAGATTTTAAGAGACACAGAATGTTTTACTGAGCGACTTTTTAGTCATTTTAATTGAGTAGGTAAGCATTTCTTTTATTTAGGGCTTCATTCATAGATATCTTTTGCGTCTTTTTTTCCAAGAGAGCATTAAATTTGACAAAAAGATCTAGAATATAATGGTTAATGAATAATTACCGTAAATTTATTAAAAATTCAATTTCGTTAGTAAGACGTGTCAAACACTTTGTTTAGAATGTCGTAAACATTCATTTGTAAATTATGACATTACTCTATTTTCCATTTATACCTTAATGGATATTCCAAATTTACAGGTTGGCAAATGTGCCATGTCACTCAGACACTCCCTAAGGATGATTCGCGACTTTGAATAAATCAAATATTTATCGGCTATAAGTTTCCAAGGGCGGCCATTTTATATCGGTTTTCAGATCATGTTTAATATATCCGGGATATAAAAGGACCATATTTGAAATAAACTTTTATGTAAGCATGCAAATATATAATCAAATAAAATATATACTTTTATTTAAAATACACTACCCAAAACAATTAAAGGTTTATAAGTTAAAATTTTTATAGGTTATTCTTAGTGATGGGTAGTTGACCGGTCACGATGTTTTCGTGCCTGACTGGATCATCGTGATCGGTCAAGATGGGTCACGAAACCGATCATTTTTAAAAACGAAAAATAAAATAATTGCCATTGAATGTATCATAATTTTCTAATCAAAATGGTGTGCAATATTTGTATAAATGAGGTTTATGCTGAAGGAAATTATGCAAATTATGATTTTTTGGCATTGTATTTTTTTCACGCCAATGCGATTTAAATTTACGAAAAAAATTTAAAAAATTGTGTGCCTCACTAGGTTATTTTTTTAAAAAATTTGTAAAATATTTGCAAAACATTTTTTTTTCAGAAGTGGGAGAAAAATATATCGACGGATTTCAAATTTCATAAAAAAATATATAATTTTTTTATGCCTTAAAGTATCGCTTGGCTTCCATGCTCCAATACTAAGATATAACATAACCTATATTTCACCAGCCACTAGTAGCATGACTTCATTCCACAGAACCTGGCAATGTGCATATTTTTTAACACCAACAATTTTTTTCCAAAGAATTCCCAAATGGGGGATTCTTTGCCAACTTTTGCCATTTTTAAACAAAAAAGAATGAAAAAGTCTACTTGGACATGTTGATATTTGACCAATCAACTTCATCGTGACCTGACCGGTAAATGACCGGTCACTGACTGGTCATGGTGACAGTGACTGAGTGACTACCAACACTAGTTATTCTAAAATTATAGTGTTTCGGCCAATGCTAGTATGCATTGGGCCTTCTCAGAACTCGAACTCGTCCATCATTAACCCATAATTAATTATCGAAAAACATAACTTGGATCCAGTTCTGTAACAGCTAAAGTTGATGTTCTCGCCTGCTTATGGTGTCTGGTCAATCTAGGTGTTCTAAGTGGTCGTCTAAACCGCAAATTTACTTCTCTGACCTGGAGTGGGCTGGAACATTTGATGTGAAGATAACACTGACATAGTTTTCCATGAAACACCAAAACACTGTATACATCATTTGACGCGCGATTCGCCAACTAAGTTGGCATCATCTGCAGATAATTAAAACTAAACTTATGCTAACAATCTACCCTATTTATACCTAAACTATTGCCACGGTTCGGTTAACTATGATCTACTAACCAATAAAGCGGGCTGTTTGGGATAGGCCTTCTGTGATTATTCATACTATTTTTATACTTAATGATTTCCAAGCTTTCAAATGTATCCAGCTATCTAGTATTTGTTACATTTCTAATTAATCTTAAATTGTTAATATCTATTTTATGACCCACCTCAAATTTGGTAGAACAGATAGATCTAGTGTTTCCACGGTCCACCGAACCGTGACAATAATTTAGGTATAAGTAGGGTAGATTTTTAGCATAAGTTTAGTTTTAATCATCTGCAGATGATGCCAAATTGGTTGGCGAAACGCGCGTCGAATGCAGTATATAGTGTTTTGGTGTTTCGTGGAAAACTACGTCAGTGTTGACTTTTCTATTACGCACTGTTTGGACCAAAACCTGACCTCTTCTAGCTCTAGAGAGGTCATTTTTTAGCTCGGGTACAATTAAAAACAGTTTCGAAGGGCCTGCAATTTATGAAACTTTTCATCGAGAGTAGTTGTGCCTCTGTGGCGGCCTTGACTATGTCTTCTTGTGACAGGTTTTGTCTCTTGATGCTGTCTCCAGAGTTTAGAGACCACAGACTGAGACACATTCAATATTTGTCTTACATATTGCAGAAGCGTAACTCCTCGTGTCATATCATTGGCGTTGAGGTGTCTTCTACAGGGCTTCTACTGGGTTCACTTGAGTCATTAGAAGTCATTTTATATTTATGAAAAAAGGTCACTCTTAGTCATTTAAAGCCCCATTCTGGGTAGTTCTCACCTAATAAGATTTAAATTTCCCGCAAGTTTAATAAATTTTAACACGGTAAGAAGCGACTCTATTCAGGAGAAAAAAAACGCCAACTTCAAGTCATAATCATATGCCATTTCCTGTCAATAGTCCCCTAAATAGGTTTGTTTATTTTTGTGTTGTTCAAGCTATTTAGTGTAATTTTACAGTTATGTCTAAGAGGCTAACCAGTATACAGTAGTTGGCATAAAACTGATGTTCTACTGTGCAACAATATGCAATAGTACCATGCAATGCCTTGTAATATACTGCAATATTTGTATAATACCCTGCGTAATATTCTTGCAATTCTTATACAATTTATTATAAAGGAAAATTTATACCATAAACAAATTAAAAAAAAGATTCTTCGGTCTAGATGTATACTATACAATGATGAATGATGAATTCTGGCCTATCGCAAAAAATTTTAAACATTTTACCACTCAAAAAATATCTTAAAATGTTGTCTTTAAATGTTCGCCAAATTTCTTGATCTTTCTAAGAAATAAAATATTTGTTTGGAATACTTTGCTATACTTTATAGTATATTATATGGTATTATCCCACTAAACACAAACCGCCACAACCACCTTATAGCCACTCACATTCTAGTGGACTTTTGTGAGTGGCACAGAGTTATTCAGCTCAAGGATAGGTAAAAGCAGAAAATATTGGTACAGCTATCGAAAGACTGTCTTCTCAGTTATATGATCTAAGCATGGTTTCACTACATGCTCCAAATTATGATCTAAACTACTGTTTCGATAATGATCAAGTTCTATGGAGTATTCTGAAAAATACAACTTGGGTGCAAACGCATGTAAGAAATATATTTGTGGTATTTTAAATTTAGATGAATTTTGTGAACAAATGGTTCAATTGGATTTGAAACGTTATCTGTATGAAATAGACAAATATTTACCTAAGGAAATTATTGAAAAATATCATCTAGACCAATCTGAAGAAGAGGAAGAAGATTATAAAAACACAGACAGTTAATTTGTATATATTCTCATTTTCACTCCAAAGTATTATTAGAAAATGCCTATAATAAAACTAAAATATGTATTTTTTTTTATTTTCTTTAGTTGCAGGTTAAAATAAAATAAATAAAACACGTGTTTATAGATATATATATTTTTATTACCTATTTGCTCAATAATTATTACTACTAAGCACTAAATAAACATATTTATTATAATTTCATATTTAAATATACTTATTAATAAATTGAGCATTTAATAGAGTATTGTGATTTTTGATCATAGTAGATGTTCTACTTAGCGCTAACAAAACCATTCTGAACTGAACCATCTAAAGCGCTGTAACTTAAGTATGCATCATGAAGTATGAGGGCAAATATTCGAGTTTGTTCTGGAAACTTGGCTTTCCTGGTTTCAAATTCTATTTTTATGTGAATAGTTGTTGATTTCATGGCATCTGGTTGATGGGAGCAATCAAAGACAAACAGTGGATTTTTTCTGAATTCTCCAAGATCCATCATCGGTTCACCCATATCTTTGTCATTATAACTACGCTGGAAGTTTTCATAGGCGTAGTAAGGGGCAGAATCGAATTTCTTATCAAAATCTAAGTTTCAACGTTCATATGGGAAAACTTCAGAGTTTAAATATAGTCGAATATTGTTAATATCTGCATGTATAAACTGTGTGATATTCTTTGTTCTGTCGTTGGAATAATTACTGTTTTGAAAACCTATAATGATATAGCGTGGCCTCTCGAGACTGCTCGTGGTCTAACGGCCCATATATCTGAGGCCGTATCAAGCAAACTAGGTAACTCATAAAGGTCTCACATACGGTAGGGCATTTTAACTTTAGTATTGTAGCCACTCTTATTAATTCGAATCAATTGTTTAAGCTTTTGTCGGTCTTCAGGTACAATATGTCTTATCTTCCATTCAATCTTGTTAATTTCCAATTAACCATCCACCTTCCCTATATATGAGTCTTTAAATGTGCGAGCTATTATTAAAATTAGTATTTATTTTTGGTATTCAAAATACCTTTAGTGTAACCTTCAGCAAAATCCATAAGGTAGTTAAGAGGTAGTTTACCACTAAATTCGTGACTCATAGTGTCTAAAATATCTTGTTTTTGTTGAGTGAGACGCTAACCCGAAGTTACTAGCGAGCGTGCATGTGTTTGACCATATGAAACCATACTTTTTATTCTGGTAGTAATACCGGGTTTTTGAACTACAGTCATTTGTTCACCACCCATCTCTAGATGTATCTCTTCAAATAGAAATTCGAGTGCATTATTGGATAGATAGCAGTGTTTAGTAGCATCGCTAGGTGTAAATTTTCCTTCTATATATATGCACTGTATGCAATGTCAAGTGTCAGATCTTGAAAATTGATAGGAATGCGTATTTCATCTGAATTCCTGTAATATTGTGAGCCGTAAGGTTTATCTCTATATTCTTGTAGACTGACCAGTGAATGATGAAACACGGGTTTGTCAAACATTTCAAGCTTATCGCTAGTTGCAATAATCACCAACGTTACTTTCAATTTTTTCCCAGCTTTAATCCAATAGATTGCAGAATGTTACGATCTTTAGCAGACAATCTATGTTTTAACTGTTTAAGGTGTACGCATTGAATGAATCTACTTCCACAAGCAATCTTCTTTTTATCGATACTATTATCGAGTATATTATATTGATGGTTTACCCGTCGCTGTCGATTATTATAACAATAATTAAACAATAACTTTACAATAATTTTTTCACCTAGAAAGTCGATTAAATCGCCGCTGTCATCCAATATGCGTAGAATAATGTTGTCGATAAACTGACTTCCTTCAGGTCTAACAGGTAAATATATGATATTAGCAGGCTCCCTGGTAAGTTTGTAACCTGGTTCTACATCAATGTCAAAATCAAAGAGGGTGTGTGATTCATCGGTATTCAAATAGGCTCCAAAAATAATTTTGTAATCTACCATATACGTATCATTCTTACTTTCATAATATCAACTGGATGTGTTGATTCGTAAATTCTATTTGGATATAAACGTACTGCTTCAAATCCTAGCAGACTACCAATGGAGTTTGGTTTCGTCAAGTCTATTTCGTATTTTGACCAAATCTGACATTTTAATGTGTTGTAGTTTTCCCGTAGCGAGAGCGTTTTTTCAAAATCTTTTTCATCAATCCTCATAGCTTTTAATAGTGCGAGATAGATTTCATCAATTTCATAAGCTCCTAGAGGTATGTGAAAAGTAGTGGTGGATGTAGCCTTCGCACTGATTTTATAGCAAAAACTGTTATTACTTTCATCCACATTAAATATAGAATTGTAAGAGTAGAATCCTATTAAGCCCAAACTATAACGACTACCCGTATCCAGTTGAATGGGTGGATACAAGTCTGTACTAAGCACGCTTGAGCGGCTTGTTATGGTGAAAGTGTACGACTGATTTATTTAGAGAGTGTTATGTTGCTTTATTGTGTGTTGCAACAGTAGTATTGGAATCTTATCTTCTTTGTTGGTGATGGTGATATGTTTATCGCATTATTGGTCGAAACATTTATGCCATTTAATTTATAGTAGCAAAAAATATTCTTCGAGGTGGTGGTCCATCATTTTCATCATCATTGGTGACTTGGCCATCATCAGGGAAATGTTCTTGACAGTACTGGTATTTTAATATGTCAATATCATTTTGAAGATGTGTGGGTAACTTATCCCATACTAATGCAATTTCATTTGGGGCACATGCAATCATAACTTCCTTCGGCATATCTGCATATTGTTGTTTGCTCATTTTCCTCAGACTGCGAAGTCTAGAAAATACAATTAGTGAATGATCCATTCTTTCCATTCCCGATCGATCGCTGGTGTGACAGATGTCTGCTCTGTGGTGTCACGTTTTGGTTCTTGACGAAAGAAACTTTAAGCACAAATGTCCACACCACACTGTATTAAATATTTGCTGACGCTTGTAATTATAGCAGATTTTATCAATTGTCTTTGAACTGGTGTGGAAGTATCGAATCACCAAAACTATAAAAATATGTGACTAAACCACCACGTTTCTTATATGTCACCCAATGCGTCCCAAGGCCGTCTACATGATATAAATTGATAATGGCGGATTCGTTATAATGAGGAACGGAATTAGGAAGATTATTGCGCATAAATACGCCTCGAAAATAAGGTATCTTCATCATCTTAGCATAATATCTGAGATCAATGTCGGTTAGAGCTCTCTGGGGCAGGGTGCCTAATAATTTTGTGAATTTTGTGGTTGTAAGTAAAGTCCCTTTACAATATGGTTTCAAATGCAATCCTTTACCACTTTCTTCCATAGCAATCGCCTCCATATGTTTATTATGACGATTTGCTTCAGCCAACCCTTGTCTGCTCGTTTTTACAGTAATACTTGCAGCGTTTCCAGCTAAAGCATCCAATGCTGATAACCCAGCAAAAATCGGTATTAAAAGTAGAATTCCTCCAACTTTCGGTATCAGAATTATACGAGATGTTCAAATTTTTCGTTTTCCACCTACTGCTTTTATGTGATGTCGCGCAGCTTGGAAGTGCAATGTGCATAGCTTTCTTTGTATCTTTTGCAACAATTCGTTTACCGCCAGCTTTCCGTAATACATCACACACCTTACGAACTATTTCACCACCGAAAGCTATCTTTCTAACATCCTTCTTGCCTTTTTTTTTTAATATTGTTTCTCTTTAAAATGGTGGTATTGTTAATTTACATCCCATAGCAAGAAATTGTTTTCCTTTCGTTATGTTCGTAACTAACCAAGCGGCTGCTTTTCCTCCAATAGTGGCGTCTTTCGATTTAACTCGTTTCGAAGCTGCCTGTTCACGTTGATAGTCTGCTTTGTGTCTGGCTACTATATTGTTCTATGTGTATGCAATATCGTGTTCCTTGCACGCAATATCAAGTTAATTTTTTCCAATATCGCCGCGTGCAAGGCTCTTTTCTAACTTGGTACCGGTACAGCAAACTGATAATCTCCCGGTAAATGCAATTCAAATGGAGCTTGTTAATCAGGAAATTGATTATACCCCCACCAATATTTTTCTTACATTGATGTTTCTGGTGTGTGTTGTGTTGTCTATTTATATAGTCGTCAACCACGATACAACGCGCATTTTCAAGCAGAAAGAAAAATTTATTGTGGATAATTTAGATAAAAAGTTGGATTTGGGAACGGCGATGGAAATAAACATAATGGGCTACTACTACCCTCAACTGTACGATCTCTTCTAATCGGGCCGTCAAATTGCGGAAAGACAAATGTAATGATTTCTCTACTTACCTACTCTCCTGGAATACGTTTTTCGAATGTATATCTATATTCAAAATTACTAAATCAACCCAAGTATGAGTATTTACAGAACGTTTTAACACCGATTATGAGATTAGGGTTTTATACCATTAGTAATAATGCACAAATTATTGAACCATCGGAAGCCCAGCCGGAGTCAATATTTATATTTAATTATGTAATAAGTAAGAAGCAGGATGTTATAAGATCATATTTTAGTATGGGGCGTCATAGGAATGTGGACTGTTTTTATCAGGCTCAAACATATTCACGCACACAGAAGCAACTCATAAGGGACAATAGTAATTTCATAGTTATATTTAAACAGGATGACATGAATTTTCTTTTTTTTTTTGGCATTAGACCCTGCCAATCTCTGGGGTTATATACTTTTTATTCCTAGATTAACCTAAACCAACCTAAAAAAAAAAAACAATTAGAAGACACAAAGGGAATATCAACAAGGGACACTCTCTTCTCACCCAGGGGCCTATCGGGGCCTTTTCATAACAACACTAAGGGCCACGGCAAGGGGGTTATATAACAAAGGGAAAGAGATATAAGGGTCACAAAGCTAGCCTAATGTATAATGCACGTTCGCACGTTATTTATAAAAGTAGTTTTATCCTATTTAAAAATTTAACTATTTCCTAAATGACATGAATTCGCACCACGTATTTTCCGATCATGTGTCACCCGATGTAACATTTAAACAATTTTAAGAAATGTGCGTAGAGTGTTGGAAAGATAAATATAAATTTCTGGATATAGATAAGGATAGAGAAATACGTGAGGGTCGATATAGAAAAGGTTTTGATAGCTTTATATATCCTTGATGTATTTTAATTAAAACCTCAATCGGTCTATAGATATCATCATAGACACTTCGATAACAGAGATATATAATTATTAAAATGAATATCGTCAAAGGCTGTAAAATCAACATTGATGCTGAGAATGAAATGGGTCTGAAACGTAAGTTTATTGAGGCGACAGATGCAGTACGCAAGAAATTCAACTCTATTAAGAGCAGACATGTGGAAAACCAATTATCACTTGAAAAGATGTATGACCTATAACAAAACCTTTAAAAGTGATATCCTTAGCGTATGTACAAATATTGTTAAATCAAACGCTTCAAAATCCACATCTCAAACAAAAAACTCTACTATTATTAAAAAAAAACTAACAACTAGTTTTAATAAGATGCAATGCTATTAAAACGCTTCTAAAAAAAATAGTCACTATATTGTAAATATCATTTTTTGCCAATCTATTTTGAAAATATTTTTTTTAAAATGATTAAAAACTAATAGTATAATGAAAGAACTTGGGAACATGATTAGACTGAACGGTCGGAACCAACTGCCGCATCGCTAACCTACTAGTATACAGTAAACTACAAGTAGAACAGTTTCGCATCCACCTAACTCACCAATGGAGAGAAAGAGTCCCGACTCGAGCGACATATGCCACACTCCGCCCTGGTGGTTTAGGATAATTGGGATATTTACTGCTGATTTATAGGGCGGCAAAAGCTGTTAGATAGTTCAGCGCATCGGGCATCGGAAGGTACGTAGTTCACAGTGCATTATTGTGTACTGAACTGGCACCCCAGTTTGGGAAACGCAAGTAGGTTGATGTGGCGGAAAATCACCGCGGCGTTCACTGGGTCGGAAAAGTGGGCGAACCTTCTGTGCCTCTTCCTCGAGTGGTCTTATGCGCCGGTGTTTGCTGAAACAGACAAAGTAGATTAGCTTTACTCACCCGATGTCCAGGATCTGCAACTTTGGTTTCTTATGCCAGTCTGATATGTTGGATCCGACCTCGTATCCCCTCTAGTTATTTTTATTATTATTATTATTATTGTTACTTAAAGTCGTAGTCCACGTTTTGTACTTATTGTTAATTTTGTATTTTTTACTCAACATTAGATGACAATCCGTGTGCTGAAACAATGGTCATGTAGATATAAAATTCTCACAACTATTTTTTTTTTCGTATTCACATTAAATATGCTTTTAAAATTATTGTAGAATAGCCGTAGGAAACCTGGGGACATGTAACCAATAAATATTTGATTTGTTCAAGGATGCAGAGTATCCTTAGGGAGTGCTGGAATAGTAGAATGTATTTTAAACTGTAATTTTGATATATCCGTTAAGGCGTATAAAGGTATTGCCATGTAGGTGGAAAACGGAGTACATAATCTGAAAATGAATGAAACCGACAGCCCAAACAGGGTTTTACTCGCATTTGCTGCCAACAAAATTGAATTAATTAAATTTTAAATTCATTAATTGTTCATTCTGAATTTTGTGGGGTTTGCTAAAGGAAATTCTAAATGGATTTTCACAATCAATCTATTTCACCGAGAAATTGGTTTGATAATTTATAAATTTTATATACAATTTCCTTGGTGAATGCAATTTGATTTTAGTTGAATCAAATGACGAATCGCTATTAACAAAATTTTATTAGAGGGCAATGGTCGTTTTGCACAATTTTTTGCCAAATCCCATGATTTCGAAATATTTTAGTTTTAATGGATATAGCTCAAAAGTTCTAGCCAATAGTATATACAGTGCGTGCACGATGAAAGGAACAAATTCCATAAAATCATACCAATTCTTTTTCCAAAAATGCCCATAACCGTTGATTTTCATTTTGAATTGGCATTTTCTGGCCTCAATTATCACGTAAATAAATAGTGATCAATGATAACGTGTAATCGAAAAAAATGATCTATGGAGATAGCCATAAAAATAAATCACTACTTAGAGGAGACATTTTTTCGACCACCCTTTATTTAGCTTTTGATGAAAGATAATGACAAAGAACTCTAGGTCTCTAAGAAATATCTGTTTTATGACTAATGTGATTAGTTTGTATTGTTTTGCCGTAGTAGTTAATTCTGAAATATTTTAAATTATCTCAACATGTTTACATTATTCCAAACCAATTATACAAGGTTCCCCATTATAGACTACACTTTGACATTACAACAATATCCTCATACACTGACCGGCACAATAAGTGGGACAGCGAGAAACATTTTTATATCTTTAATTAACATTTTTTTTTCAGTGTAAATAAAACGTGTAAAATTGTTTCTTGGTGTCCCTTCTAAACCATTTCGGTTAAAGACATAGTTATTTTAGAAGGATAACTTAAATTTTTCGGATAAAAGGTGTCCGACGAGAATGTCACGAACAAAGAATAGGTGATAATAAAATGAAATTTCTTTATTTAATAACGAGTATTACCTCCCCTACCTCTGATTACACTCTCAAGTCTAAGTTACATTCCTTCAATTACGTGTTGGATGGCCTCTTGAGAAATGTTATTCTACTCTTTCTGTAGTGCATCCCTAAGTTGCTGCAGTGTTAACAACTGCTACGTTGTCTGATTCGTCATTCGTCTAATGTAGCAGGGTTATATTCATTAAAAAAATTATACCAAATGATCATACATCACACCAATACAAACACAAGATGGTTGCTATAAAGTTTTTTGTAAGAATTTTTCGAGGATTGCGATCTGACAAATACATAAAATTCTTATTATTTACAACGCCAACCAAATGAAAATTGACCTCACCGGTCATTATAACTTTTTTATGAAATTTTAAGTGTAAATACATATTACAGTTAAAATTTCATAAGATTATAGATAATTATAGATAACAAAACATTAAAGATTATCCATATATGTTTTGTTAAGATAGGCCATAAATAATCGTTGTCAAAATGAGCAATAACCTGCTGTTAGATTTACAAAAATTAAAACAACTAAAGTACGGTACATTTTATAGAAAAATTTGAATAATGCCTAGACGTAAGTAGTAATAAATTGAAATTATTGCATATCTTTTCGTCAGTAACTAGAAACACTAGAGTACTTCAGTCTAATTCCGACGATATTAAAACAATAAATACTACATCGTGTGCTACACCCATTGCAGATAATGCAAGCAGAGAAAAGCACATTATAAATTATCAAAACAGTGATGAACATTTCTGCATGCAGATGTTAGGTTATGTTATAAATGCACCTTTTTTGTTGTAAAAACAGCTCAATGGATACGAAGATAACAATTCATTTCAACTGATAGCTGCAATGCTCAAATCGTTACTATTGGGTTATATTTCATATATTTTACTTCCGCAAAAGCTATATAACTGTTTTATCTTATTTAACATGTGCAGACATTCTTATTAGTCAGAACAGACAAGGGAAAAAGGCACCATCTTGGAAAACAAATAGGCGTCCTTTTCTTAAACCTAAATTTACTAGTCTCATTGACCTCAATAAAGCACAAAACTATTTAAAATCGTATTTTCCGATTTATAAAGTTTTAAATAAGCAATAATGGCATTTAGATAAAAAAAAATGGAAATATTGTTTTGTTTTTATATATTAAGTTCTAATTTTCCATATTTGCAAAGGCGCCTTTGTATTTTAGGAGTGTCAAAATGTGAACTTTATGTACACATAGGTGTTATGGAATACGGAATGCACTCTCCATAAAATCGATATTATTTCTTTGACGACAAACAAATAAAAGCAATACGGCAATGACTATAACCAAATAATTATTCAGCTAAACAACTTGCAGTAGTCAGCCAAATTAAGTTAGAGAAAACTAAAAATCAGTTAAATCCAGTGAATACATACAACCATATTGCTTTAACATATGCAGCTAAATCTCTGTAGAGTGGGGTTCTAGCTCCAGCTAAATGGCTGTAGCTGTAAGGCTGTAACAACATTTTTGAAACAAGAAAATATTGTATCGCTTTGGTTATCACATCGTTGATGCAAGGATAATATAACGTTGCTGCGGTAGCTAAATGACTGCCAGTACTTGCTGCCCCAATATTAGCGCAGCTTTTTCACAGCTTCTTGTGCTACTTGGGAAGTGATTGACGACAAACAGACCTATTACGACTTCATGTGAGAGCGACTTTAATATATACGTTTAATATTTTCAGGCATACAAACCATTCCTCGACGTCCAATTTTGCACCGAATAATTTTCACGCCAGTGACGAATTCATTCTACAACAATTTTACACGTTAGTACATGACCCCTAGTTGTTAAACTGAAGCAGATATGCACGTCTAACTTTCTATACTAAATTGGTTCTTATGTAAATTTTCCCGCAAAATATGAGTTGATGGGCTCAATGTCCTATAAAGATAAAAAGATCACAATGATGTGCTGAATTTGCCCAACATTTGTCGTACTATACAGGGTGAGACAAATTTTAATCGAATAACTTAAACATTCGATATACACGTAAAAAAATATGGAACTGTCATATAAACTAGCTAAAAATACTTAATTTTAGAGACGTTGAAGTTTTGATTAATTTTCAGTTTTTCCCATATTTCTCATGAAACAATAAATTTTTTTTATGAAATTTGGAAGATGTACGTTGCGTACATATCTCGTCATCGTTTTTATCACAGTATAACCAGCAGATTATTTCAGCTACAATTCATTCATAAATCCACTGAGCGCTCTGGGACCTCGATTGCAGGTGGTTTCGTCACAGTCGTAGTATTTTACAAAGACACCATGGGTGTACGATGCAAATTTAGCGTTGTTGATTAATTAATAAAATAAATAATTATTAGTTAGAAAAGAGATCACGGGTTTTTAATATTTGTGCAGCCAGGTGTATATATTTCATTTTTTAACATTTTATATGGTTAAACCAAAAATCTGTAGATTCTCTAGATAAATGAAATAAAATACACAATAGGCATAATATTTTATTATTAAGAATTGAATAATGAATGCTAAACATTTCTTAGCTTACCAAATAAAATAGCTAGGTATAAGAAAAACAAATGAATTATTGATAATTCCAAATTATTAACTTTGTGTTTTATTTGCCAGTTTTAAAATTTCTATTAATAAATTTAAGACTGTAAAATATGTTCGTATTTTTTTCTTAAAGCACTTATTCTCAATAATTTAAATATACTGCCGATACACACCGCTTCTACTCACATGATGTGGTGTGGAAGTAAAGTATTATACTTTCAATTTACATTATTAAAATTACTTTATTAATTAATGGTTCCTGCTTTTGTTAAACAATAACTTCTATACTACAATCAATATACTAATGTAACCGTTTTTTTCAGGATGAAATATGAATAAAACTTTCCGTAACTATCGTAATAAATGTTAATTTTACATTTATTTATTATTTCGCTAATATACACTCACAAAAAAAGTCTAGGGATATTTTCACAAAATTATACGACATAAAAAACACATTTGCTTGTTTTTCTTTTCTAAATCAATTAAAAAAAAATACGTGTAATTATAAAAATGTTCCTAGACTTTTCTTTTGAGGACATAAAAGAAATCATTGTGTAGTTTATCATATTATACGTATTATAGGATGTATACAGGGTGTTATAACATAAATGGCATTCTAAATAGGTATTTTACTGTCGAAGAAGAAACAATCGCAATGGAAGAGAATAACCCTTATTAAAAATGCAAACCACTTAACGGATGGTCAACATAAATTTAAGGAATCCAAACAATTTATATATAGGGTGTCCCATAATTAAGTGCCTCTATTTAAGACGGTAATAGAACTATAAAAAATAAGTTGAGTTTTGTATATAAACATTTGCCTTAAATCAGTTTATAAATAAAATTACGGAATCATTTTTGTAGTTACCTATCGATTATTGTATACCCATCCTGCATTGCAATATTTAAGTACAGATAACTTTAAAATGACAGCTTATATCGACATTTAGTAAGAGGACCTCATTTATTCAGTTTTTAACACTAGCGTTTATTTCCTCTATAAATGTGTAAAAAATAAGACAAAGAGTTATGGCAAACATTCACCCCCACCCCTTTTCTAATTACTCCAACAAATCATTATATGTAGATAAAAATTTAATAAAATATGTAACATTATAAAATCAATCATGGTCCAAATTTACTTTTTGCAACTTAAGATGTTTCAAATTTATTGGCAAATAACTATATTGTACTTACCCCCTTTAAGGGATTGTAGCTCCCTTATGAACTGACTTAAAACAACTGTTTATATACAAAACTCAACTTATTTTTTATAGTGCTATTACCCACTTGAAAGAAGGTATTTAATTATGGGACACCCTGTATATGCTTTAACTTCATTTAACTCTTTCACCCTGTAAATGGCCCGCAAATAATAGAACCCTAATAACAACCCGTCGCCGCCTGACTGAAATTATCAGTGTTGAATTAAAACATATGGATTTAAAAAACGAAAGCACCAATAATCATTTAAAAACTGACTAAACTTCTCATAAATTGACTAATTTGTAATTGGTCTACAACATACACACATTTTAAAATTTGTTCTGTAATATCTTTAAAAATTATTCAAAATAGATGCAGAAGAGCATTCGTCTAATTGTAAATACAAAACTAAAGATTTTATTTTTTTATTCTTATTTATACTCTCAATTTATATTCTTAAAATTACTTCATTAATGGTTCTTGTTTTTGCAATACAATATCTAACTCCTATACTAAATTCAATATGTTTTATGCTTGCAATAATATAACAGTTTTTCATATAGCTTTCGACATCACGAGGAAATGAATAAAACTTTTCATTACTACAATAACTTTTATTTGTACACCCTTTACATGAGCAAACCATTCCCCCTCTTTTCTTATCGTTCCCCATTTTAAAATAAAATAAAATGCATACCAATTATCACAGTAAATCAATTACGCGTAAAGCACTTACACCACGAGTTATTTTTTATTTCGCTGATAACATACACACCGCTCTAACGGCCACTACTACATTGATGCTTTTCAGTATAACGGGTCAATTTAATCGCTCTTGAAGGTTCCCAGCGGCGAGGCCTTGCAATGAGGAGAAATAACCTACTGGTTATACTGTGGTTTTCATCTCTCAGTTCCAACCATAAGCGTGACGGTGGGGGATCTCGAAGATATTCTTCCTAAAAAAAAACAACGGGACGCCACTATTTTTTCTTTTATCATTTACTATTATTAATGCATAAAAACATTTTCTTATAATTTTTTGATAGGATGCAACATCTTTGAGTTGAACTCATTTCAAAATCATTCATCTCTTACTTATTAAGTAACTGATAATTGAAAGTCGTTTAAAAAATTACATAGTTTTACATTTTTTCATTAATATAATTTCTAATGGAGAGATGAAATCTATGGTTCAAAGTGTACGAAACTTGCACCTTATTTCATAACAATTATCTCAATAATTTCCGGAGGATTTTGTGTTGAGTAAAGAGAGACGAGGCCCTACAGTTTATTGTGGAGTCCGAACCAGATCTAGGACATCGGCAGTTCACTCCCATCTTAATCCGAAGCAAATTACAAATAAAATTTGTTGCTCCGAGATAGATTCGAACCATCGATATTCGCTACCGAGTAAATAGCTGTAAGCGCTTTACCCTCTCGGCTACCATGCCCAAGAGCTATAGGTTTATATGACAAATCCATATTATTTTGACATATTCTAGATTCTTTTTAATTTCATGATTGAAACCTGGCCCACCCTGTATTTAGTAGAGCACAAAAGCACAATTCTTTTTTGGCTGTTGAAAAAAAATTCTGATATATTGTTTTGTAAATATTTTAGTAAAATCTTCAATAATTCTAGGGAAAAGCTGCCTTAGAAAGTGGCAGAGTTATGGTTAATTTTATCAAAAAAAAGTGTGGGAACGTTTTTGTATTGTTTTGAAAGGGTAATCAAATGCCTCATGATGCTTTTTTGTATCATATAATTTTAGGTAAAAAGCGGCATTCAATGAATTTAAGGAAAACCAGATAATTTTGCAACTATCGACTATTGTTTGCGAAAATAGAATTAGTATGTCAAGTAAAATCCTTTCAGGCTATTTAATTAATTTTATTTTGAAGATATTTTCCGATAATTATCCTCTACTTAACTGGGGATGAACCTGACAGTAGGCTTCTGAATATTTGCAACATTTTGCTTGTTACAACTCAAAACGTTCTGCCTTTTATTTCCGTAAATATTCTGTCATTAAATAATTCAACCTAAATACTCTATCCATTATACGCATTTTGCTCGAAAAATGCCCGATTTATAATAGCCCGTAGAACAAAAGCTATTTTCAATTATCTATTGTGTGACTCATGATGCCAGTTGCAATACATGTTTTGTCATGATAATTTATAATCTGTATTATAGACCCCTCTTGATGGTACTTCAGGTTAATTGCTATTGTTTTTGTTGTGTATCGGCAAAAATGTTCATGTATCGTGAATATTTTCCTTTGATTGATAATTTTAGGTCACATTGTTGACTTTCAACAAAATTGTAAGGGATTTTAATTTGAAATTTTTTTACAATGTATTATTGAACAGTGCATAATATATAGATATTGTTAATACAGAATTATTATTTTAACTCTGTAAAACTGTCTAAACGGAATGTTCCTCAAAATATAATTTTTCCTTTTCAGTTCTACATATTAAATACCCACCCCTTTCAATAAATATTCATTGTACAAATACAATATAACAAATTATATAAAATATAAATGTTTTTATTTGCTATAATTTTCACTATTTGCAGTTCATTATTGTTTTAATTGATTTCCCAGTAGTTTTTAAAGTTCTATTAATTAAATTTCACTATTTACCCTGAATATTTCTGTGTTTAAACTCGAACAACAATATCCATAAATGTAAAAAAATATTGCTCATTGAAAATTTCCATATCCCTATCCCCAATTCAAAGAGACTGAGGATTATCTCTGTGTAAATTATTAGTTTTAATTGGGAGATACAAAAAGCTTCACATCGTTTTAAAATTAATCAGTGTATAGCAGCATGTTACATAATCCACCGAGAAATTGTCGTATCACATTATGTTCATCATTTGGAAGTTGCTTTTATTAAATTACTCTATAGCAAAACAAATATATAATTTGATACTCAGTTTAATGAGAAATGAACGGAAAAATAACATACCATTAATTTTATTTGACTAATATTAAACGAAAAATATTTTTTATGTTTCCATGCAAAGAAAACTTCAAAAAGCACTGTAGAATCATTAATTATTTTTGCTTTATATGGACTCATCGTTCTTATAGACATTATAAGTATGAGTAAATATAGTAATACGTTTTTTTCAACTATGAGATTTTTAATCATATACATGTTTTGAGCTTTCCTGAATTCATTTGAACTATTTTCATAATGATGTCTGTCTGAAAGTTCATGTCTTTCCCGCCTCTCCATGTATCTATGATAATTTAAATAGGACTAATGAAAAACTAACCAGAATTCAGGTTTGATACAGTTGACACTTTCTACTTTCTAATATAAGGAAGTATTGTAATCGTGATTTTTTTCGACCTCAAGATTTTGATTGATATATACGTTTTGAACCCTTCTGAATCCCTTCTGACTATTTTCCGAATGATGTCTGTCGGTGTGTGTGTGTGTGTGGATGTGGGTGTGTGTAAGTGTGTAATCGCGAGAACTCAAAAAATACTAATGGGAGACTTCCCAAATATGGCAGTTTAGATTTTCAACAACATTTTAGGTGACACATTAAATTTGGTTAATGTGGTACCACTAGAAGAGACATAATGAATGAATGAAGAAAAAAGGTACAATTTTGGGAAAAAAAATTAAAAAAGTTTTATTGCATTTCTGGACGAATCTCGACGAATTATAATGAAAAACCATAACTTTATAAAAAAAAATCTGTAGTATCGCGATAGCAGCCACAGTTTTTGAGATAAAGCTTTAAAATTTGATATACATATTCTAAAGGCCAAAGACCGTGATAAATTCGGTGATGAGCAAAATAAGTCAGCTGAAGGGGGTCCACGAAACCCAAAATTTTCTGTATTTGTCTTTATAAAAAAATATAATCTTGATGAATTATTATAAATCATGTATACTATATCAAGTCAATAAAATATATTTTCCATGATGTAAATGAAATTTTTTACACATTTGACCTCATAAATTGTGATTAGGATATATTTAACAGTTTGATATTTGAAATGTCCAATTTAGTTACAAAAATGTCAATGTCAATAAGAAGAAATTAAATTACATGACATAAATTATTATTGACAGTATCGAATGACGCTGATAATTAACTATTTAAAAATTTTAATGAAACGTTTCAAGGTACACTATTAAAATTTAATTGAGGTAAGTGATGAATTAAATAGAATGATTTTTTTAGATCAGGATGATATATACTGGTATAAGAAAGTTATGTGCTGGCCACATTAGAAATTTAATATAAAAAATGACTCAAAGTGCTCAATTAAATCATGGTACAAGGTACTATGGTACAAAGGGCAGTTGCCAAACACTTTAATGGTACCCAATCAATGATGAGCAGAGCGTGGACAAGGTGTCAAAATGATAATTCCTCTACTTACACCCATGGTGGTGGACGACGAAGAGTAACAACGGCGAAAACAGACCGGTTGCTAAGAACACGTGTTTGACGTAATCCTATTCAAAATTCCACAATAGTGAAAAATTTTTCACGAATGATTAACGTTGTCACCTCTAAGTCAAAATTTAGATATGAAGATAGTTTAAAGGCTCACAGACCTTTTAGACCCAAGAATTTCTACAGTAAATCGAATAAGGCGACTGAATTAGGCCAGAGATTGTTGACTGGGGATTAGA
Organism: Rhamnusium bicolor; assembly: GCA_029963845.1. Taxonomy (NCBI): domain Eukaryota; kingdom Metazoa; phylum Arthropoda; class Insecta; order Coleoptera; family Cerambycidae; genus Rhamnusium; species Rhamnusium bicolor. The sequence continues at coordinate 339,814 of JANEYF010002599.1, read as the reverse complement.
GCAATGAGAAAATTGTGTTTTTGCAGATGAATCCAGGATATATTTGTTTTCAGATGATAACTGGATCCGGATATGAAGAACCAGCGGTGAAAGGTTTTTGATACATCACGGCATTTCGGGAAGTTCTCTTATGTTATGGGTTGCGATTTATAGAGTAGGTAGAAGTCCCATTTATACAATTTATGATAAAAAATGGTGAACGGTACCTACAAATGTTGCGAGACCATGTCAGGCCAATTGCCGATACTATAGGTCATGAATTTATTTACGTTAATGACAACGTGAGGCTTCATTGATCGGGGCATATTATTTATTTTTTTCAAGAAGAAAATCTATATCACATGAGATGGCCTATTACCTCACCAGATGCCAATCCAATAAAACATGTTTGGGACCTATTAAAAAGACAAATAATGATTCGCAGAACCAGTACCATAACCTTGTTGAATTAGAAGATATTATCAGAGAAGAAAAGAATAAGATTTCACAAAACATAATTGACAATATTATAGACAGTATTGTCAAGCAATCGTACATGTTTGAGGCAAAATGATTCGTTATTAAATTTAGTTGTTTAATTTGACAATGTGATACTTGTCTTTTTTGTCAATCTGTACTTGTTGTAATACCGGTTTTCTGTAGTTGTAGCTTTTTGTTACCTCTAATCGACTTAAAATAAAATGTTACGGCTTTACATAAGTTTCGCATAGAATGACAATTGAAGCAAGCTGTAAAAAAATGTATTAGAATAGTATACTTTGCAACAATATATGAAAATACCGTTTTTTTCCTGAGTGGACAATTTAACATTAATCAGTGACTTCCCAGTTTTTGCAGTGAGTTTCAAAGGACACTGCTGTCTCAAATGATCTTACAGCTGTTGGCCCCTAATGTGAACAAACATTTCAGTTTGTTTAACGTTTCACAGTGGTAATTTTGTATATCATAATGTCATCAAGTGACTCGAAAGTGATCATGAACCGGACATGAGAACTAAATATTATTAAAAACTAATAAATTTAATAAAATAAATTTACCGGGCTCGGTAGCGCAGTGGGCCAGAGCGTTAAGTGATAAACGTAGCTGGTTTACTGCCTATCGACTCCCGGTTTTAAATGCCGTTTTCGATTCTGACAAAATCGAGGAGTTTGGTTGTGTCTGTGTTTTTCAACTATGTAACCCCTGTCCGTGCAGCTTCGGTTTTGATTTGAGGGTTGTTTAATTTACGTGGTATGTTTTTAATAAAGGCAAGGAATACACTAGAGAGAGAAAAAGTATGCGAAAGAAAAACAGGCCGAGACTGGAATTAAGTCATTTATGATTTATACTTTAACAAGGATGAATACTTTAAGATAGATGAATTAAGAGATACATTTTTAGTAAAATAGCTTCAAATAGATCAAGTTGATTTCAAAAAGTGATGGCCGTCCTTCTATAAAAAATGCCTTTTGTCTGTTGAATCATACGGCAATAAAGTTCCAAAAGATTAAAAATATTCCTTTGCTATTTCCTTTTACACGAGTTGATATTATGGTGCTACGAAAAAAGGTGTAGTTACACAAGATTTTATCTATGGTATGGTTACTATAGTTACAAAAATATCTTCCAACTATTAAAACATGTTACAGCTAATACATCAACTGCTTCCATCAAGGCTTATAACAACAAAGTGCGAGTATATCCGAAAGAGAGTTGAAAACATCGATGTGCGTAAGAAGTTTTGTCAAGAAATACACAACTGAAAAGCAGAATAATGTAAAGGACACAATAAAAGTAAATGTCGAATCCGATGGAGAATATGATTATGTACCCATTATGTGTGAGTTCTACTTATTAAAAATGTTTGAACGCGATAAACAGATTTGTACTTAATTCTTTTATATGTTTAATTACTATTACTTTCAAAAACAAAACTTCAAGAAAAAAATAATAAAATTATTATTGGGTATTAGATAAGCATCATTTCATTCTTATCTGAATGCGCTAATATAAAAGTTTTAGGTAGAAAATAAATCAAACACAACAGTTCAAATACATTTTATCGTAGAAACTATTTAAACTTCTCAATCTAAAAGCAAGATTATAATAACCAATAATGATTTTATTATTTTTTTCTAGAAATGTATAAATATAAAGAAAACAAAATGTCAGATTTTTTAAAATGTATGAAAATAATGGGCGTATTTAGGTTAGGTTAGATGAATGAATGTCATTGTGATTACCAAAGTTACAATTAATCTATCAGATTAAAATGTCAAGATAAATATAACAAATGTTCCTATTTTGAATTATGCAATTAATAGTTATTTACGTAACAAGACCGGAGAGTAATTCTTTACTGAGCGAGCTGGCAGTTTCCAAGGAGAGCGCCAGCGCGTCCTGAAAAACGGCGAGAGCAGAAAAGACACTTTCCGGATGTGGTACGTACAACATTTTTTTGCAACCGTTTTTGCTACTCTGAAAACAATTTTGAACTTGAAATCTTTAGTAAACAAAAATTATCAATAAATTCAACTGACAGATATCGAACAATTTTGTCTAGAGTGCTTAACTCAGGTACCTACTCTATTGTTGTCAATCAAACGTAATATAAGGAATCAGACAATACTTTCCGATTCCTTATGTCACTTTCCGGGCTAGACCAGTAAATATATGTATTTTCTACATTAAAAAATTTACCAAAAACAGTTAGGTAACTTTCTAGACAGTTGCAGAAACAATGTTTTTATAAATAATATGTTCGTGTTTACCAAGCCCCTGAGGAGTTCCGGAAGAATGAAGCACGATATATATCTAACTATGGGTTTTCGTTTTTGTATTGTAACTGGATAGAATCATTTGCTAAGTGTAAAAATTTGTCTTATTGGTGAGGCAGTATTTTTTTAATATCAATATTTTTTGCTTCTTAGAATACTGTTATTTAATCCAATGCAATCTTGTTTCAAGATTGGGTAATTGTTTTAATAGTTTCTACGACAAAATGTATTTGTAGCATTACACAGAGGGCCAGAAAGTTCGAAAAGCGGCCAAAACTCTGAAAATGGGCTAAAGGCTTTAGAATCCTAGACTTTAGATGAAAAAAATAATTAAAAAAATTGAATTACTCGGGGGCAACTTTTAAGAGGGTATAAGGTTATTAACTGAATTTACTAGACTTTTTGATCATTGTGCAATAAACTATTTATAAACAAATAAATTACTAACAAAAATAATTAATCCCAATAAAATACGTTACCTATTACTAAATACAGTATAATTAATATCAACTGACATCCTCCTCTTCCTCGTCGGATGAAGAAATTTCGCTGCTTCGCATTCAGGCTGTGAAATTCTAGGAGATTCTGATATCATTGATTCTAACGAGGATGCCTCTAATAACGAAGTAACATCAGGAGATATATTCGAATATTTTCGTCGTGAGCACTGCCGCAAAGATGAAATTACTGGATCAGAAGTTATATGGAGTCTGTTTAGCATATCTTGATTTCGTGTTGTACGGGAAATTTCTCAAGTGTTTCTCTCTAAAACTTTTGATAACCTTATTTCTTGATTCTTGGGCCTCTTCTGACAATTGACCGATAGGTTGAATAGCTTCTTTGATTATTATGGCTCCATGAAGTAATATTTTATGTACACTAGCGGGCATATAATACCACGGATATTTAGCTACATACAATTTTGCGGTTTCCAAAGCATATTCCTCAAACGCTCTCACATCGATTGCATAACCACAAGACAAGGTGCGTAATATCAAACCAAATCGCGTAATAACTTCATCATCTATGTCCGTAATTTCACTGGAAAGTGAGGGGTTAGCAAAAATTCGTCGAGCCGTGTTGCGTCATTAGTGGTTCCGCTACCTCCACTCTTGTTTTCGAAAACTGCTTTATTTTCGGTTCCTCGAATTTGCCAAAATTTAAGTTCTAATCTGTACGAAATGTGCAGCAAACATTCAAAAAACCTGATCCAGCAATGTAGACTTGACAATCCAAATTTCACCAAGACCAACCTCGGCGAACATTTTTTTGTATTGTGTGTGACATGTGCTTCCATCACTTCCCCATTTTACCAACAATTTCAAATTTATTAGAAGATCACTTGATAATGAAAGCAATTCTAGTATCCGATTTACTGTATGATCCAAGAGAATTTATAATAAAATTTCTGCAGACGATTCGGTTACAATTTGCCCTTTTTTCATGGATAGCAACGTAAGCAAGCTTCCCGGAACTTGTGATATGAGTGATAGATATCGGCAAAATGTTATTTTGCTATCAGTCTATGAACAATATAGGAGTGTTTGCTACCTTTCCCTTAAATCATTACTGACAGAGCTTCGTCTGACTCTTTTGCCAAGCTTTCCTCATTTTACTGGCTCGAGTCGGAGTAGTCAAAATTGTTTCTGAGACAAGTTTTGCGGCAGCCTCTTTTCCTTCGTTCTTAAATTTTTTGCTTACAGCCGAAGCTAGCTCCTCGCTTTTGAACGTCGATGACAGTGTTGTAGTCTTTCGACATTTGGTTCATTCACTGCTCGCAGAAAATTTTAAAGCTGGACGACCACGGGCACGGTTCTTTTCACCTTCAGATGAGGTTCCTGGTTGTGGCTCAATATTCGGATCAATTTCTTCTTGGGTTTGTTCAAATACAAATTGAACACTTAACCACTCCTTATTTTTTCTAGAAAAATCTATTCGTTTTTCTTGCGCATTGATCAAGTTTCGAATAAACGGCGCTGCAAAACTTTGAATTGATATTCTTCAATTTTAACATGGCGTCTTCATCACTCTCGATTTTATAATGTCCCACTAAATAATTGAATAGATATTCCGTTCTATTTGAATAACCTAAACCATCCTTTTCATACAAGACGTTAAAAGGTTTCGTTCTGGTCACCATTTTCACTCAAAAAAAAATTGGTACCACTACAGAAGAGAATAAAAGTAAATCTGAAGACAAAACTGAAGTAAAGACCAGAACCGACATTAGTTATAGACTAACTTGATTTTCTGTCAAGTCAAATAAAACATCGCAAAAATGGAATAGAAATCAGTAGATTTTATATCTTAAATTATAAAATAAAATGTGCAGTTATGGTTTCAGAATGCATGCGTTCGTTACGGTTAGTGCAAATTCATGAACAAGACCTAAGCGAAATCGAAATATCTTAAAAAGGCACTTGAACACGCCTATCAAATTTTAGTATGTTATTAGGGAATGTTCAAGCTATCTTTTAATTATTTAGTTCAAGCCGGATCTGGCCTGGACATTTTTATGGCTCAACATAAATTTAAATTATAACATAAAATCTTCAATAAATTCAACTACATACTTATTTTATCTATATATATATAGACTCATTTAAGTTTGTCTCATATGTATATATAACATGAATATAGATATCTTGAGAAAGTTTTCTGTACAATTAAAACGAATGCTTGTATCTGTACAGACGCTACAAGAAAGTCTGTGTTTGGAAGCAAGTAGCTGAACGAAAATACCTTCTATCTGCTCGGAAGTACCTGCAAATTCTGTTAACGATGCTATTACTTTTATAAATATCGATTTTTCGCCACTTCTTGAATTTTCTAGCCCTCTGTGCATTGTGTTTGATTTATTATCTACCTAAAACTTTCATACTAGCGCATTCACATAAGAATGGCAGTATAAAATATAAAAATATAGGTAGGTATTTATTATTGTTATTATGATATGTTTGAAACGATATTTATGTAATACCTAATAATTATTTAATTTTTTCCCCTAGAAATGCATAAATACGAGGTAAATAAAATGTCAGATATTTTAAAAACAACATAAATCAAAGATTTCCATTTTTTTTAAAGTGTTGCTATTTATTGAGTAATAAAGTTTTTATTGATTTCTGTAAAATTTTAATTATATGTTGTTTTTGATTTGACTGATTCAGTTGGAGTGCTAGATCTACTGTTAAATAAAATACATACTTTGATGCAAGGTTTATTTTACTTTGTGCTATTTTTGGCTTTTTATAAAAAAAATCCATTGATTCAGTTTGTTATACAAAAGTATCGATTGTCAAAATTTTATCGAGGTCTTACAGTTGAATGTGTGAATAAGTGTTATTTAATTGAACTTCACCGTAACTCGGCTTACGTATCAGGTACGCTTGATGTTTACATCCAATGTAAAGAGGTGTACGGTATTAACAGATTAAAGTGATGATTACTCTTGATATTCATGAGGTTACTTCGACAGTTTAATCTGAATTCGATTACTTATAACACAACCTTGAATATAATACATATATTTGTCTGATTGTAATACCTGCCACAACCAGAACGAGATTATATAAGCTTCTAAATGATATGGTAATGAACGGTTTCCCTTGGTAACAGGGTGTAAAACGCCTTGATGGTATGTAATATAACAGCAATAAACACTTTTTTATTATAACTCAAAATTTATTAAAATATACACTGACAGTTATATATAAACACGATTAAATTATATATAGCAGAGTTGTGGAATTTTAAAAAATCACTAATTTTTCACACTGTATACAAATTAAAGGAAAGAAAAAATAGAAAACGAAATGACAAAATAGACACAAATAATTTTTAGATAATATAATAGATTACAAATTTGCAATTTAAATATAGTACATAAGTTAATCATTTTAGATAGAACAAAAGCAATCATGTCACGTACAATATTTAACTATGTACATAATTTCACCGACAGGCATTATTTTAAATAATATTTTATATTTCGTACATGATAGTGACCTTAAGATATTGAGAAATTTCATTGTAAAGAGAAGTTATGCGAAATTTAGCAATTTATGTTATGGAATAGTAATTATTGAACTATACAGGGTGGGCAAATTTCGATGTTTGTATAGGGTAACTCGGTAACTGTAAGAGGTGCAAAAAATGGAAGATACATTCTCGATCTCTTTTTTTTTGAGACAAATTCACTGGCGAAAACAAAAATTTGCTATCGTCTTTTGTGTTCGAGTTATAAACAAAAGGTCCATTTTTCTACTTTTAGATACATGTCAATATCTTGGTTGTTTGTAAATTTATGAAAAATCAACTTTTACATTCCTTAGGCACTCTTTTCTGTATAATACAGTGGCGTCGAGAAAATTTAAAAAAAAGGGTGATATTTCGAGTTATGGCATAAAGTTTTATTTTTTAAAATGGGAATCATAGTTGGCAATGATTTAGTTAAAAAGGAAATATTTGCTCCTTCAAACTGTATATCATATGTGGGGTCACTTTTGATGTGTAAGTATTTAATAGCGAAAATAATCTTTTAGTAGATTACTTTTTGCGTTTTTTTTATATTTATTTCAAGTAGGCGTGTGTCATCTATGACAGTGTTTATCTATTTGTCAGAAAATTGCATATTAATAATTTTATTTCCATCGTAATTTTACCCCATTTAAACATAAAAGTGAAAATGTGTGACGAAAATTATCAGAAATATGATAGAATGCTTTATTCAAAGTAATAACAATTGTGATGTTGCATCCGAAATATATTTCAATCGCTATCCAGAAAGAAGACAACCCAATAAAGCTATTTTTAAGAGGTTAAAAGAAAATCTCATTAATTGTGGGTCCTTCAACAAGCCAAGACCAAAAAATTACAATATTGAAGATGCTAAAGAAACTTCTATAACTGAAATTGGAATGGCAGTTGCAAATCCTTCAATTTCAAGTCGTCAAATTGAAGCTGAATCTGGAATTTCAAGAGGTCGAGCTTTAGCCTGAATTTGTATGTCTTCAAAATACCCAAAGCTCGCCGTCTTGAAATCCCAGATTCAGCTTCAATTTGACGACTTGAAATTGAAGGATTTGCAACCGCCATTCCAATTACAGTTATAGAAGTTTCTTCAGCATCTTCAATGTTGTAATTTTTTGATCTTTGCTTGTTTAAGGACCCACAATTAATGAGATTTTCCTTTAACCTTTTAAAAATAGCTTTATTGGGTTGTCTTCTTTCTGGATAGCGATTGAAATATATTTTGGATACAATATTACAATTGTTATTACTTTGAATAAAACATTCTAGCATATCATATTTCTCGTAATTATTCCTGGTAAATCGAATTAAAGATATTCCAACCCCCCTCCGTTGGACAATTCTCTGAACTCCTCGATCTGCTCGAAATAGGAAATTGAGAGTATCTCGAATCCGAAGGAAGGGTGGCCATCCCTGCAGATCTGAACTCAGTCGTTGCGACACTTGAAGATCTCATAGCCATGATCTACTTTGATATCGTCGATATCTAAAACAAGTCTATGGAGTGACTGTTCTAGAGAACGATTATGACCTCAAAGAAAGACTATTAATGATACTTTACTTAAGTCGTTAGAAAGGGCAGAAATGGAATAAAAGTTTGTGGACTAAGTAGTGCTCACTGATGACACGATCCACTATCCCGTGGAATTTCTCAACACTCTCAACCCTCTTGGCCGCCCAGCCCACAAGCTTCTCCTCAGATTGGGTGCTCCAGTGATGTTGGTACGGAACCTCAAGCTCCCCCAAAGTGAAAGGTCTCCACAGATATGTTATCAAGGCTACAGTATTCGCCGTCTGTGTTCGAGGAAAATCGGTGTTCATACCACGTATACCGCTCATACCATCGGCATACCTTTTCGAGTTCAAGAGACTGCAGTACACTCTGAAGGTTTGCTTTGCTAATACTATTAACAAGTCTCAGGGACCGTCACTTAAGTTGGTAGGGAATAACTTGAGGCAGGTCTGCTTCTCGCATAGTCAATTTTACGTGGCTTTCTCTGGAGTGAGCTCACCCAGCAGTTTGGTGATTCTAGCACCAGAGAGAAGAACCACCAGTATGGTCTATAAAGAGGTCCTGTGGGCCAAAGCTGGGGGTTGGACACTGGAATACTTTCTGATAAAACTTTTAATACGAAGACGCAGGTAAACAGCTAGTATTTCATAATTTGCTTGTTTGTTCCAATTAACATATTTATATTTATGTTATATTTTGGTGCATTTTTCAACGAATATAGTAGCAAACATGGTTAATGTAAGTATATTGGAGAGTTTCAAAGTATTGAAAAAATTCCTGTGGATAGGTATTAGTAAAATAAACTAAAATGTTTGTGAAAAAATACTGCAATAGGCAGTGAGAAAATATGTCAATTTTGCACTTCAAGCACCAATATTTCGAAAAGAATAGTCGAGTGGGAATTTTTAACTCGAAATGCATGCTCAGCAGACAAAAATAAGTAGGTCAGAAAAAAAAACGAAAATCGGATTTTCTCTATTATACAACATTACCATACTTTTTAATAAAGAATCGATTCATAGAAATTATCATAAAAAAAGATAAGCGTTCTCAAAATGCCTATATTCTTTTCATTACACAACATTTGAGGCATTTCTTATTAGGGAGCTCCTGGATCCGCCCTTAATCAGTTCTACAATTTATTTTATTATACAAATAAAAAAGTGTAATTAAGTATGCAACAGATGTGGAAAAGTTGCTGTTTTTAATATGAAGCCAACCAGTTTACTTCAAAATTACTTTATCATGTTTTTTGAAACACAAATTTGAACATAACTATTTTGGAACCATTATAATCATCCTACTTGAAAATAAAGCCGACCTGTTCAAATCTTTTGTCTAGAGTCAAAATAGAATAACTGTGTGGACTGTTTTTGTTAGGCCACCTTGTATATAAACAAATTTTAATGTAAAAATGGTAGACATTATTATGTATTCTAATGTGTTGTACTGTTTGATAATATAATCATCAGATCTTCGCCAGAAAAGAAAGTGAAGGAAAGCGACAGAGAGGTAGTAAAACGTGTTATAAAGTCATTATATTCCATGCTTTTAAAAGCCCTTTCAAAATGTATTATGTTATCGAATGTTTCATCTGAATATGTAAACACCAACCGTCACATCTCCATAGTTCAGTATATTCATCAATATAACTTATTTAGACACAACTTGGATTTAATTATGGTATTACATAAATTCAATTATCATAAATTGGAGAAACATTATTTAGATATTTAGCATTATTATCAAACGTTTCATTCCATTCAGTATGATTTATTATTACATGTTTTATATGTACTACGACTCTGAATGTTAGTTTTGCAAATATACACAGTAAAAGACAAAATAAATAGTACTTTCAAATTACTATCGGCCGTATTTATTAGACTATTCACCGGTATTAATTACAGAAAATATATCATTCCAATTATTTTATTTAAATCGATGATGCTTGTTACAATGCTTCCGTATCTCTTTAACACCCGATATTATCAACATCTTAAAGAGATCGTTAACTTAAAGGGAGTTTTAGTGCCAACAAAATATAAATATCGGATCAATCATATAGTTTAAATAAAAATTAGCTTTAATGGCTATCATATTTATATCTCGATTTAAGTTTTGCTGGAATTGCTGGTATTACAATTTCTTACTTCGTACTAAAACTCCCTTCAAGTTAAAAGTCCCTTTAAAATGTTGAAATTAGCGGGGTAAGAGTGGCAAAATAATAATATTGTTAAGAATCCTTTAACAAATTTAATGAAACCTGCAAGTTTTCGGCCAAACAAGCCTAAATATGTGTTACATATAAATACTAAAATTGATATATATGCAGTGAAAGTTATATTTATATAGTTTTCGTCAATTTCCTGGAGAGCGCAGCACTTTCCATTGTAATTATTTCTGATGATAAGGTTTTTTTTAGAAAGTTTTAACAGGAAACTTATTAATATTTTTACGTTTAATTTTTACAGTTTATGTTTAAATATTTCTTTTAAAGCATGAGCATATAATTATATATAATACAATAATAATATAAATTGGTGCCTCCGATATTACTAGCCAGCATATAACTTCCTTGCAAAAAATATATCGATTTCAAATTTTGGGATGTTACATGGTTGAATACGGTGCATGGTTTGATTGCTTCAAGATCTGATTTTTATTTCCGGTTTAACCGGAAACAGTATAAAATTTTTTATTTTTAATAGAACACTCTGTATATTATTCGAAATTTAGATTTCCCAGGAAATTGTAGGTTCAAAACATGTAGCATACCCTATATCTATCTTTGACAGTTTTCGAGAAAATGGCGGTTGAAAATGTTATATCAATCATAAATTATTTAATTTTCACATAAAACAAATGAATGTAGGAACGAATCTGTTACGGTTATTTAAGTTTTTTGGTGAGAAATTTTTGAGTCATAAAATTTTCATTTCCGGTTGAACCGGAAGTACTACGAAAAGTGATTTTCAGGCTCAAATTACCTCGATATTTTTAATGGAACACCCTGTACTGAACCTTAAATTTACATTCTACTAACCTTTCTGGATATTTTTTGTTTCTCGTGTCCCCTTTCTATACCTAATAGTTTATGAGATATCGGCGACTGAATGTTCACCTGCACTAATATGTCACAAATCTGCTCAAAGCAGTAAAATAAAATAAGTGTCAAAAGTGAAACACTAAAAGTAATAGGTAGGTATAATTTATTTTAACCATAATTTAAATGTTGTACACCGTTGACTTCTCGGCAAGAATTAATCCTTTCTTTAAATTCCCGAAAAACGTTTTCCATCTGAATTGGAGTAATAGAGTTTATCATTTGCATAATTCTATTTCTAAGATTATGTGGTTGTGTCTTATACATCTTTTCCTCGATATGGGCCCAGTAAAAAATCCAAAGGTGTAAGGTCTGGGGATCTCGCCGGCCACCGTATAGGACCATTGGGACCTATCCAGCGATTATTAAGAGTTTCACTTAAACAGTCGGTGACTACTCGGGCGTTATGGGGCGGTGCACCATATTGCTGATAGAAGACATGTTCATGCTGCACAGGTAAAACTTCAATAAAATTTTGAATTTCGTTCTGTAGAAAATATAGGTACCGGGCCCCGTTTAAAGGTCCATCAAAAAATATTGGTCCTACAATGCGTGTTCCTATAACGCCCAGCCAAACGTTGATGCCGAATCTTTCTTGGAAAGCCCCTCCTCTAAATAGATGGCTATCTTCAGTTGCCCAATATCTCGTATTGTTCCTGTTAAACATTTCCATGTTGGTAAATCGAGATTCGTCGGAAAATAAAATGCATGATTTTATATTTGGCTGATGACGTTCAGTTTCTAGATACCAATTGCAGAAATTCAATCTTCGTTGATAATCTCCCTCGTAAAGATGCTGATGGATTTGGTACTTAAAAGATTTGTACTTATGTTTATGTAGAATCTTTCTAACACTTTCAGGAGATATCTCGATACCACTGGCAATTTGCCTTGTAGAACTTGTTGGATCCATCTCAACACAGGCCAGTGTGTTTATCTCTGCCTCCTCATTTACAATAAATGTGTTCTCATGTTCATTATCATTTTAAATGTTCTTCCAACCATGGAAAATATTGTGCACAAGGTTGGTCGCATTCTGGATAACGTCGACCATACAATGCTCTGGCTTCCCTGGTTTTTTTTTACCTCTCCATATATTAATAACATATCAATTCGATGCTGGCGCCTAAACACAGCCTTTCTTAACAACCAGATAACACTTAAACACTTACTAAAAGGTAAATCAAGAATCAAACGCAAAAATTAAATGACAACTGTCAAGAGAAACTTTTAAAGAATGCAGCGGTACTGTCAAAATCTAAATGAAAATCGGTAAATAGTTCTTTTGTTTTACACAGCCCTCTTGAATCAAAGTTCTATTTAAACATCATTTTTTATTGTGTAGCCTTTGTGACAGTGCAGTTGAACATTCAGTCGCCGATATCTCATAAACTATTAGGTTTAGACAGGACACCTGAAACAAAAAATATCCAGAAAGGTTAGTAGAATGTAAATTTAAGGTTCAGTACAGGGTGTTCCATTAAAAATATCGAAGTAATTTGAGCCTGAAAATCACTTTTCGTAGTACTTCCGGTTCAGCCGGAAATGAAATTTTTATGACTATCAAAGTTTACTCACCAGAAAACTTAAATAATCGTAACAGATTTGTTCCTACATTCATTTGTTTTATGTGAGAATGAAATAATTTATGATTGATATAACATTTTCAACCGCCACTTTCTCGAAAACTGTCAAAGATAGATATAGGGTATGCTACATGTTTTGGAGCTACAATTTCCTGCGCAATATAAATTTCGATTAATATACAGAGTATTGTATTAATATAAATATATATATATATATATATATATATATATATATATATATATATATATATATATATATATATATATATAAAAAATTTCGATTAATATACAGAGTATTCTATTAATAATAACAAATTTTATACTGTTTCCGGTTAAACCGGAAATGTAAATCAGATCTTGAAGCAATCAAACTGTGCACCGTCTTCAACCATACAACATCTCAGAATTTGAAATCGATATCTTTTTTTTACAAGGATGTAATAGGCTGGCTAGTAATATCGTAGGCACCCGGTATAATAAACACAACATTAATCATTAAAGTTGAAGAATTTTTCCAATTTTTCTTTATGTCCAAGTAACCATCTATTCTATATCTAGTTTAAATTTTGCATGCTCACGCATTCAAGTAGCATTTTATCTAGGATCTATTAAAATTTGGAAATTCTAGTATAACTGATATGGCAGATATGTTTTTTTTTAAAAATCATTGTTTTAAGTGCCCTGTAAGTGGCTTTTAACTATAAGTAACCATATGCCATATGGGTGATATCACAATAATGGGAATAGTTAGATTTATTTTCTAAATAAAACAGTGTCCAAATAATGATCCATGTTGGTTCAGAGTTTAAAAATTTCATGGCAATTGGCGGGTTAGGCAGAACTAGTCTGTGTCTTTTAAATAGGATAAAACTACTTCTATAAATAATGTACATTTAATTGGCAAACACAAATCTGACATACTCTGAAATTTCCGTTTAGTTCTTCACTTTCTAGCACATTATAAAGTCTACTTTTGTTATGTTTATAGAAAAATAGTGTATTACTATGATATGCGTGTTAAAAGTGATTTTATTTTGTTCAAGGGGATGGGCTACTCTGCTGCATGTTGTGTCCCAAACTTCCCTTCTTACAAAATAAAATATCACATATAAATAGCTACTAAAGTGTTGTTTATCTATTGTGAGGATTTTCAATGCGGTTTGAAAATAATGCTAAATACCTACCTAAATAATGTTTTTCTAATTTATAGTAAACATAATAATATATCAATTCCATTATCATGTTCCCTGCTGAAAAGTAATACGGTCATTCGCAGATTTTATAAAAGTACCATAACCGGCATTCCAGATTACACATCAACACGAATCCCATTTCTTATGACTTTATTTTACATACTTTGCTGGCTCCAGCAAAGCTATTTTTACGATTTTTGTGTAAAAATACGTTTTTAAATTGCCGCATTATTTATAAGGTATTTCTTTGGATTACTGCTTATTTTATTCCATTTTTACTCCTCTGTTGATGTAACATTTACAACAATTTTACTTTTTAAGAAAACCTGCATATATAAGGATTGTTAAACAAATAAATTTTCAATTATTGTACTTTATTTATTACACATTTTGTATCTAGTGGTATTCACAATGTACATAAATACAGATAAAATAATTACTAAGGTAAACATAAAGTGCTCTGCTCAAGTAAAGTAGGTGTTGATTTTCCTCAAAAATTGTATATATAATAGACCTGCAAAACAAGGTTTTTGCTGTAAAGATTAAATACCGTAACAATTACTTTAAATAAATGATTTTATATGTTACTATCAAACTGTGGATATAGACATGAATAAATTGTAGGTAAGTGTTTGAACACTGGCCAACCTTTACGAGGTGGCCGTTTGATTCACTCTCGGCCACCAGACTACCAACCCATATTAGAGCCTAGGTTAGTTTACCGTCGTGTACACTGTATAGCCAATGTAGAATCCGTGGGTTGAAACTTCAATTTCTACCCTACGCAATTACTAAAAGCATGCCGTCGACTTTTCAATAATTCTGTTAATATGCGCCCTCCATTACCTATTTAGGC
Organism: Rhamnusium bicolor; assembly: GCA_029963845.1. NCBI lineage: Eukaryota > Metazoa > Arthropoda > Insecta > Coleoptera > Cerambycidae > Rhamnusium > Rhamnusium bicolor. The sequence goes on along the minus strand of JANEYF010002599.1, from coordinate 324,772 downwards.
TGACCCCAGGTATTTGACCTTCCCCCCATAAGTGGTAGTTTAACATAGTAATTTCCGTAAACACAAGGTATACAAATACAGTGTGTTCCATACGTGCTAGCGCTATTTAAAATGACCAAAAGATAAAGTGCAGGAATTATACATCTTCATAAAGCACAGATTTTAAAAATATTTTCCTATGTAAAGGGTGCATTGAAATAGTTTTACTAAACAGAGTAATGTTTTTTAACGAAAGATCCCTCTTATTTTCAAATTCGATGTGCCGATTCGATTCGATAGGCTGATTCGATTCGATATGCCGGTTTCATTCTACATCAATTCAATTTTTTTCTTGAATCGGTGAATATATTCAAAAAGAAAACGAATCGAATCGATATACCAATTTTTTACCAAGGTCCACTGATCCTACACTTTTTGGTCCTAAGGACATCATACACCCTGTAAATAAACACATGACTGCTACATAAAATAGATTTAAGCAATACTTTCCCTTTTTCTATGATTATTTTGATAATAAAATGAAGAATAATTAAAATGATTCAATTTTTATTTTCCACTAATTCTAACTCATTCTGTATCTGTAAACATTTATGGCAATGAAAAAAAAAATCTTTTTTTGGTCTCCAAAATAACTTAATCGAATTTTGCGCATATTCGATAGGATCCGAAAATACCTTTAAATAATGCCATATTCTTTAACTTTTTTTGAATCTTCGTATAATCAAAGAAAGACATGAAATTAAAGCAGCACATTTTTTTATTTCTAGTGGTTATTTGCAAATTTTCAAAATAGATTTAACACTTTTTAGTGGATATCAATATAATTTTATGCTTTATCTGTCATATCGGACTTTAACCATTTTTAATTAATATTAAAGGATTAATAATAACTCTTAATGGATTAATAATGAATTAATTAATAATAATAAATCACTGTCGGGGTGCAAAAGCGGACAGGCAACCTTCTCGCTGTGCAAGGGCAACTCTGCCTGACAGATGTCGGCCGTGGATACCAAGGCTTGTCGGCTGGTATCCAAAAACCTCTGGTTCCATAAAATCTCAGAAATACGGACGCTTTAAGTGCTGGAATGGTATTTTTTGATGTGAAGATAACACTGACGTAGTTTTCCACGAAACACCGAAACACCATATACTGCACTTGACTCGCGATTCACCAACCAGGTCGGCATCATCTGGAGATATTTAAAACGAAACTCGAGTTTTAATCATCTCCAGATGATGCCAACTTGGTTGGAGAAACGCGCGTCGAGTGCAGCATATAGTGTTTTGGTGTTTCGTGGAAAACTACGTCAGTGTTATGCTCTAAGTGGACAAGGGAACTTCGAGATGACTTGCTGACCTGCCACTAGAGCACTGACCCTACGCGTAGGGGATAAATGGCGCGATAGCACGCACTTTGGTGCGAAATGCATCCTGAGTGATCAAGTATCCTTCTTGCGCAGGACAGACTACGTACGGACTCTTAGTTAGCAGGAAGGAGTGCCAGCCGCAATAGTTGCCTTTCCACCGCGGCAAATAGCAGCTGACGGGGAACATTTCATACGGTACACAGAAGCCGACCTAAGGACGAGAGCAAGCCTTAACACCAGGGCTACCCTAAAGCCACAAGACCTAGCTCGAAGAGACGCGGTCATCGATGAGGAACACCCAGAAGATGCAGATATCTGGTAGATTAACTGCGCCGTTTACAATGCTGCGAAGTAACTGGTCCCACACGAGAGGTCAAACACTTCAGGCTGGGTCGAGAGGGCTAATGTGCATTTAAAAAAGATCGAATGCAAGATATAGTCGGCCAGACAACATGCTTCTCGGATTCAGAGTATGGTGGATTATATAACTACGGACAAATCTTACACCCCAAAAATCCTGCGCATAGCAGCCGGAATAAGACGCCAACATCACACTCTAAATCTGGCAGTGTTATATACCATCAAGCAACACTCTAGATAGGATTCTAGCGCTTATGGCTATTAAAAAAATATCTCTCGGAAAATTCTCTGAAGATACGCAGCTCGCAGATGGAAGCATCCTTAGACGTCTGTATGCCGGAGAGACCTATACATATCAGGGTGTGCAACAAATGCACACCCAGGATATAAAACAAATAAAGAATTCCCTCCGCGGCAAGTACAAATACCGGCACCAAAAGATTTGGTCCTCTCAACATTCGAGGAAAAACAAGGTGTCTGTGACTAACATGCTTGCCGTTCCGGTTCTGCTCTACTTAGTTTGAGTAGTGACGTGGAGAGTAGATGAGCTGCGCCTATTAGACAGAAATACCCACAAAATGATGAATATTCACATAAGTTCTTCCTATGTACTTCCCACGTCAACGAGAAGGGAAGACTCTTAAGCCTGGAGTATACGCATGGCAGAATAGTATTGAGTATAGCATGTAATATCGTCAGTAGCTCAGAGCCCCTTTTGCGGTTTGTGAAACATCATGAAACTATAGTAGTGGGAACAGGATTTACAAAGCAGCAAAAAGAGTCGCAGATAAACTCGGTCTCACATTTGACACCAGGCGAGGAGGTCGGCGAAGTGCTGATGTAATCAATCACTAAGCTATAGCCAAATCGTCTGAAAGCCCGAATCAGAGTTACTGAACATCAAAAACTATTTCGGCAGCATGTGGATAAACCCCAGCATGGTGTCTTCTATAAGAAACACTGGATTCATCGACCAGGCTGACATTTTCCTTTTTAAGGTCAGCCGAGTCTAAGTCAGACCCCGAGGGATTCATTATGGCCTGCCAGGATTATTAACACCTTGATCTACCATACCCATATGTGGCGTGTAAAGATTCCTGATATCAACTGCAGGACCTGCTGTCATGCACCTGTATTGCTGAATACCCCATATATGCAATTTCTGCCTACATCCACCGACATAACGGGGCGTTACGTGTTCTATATTACCACCTAAGGCAATCATACGAGATAGGCCAGACACTAGCGCTGTTTTACGTCCCCGGAGATATTGAATTCATTGTCGAGAACGTGAAATGTGCACATTTCACGTTCTCTTTAATTACTCATTCCCTGTAAGGATAATCCAAGCCATCAAGACTGAAATAGTCCTCCTTAACCATCAAACCAAGGTGATGTATGTCATCGAATTTTCGACTTCTGCTAAGAAAAACATCACCTTGAAGAAGAAAAAGCGGACCAAATATCTCCCTAAGAGCTCCAAGTGCTGTACCCAGGCTACTCGGTCAAGATGGTCGTAATATTAGTTGGTGTACTCGGAGGGATAAAGCCTACGCTGCTCTCGGAATTAAAGACCATACCGGCCTGCCAAAGAAAACCATACCGGCCTGCCAAAAATCAGCCGAATAGCTGGCAGTCCAAATACAAAAGGCGGTCATTCTTGATTATCTTCGTCGTCTTAGGACACATGATTCTGCGATCTACAGGCCGTAATACTGGGGGAAGTAGGGTGTGGCTGTACGTAATTTACTGGCGCTCCACCCGTGAGGTTCGGTGGCCACGGAAAGACTGTCCAGCGTCGGAAACCGAAAAAAAAAAATAATGAATCGAAGTTAATAAGTTTTTTAAGGTCTACAGCAAACCCGATTTGTAGGTACATTAGTTTAATAAATGGCGAATGCGACAGTGATATAGTTGGGCATCTATCATTTCCACTTTTTTTTTATAAACACATTTTATTTCTATTCAATTAATTTGAACTAAATAACCGACTTTGTAAAAAATGTAAATGCACTTCTGGCATAATATGTGAAGTAAAAGTTTCGTTGTAAAATATTCCTCTAAGGCGCAGTATTTTTTTGTAACATTTGCACTTATTTCTGGTACTTTGTTCAGATCCAGGTTGGGATAAACTTCAGTAGATAATATGCAGACTCCTTGTTGTGTTCTTTTTTGGTCTCCAAATTTAACCATAATTAAGATACCAATTTATTCCTTTCTTATCAGGTGAACCATTTTCACTTTTAACGTCAGTTAAATTCAACTTATGCATTAAATAATAAAATCACACTAAAATCTAAATGCAATGCACCAAGAATTTACATAGACAAAGACATATCTTTTTTATGCTCATTCTCATAAAAAAGTGGACTATCGATACCCATAGCCACTTTTAATTTTATGTATTTAAATAGCTATTGTTTTGTTCGGAAAATTAGATTTTGCCTGAAATATTCATATTAAACCCCTCTGGAAATTGTGTGATCATATACCGAACAATGTGTCGGTTCCGAAAAACAAAAAAAAACATAGTGTGCTATTTTTTTTCAAATGGTACAGTAACGAAATTGTAGCAGAGAGAAAATTTTCAAGGGCGCCAGAATATGTAAAAAAATTAACAAAAAAAACTTTTATTTGAGACATTTCTCTGTTAAATAAATATTTGAAAAGATACAGGCATTGTTTCATACATATTACGAACCCTGTATGAACACAATTAGTAAAAAGTTTCACTCCAATAGGACATGGTTTCTCCTTACAACATATGTAACATTACAGTTGCCAATGACTATTTTGCTGACGTTTCTCAATATTTTTAATTATCTCAGGAATTCATATTATAATAAATATATATACGAGTAAACTCAACTTGTATGTTGAGATACGGAACCGCAATTATCCTTAATAACTTTTGATCAAACCCACCGATCGTTTCATTACCATATAGCCAGGAATTATCATAGAGTAATCAAATAATCAAGGTAGAATTGGTACAATTTTCTGAGTACATTAGCTACTACCAAATTTTACAAGAAAATTGATAGTCATCTCTTTTTCTCTTCCACAAACTAAAACACTACTGATGAAATGCACCAAAGTATAGTTAAAAGACCATACGATTTATTTTGATTACACTGTAGAAAATGTAACAACTGTAAGGAACTACGTAGTTGAAAATTACTTCCCTTAATGTTGTGGCTTTAAATATCTTATAGACCTAATTTTCCTGATGTATCATAAATTAATTATATTCTACATGCCTTTTGTACATTTACAATATTCATATTTTAGGTGCCAAAATATAATCAATAATTCAGTAGTTCGTAAGCGAACAGAATTATACTGAGGGGAAAATCTAGAATATGTAACAATGTCAAAGTAAGATAATGTGACGCTGTATCTTACAAGATAAGTTAAAAACTGTTTCAAAATATCAATTCACAGCAGTTATAATTTTCTGTTTATTGTTTCTTTTTTACAAGCTATCACAGATTATTGTTCAATTCACTTTTCTACTAAGTAATTTTACAAAAATGGAGATATGCAAAGTTTGTTTGAATGATTGAAAATTCCTTTCGGTCTACAGCGCTGTTGTAAGCCCCCTTCCGGATAATTTTTGAACAATTTGACATAAAGCAACAGATTTGAGGGATGAGTTATAAGAATAAAAATATATCCTTTTTTGCTACAAAAAACAATCTTGCTCAATGATTTGAAATAAAGATCTTAGTGCAAGAAGGTGTTAACTCAGTTTTTGCCAGATTTCCAAGTCTCAGCTACAAGAAAGTGTAAATCATTTTTGTCGTTTAGTAAGCACTGAAGCGTATATATGGCGATAGTTTCTTACATATGTACACATATTTGTAAAGGGGTTAATAGAAAAAATCTGTCAAAAAATTTCAATAGTTTAAAATTTATGTATTTATCTCAATATGCTTCAAATGATACTTCAAGACGAATGATACTTCATTTGAAATGCTTTTTCATGCCGAATATAACTACAAAATTTTAAACATTCTATCGATGTGAATAAAAATAGTAACAAAAAAAAATTACACAAAGAAAATAAAACCATTAGACCAGTGGTTTCCTATACAAGTGCACCGACACGTAAGTTATCTGAATTACTTAATAACGAGTTTAAATCTATTACAAAATTTAAGCCCAAAAATACAATTAATAACTCCTTAGACTTAATAGTAAAATTAAGTAGCCTAAATGTTGACCCCAACTCTATAAAATCAGTATCGTTTGATGTGTCGAATATGTTTCCTAATATCCCCCTTTTCGAATGTCTTCCTTTAATTTCAAATATACTAGAAAAATTCAAAATTATCCCAAAATTAAAAAATGAAATACTGCAAACACTCAAGTTGTGTTTAGATCAAAATTATTTCCAATTTAATGAGGACATCTTTATACAAAAACAGGGCTCCCTATGGGTTCGCCACTTAGCCCCCTTTTATCCGATATATTCATGGATAATCTTGGAAAAACTATATTTGATTCTCCAATATCAAAAAAACATATTATCTTTTGGTACAGGTTCGTTGATGACATCCTAATAGGTTTTAAAGGGACAGACAGACAATTAAAAATATTCCTCGATTTCATCAATAACACACATAATAATATATCTTTTACCTTAGAAACAGAGAACGATAATAAATCAATAAACTTTCTCGACTTAACTATAAAAAGACATAAAACATCATTTTCCTATAATATTTACCGCAAACCAACTTTTACAGACGCTACTAATTCCTATAACCCTCTCTCCCACAAATTAGCCGCATATCAATCTATGACACAGCGAGCCTTCAGCTTACCTCTATCTGAGACAGATTTAAAAGAAGAATATAAGACTTATGGCACATAATAATGGGTACCCTCAAAATATAATCAACAATCTAAACTACAAAAAACAAAATAAGTCCCTCTTGAAAGAACTTTATCCCACTATTAACGAGAAAAAAGTTCAAACATACATTTCATTACCATATTCAGGTCAACTCTCTTATTCAATTAGCAATACTTTTTCCAAATTTAATATTAAAACATCTTTTAGTTCTAACAAAAATATAGGCAGATATCTTTTCAATACAAAACAAGAAACTGATATCTCTAAAAAATGTGGTGTATATCGGTTACATTGCCCAGAATGTAACGCCTCATATGTAGGTCAAACAGGTAGATCGTTCGGAGTAAGATATAGAAAACATATTCACACACAAAAACAACACTCCAACTTTTATAAACACCTAACAGATTCTGGTCATACAATAACTGATGACCATCAACCTAAAATATTACATATTTGTGGGAAAAGTAGAAAACTTAATTTATTAGAAGTGCTAGAAATTAATAAATTAAATAGGAATAAAAATTACAACATATTAAACGACCAAATAGATTTAAATAATTCTTCGTTATTAAACTTATTCAGATACTCTGCTGCTAATAAAAATCACACCATAATATAATTTACTATCTTGAAAAAACCCCTACATTTAAAGACATAACATCTGTACAAATTTGAATTATATTATCAACCATAAAGTGACCCATCCTTCTATTCACTTCAGTTTATTTGAATGAAAGTAAAATCTGTGTATAATTTAGTTTACTTGAAAATGCCCGAATAGGATGAAACTAGTTGTAAAATAACAAATAAAGTGAAAATTAGACAAGTAATAAAAAGTGTTTATAATTTTTTAAATAAAAATAGTAGCATTATGAAAATTTTACTTATCAGAATTACATTATGAAACATATCGTTACCAATTTATCCATTTTGTAAGATGGAGGAAGAAGTCATAAACAAATTTGGACAAAAATTTATTATCAACACTAAATTTTAATTAGAGGTCGACGTTTTTGTGAATAGTTTTCACCATGTTTAGGGCTGCAAGAACCAAATTAAGTTGTAAAATTAATGTAAGCCATTATTCTCATCATTTTGCAAAAAAATATTACATTGTAACATATGAAAGAAAATCATACAAAAAACATTAAAAAACCTGTACATTATATAATTGTAGCCTTGCCGTCCCAAAGGTGGTAAATACCAAAATATCAGCATTGAGTTGATCCAATAAACCGTAATATCTTTAATAAATGGTCGATATTATTATTTATTTGACTTGTTTCTCTTTATTCAGCTACTGAAGGAACTGTATAATAAAAAAAAATGATTCAAGAGATTTTCCATTTTCTTATAAAATAAGAAAAAATACAAAATTTATTGAAAAGTGGTAAGTACCATATGGTAAGTTGACTGAAAATAAGGTAAATGCCGGATAGACGTGCGTCGGTAGAAGTGACGTAAAATGCATTAAAAACTCAGATCAAAATAATGTGATATATATTTATTATCTACTTTTAATTTAAACAAAATTAAATAGCAATCTAGTCAGAAAGTCGATCAAACTGAAACATTATCAAAACATTTAACATAATATGACCTAGATAAGTAAATTTTCATAAAAACTTTTACCTTCGTCGTTATCTTGCACAAACAGAATCATTGAACGTATTGTTTTGTCTTTCTTTAAGATGTTAATATGCTTCCATGGCTCTATCTCATTGAATATTCCTCGAACTAGTACAGCAGCCGGATTACTGAATTCTATTTTTAACCATGATGCCTTATTGATACTGAGTTTGGAGGTATTATTAAGGGAAACTGAATATCGAAGAAGTTTTGCGATTCCATCGACACCACATTAAATTTATTAACATGCTTGGCATCACGTATCATTTTGCATAAATCGTTAGGGACTCCTTAGTCCCTTAACCATAGCCTTCTGTGGTCAACTTTTTTCTTCTCGCGATTTGAGCAAAGTCGCGATCACAGGGTAGATAGCTGTGACCACTTATAAGAAACTTTTGCTCTATACTTTCAAACAAATCAATGGAAACCAGAAAAACAAAAAATCATCATTCTATTCTTGTTTTGCCCTGTGCGATTATAACACCAAATGAGCAGTTTTCTCTTATCGGTAATGCCTGAGTTAATAACTTTGAGTAGACATGATATTATTTCGTTTCCACCTCGGCCGGCAATACTCTCATGCCACATACACATATTGTCAATAGGACTTTTTCCACTTTTCTGAGGCGTAGTTCCAAATCTAACTTTGCTTTATGTGCATCTGATTTATTGCAATTTACCTTACTGTTAATTAAATCACATGTTTTGCAAGTATCTTGCCAAGGATGTTTAAAGGATAGGTGGGCAAAATCTATTTTAAATATTTTTCTATAGTACTTGCTAGAAATGTTGGCATTTGGATATTTAATAATGAAACTTCGGTAGAGTCTGTTGGTGTTTAGATCAGGACTTAAATATGCTTTGCTTGATTTTTGCCTGCAATAGTGGCTTTCATTTCGCGGAGATGAATTAATATGTACATGTACAAGACGACGATGCTCTTCTGTATATTTAGAGAAAACAAAACGCACGGAAATGCGTTTTGTTTTCTCGTGTCAACGTAGATGATATTACCCAATTTCTTCTTTTTTACCAAATTCTCTAATCTCTTTTTGCAAACATCAAATATTGCTCTAGATTTTCTGACATACTTGTACCTGTTCACCCTTGTCGTATGGTACTGTATAAAAAACTGTTATTTGCCGTTTGCTATCTGCACAATCATTGTATGACCCATTACGTCTTTTTTTGGTATTCTCCACTTGTATTAAACCAAGTAAAAATGTACCTTGAGTAGTTTCATCGCTGGCATAGAATTTATTAAATAATGAGATTTTCACTTCTGGACTTGGCGTCTTTCATTCGTAATAACCCTTACAGGAAACATGGTGAATAATTTATATAAATATGCTGTAAGTATTTAAAATATGAGAGTTCGTGGGTCCACTACATTGTTTTTATTTTCATTGGTTACGTATTGTTTCTCATCAATTCTATTTCGTTTTACTTCATCTTTTGCAGCCGTATTAAAATTCTCACTACTATATTGTTCCATATTTTAATTCACTTATTAAGAGCTTTTAAAAGTAAAATAAAACACCAAACAAAAACCCTAAATACGCTTATCTATATCTGTATAAGAAAACTACTGTCCTCATATGTAAACATGGTACATACCACCTATTTGAAGAAAATGCTTTTGAAGTTACTCCAGGCGCCATCTTTGAACTGTATTTAAAAGTATTAAATTAGTGTGTTGGTACTTGCCACCTTTGTGGGAAGTACCGAGAAAAGTGGCACTTTCCCCCTTTGGGACGGCAAAGCTACAATTTTTTGCTATTTCCTGAAGCCTGACTGTTCTCCCATGGCTCTAATTCACATTGGAGTCACACCGGTATATTAATTATATCACTCTCTACATTCCACAGGCTTAGCTAGTGTAGATTTCAGAATCATATTAAGCAAATAGGTAGAACGTAGAATGACCGCCTTGTACATTTAACCTGCCAGCCACTCGGTTGATTTTATGCATATTTGTTATTATTATTAAATGAACCAAGGCCTGAGCTTTGAGGAAATATAACTTATTAAAAGACAAAGGGGTAGATCTGGTAGAATGGAGGTGTCGAGAATGTATGACTTATTCATCAGCCTTTATGTTAATTATGCTTGGCATCCTTATATTCAGTAAGAGTACTCGTTTTAATGACAACTAAAATTATAGATATTAATTAATTAATACTATATGTATTATAAAAGATAATTTATCAGCAAACTACTTTTTGTTAAATATCTTATTGTTTTAAAGGCAAATAAAGGATGCAAAAATGTTGACTATATCGAAACAAGGATATCTTCGCTCATATGCATTGGACTAAACTCTTAATCCTGGATGAATGCTTATCGATTTTGAAAAGTCAATTATTGCATTTTCTCACTTCTCACAATCTCAAAACAGAGTTTGCTTTGCATTATATTTCTATACATTTCGCAATAATTATTAGTAGAATCAAGAAATCTACACAGCCAAATTTCATTATTTGTAGTTGTTTATCAATTTTGTTACAAATTATGTTTTGCATATTTGAAAATGAAAATTACGAACAAAATTGATACAGAAAACCTTAGAGATATATCTTAAGGTACTGGTATCTTTTCTGTATATGTCAAATTCGAACTTATTTTCACTGTTTCTAATTACTAATAGATCTAAAAATGGTAGTTGTCCAGAGTATTCAATTTTATATGAAATTGAAAATAATTTTTAGATGGATTAATAATTAGAAACAGTGCATTATGTGAATTTAACTGACGCGAAACGACTGTTTAATTTAGAAACAAAGTTGACAATATTAGTGACTTTTATATCAAACACTGCAAAAATGTCATCCACATACCTAAGCAAAACCCTGCTGAAATACTCGAATTCTTCTTTCGCTTCTGTTTCGAATTTGTTTATGTTTATGTTCACTGGCTATGTATTGTGACAAAGAATTCCTTCATATTGTTCGAGGAAATTATCACTGAATCGAAAACAATTTTGTTTCACGCAAACTTTAGTAAGTTGAAGATATTCTTTTAGTACATCTTGACTGAGATCGTTTGATTCGAGCAGATCCTTAAAGTAGTCCAAGGTCTGTGGTATCGAAACACATGGAAATAATGAACAAATGTCAAAGGAGATCAAAATTTTACTTTCTGGCAATTGTATATTTTTCACCTTATTAATGAAACCACTGGAATTAATCACAGAAAAACTAGATGGTTCAATGGGTAAGCTTTCGAACTCCTCTATTAACCATCATGAAAGGTTCCAACCCACTTCAAAAATACATGGAATTATTAAATAAAGTTTCAAAATACATATTTTTTGATAAATCAGACAAAACGCTTCTAGCTGATACATGAAGCATTGAATTATTGACAAAATGTCAAAACAAGATAACGAATTAAAAATATTCAAATATATTTTTTTTGCCAGGAAAAGTATTTTGTAAATTGTCATTATTCTTGTTATGTGAATCCCTCAAAACATTCAATTATATCGTTATATTATATAATAAAATGCATTGTTGTTGAAAATTGTTTAATTTGTTCAAAAAAAAAATAGGTAGTACTTTGGAGTAATGCCTTGTTTTATTGCAACTGTATATGTAGGCAACAATTTCTACATTTATTAAATTTTAAATTCATTTAACAAATTTTATAATGATTCTAGTTGTTCATATATTTAATTTAATTTCTCAAAGACGAAATAAAATACAAAAGTTTATGAGATTATGAATGTGAGGAAGTGTAACAGATTATTAAATTTTGAAGTAAGAGCTTTCGTCCATTATACTATGAGGTATATTAATAGTACTGTGGCTTTGATTCATAATGGAGATTGTCGTGCCTTTATTGTTAGTCACGGTTTAGGTAATTTATCATACGAGGCTTCAGAGCTACTTTTGCCTAGTGCCTTTCCAGATTTTACTTACTATTATCCTAAATATCAAAATTATATAGGGCGTCATTAAAAGGTCTGTACACAGAATTACTGCACTCGACCAAAATAAAACGATTGAACTAACTTACTTCCATCCAAAAGTATTTTGTTAAATCGCTATCGTAGGTCACAATTTTTAAGAAAATTATTATGTTTTTAAATAGCAATATATGCTTTCAGCTATTGCGATCTAATTTGAAAGTTTAACAGTGCTGGCAATAGATGTTATTTTGTCATAATCTTTTTAATCGTCAGTACTGGGCAAGTGGTTCATAAAGTTGGCCATCCAGTCACAAGTTAATTCAAATTTCTTTAATTTAAATCTATTTATTTCATACTAATTTTACAAATTATGTAACAGCAAATATATTATTTGCAACAAATTATCTTCTTTTGGTACCTAGGTAACAATAACTGCGTGTATGTACCACGCTTATACATGAATTAATTTCAAAAAAATAAACTTAAACAAATAAAAACAAAATAACACATAAACATGAATTATAAAATATTACATATTGAGTAAGTACCTTAACAGTTAATTACACTAATAAATAATTGAAGTAGTGGATGGATAAAGGTTTTAACTGACACAGTTTCAAATATTGGAATATTCTATTCGATTTGAGATTGAATAGATATGCCGGCGAACGAGTAACACATATATTTGTATCTTTCTAAAATTTGCTCAAAATTATTGAGAGTGCTTTTGAAATTGAAATTAGTGTGCAAAATTGTTATAGTTTTAGTTGTTACTTCATAAACTCCACTATATAGTTAAATAAAAATGTGCTAATAGCAACATGCTTCTCACAAGACATCATTTAGAGGATATAGCAAAAATAATGGAGGAGAAAATAAACTACACTCTCTAATGAATAATTTGTTAAAAAAATTGTGCCATTACTTTGTGATAAAATGGAAGTGAAATTTAAAGTACAAAAAGGTGAAATAAACCAGTTAAAAACTCAATTGGAAGTGCTAAAAAAGACAAACAGAAATTATAAAAAAGAAATTGACAAAAATCAACAACATTCAAGAATTTTAAACATACAAATTTTTGGCATTAGACAAGAACAAGAACAAGGAAATACCAGAGAGGTTGTGTTAATTCTTATAAATGATAAACTGAAGTTAAAAAACATAAAAGATAGCAACATTAAAAGGTATTATCGTATTCATGCAAAAATTATAAATATTGACAACCCACGGCCGTCAGCTCTATTAGTAAGATTCTACAATGATACCAAACGTGCTGAAGTGACAAAGAATGGAAAATCCCTAAAATTATCAAATATCACAATAAAAGACGATCTAACTAAATTAAGGTGGGCTCTATTGGATAGTGTTGTTAAAAACTTCAGCAAAAGAACTGTGTAGTGTCATAGTGGTAATATTTATTGCAAATACAATAATACTTACTGTGAATAGAATTAAAGATGAAAGTGATTTTATAAATATAAAATCTAGAGAAGTACATTATTTTATTATTATTATTCAACTTTATGCCAACTTTGTTTACATTGTTTATATTGTTGCTGTGTAGAATGTGGTTACTTTAAATTTTTTTTTATGGAATGCTTTTTTTAGGGGAAATCTGAGGTTTTCGATTAGTACTCATATAAACTTCTGTATTAAAGAATACCGATAATAACATATATGCAAGTAATAATTTACTAAAGAAAACACTTTATTAGCACAGAATGCTTATTAAGATATTTAGATATAAAAGACATTATGTTGATTGGTATTTTTATTTTTTTCTTTTTCTCTATATTTTAATTGCACATTTATGAACTAAATAAACCTAATTTTTGGTAGCACAATTATTTAATCTTCTTAAGAATTATATACCTGGAAGAGAAATATTAGCATTTCGTTGTACTCGAGCATTAGTGATTGTAATTTTTATTATTATTTACTATTATCGTTACTGATATTATTATTATTTTGTTATAAACTATCTATTTCAAGTCTATAGACTTACCACTTGTTTACCTATTTTGCGATTCACAATATAATATAGTGTATACGTATTTATAAATATATAGGGTCTTTCATTAAGAGGTTTCATTGTAATTATAAAAAAACAACTAAGTTTTAATTTTAATAGTGATATTTTTATTCCACCACAAAGTACAGACTATATGATTAAAGGGGGAAGACGATATCTTCCAAATGGTGGGGCACTATTTCGGTTGCAAATGGTAATTCTTTTTTAGTAAAATTTCCACAACTTTTTTTGCATAATTTCGAACCTATTTCGCCAATTACAGGTCGGATAAACCGAGCACGAGTTGGGTTCTTAACATCACTAATCTGCCCATACGTTTACTAAATTCACAATTACTGTACGCATTTCTGCGATCAAAACTGGCACGGATTTTGCGAACTGTTTCCGGGAAATATTCACCATACTTATGTAGTGAGTCTTTAGTACTTCTAAGCGTTGCCAAAGGAATATCGTCCATCTTTATTAATCACATTGTTTAAACCTGCCAGCTGCCAAATACGGCAGCTCCATCTGCCACAGGAAAAAAATGGCGTGAGATTTAAAATGAAACCTCTTAATGGAAGATTCGATATATACAACATGCACTACATTTTATGTGATAATATGACTCTATGAACAAAATGGTTGATTTTAAAGTAGCATATATTAACGCACGTTCATTATTAGCAAGATTTGCAGAATTCAAAGAAAATATATTGGCAAATAATATATTTCTAATTTAGTGAAAGCTGGCTGGGAGATCATGTGGGGGGGGGCTGATATTATTCAGATTAATGGCTATAAAATTGTGAGACAGGATAGACTAAAAGATGCAAGAGAAGGTGGCGTCTGTATGCACATAACCAACTCATTTAATTTTGAAAAAATTAAGGTGAGTCATTATAATTAGAACATCTGTGGATTAAAATTAGAATTTTTAAAAAATATTTTGTATTGGATTTATAAATTGCCCTCCCAATACAAATGTTAACGATATTTTGTATTCATTTGAGATTACCGTATCAGATATATTACCAATTTGTGATCATATTTTATGTATGGGTAACATTAATATTAACCTTCTTGATTTAGAAAATTATAATACAATAAATTTTACTAATTTATTAAGTGACCTTCAGTTTTATCAATTAATTAATGAAACCACAAAAATATTAGTAAATAAAATGTCACTAATTGATGTTTTTATATGCTCCAGAGGAATAGATGTTCTCTCTAGTGAAATATAACATTGCAACAGTCCTCAAACTGACTATGAAGTAATTTTCTCATTGAAAATTCTGTACGAAAAAACCGCATACATTAAATACTCTCAGAGATTTTAAAAATTTTGATTATGTAACATTTACTAATGACCATCAATCTCTCCCGTTTCATGACATATTTAATATTCATAAAACTGAAAATAAACTTTTGTTTTAATGAATTAACATGCACCGTTCGATGCACAAAACCAAAGGTTCCCTGGTTAACTGAAAACATAAAAATAATGATGAATATGAGAGATCGTGCACTAACTCGTTACAAAAAAATCTAAAAATGATTTCTGTTATATAATACTGGAATGCTTCTGTTGCCTTAGTAATGGCCACATTAATAGTATTTTATATAACAAGTGGCTAAAATTGTGTTTTTTTACAAGTAGAGCGTTTATAATACAAGCCGAGGGCGAGTGCTATAAACCACACAAGTAAAAAAGAAAAACACATTTTAGTCTCGAGTTATATACAAAATTTTTTGTATCGCCATTCGAAATTAGAAAACAGTATAATTTTGTAAAAATACGGCAAACTGACAAAGTTACCTTGTCGTAATGACTAAATTCTATTGCTGTTTCCATAGAAACCAATAATAACACAACTAAATATTGAACGATTTAAACGTCGCATTTGACACATTCTACTTTACAATAATTATTATTTAGAACAAAATGAGTGATAGTGAGGAAGGTTTTATTCCTGGTACTCCTCCGGAAATCAGGGAGCAAGCAATTGCTCTAACTTTAGATTTATTACCAGCAAAATCTAGAAAATTGTACGAAAAAGAATATGATTTATTTATGCACTGGTGTAAGCAGAAAACTGTAACATATCTGAGTCTGTTCTTTTGACTTATCTATCTAAAAAAACAAAAACTTTAAAATGTTCAAGTCTCTGGTCTAAGTTTTCGATGCTTAAAGCAGTTTTGAATGTAAAGAATAATGTAGATGTATTCAATTATCAAAAAGTAAAAGCTTTTTTGCAAAGACAATCCACTGGGTATAGGGCTAAGAAATCTAAAGTTCTTGAAAGAGCAGATGTCGAACGTTTCTTTACTAAAAGCACCAGATGAAAAGTTTTTAACGTTGAATGTTGTATTAATAATGGGCTTGGCTGGCGCTTGTCGTCGAGAGGATCTGTACAATATGACCATTGTTGACATTGTGAGAACAGTTAATGGAATAAATCCACTAAATATTTATGATAAATATGCAGCTATTGGCCCTACTCATGTGAATCACAAAGGGGTTTTTCTTCAATATCGAGGAGAAAAATGTACGGTCCAACGAGTTGGTATTAATGCATTTTCAAAAATACCAAGTATTATAGTTAAATACCTTAACTTATCTAATCCTCAGCAATATACGGGTCACAGCTTTAGGAGATCTTCGGCATCACTATTATCTAGTTCTGGAGCTGATATTCTTACCTTAAAACGTCATGGAGGATGGAAATCCTCAACAGTTGCTGAGGGATATATAGGAGATAAACCTCCAGAACAAAAAGGAAATTTCAAAACATGTTTTCAAACAATACTACAGAAATGACTATGTCTGCCAATGTAGTCGTTGGTGAAAATCAGACCAACCACCATATTAATATAAATGAATCAAATATTTTTCGCACTTCTGAATCTATAATTCCAGGAATAAATATAAATAATGTTAGTAACAGTACTATTCATATAAGTTTTCGTTAAATTATGAATAATATTGTTCACGAAATTTGTTAATAATTAATATATATTTGATGTAAGAACTTTAATTTGTTGTCTGTTGACTATTAAGTTTTATTTCACACTGTGAAATAAAATTTCTTTATTTACTTACCACTTTTTTCTTTATTCTTCACTTGTCAATAATGACATTGTTTTGATTCATTGAAACGGTCCAATAAATGTCATTTTAGGATATGGCGTTACAAAAAAAGTTATTTATTGTTTATGTTAAGGTATATACTAAAAATTATTATGTGTTTGCGTATTTGTCGAGATAATCTTGAATTTTTGCGCATAGCATTCAGGTACGCGGCAACCCGTCCGGAGTAACATTGGCATATTTTAAATTATTATTGAAAATAAGAAATGTTTTCTAATATTTTTATAAAGAAATACTTTAGCAAGCATTTTGTTACGATTACCAAAAGGGAAAATTTCGCAGAAAATTTATTTAAAAAGTTATTAGTAACAAACTGCACATGAGGTACCAAGAGAACCCCGTACGGTCACGCGGAGGTCAGAATAAAAGTTACTCATAATAATAATTTATTTGAGAAAAGATAGTTTTGATTTCAGAGCACTCTCGCAAGAATAATTTTTAAAATTTCTAAATAAAATAATTAAGTATTGAAAAAAAGGGCAATACCAACAAAGTTGGAAAATATTTCTGAAATTTAGTAAAGAGCACAAATTGTATTCTAAATAAATTATTTTCATGGAATTTTTTCATATCTTGAAAAACAAAGGTAGTTTATTAGTGATGATTCTTATAAATTGACTCATAGAACATCCTGTATAACACCAATTAACTCATTTTTGATATAGCTTAGTTCTACATCAGGTAGGACTAAATCCTCAACTGCCATTCCAAAATTCAACAATTTGTTGTACATTACATCTCTTGTTACATCTATCCTGGGATATAGTGTATGTGTAGTGGTACCAGGCTTTTACGATTCACGTATCCCAATACGATTCAATTCAATTTCAATTCAATTTATCGCAATAACAATTAGACACAATTTCATAATATAAAATGTATTTTTTTATACACCCCTGAGGAACAAGAAGAATCACCTAAGTACTATACGGTGCTTGTTCTGCTTGTTTCACATGGGGAATTCTATCTAATATAATATAAAAGAGAAATGAGCTGCATTAAAATGTAATAACCAACTGTAAATAACTAGATAGGTAAATAGTATGCTGTAAGACAAGCACTAAAAGGGAAAACACCAGTAATAGAAACCGTAAAAATGAACATGTAATCAGGAAAGAACAGAAGCGCACGTGATGAAAATTAGGATATTAAAAAACGTTAGTAAGAATGTTTTGAATCTGTCGAATAAAATGTGTTATGCTAACTACTTATCTTTATTATTATTTTTTAAATCGGCAGGTAACTAATTGTATAGTTTAGGACCAAAGAATAAGACATATCTTTGTGTATGTGTTTTCTTAAATAATGCTATATTAATGGACAGATTCTCAACAAATCTGGTTTCCATTAAATTTTGACGAGTGTCATATTTTGTTTTATTTAAAAACCACATAAGACATTGGTAAGTATACATATTTCTTATGTTAAACAGACCAGTTTCTCTAAACAATAATTCTGTTGAGTGTAACCTACTTTTTTTTAAATTATTTTGATTATTGTGTTTTGCACAGCTTGTAATTTATTTAACATATTATTTAATAAACCGCCCCACGCACTAATACAGTATCTTAAGGTACTGTTATACTAGCAATTTTTATAGCAATTAGTTGCTGGGCGACACACTGGAGCAATTAATGGAGCAATATTGCCCAACATTGTGCGATTTTCAACAAGTATTTCGGCAACTTATTGTCATATTGTTCTACATCGTTTGTAGTTGCTTGTATGTTTAGGTCGAGTTGCCGTATATCCATCGTGTTTGGAAAATTAAGGGCGATTATTGTTTCCATCTCGCTTGCCCATATACCTACCTCAGTCATATTCTGTGACTATTTACCTATTAATGTGTGCTTCGTGGAGCAACGAGAAATTAATAAGCTTTATCGACGCAATTCATTTACGAACTTGTTTATGGGATGTCAATAACTTAGAATATAAAAATCGGAATCTGAAGAAAGACGAATGGAATGCCATTGGTATACAGTTCGAAATACCTGCCGAGGAGGCACAGAAAAAGTTTAAGAATTTGCGTACATATTTTATGAACGAAATAAGGAAGATGGAGAAAAAACAGAAAAGTGGAAGTGGCGCTTTTCAAAACAGTAGCTGGTTTGCTTTTAAAAGTATGTCGTTTTTAAGAACTACAGTTGAGGCTGACGCAGGGATGGACAGTGAATCACTATTAGAAAAGGTAAGCAAAAACATATATTTTATTAACTACGTATTTATTAATTAATTTGTGATAGTTATTTGTAAGAACACATTATTGTAAAATATTATAAATACTTATCTTGCCACGAAATCCTTCCGGGACTGGACATAAAATATTGCATGAATTCGTCTCTGTTCAATTCAGCTGCCGTGGGTGACCTTCTTGGTTTCTTTTGTAATGGAGTGAAACTGTCACCAATTGTATCTTGTCTCCAGGTTCCTGGAATAGTACTATTAGATGCAGTATCATCTATATCTAGAGTCCCAGGTAGCGTATATATCTGTCTGCGTACTTATTTCTTCGTAAGAAGTTATGCAAGTAAGTTGTAGCTAGAGTTGCCCATTTCACGGTTTCAACGTCTATTTCCATGCTTCTATGGAAAATACGAAATACTTCTTCAACTCGCGTGCAATACATAACTACCGATAACTATACTGAAACCTGTAGCGATTCTGATTTATCTATATAAAATGAATGTAAAATAAATGCGTACTTACACAACTTTTCTATTACTTTATAACTGCATATATATATCTTACCTTTATAAATTCAGGTAGAACTTCAACAATAGCCCTGCACACTGTAGGTATGAACTTTGAAATACAGGAATTGGAAACTCGAAATTGATACATTAAACTTCTGTATGAATCTCCAGTAGCCAAAAATCTGAGAGTTATTGCCAATTTTGTCATCACAGGAATCGGATCTCTCATATTAGTGGTTTCTTTTGTAATTATGGGACCCAATTTGTTCACAAGTAATTCAAAATCACTTCGGGACATTCTGGTGAAGTTTTGGAAAAAAAAGTCGTCTAAACGTAATTCATTACACAATGTAGAAGTCAATACTTGTCGTCGAGCTAAATATGGTCGTACCCACATTCGTCTGTTTCTTTTCTTTTTTCTTGTATTTATTGCATGTATAATGATAAAAGCACTTGAAGCGACGAGATAAAGTTCATCCATCACCGGGAATAGTTGCTCTACTGAATTTTGCCGTGTACACATCTATTGTCTAATTGCTGAATATTCACAAATATCGGTGGGGATTATTCAGCAACTTATTGACGAACAGTTGCTTGTTGCTGTAGTTGCTAGATGTTGTCGTGACGTAAAAGTCGGCAAATATTGCTGGCAATTAAGGAATTTTTATTGCCCGTGTAACAGTACCTTTAATACTGATTACACTAAAGAATAATAAATGATGAGCATATTTTTTGTGTTAGAATTTCTCTGAGTGTAAAATTTATAAGTGTGCTGACTTTTTATGATATGGGACACATGTTTTGCCCATCTCAAGTGCTGATCCAGTATAACACCAAGATATATTTTTTTGTTTTTCTATAGTATGTCATTGATTTTCAGATTATATTCTACAGGTTGTTCGTTTTGCGATAAAGTAAAAGTTACAAATTTAGTTTTAGAAATATTTAAAGTCAGCAAATTAAAATTTAATCATATATGTATGTTTTGTACTTCGTGTTCCGTAGTTCTATATACTTCATTCCAGGTATATAACTATAGGTCATCCGCATAGGAGTTGAGATGACCCTCAAAATTATTTATTGGTATTGGTCCTAACAGTTGGCATTCCGTAAGGTACGGCCTTACGGAATGCCAACTGTAACTTTCAGTGAATCACTTATGTAGATACTATTTCAACTCTCTATATTCTGTGCATTAAATAATTTCGCAAAACATTCAAGGTTGGTCCTTGGATACCATAGTTATATAATTTATCTAGGAGTAGATCGTGTGACACTGCGTCGAACGCCTTGGCCATATCAAGAAAGATGGCTAAGCATTTCCTTAATTCGTCCAAGGCTCCCACAATTGTTTTGAGAAAATCTATAACAGCATTTTCTGCATTAGAGCTGCTTATAAAACCAAACTGTTTTTTTTACCATCATGTTTGTTAAAGAAAATAATTGATCTTTTTTTATATAGTGTGTTCGAATATTATCTAATTATCTAATACAGAGATCGGCCGATAGTTTGTTAATTGTTCTTGGTCACCTGATTTATATACTGGCGTAACAATTGATTTCTTCCACTGTGTGGGTAAATTACCGTTTATATATAATAAATTAATAACATGAACCACGATACATTTATGTACATTTTTTTTTATTTCTATTTTGATTCCATCCACCCGGAGAACAATTATTTTTTAGATTTCAAATTATGTTTATTTCATTTTCTGTTACGGGTTCAAAAAATAATGTGCATGCTATGGATACATCATTTAAGAAATTTGCTAGTAGTTCATTGGGTTTGTTAATTTTTTGTGCCATGTTAGGACCTATGTTTGCAAAACAATCATTTATAACATTTACTTTTTCCTTATTATCGGATATCACCATTTTTATTTTTAATGGATACATTTTTTGTTTTTTTAGTGTTGCTATATTCCATTTATTAGTTCCCATATTTTCTTAGAGTTACCTTTAGTTGCATTTAGTTTTTCTTTGTAATACTCACTTTTAGTTTGTTTAATAAGTTTATTTAATATATTTCGATATGCCTTATATTCATCACGCAGTTCGTCTGTATATCTGGTTTTTAATTTATTTTTTAGGGAAGTTTCTTTTTTTTTATTGAGTTTATCAACCCGCAGGTTATCCACGGTTTTATCTTGTAATATTTATTATGGAACACCTCATGTACATCTGATTAATGTAACTTGTCTGGCTCATGTTTTGCAATCTATACTAATGCATTGAGTACAGTACATGAGATTTCATGAAATATTGATACTCGATGTATGTATTTTAATTGATCAGTAAAAATAATTGCTATTATCTCTTACCCCATGTGCCGGCCTTGGACGCACGTAAATTGTCCGGTGTCTACTTATGGCCAATGTCTCGTTACGTTTCTATGACTAGATTTAAATATTGAACGGATAAAGGAGCTAAGAAAAACATAGCTCGTTGTCTTGGTTGGTAAAGACGTTTTTCTTACAAATTAGTAATTTACTAATTAACACCTTTATCAACAAGTATTCAATATGATCTCGATTTTCACGAGTACATAAATTTAACATTTTCAAAAAGGAAAATCGAACACTGAGCTCCTCTCACGTTTCAATGGGTGTTGCGTACACCTTAGATTTCATTTCACCCCAAAAATAGAAAACTAAGTAAATCAAATCATAGGACCGTGATGGCCAAATCTGAGGTGCATCACGTCCTCGCCCAATCCATCTTCCTGGAAACAGTTCATTGAAGTGCTGGCGAACAGCTAAGGCAAAATGTGGTGGAGCTCCATCTTGCATAAACCACATTCGCTGGATTGGGGCTATTGGCAACTCATCCACCTGGCAACAGTATAATGAAAGAAGACGACCTTTCTTTTTTGTTGCTTTTTTCTTATGTAATTGAGACACCAAATTATTTGAATACTAAACTTATAAATCTCGTTTGTCAGATTTAAACATGTTATATTCACCATTTGAATAATGAACTTACAATTAATTTATTCTGAAAAAAAACTTCTATGCAAGTAGGATTGGAAAACGAAATTGAAATAATTTTAAACTAAATTAATAACGTAAGTAACAAGCATTTCTCTATTTATCTAATTCTCTTTGCCTTTAGTAATGTTGTTTATTTTAACTATCGTGTAATAAATGCGTAAACTGCGTAAAAGATATGTCTGAAATTGCCTGTGGCATCGCTGAATAAATTACTTCCTTATCGCGTAGGAGATAATGAACTAATTATATATTTTAAAATGTTAACAGGGATCATGTTAATGCTCATCAATCATAATTTTGTCTTCCTTGACATCCCATTATTGGAAACTCAGTCTTTAACAATTTGTGTATTGTGTATAGTGTATACTTATATCAATAACCACAACTTACAATGTAGTGTTAATTTCAAACTTTCTGCTGTTATGTTGTGTTATTACCGTTAAATTGTGTTCGTTAATATTGCCAACTTTCCAATTAAAAGGACTTTATGAGTGCAGGCATGCCTTAAAAATACCTGTTTAGGGCTGGCTGATAAAATATTATAACTTAAATTCCAGCCCACAATTGCGTTTCCATTTAAAACAAATTACAAAATTTTCATTATGATTTAATTAGTATATACCGTGTGTTCTTGGTTCAACATAAAAATGTTTTAAGTTGTGATTTTTCTTTTGCGAATTCGAGAAATATCGTATGATTTCACTTAAATAAGTATTACGTATTTTTTTTTGTAATAATGTGTGACAAATTATTAAAGTAAATAAATAGATAAATAAATATTTTACTGATTTTCTAAAAAAAATATAGAGATATCAATTATAGACTTAATTGGTGAATATAAAAAGACGTGTATAAAATATATTAAAATTAAATAAAATTAAACACAATATGAAAAAAAGTTCAGGAGACGTTGATTCGTAGATATTTAGTAAATTTATTTAATGTATAGAAAGATATACACGATAAAAGTTTCTTAATCCTGAGGTGAGTTGGAAACTTTGATTTGACGCTAACACTGACGTGGTTTTCCACAGAACACTATAACACCATATACTGCACTCGACGCGCGTTTCGCCAACCAAGTTGGCATCATCTGGAGGTGATTGAAACTACCCTTATGCTAATAATGTATCTTATTCATACTTATATTATTATTACAGTTCGGTAAATTGTGACTTATTAACCAGTGGAGCGGACTATATGGGATCGGGTAATCTGTCACTTTCATACTATCTTTACACTTTGTAATTTCAAAGCTGTCAAATGGAAACAGCTGTCGAGTATTTGTTACATTCCTAATTAATCTTAAATTTTTACTATATATTTTATGGTTATTTTCAAACACATCTTGGGAAACACTAGACTTATCTGTTCTACCATATTTGAGATGAGTTATGGTTCCCTGAATCTGGATAGAATAGATCCTTTACTTTGTCCAACATACTTTTGATTACAGTCCTTACAGCTAATTTCGTAAATCCCCGACTATTCCCACCTTTCAATTTTGTCTTTAGATTTGCCTGAAATTTGTTACAGTTTATTTCCCTATGAATGAACCACAGTCTTACCTGTATTTTCAAAAATCTTCTCAATACCACGAGTGAATCCAAGAGACATATGGAATAAATACAAATTTCGAATTTGCTCTTTCATTTTAGGAGGTCGAGGAATTTCGAAGTGTCTTTAAATTTAGGTTTTCTAATTACTTTATCAACTAAACTTACAGGATATCCATTACTCACAGCCATATCCTTAATCAATACCTTTTCTTTTTCAAACCTCTCCTTACTGAAGAGGAAGCTTAATAGGTAATGAAGAAGAAAATTTAAACTTGCCATTTTGTGTTGAGCACACTGGTGGGAGTCCTTAAGTATATATTTTTCTGTATATATCAAATTCTAACTATTTTCACCATTTCTAATTAAAAATAGAGGAAATCGTTAATCGTGCTACGTGAATCTAAATTATTAATTTTTTAATCTTTTCCAAGAAATCTGACCCTCGATAGCGACGCGAAGCACTTTTAGATAGACGTAAGTGGCTTCAATTGTTTTACTTTGGTGTCAGAAACATGTGGTAGCTTTTGTATAGATGTCTCAAAAACACCCTATATATTTGATGAACTATTTACAAATAGTTCTAAAATAAATATATTTGATAATTATCTATTTAAATCGTAGTGGCCGCTTTTAACTGGGCAAATGTGTCCTGAGTTGTGTTGTGTGATCAATTTAAATTTATAGTTTACCATATTTAAGATGTATCGAGTTAATGTAATATTTAATTTTTTTCAGTCATATAGTACGTTAATAAAATCGTCTGTCAACATATTAAGATAAGATAAGTAATATTATCAAATAAGTAGGTTCAATTATTTTATCACACAAGGGTCCACATTAAACATTGACGTAATATTGATTGTTAGAGTGTATGTTAAAATTAGCATTGTATTTACTGTCTCACAGACTATTGTAGAGTAGAGACTATGTGTAGAGTAGAGACTCTACACATAGTATCAACATACAGTTAATAATCAGGTTTTAGTTATTGGTGTAGATAAATTGGGTTCTAAAATTTTAAATCAAATCTAGTGGGTAATACTAATAATAATAACAATAACAATCTTAGAAAACTTAAATTGATTTTTGATCTCTTTTTTTTACGTCTTATTTATATATATTAATGTTTTAGCACATTGATATTCCACCACTGAACCAGAACAAACACACACAACAACTATTCACTGCGATATTTGCCAGATGCCGCAGCTGAGGCTTGAACTCAGGAGAGATAGACAGTGGCTAGCCGTGTTCTGCCAAACAACAATGTTCTAACCAACTGTGCTACTATCTCGGTACTTTAGAAACTCCACTATACATCCATGTCCTAGCCAGAGTTCGAACTCGGGACCCCTTGGTCTTAAGCCTAAAGTATAAGTACTGAGCCACTTAGTAAATATATTTTCGGAAAAAAATTTATTTAGGTTTTCGTATTATTTCGACTTTATTTACAATCTGTTTAATTTATGGTACTTAATTTAGAGTCACTTTGTATTATACAGTGTATTTATTTTTAATCCAATTTAATATTTTAAGATATTGCGACAAATTCTAAATTAAGATATAAATTCTTAAGTTTGAACACGTTAAAGACAGGACCATTTTTACTTACTCATTGAGATTTTTAGTACAACAACCAACTTACGAGGAAATTGTCAAGTTGTGACGTTGAAGGTCTAGATCTTGTTGAAATATTTATAAAGTGTTCCTCTATTCGCCAACCACCAATTGAAAATACAGGACTATTTCTTGGATATCGAAGAGAAAAGTACAAAACAATTTATCAGTATATAGATAGCATTGGAGATATACCCAAAAAATTGCCGAATTTTTGAAATTGCCGACTCCTTCGAGCTAAACCGGGCATTGCGTAAGAAGATGATTTTGCTGGCTGATGCAGAGTAGACATTCAAAAGACATGGTGGATAGAAATCATATAATGTTGCAGAGGGATATATTGAGGGCTTTGCAGAAAACAAACTTAAAAAAGTGGCTTTTCGAAATACTGGGTCAAGTGGTTAATATAAATAGCTCTACTTTCTCAAATAAATCTCCCGAAATTATATTTACCAATTGTAAAGAAGTTACTGTTAATATTTATAATAAATTTATTTAGTTTTTTTTGCAATAATAATGAATTGATTTACTTTTTCTCACAAGTGCAGGAAATTAGAAAATAAACACACTTCTTTAGATTCTTTACTTACGAATAGAAGAAACGTTTTGGAATTTAAGGAAGGGAGGACTAGCCGATATAAATTTTTAAAATACATGGGCTATAAATACAAATTTGTTGACGAATGCAACATTTTATTTGGACAGAAACATACAGCGGCAAAAATTATATTTTTTAGAAAATTTCAAAATTTTAGTGAACAATTGCAATTCGTGTAACTTGACGGAACATGAATTTACCAAAATGGATCAAATATTCTTCGATGGGTACTAGATTCTAACAAAAACACAATCCAACTAAAATTTAAAGTGAGAGGAAACGGTCTATAATTTTGGATGCGAGCTGTTATTTAGGCTTTTTGAAAGGATATGACTTACTACTTGACTCAAATCACAATAACAGAGACTACCATGAAATAGTGACTGGGGAAATCTTTAAAAAATGGGTGGTGATTACCACCCATTTCATTTAACTTTATCCCTTCATTGAACAAGTTGTAAGTTAAATAATGTGATAGTTATGGATAATGCACCCTATCAGTCGGTGCTAATGGATGCTACTTTCATTTTCTTGCAAAAATTGTGTAATGCAGCAATGGTTGGTTAACCATAATATCAAAATTGAGGGCAAAATTACTTGAAAACAGTTGTGGGAATTGGTCAAACTTTTTAGATAGGTCAAAAAAATGCATTACTGATCAAATTTTAAAACAGTATGGTTTTGATGTGCTTATACCATTATCAATATATTGAGATGGCGTGAGGTTCTGTAAACAATACTGTAACAAATGAATAGACATACGGCCTTCATTGAAGTATAAGGTTGCAAATTCGTGGCAATTTCTAAATATAAAACTAACATGTGGCAATATTGTGTAGAAGCGCAGCTATTTAATAATAACAATAATAATAATAATTTTGTGGCTTCGTGGTTGAGTGGTAAGGACATTTGCCTCTCGCCCTGGAGTTACGGGTTCAATCCCCCGGTCAAAAAGCCAGGATTTTTTCTAAACTAGAAACTAATCCTAACATACTCAGACACTGGGTGTGTGTTCATTGTCTCTAAATATTTAACACTCTCCTTCACAAGTTACCTTGAGGTACCTTAAAAAAAATAATAAATAAATAATAATATTGTCTTTATTAACAAGCAACAGTTTCAAACTCAATGAAAGTTAATCAATTTATTTCAGATTACATGGATAATAAATACCATGGATACTGACTATTCGAATGCCTTCGACAAGATGACAATCACATTTTATTTAATAATAAATTAATACCATGGATTTAACGAGTCATTAGTTTTTCTGTTCACTAGTACTTAAATAATAGAATACAATATGTTGCTTCCAGTGGTTTTAAGCCTGATATGTATGTGCGACATCAGGAGTCCCTCAAGGATCGTATCTAGGTCTTCTCTTGTTTGTAATTTTTATTAGTGATATTACACTTTCTCTAAATTGTGACAGTTTTCTCTTTGCAAAGTACTTAAAATTATATGTCTCTATTAAAAATATCAATTACTGCGCCTTGAGATACAACTGCAAATAGATATTGTAGAAAACTGGTGTAATACAAATAAGCTTATGATGAACGTATCGAAATGCAAAGTGTGTACTTACACTCGAAGTACAAATCTAATAACAATAGCTTATAATAATATTTCCCTTTCTTGTTGCATATTGGTCAAAACTCTTATATACGATATAACCGAAATCTTTCTTTCGCTGAACATATTGAGATATATCGTCATGGTTTTAAAGATGTTAAGATTTATAATCAGAAACTTTGGCCCATTTTCAAATCCAACTGCTATAAAAACACTCTATTTTGCATACATACGTACAAAACTTGAATATGGTTCTTTACTATGGAATCCATATTATAATATACATAGAAATATAATTGAAAATGTACAAACGCATCTCGTAACATTTTTAAATTTTACATCTGAAGGGGTTTATTCCGAAAGAGGATATTCACAAAGGATTTTACTCAATAAATTAAATATTCCATCTTTGGGAAGGAGAATAATTCTAGTCAGTCTTAACACTGACGTAGTTTTCCACAAAACATCAAACCACCATATACTGCCCTCGACGTGTGTTTCTCCAATCAAGTTGGCATCATTTGGAGATGATTAAAACTAACCTTATGCTAACAATCAAATAAGAATAGTTAGTTTACACAATTTTAAACAAATAAGGTTAGTTTTAATCATCTCCAGATGATGCCAACTTGGTTGACACAATGCGCGTTGAGTGCAGTATATGATGTTTTGATGTTTCGTGGTAAACTACGTTAGTGTTATCATCACATCAAAGGTTCTAGCCCACTTCAGGACCAGTCAGTCTTATTTTTTGTATAGATTTCTAGATAATGTAATCGATTCACCGGCTTCTCTCTCACAAATCACATATTCCTAGACTTAATTCAGAACAAAATTCTATATCTTATTGCAAAAACAGCAGAACTAGTATACTTGTAATTGTAATATCTGATTTATGTGATATCAATCATTGTAATTTAACTGAATTTTTTAGGTATTGCTAGTTATGTTCTTATACTTTGCTGTTTTTTTTATTTTTCTAGTAGTTGTATGTATAATATTCATTGTTACATTGTATCATCTTTTTTTAAACTGTCGTGTAATTGGATTGATTTCTGTTGGGCAATAAATAAATAAATATATAAATAAAATATAGTGAACATTGCAAACAACTTGTTTCGGCAGACGCTACAAAACATATAATTAATTTTTGGGTTGAAAATATTCCTATTATTATTTCTCTAGAGGAAACTGAGGCAAAACCGATACTGACATAAGTCCAAATTCCTATAGTGAAATGATAGATATAAAATGGGGATTATTTCATTTGACGTCGGAGGTAGCGGGATATCAAAAATGGTTCAAGATGACGTAGTACTTCTCACTCATTTTGTTACCAACATTTTCATCCTGCTGCTCGCTGTATATTATCAGTTATTTTAGTTCTCCTTCGGATTTTTTTAATTTTTGATTTTTTTCTCATAGACTAATTCCTAGCATGGTTCGTTCCATAGCCCTTTGGGTTGCTCTCAAATGTTCCGTAGTTCCCTCCATTAAGGTCATGGTTTTTTAACCGTATCTTGCTACTGGTAAGATATAAAAGTCGTATACTTTAGGCTTATTGAAATATCAGTATTTTCGAAAATATAGCTCAGTTTGCCTTCAGCCTCCCAAGTTTAGCTAGTTGATTCTCTAAAATTCTTTAATTATCAATGGACATTAGGACTATTAGGTATTTTTCCTCAAAAAAAGGGAGACCTTGTAAAACTAATTTGCTAATTCAAAAATATTGTCATAATATTCATGGGACATAAAAATTAAGTTGTTTAAAAGAGAGAAATAAGAACAATATTTAAGAAATCAGCTAAAATGGCAATTACTTTGAGCATTAATCTCATGAAATGTAATAATACTGTCGTCAAATTTGAAATTTGTTATTTCATATAACAATAAAATACTTAAAACGTAAAGAAATAACAAAATGTGTTGAGAGCCATGAAGCAAGAAATAAAAATATTAAATAAACATAGTTATTAGTATTTAAGTTATATTATAATATAGAAGTACATACCGTACAGATAATTGGCAAAACATTGTAATTAAAATAAACAAAATGAAAATGATGCATTTGAGGAAGCATGAAATCATCATAATTTATTAGAAGTCTGTTTGGAAACCCTGAGATACAAATTTTCGGCTAGTGTTGCATAATTGATTCAGACATCCAGGGTAACTAGAAAGAAAAAACAAGTGAAGTTGTTGATTGAACAAAATTTTTGGGAGGGAGGATTTTTTTTTGAAAGAAGAATGACAAGAGAGAAAAAACTGGTAAAATAAAAGTATAGTAAATAAAATAAAGCTTTTATAAATAAGGCGTATTATAAGAAGTTAAAGAAGAATAAATAAACAAGCAGAAGATAAATGGAAAAATTGGAGGAAGATTAAAAATTATAATAATTGGAAGCAGAACTGATAAAGCAATCAATATACCTATTGTTTAGTACTTAAAAGGTTAGTTTCCGGCTGTTGTAATTACTGTTTTAGAAAACCTCCGTTTGGTAATAATTAAATACTTAAAAAGTGAATGTCAGATGGGGGAGAATTAAAGATAGAGAAATTAATAAGAAGTCTGGAGAGTACGGGGGAGAGGAAAAATCCCAACGGTGAGCGTAGGAGACAGAGATAATGGTGTATGCAAACGAGTGTTAGAGATATAAGGAACTTGGTATGTGATAAAACTTTGTTAAAAACCAGTGTTAGAACAATATTAAATTTAAGGAGTCAGATTGTTAATTATTATTATAAAAGTTGGGAAATCATTATATGATCATTTGGCCTAAATTTAATTTATAATGCCCTAGAACCGGCTCTTTTGAGATAAGTGTTTCATGCTCAAAGTAGATTAATCCAAAATCCAGGTTAATTTATTAATCTGGTTGGCGCTCAGCACAATTAAATCGAGAAATTAAGTAAATATAAAATTTAAAAAATTATCAGGAGTAAGATATAACGTAATAATATATATGTATATATCTATTAATAAACTCATAATTAACATTAAACTACATTAGAAGAGAACTTAAACTAAAATTATTTTATTATCCGAAAGGTGATGTATATCAATTACATTCTGTTAACTCTTACTTCGCCCCAGGATGTGTTAGAAACACTGTTGGATGACGATCTGGAGTGTTAATCTGGGTTTTAGTTTGCGGTGCCAGCATGATCCCAGTTTGTATATCGAAGTAATGAGCCCCTTATGATGATATTGGGAATCGAATGATGCCAATAATATAGACTTCCCTAAGGGTCTTATTAGTGTAACATAAACAAAGGATACTTATATACACGTCAGTCTTCTATAATAAAATTATAGTAAGATTAAGATCATTATCGAAATAACTGTAATTATAAATAGATGATTAGTTAGATTGCATCTTTATGGATGTATTTTCCAAATTTAACAGTATAACAACTAAATATTGCAAAACCGCTCTGTTGTAAAACTGCAATTTAGCACTGACAGTTCTTTTGAATAAATGTCAAATTCTACTCTTCTATGTAGTTAGTAATACCTGCTTAATGTGTTGTCTATATTCGTTTGGTGCAAATAACTCAATAATAGGAATAAGGATGGTAGTAGAACCCAAATTCATAAGCTTTTTTATTTGAAACAATTTCGAGACTAACATTATAATATAAATATATTTTACTGAAACCAATATTGCAAGAGATATCTATGTATATATAGAAATAATACAACCTATAATTAACTAAAAATGATTATCATAGATTGTTCAACAGAAACAATTTAACTTTCTCTCTTTAAGAATAATGAATAATCCTTTAAAATATCACAATGTCTTAAGGGTACAGTCTACCTTTTTTTACTGAAACTTTCAGTTAATATGTGTGTTAAACAGTATCCTACTCAACACTCGACTTTGAGCGAAATGCGATATACAGGGATAGCAGTCTTAACTTTTTTGCTTGCCCTAATTGGATGCTGGCAATCTGGGACTTCTTTGGAGCTGTTCTGGCTAGAAACTCGGGTTGACTGCCCCCCCCCGGATATGCACATACATCAAATAAATATACACGAAAAAATATGATTAATAATTGACAACTACAGCGATATAGCAACGACGAATTTCAAAGTGTCGTGCTTTCTTCCTCTCTTCAGAAAAAGGATAGACTAGTTACCGATCTCTGCATATTTATCACACGAAATTGTAATGTAACCGAAACAAGATTTTATTATTGACAATTATTCCACACAACAAAAAAAACGCTGCCAATTACTTGGAAATCAGAACTTCCTCACCGTAGTAAAACTCGACGTGTGGTGGAGTTTATAATAAAAGTAATTTTTGACATTTCAAAAAAGTCACATTTTGACGTTTCAAAAAAGTCACATTGGTGAATTGTCGCTAATATTTTTTTTAGACCGATTTTGCTCATCAACGAACTCAATCTCTTCCTTGACCTCTAGAATGTATGTACCAAATTTGAAAGCTTTATCTCAAAAACTGTAGCTGCTTTCGCTAACCAGACAGAGACAGACACACAGATAGAAAAGTTTTTCTGTGTTTTTTTGTGTATCGTCATAATTCGTTGAGATTCGTTCAGAAATGCACAAATTTTCAAAATTTTTATCACGAATACATAACTTCCCCACTTTGAGGGGTGAGTAAGTAATTAACATTCTATAATTAAATTAAATTAAATTAAATTAAATTAAATTAAATTAAATTAAATTAAATTAAATTAAATTAAATTTAATTAAGGACGTAATTAACGTAATTAACATTCTATAATTAAATTAAATGAAATTAAATTAAATTAAGGACGAAACAATATGGTTGTTAAAATTCACTTAATATGTTCTCCATTATTAATGCAAACATATATTAAAGTTTATTTCAGAGATATAGGGAATATAAATGACGCTATTAAATTACCCGACAAAAATACCTGCTGGTGGAAAAACAAATATTCAACATCCGGGAAAGTAATATTTACAAACTTAAAAAATATTGTAATTTATTTATCTAGAGAATGAATTTCACGAACTCACCAACTAATAAAGCATAATTTTATATTAACTTGGATTTTCTTATAACATGTCATTGGACCTCTTCCTCACTCGTAGACTAGGTGCATCTTTTAGAGTTTTTAATGCATATTGTACATTATAGAATATTTGAAAACTCTGCTAATGATAACAATGAATTTTCTAACTTATGTATACTATCCACTATTATGATATCATGCATTACGTGTAAAAGTTGCTTCAAGTCAGGCCGTCCAAAACATTAAAATAGGTTGAGGAGGGATGATAAGCCAGGACAAGCCCAACTGGAGAGTTTAATACGTTTAGTAGCCTTCACCAAAGTATTCTTGAAAATAATGATTCTACCGCTGGATAAATCAGTCGAAGTTCTTCTGCTACCAAATGAAGATAGACTCTACAAATTACACATACTACCTCCTGATATATTACCTTCAATAATTGATCAGTTTTAATCATATACCATGCTGCATCCGTAACTAATATTAGTACTTGGGAACTGCCAACACCCACCGTCTCAAGTTGTTTTGTTCCTATTTGTTGTATATGAGTGATTTCCTCGTTTACAGTTTGCAATCTTTCGCTGGCAACTAAATAATGTGACGACGGTCCATCCTATTGTGACACGCAACCTGCATCATTTGCCATGTTATTGCTATTTGCATCCATCAATTTATCAACCGTTAGCCTTTTTCCCCCTCTTATTTCTTGTTTAAACCTGTTTATAATTAACTACTTAATGCGAGGTGATTTACGACTTGCAATTCTACTGCTAGGTAATTGATAGTTTAGGACATACTTTTTATAGACGAAACGATTCTTTGTTGAGTATCCATAGTGGAATATTACAGACACTAAACATAAATAATATAAGATCACCTAAAGACACTATAGAAACTCACGTTTTATAATTCGTTGATTGTAAAAATTTTTTCCAACTATACAACTTTGTTGGAGAACAAGCGGATGTCACACCTCTGCATTCCACATTGCATGTGACATACACATTCACCAAGCCATAAGAACAGACTCCTGAATTTGTGAGGTTTGTTGAACTCGACTTTACCAACAATCTCCAAGGTGATGCGACAAAACAACACAAATAACTGTTTTTATAAACCATTCACAATTTTAATAATAATAACCACGACCTAGAAAACTATAGCAGGCAAGTTTAAATTACAAAAAAGTTACCAATTCTTTGGACATTAAATCTGCAAAAATAGAATGTCTTATAATACAAAATAAAAAAAAGAATAATGTCGGCCGTATAATGATTTACTGTTTTAAATTAACATCACATTAGTCAATAGTATTAAACTTTATTTAATGCCGTCACAATATCTCGTATATTAAAACTGTATTTACCAACTGTTCTTTTAACTGTATATTTAATTATTTAATAAAATCTCGTATTATTTCAAATTTTTTAAAATATTCTCAATGTGAAAAGGTAATGTACCGAAGTAGAATAATTTCGGAAATCTCCATAATAGTTTGAATTTCATATTCCTGTCATGTTAGGACATAAAAAAATATTCAGTCACCCTAAGCATTGCAAATGTGTCAGAAACGTCAAAAACGTCAAAAGGCCGAAAGCAATACAAATACAGAAATTTAAAATTTGTTTCTTTACAAATTTATGATATCAGTTATTGTTTTTATACACCTGTATGCCAAGATGTTTCATGTTCCTAATATCGATTTCATAGTGAATATATTTTGTTTAATTTTGACAAATGCTAAAAGCTAATGAAGGATTGTAATAAAAAGTCAATTCAACATGTTGAAACTAATTGAAAATTGAAACTTTAATTCTCATAAACTCTCTTTCACAAGTCATAGTTCGTCTACAACCAAACTACTCAAAATTAAAGGATTTAAGAGAACTGTATATAATTTAATTGAATTTAATTAAATTTTGACCAAAAAAAAACAAAATTTCAGCGTACTCAAACTTCGGTAAAATGTTAAAAAAAAAACTTTCTCACCGTAGTAAAATTCGACGTATGGGGGAGTTTATGTTAAAAGTTACATTTTTTGACGTTTCAAAAAGTCACATTTTGAAGTTTCCAAAAAGTCACATTGGTAGAATGTCACTAATATATTTTTTAGACATTGGGACCGATTTTGCTCATCAACGAACTGAATCTCTTCCTTGACTTCTAGAATGTGTGTACCAAATTTGAAAGCTTTATCTCAAAAACTGTAGCTGCTATAGCGAGCCACACAGACACATAGACAGACAATTTTTTCTGTCTAAAATTTTATGCATAATTCGTCGAGAATCGTTCAGAAATGCAATAAGAATTTTCAAAATTTTTTTCCCGAATACATAACTTTCTCACTTTGAGGGTTGAGGAAGTAATAATAATTCAAAATAAAAACTCAAAAGGGTTTTATTTAAGAAATTTCATTAAAATCCATATAGTATTGTTTCTGATCAAAATCCACAAAGAAACTAACTAAAAAATGTTTCACATAGTTGTAACATTAAAAATTTATAAAAAAAAATACCTGCATGCTACTTTCCTACATGTATAAATAACATGTTAATATTTTTCATTTGAAAATTTCGGTAATGCAAGTGTTTCATTTAAGAATATTATGACTAGTGACCGAACAGACCAACATACACGTAATTATTTCTTGGCAAATAATAGACCATCCATGATTTTACAACTTTATTGCCATAGTGCCAAGGTAAAATTACATTTCACAAGACCATGATTTGTAAACTTAACGCCAGAATGCAATTTAAAAATTAACAAACGTTTTTACGATTTTTTTTTATATCATTTATAATAATGTTAACGTTCTGGAGGAGTTTAGCACATTGATATTCCATAACTTTACTAAGACAGACACACACAACAACCATCCCTGCGATATTTGGCAGATGCCGGCAGTTAAGACTGAAATTCAGGAGAGATATACAGTGACTAGCCGTGTTCTGTCACACAACAACGCTTTAGCCACCTACGCTACCATCTCGGTATTTTAAAAACACCACTATACATCCATGCCCTAGCCAGTATTGAACCCGAGACACCTGATTTCAAGCCTAACATATAAACACTAAGCCACTGAGCCGACCAGATCAGTAAAGTCTATCTGTTATAGTCATATGCTCCTTAAACCTAGTCTGAAGTTATCATCTTGTTTGGTCAACATACTCTTGAATATAGTTTTATAACTGTACTGCGATTTCTTTTTTACTTAGACAGTTATGGTCGAATAACAAAAAGCTGCAGTAAGTAATTTTCAACGAGAACCTGAACCTGGCAGATGTGACTATCGAAATTAGGCCTGGGCAAAAAATCAATGTATCGATTTGAATCGATTTTCTTTTTGAATCCATTCACCAATTCAAGAAAAAATTGAATTGACATATCGAATCAATTGCGGCATATCGATCGAATCGAATCGAATGGAATCTGTATAGCGAATCAACCAATCTAATCGAATTAGCACATCGAATTTAATGTAGAATCTAAATAATATGGGAAAATAAAAACATTAGTGTGTGTAGTAAAACTTTCGACACCTTTTACAAAGAAAAATATTTTTAAAATTTGTGCTTCATGAACATGTATTAATTTTTGTTCATTTTAAATTAATTTTTGTTCATTTTAAATTTAATTGTTGGTCATTTTAAATCACAGTATTAATAATGGAACACTCTGTGTTTGTATACTTTGGTTTCTATGAAAATTATTTTGTTAAAATAATTTATTTAATGTTCTACATATTCTATTAAGTAGGTATTGAGAGTTAAGAACACGACACCTTTTAAATATTTTTGAATATCATATCAAGAACATTGATTATTGTCCTAGAACTGTACAAATCGGATAATATATAATGCGTTTATCTATTTTCTGTCGATTCACTAATTTCACTTTACAAGATGCAGAAACCTGCACCTGAATGAAAACCTTGGTTAGCTGGGAAATCTAGTATTACCAGAGACTATGGATAGGTATTACAGGACGTATTATTACTATTAAGTAAATAGGTAAGTATACCTATGTGCTATTAAGGATTCTTCAAGTATGAAAGTTAGAGTATAGAAGGCACAACGGACAACGATCTGCTACTAACTGTCGTGTAAAGCCAATTTCAGAGAACTACATAGTGTTGCTGGCTACATTACTCCCCCACCACCTTCAATCGTAATTTTGTTGATTCAATTCCATGCGATTCGGATCGAATCCATCTCCTCGCGAATCGATTCACGATTTGATTGGAATTATGATAAGTGAATCGATCAATCGATTCGCACCGATATTTCTTGTGAATCGAAAATCGATTCAGTATTTTCCGAATCACACTGGCCTAGCGAAATGTCGTCTAACCAACGATAGTCTGTGTAGGGAACGCTACGCAAGACTACACCCGGAAATCTAATTTTTGTGGTAATTATTTATTATTTATTAAACACCCGCGAAAATCTAAAGTTTAAAGTAACCTTTGATTTAAATATGTTTTTCTCTAAATGTTCCAGCCTAGAATTTATGGGATTTAGGTTTTGTAATTAATTGTAGGATAAAAAGAATCAAAAAGTTTCAATAAAATAATTTAATAAATTTAGTCAAAACCAAAATATGCATTTTCATTTTTACTTTTATGCCCCCAAATAATCTACGCCAACGATTTTTTTAAAACTGACTAAATATTGTTTAAATTTTATTAATAACTAAACTTCACATCAATATGTCAATGAGTTCTGAATATATCTAGAAAAGCTATTTGTTCACAGTAAAACTCTCAGTTTTCTGGATTTTGCTCGAAAACAATGAGTTGTATAAAAAATACAAGAGTACCTTTATTTGCAGAAATGTGTCTGTATGTAGGTGTCAAAGAAAAAATTGTAAGAAGTTTTGCGAAAAAAGTCAGTAAAGTAACTAACTCACAGTTTTATTAACTAATGTCCTCTAGCGGCTTTTAACAAAGTTGCCCCTGTAGAATATGGGCATTGCCTTGATAAGATTCTGTACCAAATATCATCAAAATCGGTCTGGGCTCTTAAAATATTCAGAAAAAATTAATTTTTAACCAACGTTTCAAAATCAAAAAAACAAATACTAGTTTCCTATTTCTTGGCAAGGAACTTCCTCATGACGTTATGGCAGACTTTTCAGATAATCGCGTACAATGGGCTTACAACAGAAAGTAGTCATAACAATTATTCATCTCTAGAGGGGAATTTGTTATGATATTGATAACGTACTAACTTTCTACTAAATTTCCGGCTGTCAAATGATATGATTACGATTGATAATGTTCACCGTTGAGACATGATTTGTTTAGACTAGTGGGTAGGAATTTTCAATAGACATTAAATCCAAAAGATTATAGATATATGTACTGTACACTTTACTTTGTTTTTATCACTGTGTTTTATTGTAACTAAACGTTAGTGCAGTTTCGACACTTAACGTGCCATTTTCAAACGATTCATAACATGTGAATGAAGGAATTTTTTGCAGTTTTATATCTATAAATTTGACCGGATTATCTATTTAAAATTCAAATGAGTTTACGGAAATTTTACAAATTCAATTCAGATTAATCAAGTTTTATACCCTAGGGTGACCGGATATCTAAAAATTTAACAATAATAACTAGCTACTTAAACATTATTAACAACAATTTTTCAGATAATGGAAATTTTCAGCTTAAATACATCAAAGAGAGGTGTATGATATAGATCCAACTGGTTGATAAGAAGTTTATTAGGTTCACTGTGATTATATTTGATTATTTCTCAAAACTCTTATTAAATTTAATTTAAAGCTCTTTTCTTGTGTATGTAAAATATTTATATTCTCTAATTTTAAAGAAAGTGTGATTAGATTCTAAAAAAATATTTGAAACAGTTGAATCAGTTTTATTAAGTCTAAAAGAACATAAGTGTTCATTATACTGAACTTTAAATGTACGACCGGTTTGACCTAAATAAGTGGCATTATAATCTGGGCATGTTAATTTATAAAGTCCAGATTTCTCCAGATTATCAGTTTTACATTTTGTATTAAAAAAAAAGTGTGAAAGTTTTGACTGTGATTTAAAACTAACTTTAATATTATGTTGCGACAATATGTTGGCAATTTCTTTTTGAAATATTTCCATAATATGTTAATGAGACATATTTAGTGCTTCTTTTATCTTGGACATATGGATAAATACTGTGGTATGCTAGTTTTAATTGTTTTCTATTAATTTTTCTTGAAAGCCATTATTGAGAGCTATTGTTTTATAGTGTCTAATTCTGTCTTTAGCTTTTGCTCTGAATGAGGTAATGATAGAGCTCTGTGTATCATAGAATTATAGGCTGCTAGTTTATGAGATTTAGGACTCAGTGATGAATTTGATATTGTGGTATCTGTGAATGTCGATTTTCTGTAAATATTAAATGTAATTTTGTTATTGTTTCTCGTTAAAGTTAGGTCTAAGAACTTGATGTTATTATCTTTTTCTGTCTAACGTAAATTTAATATTGAGGTGAATACTATTTATGAAGTTTAAAAAGGTATCTAATTGCCTCAATGTACCTGAAAAACAGGCCAACACATCGTCTACGTATCTGTACCAAAATTTGATGTTTGCTAGATAGGATGACATTATTTTTTCTTCTAAATGAGACATAAAAATATCTGCTAAGAGGTGGCTCAATAGAGATCTCATTGCCAGGACCATGTTTCTAGTGTAATATTTAATATTATATTGGCAATAATTTTGACTAAGACATAAATCAAAAGCTAACGTTAATTCATCTTTTACTAAAAAAATTGTATGCGATTGGTTCAAAATGTCTAAAATAAGAGACATACATTCTTCCGTAGGGATATTTGACAACATATTTGAAACATCAAAATAATTTCTTTTGTTCAAAGTTACTAAATAAAATATTACTATTTGATAAAAATTGTGTAGTTTTTAATTGAAAATTCTTTGTGGGGTCACTTTTTACTTCTCATAATTGAGATTTTATGAAATTTTGCATCTTCATAATCTGGGTATAATTACAGCTGCATTTGATTTATCTACCTTTGTTAGAACTAGGTTGTTTTTCATTATTTTATTTTTGACTAATTTAATAACCTCTGCATCACTATTTTTTAATTTTGCATTTTTATTTTTGGACAATATTTGAAATTTTCGATTTTGTTAGGTTTGATTTTCAATACCATTTAAGGCTTGTTCTGATTCAACTATAAGAGTTTCTATTACTGGAGTATTTTGACCTAAATATGGAGTATATTAGGGGCCTTTATTTAAAATATCCAGTTCTTTAACAAAAAATTCTACTTATGAATAGTTAATGGTTCTGTTGCTAAATTGTGAATTTGTATTATCTCTAATTAAATTATTAATTTTATTTTTTTTAATTTTTGAAAGATTTTTCAATTTATTCTTCTGAATGGTATATTTCTTATAAATTAACCTACTAATATTATTTCTAACATAATCGTCAAATAGATCAAACTCAACTGGGTGAAGATTATAAATTAGCTCGGAGTGTAATACCTTAATGTAATGAAGTAGTGTATCCCTCTTCCGAAACAAGACCCTACTTTCTCCTTTTAACCATACTTTCTGGGCCACCTGAGTAGCTTTTTGGGCTGTTGAAGATCTAGACTTGTTTTTTAGAGAAATATACTTCGGTATAACTTCTGTCCTAATTCACTCCTGATTAAACCAAATGTTCTGGCTGGTAATTCTTTGTTTCTTCATTAGCTTCTGGTATAGTTTATCTTGAATTGCTGTACTAGCATTTTTCAAC
Organism: Rhamnusium bicolor; assembly: GCA_029963845.1. Lineage (NCBI taxonomy): Eukaryota > Metazoa > Arthropoda > Insecta > Coleoptera > Cerambycidae > Rhamnusium > Rhamnusium bicolor. The sequence goes on along the minus strand of JANEYF010002599.1, from coordinate 283,639 downwards.
AATTGAATGGTGGAAGTCGTTACTTTGTGATAATCAATCATAATGATAGAATAAAACACTTTGCTTTGTTTTTATCACTGTTTTTTATTGTAACTAAACATTACTGCAGACTAAACGTTACACTCATAAGAAATATGCCATTCAAAAGAATAAATTGAAAAATCTTTCAAAAAAATAAAAAAATTAAATTAATAATTTAATTAGAGATGAAACAAATTCACAATTTAGCAACAGAACCATTAACTGTTCATCAGTAGAGGTTTCTGTTAAAGAACTGGATATGTTAATAAAGGCCCCTAAATATACTCCATATTTAGAACAAAATATTCCAATTATAGAAACTCTTATAGTTGAATCAGAACAAGCCTTAAATGGTATTGAAAATTCAAATCAACAAAATCAAAAATTTCAAATATTCTATCCAAAAATAAAAATGCAAAATTAAAAAAAAGTGATGCACATATTATTAAATCAGTCAAAAATAAAATAAAGAAAAACGACCTAGTTCTAACAAAAGCAGATAAATCAAATGCAACTGTAATTATTCCCAGTAAAGATTATGATGACAAGATGCAAAATTTCATCCAATCTGAATTATCAAAAATCAAAAGTGACCCCACAAAGAATTTTTGATTAAAAACAACACTTTTTATCAAAGGGTAATATTTTATTCAGTAATTTTGAACAAAAGAAATTAACTAGTATGAACCCTCGTTCACCCAAAGTTTATGGCCTTATTAAAAATCATAAAGAAAATACTCCAATACGACCTGTTGTTTCATGTATTAACAAAATAATCCCTAATCCTTTCGCGTACTGTTTTGGAAGACGCCTACTTATTCTCCATTTTGTAATCTACAAAGGCACTACACTAAACAGAAAATATCATCTATATCGTAAATAAAAACACTGACCAGAAAATCTTATCTATATCATAAATAAAAACTGTCTTTCCACTAACTGCCTATACGTAAAATACCAAAACTAAATATTTGTCTAACTAAATTCGTCGGCACGGGAGAGTCACAGCTCCTCGAGAATGCGACCAAAGGAGAAACGCTTGCCCATCTGTTGGTTATAAAGATGCGTGTGGCCCCACCCTAATGCACCCAATGTTACTCATATGACGTTCAGATGAAACATTAACTGTGTATTTTACTTTTTCTTATTATTAAAATTAATATATTTCTAACACGTACATAATCAGATTATTGTTCCGTAAATCTGTACGAAGAAGTTTCATTTACTTATATTCTTTTAACTACAAATGTAAAGTATGGCATGTTTAGGCGCAAAAATTATTCATCTATCACGTTATATTTTGGGGCTGTGGTCAGTCTCACATCGATGCTGATTTGACAAAGCTTATTGTGTAGGTCAATGTCAGAAATTACAGTTTATTTTTATTGCGCGTAGTACGGAATATAGCATTAACTCAGTCTCTGGCATGTCGCAAGTTTTCCCTATGTCTAATAATGAAGAACTGTGTCGAAGACGCCTTTTGCAAATTTCTCACAAGATTAACCGTTACCAGAAAACCGAAAAAAATCCAGTAAATAAATATAAGTGTAAATTATAAAAATTAAAAGTATAAATTATGTTAATATTTTTAATCAAAAAATTATCATATCCGTTAGTTCAAATTGGATATGTCGATGAAAAAGTACTGTCAAGGTTCAAGGACATAATTTTTTTTTTTTATTACATTGTGTTAATTTTAATATAATATGATGACGAAACCATTTACTTTCTGCAAAGGAAAGGAATTTAAAAATATTATGAATGAGGATAATGCTAATAAGAAGCGAAAAATAGATCGAATCTCAATTTTCCAGGGAGTTTATCAGCTCAGCGGAATAATCGCGCCGATAACCATGAGCGGATTAACCTGGTTTTGTGTATTAACCGTAACGATCGCCATTCTCGGGTGAGTAAGTACTTGTTTTTGCAACCACCTCATCCTTTGATCGCTCAATATTAGGTAATATATATTAGCCATGTCTAAACGTAAGCAAAATGTCTTATTTATCCAACAAAAGCTAGAAGATATGATAAAAAAATTAAAAAAGTTGAAAACTTTAGCAGTAAAATGTAATATATGAGTATAAATAGTACGTGTTATGAAATCTAATAAATGTACTAAATTATTCTGGATAATAAAAGACGACTAAATTTACATTTGATATAGTTATTGACATACTTAAAATATGCACGGACAATGTAGTTTATAAAAACGCAACAGTCCCTTAATTAAACACAAGCGTGTGCTAGCAAATAAACCAAATAAAATAAAATGTATGCCTTAATTTGTTTTATTTCAGTACGATTAATTATGAATAACAAAGCTCGTTAAGCCAAAGTGATGTTTACTTTGACAATAAAGCTGATCTCATATTAGTATATCAGCCATTTGACATTTGATGCTAAAGTGGGTTGAATCTATAAAATTTCAATATATAAATTTAAATCGTGTCCAAAACGTTGTATTTATGGATTGGAATAACTAAGGAATAGCAAACAAAAATTAAAAAATTCAGTAAGTTTGCAACTCAAGCAAGCAAGGCATATTAAAAATATTGAAACCTTAAATGGAATCCTTTTAAAGTCACCAAGTAAGTATAATGTGATATTTAAAAACTTGTTACAAAAAATCCTTTTAGAATCTTTTGGTCTTATATATAATTGTAATGCCGGAAAACTACTTATCAAATTGTGTAAGGTAGCTCACAAAAAGAAAATGATAACTCTTATAAAATAAGGAAGAAATATAGAAACACCTAGTACAAAATAATATGATTTTTCAATATTTATGTCAAATTTTATGTATTTCATATTGAAATTTATTAGACACATTAGTCGGTCATAATAATTTTAAAACCTAAGATCATCCTCTAACAAAATAGAAATGTCCGCCTGCAAAATTTTGCAATCATAGCCAGAAGTTATAACATTTATAATGGTGTCACATTTATAACGTGACACTACATTCCATCTATGTGATATGCTACGTGTATGTATGTTTTAAAATTTAATAACATAAAATCATTTTTCACAAATGAAACAAGCACAACATTTTATCGAAAAAAAAATTATTAAGAGAACATAATATTTATGGAGAATATAAAAATAAACGGGCAAATATAAATAAAAGCACATTGTAACTAACTTGTTTTTATTAAAAGTGTCGTCAAGTTTCACAGTCTTCACAGAAGAGCTGTAGAGCAAGAAGTAAAAAATAATGTTATATTATTGTTTATATAATTTACCATATGTTAAAATAGACGAGCAAATCTTTTTTTCGTGCTTTCTACATATAATTGCAGTTGAAAGTTTAATAATTGGGTATTTTCATTGATCTGAGATGAATATGGATATGCTTATATTTTGAAAACACATTTTTTTAGTATTTTTGATGCCGAAAGATATTTGTTACATAGAACCATAAAATAGTTTTCAATTTAAATTTAAAATTTTTCATAATTACGTCACTAAGTGCAAACTAGGCATATCACCAAAAATTTGTGGAAACACTGGCAAGATAGTACTTCTATTATTCTCTTGTGATTCCTTTTTTTAGCATTTTTGTTTGTGTATTTGTTTTAAAACATTCTAAAAGCACACAAATATGAAAAAAAAAATGTGGAAGGTAGATAGTTTATATGCTATATTTTTACAACAATAAACAAACGACAAATGAGGTTACGGACTAATGTCAAATCTGGTACTATACTATATAACTGTAATATCCTAAAAAATAACTGCATTTGGCGTTCTATTTGAATTTGCGCTAAGTGACGACACGAAAATTTTACTTAATTTTTTTTTTCAGTTTAAATGAAAATAAAAAAAAATCAAATAAAAAATGAGAAAATACCCCATTACAAGTGTGTCAATTGGATCCATGATTAAACTGTTTTGTTTACAAAATTTCAGTATTGCTATTTACATAACAAGACCAGAAAGTAAAGTGAGACCAGTAAAGATACTTTCTTTGGTGTTTTGCATAAAATATTTTTTCTGCAACCGTTCTTGCTAGTCTCAAAAAAACTTTTTTTCATGAAATTTTTTGCAAACAAAAGTCTTTACCGATTCATTATGTCACTTTGTGTCGGTATTTTTATGGGCTATTAAACAAATTAATTTGTGTTTCCTAAGAACATTTTTCCGCACTAGTGTAGTTATGAATCCTTCTCCGCACTGTTTTTTTTTTCTAAAATTAGAAATAAACTGAAGCAGAATTTATTTATTTGAGTAATAATAACAACAACATTTATTTTTTACATAAAACTAAAAATAATTTAACTTATTTTGAATTTTAAGTAAAATTCTTAGTAATTGTAATTTTAATGTATCTTTCACATAATAATAAAATTTAAACTTATTATTTTCACCGATGAAGATAAAATATTGAACAATATACGTTTGATAATGGCTTAACGAACTCGTTTGATTGCCGCATAATTCGGCTCAATGCCTCGTTCTGGCAATCAATCTCGCTTCGTCAAAGATGTCATAATCAAACTTGTATCTTTAATAATTATTTCCGGTCTAGACTAGCAAATATTATGTACCTTCCACTCAAAAAATTTACCAATAATAGTTAACTTTCTAGACGATTGCGGAAAAAATACTTAAGGCAAGCTTTCTTATTCAATTTGTAGTTATCAAAATCCCACAATTTGAAATGTGTTTGAATGATCAATGGAACGAGTTTATTTAGATCTGTATTAATAGTTATCTAAATGTACAAATTTTAAAACTTGCATTCGAAACAATTGACAACCAATTTTTATATGTTATAAATACCAGCTTGGAAACAGGAATATTCTCACACACTTGGAAGACATCATCAGTAATACCTATAGAAAAAAAAAAAATTCGATGTGAAGAATTTCGACCCATTAATATTATACCCGCCGTTGAAAAATTACTGGAATTATCTACAAATGAACAAATAATAGAGTATATCGAAAATAACAACTTATTAACAATGTGCCAAGCTGGATTCTCAAATTCATTTGAGACTGCTTTGCAAACAATTTTAGCAAATTGGAAAAATGCATTAAATGACAAACTGATTATTGTAGTAGTATTCTTAGATTTCCGCAGAGCTTTTGAGACAATAGATAGACAAGTATTATTATTAAAATTAAAAAATATGGATATGGATATAATATTATAAACCGGATGGACAGTTATTTAAAAAATAGAATGCAAATTACTAAATATAAAAATGATATATCCAAATCAAAAGAATCAATCTTTGGTGTATCACAAGGAACTGTTATGGGGCCAAATCTGTTTGTTCTGTACATAAATGATATAAAACAACAAATTAAAAAATGTAATTTATAACTATTCGCAGATGATATATTGTTATTTTTAGCTGGTGATAATATAAATCCAATTTTAAACGTAATAAACGAGGAACCTCGAGAAGTAGAGAAATGGTTAGATATAAACAGTCTTAAAATAAATACAGACAAAACTAAATTTATGATAATTAAAGTATACAACCAAGTAGATATAGTAAATAATCAAAGTATAATCATTATCGGAACAAAAATAGAACAAGTGAATGAATTCAGATATTTAGGTGTAATTATCAACAATCATTTATCCTTCTCAGGACATGCCTTTTATGTTTCTAAAAAATAGGAAAAAAGTTAATTTAATGGGACGTATAGGAAATCATCTCAATATGTGGAATAAAACGACTCTACGGGTGTCTCACCAGGAACTACATCTATCGATATAGGAAAAAGTACGCACCAGAAAATTTTTAAAATTTAGAGAGACTAACGGCAGTGTGATCAATCTAACTAAAATAATTACAAGCATATGCCGGTTATATCGGAAGTCGATACCAACTTGCTAATTTTAAATGGAATATCCTATATATTTTAAAGTTTTCGAAATGGCATAAAATTTTGAGTCAAAAACATGTAAGATATTCTGTGCCTAAACCCAGCCATTTGCGAGACATTTGACATTTAAAAAAATTTTTGACAGATGTAATGGTTTACAATAACTTTTATAACTTTCTTCGTGTAAAAGATATTGACTTGCTTCTTGACATGCAGAAAGACCATAAGGCGATCTACGCTCTACAGTTTAAAGAAATTTAATAATATTATATCAAGTGTTCCATTTTTGACGTTACATTTTGTAAATTTAAAATCGCGAAAACTTGCCTAAGTTAGATGGAGCACCCTGTATTTTTTTACATCAAGTTATGTATAATTAAATTCCTTTTTTTTCTGATATAAGCACTGTGGGGGTTTAAGTTACAACTTTTTGAAATATTTGCAATTTTCTTAGAAATTCAAGAATTTTTAGTAAAAATGTTATCAAATTAGCCATGATTAGAAACAATCAGTAATGTCAGTCATTCTCTTATGTCAAAAAATGCCACCGTGTTTAAATTACACCCCAAACACTTTTTGAATTTGTTTATTATTTATGGAGAATGTGATAAAGTAATATCAAGAACTTTTAGTACATTTGCTACTCGATATCCACAAAAACGGAAACCGTCACCAAACCTGTAAAACGCATACTGGATAATTTTAAAAACTATGGCTCTGTCAAGGCAAGAATTCAAAAGCGGAAGCCTATTGTTGATGACGAAAACGTAGAAAGAGAAGGTCTGGGATATTTGTATGCAACTCCAATGTCATTAAGAAAAGCTGCTCTGGAATCGGGACTATGCAAGGATTCAGGTCACAGAATAATTAAACATAATTTTCACCCGTTTTCGTTCCAAATGGTTCAACGATTAAAAGAAACAGATTTCCTAAGAAGAGAAAATTTTTGTGAATTTATTCTAATAAGGTCTGTAGGCGACGATTCATTCTTATTTGGGAAATATTATATGGTCAGATGAAGCTAAATTTACCAAAAATGGACTTTTTAATCGACACAATTCGCATTATTGGAGTGACTCGAATCCTCATGTGTTCAGGGAGCGAAATTTTCAAGAAAGTTGGCAGTTTAATGTTTACTGTGCCATAAGAAACGATAGAGTGGTGGCATTAGAATTTTATCAGGAAAATTTAAACAAAGTTATAAAGATTTCTTCTTCTGCTAATATGTATAGTTAATTTTTTTTGTTTTTGTTTTTCTTTTAGGTGAAAGATATCTAAATATTTTACAAAATTCGAATAATAACTATTTAGAAAATTTACCCGAACATAGAAATATTTTTTATCAGCACGACGGTGCTCCCCCATATAACGCGTATTTGATAAATAATTTTTTACAAGAAACTTTTTACGAGCAATGGATCGCTAATAATGGATCTTTCCTATGGCCTCCTCGTTCGCCCGATTTATAAATTTTAGAGTATTTAATTGGGGGAACTATTAAAAATAAAGTTTATGAGAGCCCATTAATAACTATTGAAGAATGTATGCAAAGTAAGAAATGCATTTCAAAACTTATCACATGATTTAATTAAAAGAGCTACCCATGAACAACAAATCCGAAGGTGCGAAAAATGTGTGGAGGTTCGAGGGCGGAATTTTAAACAATTATTAAATTAAAATGGAATCATATCTTTGGTTGATTTTATCTTAGCTATTTTAGTTTGTGTCAAGTGTCTTCAATCCAATTAATAGGCATATTACAGTGTTTAGTATTATTTTCCGTTTTTGTGGATATCTAGTAACAAATGCAATACAAGTCTTGATATTACTTTATCACATTCTTCATAAATAATAAACAAATTCAAAAAGTCTTCGTAGGTGTAATTTAAACGCGGTGGCATTTTTTTGACATAAGAGAATGACTGACATTACTGATTGTTTCTAATCATGGCTAATTTGCTAAAATTTTTGCTAAAAATTCTTGAATTTCTCAGAAAATCGTAAATATTTCAAAAAGTTTTAACTTAAACCCCCACAATGTTTATATCAGAAAAAAAGGAATTTAATTATACATAACTTTATGTAAAAAATACAGGATGTTCCGTTTGACTTAAACAAGTTTTCGCGGTTTGAAATTTACAAAATGTAACGTCAAAGATGGAACACTTGGTATACTATTATTGAATTTCTTTGAATTGTAAAGCGTAGCTCACCTTATGGTTTTCTTGCGTGCCAAAAAACAAATGAGTATCTTTTACACGAGGAAAGTTATAATGGTTATTGTAAACCTTTACACGTCAAAATTTTTTTAAAATGTCAAATATCTTTGAAACGGCTGGATTTAGGCACAGGATATCCTACATGTTTTTGACTCAGAATTTTATGCTCTTTTCGAAATCTCTAAAATAAATAGAGTATTCCATTTAAAATAAGCAAGTTGGTATCGACTTCCGGTATAATGGGATGTGATGCTTGTAATTAGTTTAGTTGTATTGACTACACTGTCGTTAATAATTCCCTAAATTTTCAAAATTTTCTGGTGCGTACTGGTCCCTATATCGATCGATGCATTTCCTGGTGAGACACCATGTATATGACACAATAATTTCACCCCACTTTATGTTCTGCTCAACAATACTGTTTCTACTTAATAACGATGAAATGAATATGCTACAGATTATATTAAAATGTAATAAATATACAAATAAAATATATGCTGGATATTATAAAGCTACTTGGGATCCGATAAATAGTAACTTTAAATACAATGGTGTTCATCTACAAAATGATGCATAATCTATTACCGAAACATCTATCTGAATTCTGCATATTTATGAGAGACATTCATGAACATGACACAAGATCTAAAGAAAATTTATATATTCCAACAGTACATACAAGATATAACCAACTTGTTCCATAATGGATTTAGACAATACAATGAATTTATTACCAACTATAAAAAAATGTGAAAACCTTCAATTCAAAAATGCTTGTTATGATTATGTTAACAAATATTAGTGTATATATACAGGGTGAGCCACGGTGGGTGGAGTATTAAAAGTATATGGAGAACGGATCAACCGATTGCTTTGAAATTTTGGTTACCAAGATAATCGAGTATGATCTCTCCAAATAAAATATTTTCGAAAGTGCGGTGTTGCCACTTATACGTAAAACTGGCAACATCTTCGTTATTTTAAATGGAATACCCTGTACGTTTTTATATTTTTTGGATCATCGTCTCTTTCTGAGTAACTTTTGTTAATATTTCCCTATACCTATCTAAAGCCGTTTTCGAGATAATAATTCTTTTCTGAATTTATTGCCAAAAATTTGACTTTCAGTAAATCGTGTTTTCTCTTACCTACGCAGCAATTGAAAGATAATTTTTTAGTTGCGGCTAGGCAAGCCCTGGGGGCATCTCCTCCATTAATAAACTGTTTCGAATATCATACAGGGTGAGTTAGAGAACGCTTTCTATAAGTGACTTAGAAAAATGATCGAAAGTCAATTTTTTTTAAATGGAATGTCCTGTATATTATTACTGATTCGGAAAGGCGATACATTTACCTATAATAATTTTTATAATTAGTGATTTTTGGCAATAAAAAAAAACAGAAGTGATTGTTATACTTATTTATTTCACCGTTCTTGAAAGAACAAACACATATCAAACAAATACATATTAAAAACGATTATAATTAAAATAAACGGTTACTCAGTGTCATTTTCTTCTTCTTCCTCATCCTAAATGGTAGGTTTTGTTGTGTATTCTCTGATGTTTTTGTCTGTAGGAAGTGATTCGTACCATGCATGAAGTTCCTTCTTCAGGTATTATTTCTTTACTACAGAGATTTAACAAATCCTGCTTTAGTTTTGAAGACAATAGCTTGAAATTTGGGATATCATATATACATAATAAGCGGCACTTTTTGACATACAGGTAATTTTTTTTCACTTCCGGTTTAGCCGGAAGTGATATTAACTTTCGATTTTTAAGTTGAGCACTACATATTATTGAATTTTTGAATTTTGCCTAATTTTCTGAATCCAACGATACCAAGTAAGTGACATTTCAAACGTCAATCTTTTTTATAATATAATTTTAAGTGTGCCATGATGGTTCCGATTTATTCTAAATGACCCGTGTAATGCTAGAAAAATCGAAATCCCGATAAATACAAGCAAAATTACAGCTAAAAGAAAATAAGAAAATACAATTTTGTTCTAATTATCTTATTACACATAAGGTGGCTTTGGAATACAAAAAATTAACAAAAAACATTACAACAGTTGTTCAAAGCTCTGTCCATTACCGTCAATGCACTTCTGAACTCGCATAGCTGTTTCTCGAAGAACGTTCGCCAATTGCTGGGCCGTTATGCTATTAATTGCGCGTCTTACTCGTAATTCCAGGTCTTCACGGGTCGTATCGGTGGTTGCGTAGACAATGTTTTTTAAATGACCCGAAACAAGAAAATCAAGTGGTGTTAAATCAGGTGACCTTAGAGGCCACCTCACAGACTATTCGTCGAAATTACGTTTTATCCCAATCTACGTTGAAGGTAATCAATTACTCTCCTTGAATTATGGGGAGGAGCGCCATCTTGTTGGAAATATATTCTCTGTCGTAAATGGAAAGGTGATTCAGCTATACTGTCCTCAATTTCATTTTGCAGAAATCCCAAGTATCTGGCACCAGTCAGGGATCCTTAAAATATTATTGGACCAATGATTCTACTACCGATTATTCCAAGCCAAACATTGAAACCGAACCGCACTTGAAAGTTACCTTCCCGTAATAAATTTTGATTTTCTTGTGACAAATATTTTGTATTTTGTCGGTTAAATAATCTCAAATTTGTAAACCTAGACTGGTCCGAAAATAAAATCATTCCCAAAAAATTATTGTTTGGCTGCATGTTATTCTGCAAAATCCTATTGCAATATTTCTTCCTACATTCGTAATCATTTTTGCACAAGTGCTGGTGCAGTTGGTATTTAAAAGATTTATAGTGGTATTTGTGCAAAATTCGGCTTACTGTTTGGTGACTGATTTCCAATTCAAACCCAATTTGCCTTAAAGAAACAGTCTTATCAACTTCTATTCGAGCCAAAATATTAATTTCCGTTCCTTCATCAAGAATGAAATTTTCTTCGGGATCATTGTTGGGCTCACTTCGTAATTTATTTTCAAGACGATTAAAATAATTTCTCGCTGTACATTGTCTATCAGGATATCGTTCGGCATAAAGGTGTCTAGCCGCAACGGCATTTTTTCTACATTCCCCATAAATAATTTCCATTTTTTCATCTCTTGTATAAATTTGCGGCATTTGAACACAATTAACAAGAATTTAAACAATTTTTAAAGACACAATAAAGACACTGGTAAACCAACAAATGTTTAACAAGCTAAATATTTCACTGCTTTCAAAGCCACCTTAGTTAGTTACTTCTTAACATTTAATTAGAACAAAATTGTATTTCCTTATTTTTTCTTAGCTGTAATTTTGTTTGTAATTATCGCACATTTTAATACGACATGAATAAATTCCTTATTAATAGTACTAATAAATGGCACTATGGTACCAATATGTTTCCATTTGAAAAAATTGAGTTTAGCCCCAAAAACCATTTTAATGAACTTTATTTGCTCATAAATCACGTAATTTAGTATATTTGTTTGGATTTCGATTTTTCTAGCATTACATGGGTCATTTAGAATAAATTGGAACCGTCATGACACAGTTAAATGGAAAACTAAAAATTATATAATAAAAAGATATTGACGTTTAAAATGTCACTTTCTTGATATCGTTGGATTCAGAAAATTATGCAGAACGAGTCGTTCACAAAAACTATATCATGACAAACGTCACTAACTGTGTTAGTGATTTCTTGGGTATTACTACTATGATATTTAAATTGTACCAAAAAACTCATTAACTCACTTAAGTATCTTTGGTTCTATAATTTCTGTATAAATATAAGTCAGTGATTTTTTACGTTACAGAATCAGCCATTTTAAATATACATTTAGTAGTTAATGACTTAGGAAAACATGGGTTCAAAGATATAACTGATGTATATTTGTTGGTGCAGTTAGTTAGGTTTTGCAGAAAAAGTCATGCAGTTAGTGACTTTTGGCAGGAATATGACGAAATATTAATTAATTAGATTATAATTCAAAAAACTCCCTCAGTGTTGGCTTAAATTATTTTACATTTTAATTAATTACTTTTTATAGACAATAGATACTTAATATACAATTATTACAAAATGAAAGATATGTCATATTTGTGATATGACAACTTTTTCAGAATAATAAAAGATTGCATGCATAAATTTAAAAATAATGTTTGTGGGTTTACCAAAGAAGACCTCTTAAAGAAAAAATGATGTAATCCATAAATCGTTTAAGTTGTGGTAATAGAATATTCCAAAAATTTATTGACGACCCATTGAGAAACATTATGTTTTTTCTTTTGCTATCGTCAAAATGGAACACAAAGAGGGTAGAAAAATTATTGGTTAGGCGGGGAGACTAAAAAAGAGATATTGTGCTTGTTTCTTTTATGCTACATAAAAACTTCCTCTGAGTTTGAAAACGATAACAATATGAGAAGTTTCTCTTTTCTCGGGAACAAAAAACGAAACTCCATAGACTTTTCTTAACTTCGAGGGAAAATCGTTCACAGGTGCCAGGTGGTTTTAAGTTATTTCTATTATATGCACATAAATTTATATTTAAATTATATACATTGAACTAATTTTGCAGTTGGCTCTTTGTAAAACATTATTAAATATTTTAAATATATGAAGGAAATTCGATTTTTAATATTTCAAAATTTTATTATGGAAACTTTACACGTGTTTCGGATTTTAAGGCCTATGTCAAGAGTACAGGAAGTATTCTTTGTACGTTTAGAGTTTCTAATAAATAATTTTTGAAACATTAAAAAGCAAATTTCCTTCATATATTTAAAATATTAAATTATATGTTTTCTTTTTTCAATTTTTTGCAAAAGCATGAATAATATAAAAAAATTATTTGACATCTATAAAAGGTGGAATTATTTGAATATTTTTGTATTCAGTAATATTCAGTATATTTTAATTTAAATTAAAAAGAACCAAAAATTAATGTTCTTGCGCGAAAGCTTATAAATAACCTCCGACGACGGCCTGTGATGTAATATAGACCCGCACTAATTCCTTACTTTCTAGCATGCTATTTATATTACCGTTGTGTTTATATTTATATTTATAATAATTAAATTAAAAATCTAGGAGTTCTAATTTTCTGTTTTTTTGTGAATATTTTTCCTATTAGTTAAGCACCCAGTCACACCAGAAAATTCCTCAAATTGGCGTTTACATACATAATTCATTTATAGACAGATATCGTTTATTGGCATGTATTTTAATTCCGAATATTATTATTTAAAAATGTTTAACTTTTCTATGATTCATTTATTCGATATGTACTTTGGCACATGCCAACTCGCCAAGAGAGGAATTCCCTCAATTACTGAACAACCCAATTTCATATAGGTACTCACTGGTAAGTTGATTTTCATTTTTAATAAAAAAGCATTGGAAAACATCATTTAAAATTTTAATGTACTGCAATAAAGAGAAAAGTGATATCCTTGTAAGGCTCATGAAAAGCATATCGTAGGAAGCCTTGAAATAAATGATATCATACGAATTAATGCAAAGAAGTCGTGAAACGAGAGAAGTATATACATAGAAAAAATTGGCTAAAGTTGTGAAAGAAATATTGTTGCAATACAAGTTTTACTACTTAAAATGGTGTGATTATTATGTTTTTGTTGTATCCTCTATTACATTCGTTTTATATTATATTATTCTCCAGAAAAAACCTGTGGTAAATAAAAAAACAATTAGACATTTTCCACTAATTAATAAAAATATAGGAAATGTTTTGCTCCTTCCAATAAGGTCAAAATTGTCACTGAAAAAAGTAAATACTTAGTTTGTTGACAAAGCGTGGGTGATTTATAGGAAAATCAATTGTAAGTTATGTTGTCAGGAAATGGGTTATATATCGACAAACCGTTAGCTAATTAAATATAGTTTAAAAAAACTAAAAAACACTCTTTTAAAGCATATCAAACTAAAAAAGTGAAAAATAATTATTAATATAAACTGAAAACAATAATGAACGAAAAATACTAGTATTATTGTGAAAAAAGCGTGGGTTGCTCGATATACGAAAAATATGGCACAAAGCGCCCCACGCTTTTTTCACAATAATACTAGTATTTTTCGTTCATTATTGTTTTCAGTTTATATTAATAATTATTTTTCACTTTTTAGTTTGATGTGCTTTAAAAGCGTGTTTTTTTAGTTTTTTTAAACTATATTTATTTTTCACTTTTTAGTTTGATGTGCTATGAAAGCGTGTTTTGTAGTTTTTTTTAAACTATATTTATATTGCTTATTGATGCTGATATTATAACATATTACGATCCAACAGATATTTCTGAAAAAAAAATATTTTTTTATTTCAGCCATGGGATTTGAACTCATGCCCGAGGAGTCCGTCGTTTCGCGTCGACTAAGACTTGCCCGCTCGGCCAACGATCGAACTGAGAATCACGTAATATACTTACAATATTAAGCCTCTTGCTCTCACGCAGAGGATACGTGAGGAAAGGACTGGCGATCCTGATCAGGATAATGATATAAACTTATCAAATTATTGTATTGTTACCGGTTCTTCGTAAGTGTACAAAATTTTAATTAAATCTGTCCGTTTAAAGTGGGGCAAAATCGAGTCCAAGGAGTCGGTTACAAACAAACAAACATACATACAAGTGAAGCTAATAAAAGCGTGTTAAAATACAATATATCTACATCAAACATTGAAATTTATTACTGTCTTTGCGATGTAAAACTAGAATTCTGTATTATCCATATTTCCTCTCTGAATATTCCTAGTTGTATAATAAACTACATGTATCGACATATTAAGCTGACGGTAAGAATTATAGGAAATTAGGACACAATGGCAGGACACATAATAGGGACGGTGGCAGTATTTTGAACTTTTATTGTAAAATATCTGCAACTTTGATGACAATAAAACGCATTAAGAGTGAATTTCAAATAAAAGACACTATATTTTTAACCGAATTATTAATAATTAATAAAATAAATAAGTAGAATGAATATTATATGTATATTTAAATACACGACTGTATTATTTTTTGACACTACAATCACTAGAATAAAGACAATGCCGGCACGTGATTACAGAATAAAACAAGAACATTCTGCGCACGGTGATGTATCAATTCACTATAAAATTAAGGGATCTGTCTCAAAAGTATATATTTTTTTTATATAAGCTTGTTAAAGACAATCTTTTTGTGTGTAAAATTATATTACATAGAGTTGTATCTCTTTATTTGCGTGTACTGGAGATAGACGTTCGGCGTAACTCATATCAGATCATCTTATAATAGCCGTATCTACTTACGTATATACATGCTAACTCTACACCATCTCGCCTAAATCATCTCTTTGGGCCTAAAATACCCCAGACTTTCAGATTTTATGTAGTGGTACAACACCAGTGATAAAACCAATATTTATAAAAATTTACTACACTAGCAACAACCACCCAGTCAGCCAAATCTAGTACCTATTATATATAATCATTAGATAATACAGGTTCTCCAGTAAGTATCTATTATGTCAAATGCAGAGTCCTTGTAGCGTACCACAATCGACTGGTGTCAGCACTAAAAACTCGTATTGCTATGTGCTATCTTCATATGTTTGTTACTTTACTGTTACTAAATATTTATAAAACACATCTATAGCTATTATAAATTTATTATAAACTTTTTTGTAAATCAGTTCAATAACAGTTATGTACATAGTCCATCAATATTTTATTTTTATTTACATAAAGCCATTCATCTTCTATATACAACAATGATTTGATTTAATCCTTGTTATGTAAAATGGGTATGGTTACACTTTGATTAGCACTACAAAATAAAATGGACATCTCTCATATTCTATAAAGGAGTAAACATGCATGTTAGTTAGAAGAAGGGGAGTGAAATTATATTGACTTGGGCATTTGTAAACTTGCATGAAATACCCATAAAAAAAGAAAAGAGCCCTCCGAAATATTTAAATTTTAAAAACTCGATGGTGGTCATCAACGCTAATTAAAATATCGATTCAGTAAATTAATACGTAATTTTAGAAAGCATTTAAGAAAAACGTTAAAGATCTACTATTCTTCCGCAAAGTACCATGCTAACAAATTTAAGAACATCGAGACAGCTATCGGAAAATATATATAGGCCTAGCTTAAATACTTTTAGTGAGGAAGAGTTGGTGAACCTGCCTTAAGTCTAAATGATATTTAATTGGTTAAATTACAATGGCGGACAAAAACAAAATATTTTTTTGTAACATGTACCTGAGTAGCATATCGCATTGGAAAAAATTTTCTGATTACAGAAATGGCAATCAAAAAGTCGTAACATGTAACGTTTTCTTGTTACGTTAATAAAATATTATGAGCAGGAATTACATTATTGTTAGTTTTACTCATCTATTTATTGCTATATATCAATGATGTATATGCACATATATAAGGCTTATATAGATATATCTACAAAGATTGAGAATAATTTCTGAAAAACACACGCTCAGTTCATTTTTTTCTTTTATGGGGATCAAATCGTCTCGCTTTAAGAACCAACAATAATCACCCATCATGGTTGGATCCCATCGTTCTCGATAACGAATTTCCATTGTCCTGATACCTTAATCAAATCTTTTTTTCTTGCTCGTCGCTTACCACATCCAAATTTTCAGGAAAAAAATTTAAATGAGAATCCAGAAAGTGAATTTTTAAAACATACGGCAACCAAGCTTTTTCGTTTGATACAAATCTAAAAGTTCGCTTACTAGTTGCTTGTAGTTCTCATCCTTCTTGTTTCCTAAAAATCCCTCGACTACGCTTACAAATGAGTTCCAAGCTCTGAGTTCCTGGCTGTTGAGTGTTGAGTTGCCTTATTTAAGTTTGCCGCCACTTAATTGGGAAAAAACTTGTCTTAAGTATTTAAATCCTTCACCCTTTATTCATAGCCTTCACAACATTTTTCATTAGCCCGTTTAATATGAAAAGGTGGCAAAAAACATTTTTAGGGTCTACAAGGGACACATATTTAACATCACTAGTTCCTGATTCAAATTCTTTCCTTTCTGGCCAAATTCTTTTCACATGTTGTTCTTTTACTGCACGACTGACTGTTAAAAAAAAAGAAAACAGCAATATTTTGTAAAGCCTCCTTGAAGCCCTACTAAAATGGTTTTTACCTTTAAATCACCACATATTTGCCATTTGTATTTGTTGTAATTAATTTTATTTAAAATAGTGCTCATACCATAATCTTCTTTCATATTACTGAATGGGCAATTGGTATGGATGGTTTTAAATTTCCAATATGTAGTACATCTTTTAAACTGTATTTGGAGAAATCTATGAATAAGCGCCACTCAGAAGGGGAATGCTCGATATTAAATTCCTGCATTAAACCATAAATATAGTGAATTTTCCATATTATTATAAAATGCGAAAAATGTTGCATTTCTTTTTTCTCAAAGTTGTAATCTTTATTTCTTTAGTCAGTAAGTTCCACTCCTTAAGTCGGGAACCAAGAAGTTCTGTTTGTTGTTTTGATAGCCCCAAATCACGTACCAAATCATTCAATTCATTTTGAGCAATTAAATGAGGGTCACTAAAATGTTCTGGAATATACAAAGGGTTGACACACTGGTCTGGACTGTCTGAAGAGTTGTTACTATTTCCGTTACCTCCCAAAACAATATTTTGCCAATCTAAAGGCGCAGTTGGCACTGGTAAATCCGATGCATTGTGAGAAACAGGTCTTAGGACTAATGGCAAATTCGAATATTTAATTTTTTGTTTTTCTTTTTTAGATATCCCACAGTTCTTGTTACAAAAAAATTACAGTCATCGAAGTGATTGGTGGGTTCTCGTCATACCATTAGAACTGCAAAATGCATTATTTTTCTTTTCCCTCTCATCCACTGCGCTAGTGACACGCTACAACTTACACAACAAACGTGGGGAGCCAATTGCTTGTCTTGATCTCCGACTAAAACACCAAAATATAGAAAATACGCTTTTTTCACATTTTCATACAATAGCCTCGCTTGTGACTTCACAAGGAATTCTCCACATATGTAACAAAACTTGTCAGGTGAGGTTTTGCAAGTTCGGCGAATTATGTAGACAAACAAAAACACTTTCTAACAGACACAATTGGGCACTCGGATGGTCAAAACAAGACTGATACTGAAAATGTCCCATTTTATTTTAACTTGCTCTTCTAAAATTGATGACCCATCATAAAAATTTTTACCTTGCAATATAATAGGATCTATTGTGTCTATTGTGTTCACACAAATGGTAGGTACGTATTAGGACTTGTTGAATATTTTTTCAGTTAATGGGGGGAGGTATTAACAATATAAAAATAGTAGTGTGAACTATGTTACAAAAATTGTATCGGCCAGTGTTATTATTAAATTATATCGATTATACAGTATAACAGAAACATTCGGTAATATATCACACTTGAGGAATCACAAATCTAAAATTGATATGCTCTTTTCATAATAATTATATTGCGATAACAAAGAAATACTACATACATTTAACAGAATATTATTACCTGTAAGATTTATCACGGTTGCTATACAGGCCTGACACATACAACCACGTGTTGGCTGAATTATGTTATAAATATTGTGCGGAATTAACCACCACAATTTGTAAAGAACATATTTTGTAATAAATTTAAAACTTATGTCGGTACATTAATAATTAATGCAACAAGGATGTAATGTGGTTTAGAGATATTTATAAAACATTTTGATATTCTAAATACGTAATAGTGATACCTCACTGTTATGTAATGTCTACATCCTATAATTATTTTGTTATAAATTCATAAATACTATTGATGCAACTATATAAATAGGATAAAACAAGTGTGATGTAACAAGGTTTATTATCTGATTTTCTTACGTAACTGATTTAAGCCGGTTGACTGGGTAGATAAGGTTAAATTTGTATCACTAATCTAATGTTGTCAGTGTTTTGTCGTCCTTTGTGTTTTATGTTGTTATTTAAGTTTAATTTAAGAACTCATATTATGTTTTTAACTTTAAAATCGATAGAACAAGTCAAAATAATAGCATTTTCTTGAATAAATTTAGTTCCAAAACATCACCGCTTTTGAGATATAAGGAGTTGAAGTTACAATTTATTTACGGTTTATTTTTTGTATCACTGGAATGGTCAAAGAGCTATTAGTATAGGCCCTAGGAGAATTACCCAATATACATTTTTCGTTTCATATATTTGTTTTAAGTTTAAAATAATATTTTAAATTGTACAGAATATTATTTGAAATATTTCAAATAGAGAAGTTAGCAACTGCCCTAATAGTGTTCGATACAACCTTGTAGTTTTATTGAACACAGATTGTTCTTATCTTTCTTTATACCCAATTTACATATTTTTTTAGTTACAATTATACAGTTTTTTAAAAAATATCTTCTCTGTGTTGGAATATGAAAGGTGAAACTTATTGTGATCACTTTTGAAGAATATTTACAGTTTACACATTTATTTCACTATACTCATAATGGAGCACTTATTTTCCTTTGATTTATCTAAAAAGCGTTAGAAAGTATTCCGTGTTTTGTATTTCATAATAAAAGACATATGCATTAACCTGTCATATAAAATGCGAGTTTTTTCTCTCACGACTTACATAAATTTAAATGTAAGCATTCCATTAGGGTAGCTCGTCTCAATGTGAAATATAAAATCCGTGTCTTTGTTTTTGATATTATCTGACGATATAAATATATGTGTATGGTTGATGGTGTATTTAACCGTTAAAAATCTTTTTGGTAAAAAAAGTAGCAATAATCAGTGATACATTTGAGGTTATGTTTTAATGAGTTTTGACCGCTTCGCATTCGCAATTTTCTGGGTGATTTTTTACCATAATAATCGAGTAATAATGGAAGGAACTAACAGATAATGAAGACTTCCCAGAGCTTGTTGAACTTGAAACAAATTCCAAGGTGGCCAGACAGTTTCGTGAGAGGCCATGAAATGGCAAGGTAATGAATAGACTATAGACTTTCCAACACTGGCGGTTCTTCTATAGGGTCATTTGGTCAATGACCTCCCACATACAAATAAAAAAATAGAGCTATTCATTTTCTGAAGTTAAAATATATATATATATATATATATATATATATATATATATATATATATATATATATATATATATATATATATATATATATATATATATATATAAATAATAATATAGTTTATTTAACAGTAATTAATACAATACAATACAATATACAGTATATTATAATATTAACATTAACACGTAAATAAATAGTTACAATCACTGAATATATATATATATATATATATATATATATATATATATATATATATATATATATATATATATATATATATATATATATATATATATATATATATATATATATATATATATATATAATAAATATATTTATATTCTTAAAAAATATATTAAAGTTTCTAGTTCATTCTATGCACAATACTATTCAAATATCTAGATCGCAGGATTTCGTATCCCTGAGCACCGAGCCACATTCATATTCATTACATTATTCATTTATAGAATTTAAAAATCTTGGGTCAATCCACAACTTGTCCACAAAGCTAGCTACGGACCGAATTTACAACGAATTAAAGTGAAATAGACTTATGCGCGAATCGTCAGAAAGCAAAAGAGACAGAAAACACTGGCGGGGACAATGTCCCTGACACATTTTACGGAAACAGTAACGCACGAAGTTCAGTATTTTTTTTGTTCTGTGGTTCAGTAGAGCAGTTTTAATGCTGACTAGGTACGCGTTGGTCGGTAAATTATGTCGCGTTGTTTGTAATGTTTTTATTTGTGAACATTTTATTAGTAAATCTCTACTTGTCGTGAAGTTAAGTAAAACAGTGTTTTTGGTGTTTACTATTAAATATGAGTGTTGTACAAAATATATTAAAACTGAAAGATGGACATAAGTTGGGTTATGAAGACCGAGTGAAATTCAAAGGTGGTGGCCGTCCAAAACCTAATATGGCGATAAAGCAAACATCTCTTGATAAGAAAAAAGAAGTTAATAGGTATTTTCGAAATTCAATGTACGATTTATCCGAGTGGATTTGCGGATGCAACTAAATTTAATTTTACAAAAAGCATCAAGTCAGGATAAAAGCATAAAATTTTTTTTGCTAATTTACATAGCTTTTCTTCATTCTTTGGAAAGTCGCCAAAAAGAACAGCCGTGGCTGATAATGTTATTAAGGTGAGATTACCTAAAGCGGCTCCAACACGATGGAATTTTAATACAAAGTGCATAGAGACTGTTTATACCTATCGAACAGAATTATTAGATTGTTTAGAAAAAATCATTGATAATGAATCAGAAAACAACACTCTAAACCAAGCTATTGGTTTAAAAAGCTACTTACAAAATGAACATTTTCTTTACTGGTTAAATTTTTTTCATTTAGTTATGCCTCATTGTGATATATTGTTCAATCAATTACAAAAATATAATATCGATGTCATAACAGTAAATAAGTGTATTGGCGTTTTTAATAGTAAAATTGAAGACATCAGAAATAAAATTTTGAATAACTGTTTGAAGGAGACATCCATGCAGTCTGCCTAGAGATGTAAAACGGAAGAATCAAAAAGGAGAATTTCATTAGAAGTTTGTGATATAATTACATCTGAGATCAAAAACAGGTTTGGCTTCAGTAATCATTTAGCAGTGTCTCAGTTATTTCACGCAGATCGATTTTAAGATTATAAAAAAAGCTTTCCTCAAGATATGTTTAAATTAGTTAAAACTGAGTATCCAGTCATAAATCACTTGAAACTTAAAACTGAATTAGAAGTATTATATAGCCAAGAAGATTTTTCCAATAGTGAAGGTGCAGTTGCTTTGTTACAGCTTTTTATTAACAATAATTTGTGCAATACTTTTTCTGAAAGTGTCAAACTGTTAAAAATCTTGTGGTGTACTCTCCCTATGACTACCGTCGAAAGTGAACGTTGTTTTTCCACCTTAAAAAGAATAAAGACATTTTTAAGAAATACCATGGGTCAGAAAAGGTTATCTTCTTTAGCTATGCTTGCCATAGAAAGGGCATTAATAAAGAAGATAAAAGACTTTAATGAAAAAGTAATTGACCACTTTGCATCTGAAAAAGACCGGAGGATCGACTTTGAATTTAAATCACTTTAAAAGGTAGGTAATACAGTAAACTTTTCTAATTGACCTCCCTATCTCTTGACCCACGAACCGCCACTGTTTTCCAAACCAGTGGTGAGATATATTATTGACCAAATTCATATATAAATATAAGTTGGATGTCCCAGCTGTTTTCATCCTCGCTCTGAAACTTAACAAATATGAGATAAGTATAGATTTTTTTCTGTATATTTCATTAATATAGAAGTAGATACTAAGGTTAACAAATGGAAAAGAATAGAAATATTTCCTAATACTTCTTTCTTTTTATATATGTACAAATCCTCATATTAACACATATTTTTTTTTACTCATAAAATGGACCCTTATATCAGAGAATATGAAAACCCCGAACCCCGATGTCGATACGTATTTATATTCTGATATAGCAGAGTAATCAATTACATTACTAACAGAAAAAATGATACGTGAAAGAATTTTCTATAATACATAACATCAGAAGTATATCCAAAAATGTTGATGCAATCAATATTTTCCTATCTCATTTTATTGACGATTTTGATTGCATAACATTGATTGAAGCGTGGTCAATAACTAGTCAAAATTATTTTATTATAAAAGGCTATATGATAATATATAATAATTATAATAAAAATGATGGCGTCGTTGCCTATATTAAGAAATCGTAGCTATAAATATAATAGGTTCGTTCTAACTAACAATAAGATCTCAGCTAATCTAAGTTGTTTTACGGTTACACTGCATAAATAAAAGCATGATATCATTTGATGTAGCCTCCGTAACCGTAAAATTACTTAAATTAACTGAAATCTCAGAAAGAACACACCTAATGTAATTAAATTAGGTAATGTATCAGTTTTGCAAATATATATCGGAGTAAAACATTCAACTATTACAGTAATTGTTATATGTATATATGTAGGTTACCAAGTGCAAATCCAAACGAATTTAATATAAATCTAAAAGAACATACAAAACACAAATTACACAATAATCGTTAGGGACATTAATATAAATCTGTTGTCAGAGAATGACTATGACTATCCGGAAATACTTGATGAATGATTAGATTACTTTCCCAAATAAACAAATTTACTCGTGATTAGAGTTTCTCAGAATTATGCCTAGATCATAGTATTTTGAAATCAGCCAGTGCTAATTAGACCCACAATATTCCACCATAATTAAAACAAATATAACTGACCACTATCATATTACTCTTGACATACCTGTCTGTAGAAATACAAAATTTAAAAAACCCTCAAGAATAAAACGTGAATAATATGTGATAAATTTATTGATGAAAAAAAAAAACTAATAAATATAATTAAAATGGAAACGTGGAGCGAAATCTATATATACAGGGCGTAAATCTATGCACTAACTATTACTAAAAAAAAAAATTTTAACAAAAAAAATCCATAACGATAAAAAATGGAAATAGTAAAATTGGAAAAACAAAACCATGAATTACTAACGTTATTATGAACTTGATAAAATGAGGCTTATTACATAAGCAGCATGTTAACGACCCCAATAATATTAATTTAAAAAACAGGTACAAATATTATAGAAACAAAATACAGTCTTTAAGTAAAAAGGTAAAAAATTACTATATTAAGAACCTTGTTTATGAAAATAATGTAAATACAAAAAAGTTTATAGACTGCTGTAAAAAAACTAACAAATAACGATGTAAAAAAATGACAATGATATAAAATGCATTATTTACAATATTGTAAAAATAACTAAGAAAAAAGAGATAGCATTTATAATGAATATTATGCCGACAAAATTAACCACATAGAACCTTTCTTTGATAAAATAAATATTACTGACAGAATCATTCTTTTTACTTTCTTATTGAAAAGAAGTCACCATTACCATACATCCTAATATTAGGTATATGAGAGTAAAACATAACTGTATGGAAAAAATCTGTCTGCATGTTTGTAGTATTGCGATTGCAGCCACAGTTTTTGAGATAAAGCTTTCAAATTTGGTACATATGTTCTAAAGGCCAAAGACAATGATAAAATCGACAATGAACAAAATTGGCCTACTGAAAGGAGGTTCACGGGATCTAGACTTTTTTTGTATTTGCCTTTATAAAAAATATATTCTTGATGATTATTGATTGATGATGATTATAAATCATGTCTACTATATCAAGCCAATAAAATATATTTTCCTAGTATTTAAATAAAGCTGATGTAAACTGAAATTTTGTACACATTTGACCTCATAAAATGGGGTTAGGACAAATTTAACAGTTCGAGATTTGAAATGTCGAATTTAGTTACAAAAAATGTCAATGTCAATAAGAAGAATGTATTAAAATATATGTCATAAATTATTATTGACAGTATCGAATGACGCTGATAAGATTTAATAATTTTAATGAAACATTTCAAGGTACGCTATTAAAATTTAATTAAGATAAGTGGAGAATTAAATAGAATGATTTTTTTACATCAGGATGATTTATACTAGTATAAGAAAGTTATGGGCTGGCCACATCAGATATTTTTTTTATATCCGACGAAGCCGAAATAATGTCTTTAGTGAATTATAATTAAATAAATCTCCTGGTAAAGATGGTATAAGATGGTATAAGAACAAACAAATAGAGCTATATATAATAAAACCATAGTGTTTTATTAAGAATGAAATTATTCAAACGGATATGTATCCCTTCCATTTCAAGACGGCAGTTGTGTATCATTATTTAAAAGCGCTGACAAAGATAAAATAGAGAACTATAGACCATTATCTCAGATATCCAACTTTGGAAAAATTTTTAAAAATATATCAAAACTTGATTTACTAAATACTTAATGAAAAATTAATTTAGAGTTTAAAATGCAGATTGCCGTTCAAGAAAAAAAAAACAACTAGTAATGCTCTTGCCAAACTTACGCCTCTGATGTACCTACTTGACCATAGATAAATCGAAGCCATCGCTATGCGTCTCATTAGACCTTATAGTCTAAGCAATAGCGTGCAAATTCGACGATTTAAAGGTCTGCCAGTCGGTAATCAAAGAAACATTATGAGTACCATACTTTTTCTCTTTTGAAATTTTTGGTATGGCGGGAGGATATGGAGGGGGAACTTTTTTTTATCGAATAGTTACCGATATTTATTTGTCCGCATAAGTAGTTAGTATATGTACAGGGTGGACCAAATTAGATGAGATTTGGGGGTTTCTCTAAAACTATGGCAGATAGACAAAAACCAATATAGGTGTCCTGAGCTCGATTTTCGAGAAACAAACAATGGTGCAAACCGCGACCGTCTATTTTTCGACTACCGAGCTACAGAGCGTTTCTGGAAAATTGGTATTTGTGGATGACCTCTATATCTCCATTACCACGTGTCGAATCGAAAATCGAGTAATACATTCACTTTTTTGAGTAGAATCCGTTGCTAATGACGAGAAATTATGCATGCCTCAGTTTTCGAGATATAGACATAACTTGTTTTTTTTTTTAATGAAACACCCTGTAAATTATTTCATTATTCGATACATTATATCATATATCATATGTTATATTTATCTCTAGAAAATATGGTTAATTTTCGAAAAATTAAATATATTTGTTGAGGAGGCCATGGAAAACTATTTTTATATTTTTATAATATAAAGTTAAAAATAGTTAAAATTAAAAAAAACGCCTACCCAGCCAGCTTATGGTTCACAACGCACTAAAAAACTCTAACCTGGCAGGCAGACATTTTTGCCAAATTTAACCCCCCAAGCCCCAGGGTTAAAAAAAAATTTCAGTTTTTCGTATCTGTACTTTTTTCTTATAAATTTTAAAAAACGTCGTTTGGATATATTATTAGAATAGAAAATATTAAAATTTAAAAACAATAGGTAAATCAAAATTGGAGAAGAAATAAGCGACAGTAACATAGGTGTAATTGTTTTTTTCGGAACGATGTACTTACCGTAAAATCCCCTGCAAAAATTATGTCGTTTGAAAATGATACGGTGATTTTTTATGTCGGTGGCACTTGGAAATATTTGAAAAATATTGTGGAAGTTAACCTACTAAAAATTAAACGAAATTTTTACAGCAAGAAATTAATATTAAATCATAATAAAGCGTTTTATGTACCACTGACATCTCAAAAGTGTAATTTACCTGCTTTACAAAAGTTAAAACTTACAGATAAGAATAAATTCTATAGAGTAAATAAAATATTTAAGCGTATACAATGACTATTATTTAAGATGAGAAAACAAGGTAAAATATATTACTCAAAAGATAAAAGGGCTAATTTTTAAATTTCATCAAATGAAAAATGTTTTAAAAACCCAACGCTTGGTGGCTATTTATCGAGCCCCGATAGAGTCTACCTGACTAGCACCAAAGTGACGGGAACTGGCATCGGAACTTTAATATAGTAAGCATTACATAACTGTCACTATATTTGCGACTTTAGTTTAAAATTCACCTTGTGGTATGCCCGTGTAGTAACAATTACGTAAATTCTACTGAATTCAGGTACTGCATAGTTATTATACTTTCAAGTAATTACTGCAGTATGTGCAACGCCGCAGATACTACTCTGCATTACTTTAAAAGCATTTTCAACTTTAAAGTGAGAATTAGTAGTAATGCTAACTGCACAGCATTACCAAAGAATTACTTCAAAGTAATGATAATGTTCTATTTAAAGTTCTTGTAACGTTGCCGGGACATTTTCTGGAGCTTTAAAGTTGTGTATTAGCGACATTAAGTCAACGCTTTATTATTTGGAACTAATCAAACATGGCGCCGAAAAGCACGTAGCGGTCGCTAGTTGCGGAAACGTTTAAAGTTCCACTACTACATAGAGACTACTAAATGTGCTGCTTGAATATACGAAGATATGGACTGATTGGATGGGGTGGTGTGGGGAAAGCTAACTTAAACCTCTCCAAAGCGTACAAAAGAAACATAAAAATTATACATGGTAAAAGTCGAGGCAAAAGTAATAGATAGCCGACTGATCTTCTATTTAAAAAACTGGACTTTTTAATATAATCCTTATATTTTCCTGAAACCGACTCACAAAAAGATTAAAAAGATATATTTTTTAAATCTTCATTTGCGTCACTTTTTTAACTTAGATGTAAGTATAATTTTTCCGTGTAGATTTATTTTAAACTAATTTATTTGGCACCACATGTTTTTAGATTTTTGTACCTAGCGCAAACAAGAAAGCTTTATAACGTTTATCTAATTGGAACCTTTTGAGAATTTATTCAAAGATAAAGTGTTAAATAATTTTGCATATTGTAAATTAAGAAATAATTAAGTATACAATATTTAAATGTGAAGTAACTAACCTCACATAAATATGAAGTATTTGTAGGATTCCAATTTTCCCTTCGTACATTGACGGCCTATTCTTTTCTTCTCCGAGGATCCCGTGGGAAAACATGCATTTTATAACCTTTTTTTTTTTCATTCTTGGTACAATACATAGCACTACAGCCCGATATTTTTACCGAGCAACACCGCGGACTAACTAATAATATACAACTAAAAGTGTGTGATTCTACTGTTATCTATTAAAATTCACACTGAACGACTTTTAAACACTAATTGTTAATGTTAATAATATCCCATACCTTCAAACTACTTATTCAAAATAAGCAACAACCCTTT
Organism: Rhamnusium bicolor; assembly: GCA_029963845.1. Taxonomy (NCBI): domain Eukaryota; kingdom Metazoa; phylum Arthropoda; class Insecta; order Coleoptera; family Cerambycidae; genus Rhamnusium; species Rhamnusium bicolor. Next base: position 255,699 of record JANEYF010002599.1, on the reverse strand, counting down.
AGTGCAAATTAAAATACACAAAAGCTAAATGTAAACAAACCGTGAAATCGACAAATATGGACGTTGCGTACGATGTGACCGTCTAAGCCAATGAAAAAGATGACATACCTATGGCCAGACTTCTACATAAGGGACTCTAGTACTAACTACTGGTCCTAGAGTCTGGCCCAGTTTCCTCTCCTGATTATTCCCTACTTATGTACTTATTTCTAACGATGCCGAGATGGAATAATTCAATCGAAATGGTTATGGAAAATGTACAGTACCTAATTTATTAAAAACAAATGTTTAATCTGTAAAAATAATTTAAACTTTTAAAAATTTAATTCAAATGTTTGTATAAATATTTACATTTGAAATGTTTAAAACGCAAAACGATAAAAGGTCATAGGTCACAGAATAATGCATTAGACCTGAGCGCTTCTAAAAGTTTTAAATTTTCCAGAGACAAGCAGTCTTGTCAGTTCGTGATAATATAAATATCAAAATGTTTGTATGTATTACACATCCACTCACTGTAAATAAATTATTATTTTGATGCATGTCGAAACCAAACATCAAAGTGCTGGCAATAAAACACTTTGCATACAAGGAGTAGCTCCAGCTTTTATCATCGTACATTGATTGCATTATTTGATGTTCAGAAAGGTCGTTTAACCATCGCCGTATAACTGTTCTCTATCGTGAGTATAGTGACGTCATTGGAAAGTTGTAACCCAACCAGCACCGCGCCGCGACGCTCCAGCGGCTCAGTGTCAGCGACGCTTGCAATCTGAATAGACGTCGAAACGCTTTCCAGATGCTTCGAGTTTCGTATTCGCAACGCGTAATGTTATACTACATGTGCTATACTCTGATGGTTTGCTCTCCCCCGCTTCTCATATAGAAAATTTATGTCTTTGGACGCGGCCAAAAACAGGTAAGGCATAGAGAAAATTTAATAAAACAGCACCGTTATTGATGTTTAGTTTTTATTGCACGGAAAAATATTTGAGGAACCTGACCAGATAAAAAGATTGAAAAGAATATTAGGTGACAGAAAATAATGTTCATCTCATTTAATTGCAAGAGTTTGTATCTGTCAGAAATACCTTTTTAAAAATTATTGAATAATAATTGGGTTGAAGAAAATTATCAATCTGCTAAAAGTTGCTGCAATCAACTATGAGAATATGTAGGTAATAAATTTAAACATGTGAGCCAGATATAAAGATTTTATTCTTAAGGTTTTCCTGGTTTTTACTAATAGACGGCTTTCGGGTTTCTTGCCGCAAAATAGAATATCGAGAAAGTTATAAATGCAGCAGCGAAGAGAATCCGAAAATCAGTTTACCAATCGATAGAGAATGGTACACACTGAAATATTTATATACAGCAACTGTATATAAAACCCATAAAATTATCATCACGTGTATGTTTTCCTTTTATGAAGCTTATAAGTACTTCTAAGTTGGTGTCAAAAATATAATCATTTATTTAAATATAAATACAGTTTTAAATGTTTATACATGTACTACAGTTATCGTATAGTTAATTTCAAACTTATTTGCAACTTAAAAAACGTCGGCTTCTTTGATCTCTTTACCGCCGTCAAAAAAGCCAATGTTTTTTATGTTGCAAATAAGTTTGAAATAAACTGTACTTTTTTGGTTTCTAATTCGATGTAAAGAAATATCTTTATTTGTTTCTCAAAAGCAAATACAATTCTTCAAAAAATTTTATAATAAAATATAACACAACTAAATATCAGCTATTTATTTTAAAAAGTCTGAATGACGAATTTTTAAGTTTTCGAATTTTTATTTAAAAATTATCGCTTTCGAATATACCGGACGAACAATAAAAAATTGGAATCTTTTAACCGATTTTAATGATTTTGAACTCTATTATTAAACAAAACTACAAGCTTTTTGCATACATAAAAGTTTAGTTCAAACTTATTTGCAACATAAAAAATTTCGGCGACTTTAACACCGTCATAAGTATCGACGTTTTTTATATTGCAAATAAGGTTGAAATAAACTTTACTTGTATATAGTATATTAGATATACAGGGTGTCCCAATACTTGATATCAATGATTTAGAAGCATGTAGTACCAGTAATTCATTAAAAAATCCCTGCGGCCCTCCTTTACTGGGTTACGGGCCCTTAAAATTATGGGTTGAAAATGGCTTTTTTTATTAATAATGTATTAACTTCAACTTAAAATTTAAACAAATTGTGGTGATTACGCAGATGATGAATGTCTTTAATTTGGCTTCGTAAGTCCATTTGTCTTCTAGGAAGTCACAAATGGAATATCCCTAAGGGATAGCACTCCGAAGTTTTAGGAGGGGTTATATTTCCGAACTATAAGTAACATAACTAGATTTTCCAAATATTTTTCTTAGAAAAGGCACTCTTGTTTGATTTCCATCAAATCAACGGTTTTCGAGGAAAATGCACTTGCATTCGACAAAACAGACCAGGTAATGCTTCCACCATTTTTTGAGGACAAGTAATCATTAGATATAGAAATTTTGATTGTCATAATGCAAATATGGAAGCGAATGCGCGATGTTCGGTAAACTTACAGGTTTTCCTTCACAAAATGTTTCATTTATATAATTTATTTCATTTTATAACATTACCTTGTAAACTCTTTTGTGGTTTGCTTGAAGAGGGTTGAAAATTTGATGGGTGTAACTCATACACTAGCAGTTGTCGGCACTAATAGCATATGTAATCGCAATTCCACCGTTACACTATTTTTGCCTTGCCATTATTAACGTTCACTCGTTACGTAGCATTAAACAGAAACTAAGTAAAAACAATAAATTAAATAAAAAACGTCTATACTAGCCGTTTATGCAACAGTTCTCAACCGTAACCGTTTGCAGACTGAACAGAACGATGCATGCAGGTAAACAATACAAGGTCCCTACATATTATATAATTCTCGAAGATCGACGACCCCTCTTTGGTGCGGGTTTTACATGCAAAAAATTTAATGTGTAAGTAAACAAAAACTGTCAGAAATTATTATTTATTTGATTATTATATTGCGCGTCTTTCAGAATATAGTATTAAGTTTAATCCAACTCTGGGATGTGTCGCAGAATTCCTATCTATAGTAATCATTGATTAAATGTCAAAATTTCTAGTAAATGATGCTGTTTTCAGGTAGAATGAACCACTACGAAATTTGAACTTAATAACTTAAAAGATTACCAATAAAAAAAACCATTATCAGCTCGTAATTTTAGCGACCTGTAGCTCAGTAAAGGAGAGCCGTAGGAACATATTTTATATGAAGTACTGGTACTGTTTTGATCGGTTTACACGCTCCTGAATTGATATGATATCCTGGGATACCCTGTATAATACTTTTTAGGCATTAGTTCATTTACTTTGTGATTCCAGTACATTCTTCTCAATCTAGAAAAAGAATCATAAAAATCGCATTTCATTTTAGGACCTCGTTTACCAAAATCGACCTAATATGTTTAAATATAAAGAGAAATTTACATCGACCTGTTTTTGGGCATATTTCCCAATACCAATACTTATTTTTATTATTTTGGACTTGAATAGTAACAAATTTCTTAGAACTAAGGTTCTAAGAATTGGCTATCAAATAACTCTGATTTAAATCCGTGTGATTATATAGTCATATTATAGATTCGGAAAACTGTTAGAAAAATGGAATAACTTATATAGGAATACTGAGGATTAGTAAAATGCTATATGAAATAATTGTCAGCGAAAAAATCACAAGAATCGTTAAGAAAATCAGTTTACACATGACGCAAGAGGGTCACTATAGTAGTGAAAGCAAGAGGGGATATATTTGTATTTTTTCACTTACACTTAAATACACATTTAAATAGTTCAGTTTTCCTATTTGGGAAGAAAATAAAATTCCATTAATCAAAAAAAAAATCTTTTTCTGACCATTTTGTTCAGCTACTGTTAAAGGTTTTCATTTCTATTTCATTATATTATATTTTCTTATAATCGTTACTTATTATTTAATAATTATTGTAGAACTAATATTCACAAACTCGGATTTGCATTTTTAATTTTCTCTTAAAAACATGTAAAAACCATATTAAATGAGTCCGCAACAGTGTGGCAAGTTCTCACAATTAATCGTAAGATCTCACGATTTCACCCTTAATCTCTCGATCTCACGATTTGCATCTTCAATCTCACAATTTTAAAATATACGTTATTTATAAGCAAGTAAACATAGCTTAGAATTAATTATTAAAATCTCATAATTTGAATATTTATGTAGCGACATCTGCCAATTTAAATCTATAACTTAAATCTATAAATCTTTGTTAAAATTTTCTGTTACTAATATCAAAGAGTTAATCTTTGCTAATATCGAAAAACGAAAACAACTGATTCATCACAAATAAATATCATATAGATTTAATATATAAAATTACTGACAATACTATTGCGCATTTTTTTTTTAATATCAAATACGATTATTTTAAATTAAAATGAAATTTGTAATAGAAGTTATTACAACTAAGTCCTTTGCCTCTAAGCAACGAATGCTAAATCATCTGCTGTTCTAATAGTAGCAGAATTTGCATACCACTGGAAAAACGATTTAAAAATCGATTGGCATTATTTTATTTTGGTGTCATTTTATGAAACTAAATCGTGTTTGATATTAGTAAAAAAAAATCGTCAGTATTTTACATATTAAATCTATATGATATTTGATGTTTGTGATAATCATTTGTTTCCGTTTTTCAATATTAGTATTGACTTCGAATGATAGTCACAGAGATGGTCTGTGATGAATGATGTGATGACAGTAATAGAAACATTCGAACAGCGATTTATAGATTTAAGATGACCAAGTATGGTGAAAACACAACCATTTTATTCATAAGTTATGAATAAAATGACTGAATTTTTCATTTATTGTTCAATAAATCGAAAATGATTACAAATAGCCATAGGGATGCACATACAAAAAATTTTCGTTTTTCAATTCTACATCACATCGTCTAAAAATATACAGGGTGTTCCATTTGAAGAACTTGAGAGAATTGAGATCAAATAGTTGTAAATTTAAAAATTATTTTTAGCCACTCTGTATACTTTTAGGAAGTGAAAATGGCTGAGTGTCATCACACAGATGTCTCATAATTGGTACTAACATATTTTTTTCTTAAAATCGATAATTGTGACTGTTGTGATTTTTTTAATATACACGTGTAAATGGCATAATTTCAACAAAAAAAAATTACATCCAAGTGGTTGGGAGTGAGACAATAATAATACAGGAGTGGAAGGAGGCCACAAAGAGGTTTCAAAAATTGTTCTGATATACATGGCATTCCATTTAAAAAAATGTTAGTTGACCCTGTACAATCGTCTTGGCTCACCCTGTGTATTCGAAAATAGTTTCCGGTTATATACGTTTCATCTAGTTTATTTATGTTTTTAAATCAAATTTCTAGCTATCATAGAACTCGACATATCGAAGTCGGACGCACTATTGCCCCACCCTGTATATGGTGCGCACGGTGAGTGAGCCGAGGGTCAGTCTTAAATTGAAAGTGAACGAGTAAAGAAGAAATAAGATAGGGACTTATAAGTGTTTAATTCAGATTATAGTTAAGACAGTCATTAATTTATTGTTGTTAATTACTAATTACTGAATAAGTGTTACCTAGACTCTCAATGAACGAATCTACAAGTATAGGTGTTTGTGGGGATAGCAAACACGTAACAATTGCAATAACAAACGTTTAAACCACAGATAACGGCCCGTGTGTTTCTATGACACGCAATTTTCGGCGAACCTGTAAAATAATTTTAAATGCATGGAACAAGGCGGGGAATTTTTTGCCAAAACTTTTGTTATAGTTTATTTCAAATTTATCTGCAATATAAAAAGCGTCAGCTTCTTTGACGGATCAAAGAAGCCAACGTTTTTTATGTGCAAATAAGTTTAAAATAAACATTACATGCGTTAATAACCATTGTGTAGTACCTACCATTATCGATCAAAAAGCAGTTGATTTAAATTCAAAGATAATTTACTGAACTAGCCATTTGTCACTTACAGTGTTACGTATGTAGAAGATGTTTTGTTGAACAAGATAGTTTAAAAACTGTGTGGCAAGCAACATTCTAATAAATTATATTAGTCTGGGGACAACTGTGGCAACTTTAATGATGAAAAATTGCGAATGGGTTCATTATCTTGGGACTAGCATATATAGAATAAGAATTTTCAAAGTGGCCATCTCGCATTCACGACTGACTCGTTTTATGATATCAAAATAACAAACAGTAACCACACTGGATTTAGTTTATTTGTTAATCGATTTAATTCAAATAAAACTAATAGGAAATGTTATAAAATAGTTACTATTATTTTTTTGCAAAATATGGTTTTGGCAATAAATTTTAAAATCTTGTTCTTTACTGTCTTTTTTTTGCATATTATATACAGGGTATCTCATCACGAAATGTATCGATCGATATAGGCAAAAATATGTAACAAAAATTTTTTTTAAATTCAGGGAATTACTAGCAGCACGACCAACCCAACAAAAATATTTACCAGCATTTGGTACTTCCGATTATATCAAAATTCGATACCAACTTGTTTCTTTTAAACGAAACATCCTGTATATTTCTAATTTTTCGAAAAGACTATAAAATTCCGAGTCGAAAATATGTATCATATAATATATCCAAACCCAACCGTTTCGGAGATATTTGACGTGTTATAATAGTTATTTACGATATAAGTGGGATAAAGACATTATTAAGTGAAATGAAATATAATGACGCTAAAATTTGTTTGCTAATAATTAATTTTTATTTTCTAACTTTTACAAAAACTTATCATAGATAAGTATAACGTATATCTTTTTAAACAAATATATCCCCGGCTATTTGCCAAAACGCTGGAACTTGGATTAAAAAAAAAGATAATATGCACATTATGTTCAGTACGACTGACTCAATAATGTTATGAATTACTCTGTTCAATAAAACCAAAAATAAATAAAACAAAAGTATTCACCAGTTAAACAATCACTTCAAAACTGTAAAACATCCACCGACACGTATTTCTGCATTTTTGCTTCATCAAGATGGTCGAAAGTAACTAGGAATCGTAGTAAATCCTAATGTAATAAATATTAATGGCTTCAGATAACAGAATAATTGAAATTATATAGTGGAAATTTAAAACAAATTATGTATCCTCTTCTTGGTAAAAGTTTAAAATATGGAATGAAATTAGCGTTATGAGGTGTTAATTTATATAACTGTTCAGATTGTGTTGTTAATATTTATAAAAAATAAACAATAATTTTTTCTTGAATTTAAGAGTTGCCAGTGTCATTATCGCACTAGTGCAGTAATATTAATATAATGTAGAGATTATCTAGTCACACTTGCCATCGCGTGTTCTAGCCAACTACTCCACTGAGCGGTGTATTTATATTCTTTACCTTGTTTATCTTAATTATCTTATTTCTTTGGTATGTCTCATTTGTCTCATTTATCTTATTTGTCCCATTTGTCTTAATTATGTAATTTTTCTAATTTGTTTCATTTTTCACATTTTCTCATTTTTCCCATTTGTCTCATTTATATCATTTATCTTATTGGTACCATTTATCTCATTTGTGTCATTTAGGTATCTCATTTATCTTATTATCTTTTTGTGTTATTTGCTATATTTATTTTGCTTGTTTATTTTACATCAAAATAAATGAAAATGATGTTTTACAATAAAATAATTTATTTCTTTCGTGTCAAATTCATATGACGATGAAAAAAATACTGTCTAGGAACACCTAGCCACGACTGAGTCTTTAGCTTGGCGTTATCCCCAATATTACAGTACATAAACATACTATATTTAATTTATATAATAGTAATAAATACTAGACATAATAACTAAATAGGTACCAGAGTCGAAATCCTCTCAATTTATTTAATTGAATATTAAATAATCATATTTAAGTTTTTTAAATATTTATAATCCAAAAATAAATCCTTATTTCTCACGACTACGTGAAATCTGAACAGTGTTTTAGTAAAAATAAGCAAAACATTTGATTTTATAGAATCATGAAGTTATTAGAGAACTGACCTAACACATGTTTGTTTCTAATACTTAACAGAAAGTTAACTGATTTCAATCGATAAAAAATTATGGTGGTTATTTTAGATGGGTAAAAACGTTGTTCCCTTTTATAAAATAAGTTAAACCTTTTTTTAAAATCTCATAACGTATTCAATTATATTATTTATTCTTTTTAAATATGCGTTTTCCAATACACTTCTATGCTTGATTTCGCTAGACTTCGAGAAAAAGAAAACAGTAAAACTGGGGGTAAAATGAATTTATATTATAATTCAACTGATTGAAATTAATGGTTGAATCATTTTATGCAGCAAAAATTTTATCTGTGTAATTATTAGAGTTCAGATATTGGCGAGTCATGACGTCAAGAACAGAGTTAGCGCAAGGGAATATTAGTTATTAATTTATATGCCAATTAAAATCAAATATTTTTTAAACTATTACTGCAAACCAGTATCTTTCAGCGGCTTATCTTGTACTGTAGAGATTCTGGAAGTAGTAAAGTGAAAGTGGCAGTTTACACCAATAATTTTTTTTCGCTGCATTGTACATGGTTATTCATTATAAATTACCCACCCCTTATCATCGTTATTATTGCCTATGGAAAAAAGTTTTAAGTTAAAGTTGTGTGGTTATGACTGAATTTTGTTAAAATGCTATCAAAAGTATAGTATCGTGCAGATTTCAGGGGATACAAAAATATGACATATTTTTTTAAATGGGACAACCTGTATATTATTAAATTTTTGGAATGATCCTTTGTTCCTGATTTCAAAAATATACCATATGTTACCCCTGCCGTATACCGTTTTTGAGTTATTAAACGTCGAATATCTTAATTAAACTAGTTACTGTAAATATGGAAAACTTAACATTATTAAAGTGAGCTATGAAAATGACAACTATTATGTTTGATAAGTGACATTTGTTTAATGAAATAAATAAAACGGTTTACAATGAGGAAGAAAAAAAACCAAATATTTATACAAAATAGATAAATAGATTTATTTAGGAAATTTAAATATAAATAAATGATAACTCATAAAAGATGTTCGATGTGTCCACTATTATTATCAATGCTTAATTGATAACGTCCTCTTATATTTATAATTGTACCAGAAATGGTCTCATTATTTACATTTAGATTGTTTATTTCAAGTCGAATCCTGTCTTTAATGACTTGAATACTATTATTATTTTTATTATTGACAATGTCTTTTAGAAATCCCCAAAAAAATTAATCCATAGGGGTCAAATCCGGACTGTTAAGTGGCCCTTTTATAGGTCCATTATTCCCTATCCATATTGGGAATACATTATTCCAATGATCTCGAACGGGTAGAACACTTGCGGAGTTGCCCATCCTGCATTCAAATCTTATCATCAAGTTTGGCTTCGGGAAAATTCTGCAAAAGAATATTTTCTGCTACTGGGATAATTATTTCCAGATAGGTAACTCCAGTTAAAGTATAATCATAAAATATAGGCCCAGCAATTTTGTTTCTGAAAATTCCACACTAACGCTAACAGTTTTTCTTCCTAATTTTTTTTATTTGTTTTACCAATCTTTTTCTGGTGTGCTTGTTTTCCAACAACCTCCAATTTTTCCTATTAAAAACTCCTGCCGTAGAAAAGGATGATTCATCAGTCCATAATATTTTAATAAAAAAATCGGAATCTTCATCCAACTTTGAATCATCTGGAGGCAAAAGTCCAGCCTTTTTCTTTTTATGAGCCTCTGTTAAAACTTGTACAGGTAAAATTTTATATGGTCTGTAGCTGTTATTTTTTAACGTACGTTGGATTTTGGAATAACTTTTACCTAATTGATCAACTGAATTATTGATACTGCATTTAGAATTCTCTAAAAAATAATACAATGTTTCAAAAAAGTCTATTCGCGAATAAATATGGATGGACTTACCTTCGAAATGAAGCAGTATATCTAGTATAGCTCAGGGGCGTGCGGTGAGTTTTGATACAGGGGAAGCAGTTTGTGATATAGGGTGATGGGTAGTGCGAAGCCCCGAGCGAAGCGAGGCAAAATTTTTGTTAAGAAAAGAAGCATGGCTTCCGTATACTTATTTTAAAGCAAATGTCGAAAGCCGCAAAGTTATGATATCTAGAAAAAAAGTACACTTGTAGGACCGCCACTACTCAATAAACATAAGATATAAAAACACCACAAAAATTAGACAACCCCCGATTCCAAAGCCGAAGCTGCACGGGCAAGGGTTACACTTATGAAAAAAACGCAGACACACAACCATACCCACCGACATTGCCAGTGCCGGTGGCGGGGATCGAACCCACAGCGAAATAGAGAGTTTGTTCAGTCACACTTGCCATCGTGCACTCTCTAGCCAACTATAAATCGAGCCGGCTAGTTAAGTAGTTAACATGCACATACCTACCTATTTATAATGTAGTTTAATCCGCCTCTCCTTTTTTGCGAACTTCGTCGTAAAAGTTTGAATTTTGAGAAATCTCCTTCACAAAGTCACTTTCTATTGTCAACAGGGACAATCTTGAAAGCCGCTCTTCACTGGTTGAATTTCTTGAAAAAGTTTTTTATTCTTTTTAAGGTCGAAAAACTGCGTTCAACCGAAGCACTAGTTGCAGGTATCGTCAACACTAATTCACACAATTTCAACACTTCAGAGTAGGCCTGATCCAAACTATTTTCTTTTATGAAGATAATCAGTTCGTTGGCGTTATGTTTCTGACTAATATCTTCTGTATCATAAATAACTGAAAGTTCTGATCGCAACCCAACTATATCAAAAAAATTTCCGTAGTTATCACTCAACGACTGAAGTGCGTTTTGTGGAAACTGTTTATTTTAAAATTCATTAATATTACACAATTCTAAAAATTGTATATCACTAAAATTTTTAAATCTATTATTTAGTTGCCCAGTGATATTGTCCAAAATTGTCATTACTAGTTTTCTCCCAGAACTTTTCAAATTCATTTCTTTTGTTACAAATCAAATTTTTGAATTCTTCAATTTTCTTTACACAAAATCCAACGTCATTTGATTTAGTTTGCAAAATATTGAATAAATTGTCAGTAAATGGGAATATTTCGGAGAATATATTTAACAAAAAATTAAAATCAAAGTCTCTTTTCAATGAATCTAAGTAACCTCTGGATCCATTCAAAGTCTCAGTGTCCCAATCATCTTTGCTTTGTAAAATATTTTCAAATAAATCAATTAGAGGCTGTCGATATTCAGATACAGTTTGTACTAGCCTCCCATTGTAATTCCATCGTGTTGGAGCAACTCTGGGTAGTCTCTTCTGTACTTCCAAATCTAAAGCTCGTGTCTGTTTTGATGATTTTGAAAAAAAGGCAGCCATTCCACTAATACTTGAAAAAAATACTTTGCACTCTTTAAGACACGCTGCAGATTGAGCAAGAACTAAATTTAATCGATGCGCAAAACAATGTACAAATATTGCATTCTGAAAAGTCTCTTTTACTTTGGCCTGCAGGCCCCCCAATTCACCAGCCATTACAGCGGCCCCATCATAACTTTGGGCGATAAGTTTAGCACCACACTGTAGATCATCGACTATCTGACAAACTACAGCATGTAAAGCTGCGGCCGTTCTTTTCGTTGTTACGTCTAAAAATCCTAAAAAGCGCTCTTGGACTTTCCCAGTTGGATTTATGTATCGTACTACGATTGACAACTGACTAATATTCGTAATATCGGTTGTTTCATCTAACATAATTGCAACAAAAGGAGCTTTTTTTATTTCTTGCTTGATCTTTTCTAAAACAATATTGCTTATCGACTGAATTAAATCATTTTGAATATGATTTGATGTACCGCGAAATATCGTGGAGTGTTCCAGATGGTTACTTAAAATTGTATCGTATTTTGCTAATAAATCAACTAAATTGATGAAATTGCCCCTATTAGCAACCCTCCGAGATTCAGTATGACCTCTAAAACTAGGTTCATTTTCGCCGAGAAAACAAACAATGTCAATAAGTGTTTTTAACACTTCTCGATTTTTTTACAAGTTCATTATGCTTACGGTCACTTTCTTTAAACTGCTGATCTAATGAATGCTCAATTCGTGATTTTCCAAATGTTTTTTCTTTTAGCACCGCTCGCAAATGAGTTTCACACTTACCATGCCTCTTTGTCACTTTGTGAATGTTGTTTAAATCTGAAAAGCCATTTTTATTCCAAACACCTTTTTCATTTGTGAAAAGTACACATGGCCAACAAAACAATTTACACAAATTTTCACAACCCGTTAACCACTGATTAGTACTGTACATTTCAATATTAAAGTACCGATAGCATGATTTAACTTTCTTTTTTAAAAGTTTTAAATCAGGTGTTGGTCTCCCGTTTCTAATAATATCCAGTTTATCTTGAAACGAATATGTTGAAAATCCATTTTTCAACAAATTGCACACCACACAAACGCAAATAATATTTTCCACAGTGCTAGGACCAGCTTCCATATTTAATAATCATATCTAAAACTGCCTATACGCGCACTAATGTTCAACGTTTTAAAAATCAATTGTCCCCGCACCACAGGTTTTGAAACACCAAAAAAGTTTTTACAAATATAGTACAAAAGCTGAGAATAATACTTGGAAGATTAATATTAAGTATAATATTAAAATCGATATTAAAATCGAGATTAAAATCTATAAAACAAGACGAATTACTATGTTATACTGTTCAGATATCAAGATTATGAAGTGGGGATGTCACGCATTTCAAGAAGTAGCTTACCTATATCTGTCGCGCGAGTTGGTATTGGCTCGATACGGTTTTAACGTGCAATATTGTCACAGCTGATGAAATGCAGGGCCGTGTCTATTGAAATTGGGTAAAAGTAAATTTTAATGATTAATATATGTGATAAATAATAATTAGGTTCTAATTATGTGTTTTTTTTTAATAATCCCAAGGGAAGCACTGCTTCCGTTGCTTCCATGGACCGACCGCCCCTGGTATAGCTGTTCTTCTTGGTTTGCTTGAACTACATGCTTTTTTCTACTAAAACTGGAGGTATTATTCACCTTTCGGTAACTATTTTTGAACATATTTTCTGATGGTGTTGGACGATTTGCATACAATACCCTATATGCTCCTTTTGCTGCACGTTAATATTTGTTATTTTGTATATAACAAGAAATATTTGGACTTTTTCTTCCTCACTGTAAACCATTTTGATTATTTCATTAAAAAAATGTCACTTATCAAACATAATAGTTATCATTTTCATTGCTCACTTTAATAATGTTAACTTTTCCGTATTTACAGTAACTAGTTTAACTAAAATATTCGACGTTTAATAACTAAAAAACGGTATATGAAATTGGTAATATATGACATTTGTGAAATCAGGAACAAAGGATCATTCCAAAAATTTAATAATGTACAGGGTATCCCATTTAAAAAAATATATTATTTTTTTGTATCCCCTGAAATCTGCACGTTACTGTACAATTGATAGCATTTTAACAAAACTAAGTCACAACCACACAACTTTTATTTAAAACTTGTAATAATAACGATGATAAGGGGTGGGTAATTTATAATGAATAACCCTGTACACTTGTTCATAATTATTACTGCGATATTATTCCTTACAAGCGAAGTATATTATTAAAATTTGCTCCATATGTTCTGCTGTTAAAATTTGCGCCTGTATGTGAAAATCCATTTATATATTGAAAACGAAGATGTTCTATCTCAACATATTATGTTATTGGTGGATATTTAAAATATAGAAACATTTGTAAAGACGCCATATTTATTTGAGGCCCTAAACAATATAATTATTTGCCTTGTAGTAGGTCCACTTACTAATCGATGAACTGTGACAAAGCCAAGATTGTTGTGTAAAACACTTTCAATCTTTTTGTTTTCATGTTCAGCGATGTCTCCAGATAATTGATACATATATTGTCGAAGATCAAACCCTACATTCATCGCATCGATTATGGTAAATTCTCCTGTTTTTGGTTGACGTTCAAGTTGTTCTATAACGAGAAAGATTTGTGAAAAGCTTGAATGTATAAATTCTGAATATTTTTGGACACTGGGGTCGACAATAGCTTCTTGAGCATTTGCAATAGCAACGGATTCAATTATAGTGCGACTTTATTTGACAAAATTTCTATAGTAATATGATGTTGTGTTCATCAAAATTTCTTATCTTGTGAGTATAAGCTGTGAAGGTAGTGGCATATTTGGTAGAAATTCGTCAAAATATCACATACATATGAACGCAACGCAGCACCTGCTTAACGTTTTGGCTGCGAGAATAATGATGCAAAAAATGCTGATTCACAGTTTGCATTAGATATTCAAAAAATGTCTATGCAACTACATAATTCGCAAATAGTTTTACGTTATTAAATGAAATTTGATTTTAAATCCAACTAATTCGTTTTGATATATAAAAGGTTTTGTAAAGTACATGATTAATGAAAATGCATAAACGAATCAGTTTTTATGTCGTTATATAAAAATTTATACAATGTAAACAAATCCACATGACGTAAACTTGCATTTATTACCAAGGTTTCTGCAGACGGTACTGGAATGATACGCCGTTATCCTACTTCTACTAATTATACACTTGCATAATTAAGTGCATTTCTTCTCAGTGATCGATATTGTTGATATTACCGGTTTGTTGATCTTGTGTTGAAGTTAAACGTTAATGAAAAGTAATAAAATGGCTTTTACTTCAAATGAGAAAACGGATATGGTGCTGGTATATGGTGAGATAATGGTGTAGCGGTTCAGAAACTATGCTGAACGCTTTACTGGACGTTACAATCCCAATCATGAAATATTTCGCAGTGTATTGCATCATCTTCGATATTTCGAAACATTTGCAACTCAGCACATTTGCAGGGACATCACATAGCATAGCCCAGTCACACACCAAAGACGTACTAAAATTGTGGCACAAACATTTGTGGTGCAACAATTATTTCACTGTATTTACTGTATGAGTCCGCATACCGAGACTATAATGATGGGCACGGTATCAGATGCGAGAATGTCCTCATCAGATGAAGACATTTTGCTTTTGCAACTAATGTGGAGAAGGCACCTCTGATGTAACGTCGTCGATCTTGGGTTCAATCATATAATACACGAGATGTGATAATGTTGGATATATTACAACAGCTTAAGAATTAAATCATATTCGTCCAGTTATTACCCATAACCTTTCTATCGCATTTCTATTACTATAGTTACTTTCATTACAATCATAATTATCCTAAATGATCGGGCTATTCTCAATTTCTCTTGTAAAATTTATCTGAAACTGGAGATCATCCCTCATATTACACGCCAAAATACTACGATGTACTTACTACAAGCAACAAAACTGGTTTGTTTACACGCCACTAGCATGTGTCTGGATACATTTGCTGCGAGCAACATTTATTTCTTCGGTCTGCGCGTCCTTTCAAATGTACTAGTTAGTTGTACCATACTCATCCGCATAAAATCACCACCTTCTGAGAGGCTCCCTTTCTAGCACTATTTGTAGTGAGGCGTGCCAGAAAAAGAGCATCTCGGAAGATGGTGACTTTCAGCTGATGAGTATTATACGTGCCACAATGCGCATTTCCTACCTACTACTTTTTTATATAAGGAAGTATAATAATCGTGATTTTTTTTCGTTTTGAACCCTCCTGAATCCATTTTAACTATTTTCCAAATGATGTCTGTCGGTGCGTGTTTGTGGATGTGTGTGTATGTGTACTTGTGTATGTGTGTGTCCGCGATAACTCAAAAAATACTAATGGGAGACTTCCCAAATTTGGCAGTTAAGATTGTCAACAATATTTTAGGTGACACATTAAATTTAGTGAATGTGGTACCACCAGAAGAGACATAATGAATGAAAGAAGAAAAAAGGTACAATTTCGGGAAAAAAAATTAAAAAGTTTTATTGCATTTCTGGACGAATCTCGACGAATTATAATGAAAAAAACAACTTTATGGAAAAAAAATCTGTCTGCATGTATGTTGTATTGTGATAGTAGCCACAGTTTTTGAGACAAAGCTTTCAAAGTTGGTACACATGTTCTAAAGGCTAAAGACAATGATAAATTCGATGATGAGCAAAATTGGTCAGATGAAAGGAGGTCCACGGGACCCAAACTTTTTTTCTAATTTCCTTTGCAAAAAAATATATTCTTGATGAAAGATTATAAATCACGTCTACTATATCAGGCCAATAAAAAAAGATTTTCCAAGTACTTAAATAAAGTTGATGTAAACTGAAATATTTTACACATTTGAAATGTCTAATTTAGTTACAAAAATGTCAATGTCAGTAAGAAGAAATTATTAAAATATATGACATGAATTATTGTTGACAGTATCAAATAACGCTGTAATAAATTATTTAAAAATTTTAATGAAACATTTCAAGGTACGCTATTAAAATTTAATTGAGGTAAGTGTAGAATTAAATAGAATGATTTCTTTTACATCAGGATAATATATATTGGTATAAATAAGTTATGTGCTGGCTTCATCAGATATTTTTTATATTGCTTATGCGAGAGGGGTTAAAAAAATAAAAAAGTTTTGAATTTTAGTCTTATGACGTCATCCGACTAGGTTTGAAACCAAGCACAAGCAGCAAGTGCACATTTACCCGATGTGTATTTTGCAAGCCATTAATAAAATATTAATAATAAAAGCAACCATTTTTTATTTATTTTACGAGATTTAAAAATATTCACACACTTCTTGTTGGAACACTCTATATAAAATACACTCGATTTTACATGCTCTTTTTATCACCTATATGGCTAAACCTCCATATCTAAAACTCATGAACTGTCACTAATTTTCTTACACTTTTATGTTAAAATGGAACTATATACTCACTTGACTAATCACATAGATAGACGAAAGTGAGGGTATTTATAAACTACCTACAGTGTGTCCGTAAAGTATGGAATATATTCATTATTTCTTAAACCAAAAATTGTTTATAGTTTCCTGAGAAATGTTTATTTCTGTTCTAATTCTCTCTTTTAATTCAACAATGTTTTCCGGTTTGGTTTTATAAACTAAATTTTTTACATGGCCCCACAGAAAATAATCTAATGGATTGAGGTCCGGTAACCTTGGTGGTCATTCGATGGTTCCACGTTTACCAATTCATCTGTTCAGAAATATTTCGAACGTCTGCTGCATAATGGGGAGGTGCACCATTCTGTTGATACCACAAACTTTCGTTAACATTTCCAGGATTAATTTTACTGAGGAATAAATTTAATAACGTTGGGATGAGATTGCCCATTAAAAATTGGAGATATATCGGTCCATTTACAATTCCATCGAAAAAATAGTGTCCAATAATTCTATTTCTTACAATTCCCGCACACACATTTATATTTTATGGATACTGTGTGTGCTGTTCTCGCATCCATGGAGGGTTTTCCCATACCCAGTATCTACAATTCTGTTGATTCACTTCACCATTTAATTTGAGAGTGCATTCATCGGAGAAAATAATATTTTTTTCTCAAAAAAAGATCACGATTGCACATATTCATCATTGTTTCACAAAATTGTATCCTCCGATCTGAATCATCATCACTTAGTTCTTGCACAAGCTGAATTTTAAAGGGATGCCATTTTTCTAATTTTAATACTGTATGAACTGACGTTTTAGTAACATCATAATCGCGACTAACCTGGCGAACGCTGGTATGTTGATTTTCTTCAACAGCTAGTAAAATATTTAATTTTGTATCCTGGTCAAAACCTGGGCGACCTTTTTTTTTGTAAATCTTCCACCGTACCAGTCTCACTAAAAATTTTTTCAATTTCACTCCCTGTCGATTGAGTTATAGGTCATTCTGGATATTTAGTATTAAATAAACTACATACTTCTTGTTGAGTTCGCATCCTATCACCATACCCACTCATCGTAAGAATTTCAATTATCTGCATTACACTCATGCTATAAATCAAAATAAATCGACAACAATTATTAAGAAACCACTACCGGGGTAAAGTATTATTAAGTAATTCTCTATCAAAGACGAGAATGATAAAACAAAAAACAAACAAAACCTAGCCTACCTCAAAAATTAATAAAAAACGGGTTTATTTAGCTTTTTTTACTTATTTTTTTTAAATGGCCTTATCTTCCAAGTTATCAATATTAGACTCCAAGTGTTGAAATAGAATCTAAAAATGGAGAAATATACAGGGTGTTCCATTTAAAAAATATCGACGTCATAACGGAAACAGTTATACAGTAGATGACGGTATAACAAAAATAAATAAATAAAGGATAAGGTGCGCAATTGAAATTAAAAATCGATGTATCCGTGGAATTTTTCTAAATATTTTTGGTTTTAGAAATAATGGATATATTCCATACTTTACGAACACACTGTGTATTAATTAACGTGCTACATTCTAGTTGACACATTAATTATCTACGAATGTTTTATTTAATATTCTCATAAAATCATTACTATTATTTGGGTATTAGTATAATATTTTAAAAATGCATACAATTTATAAAATATTCATTCGAACTCATCGAAGTCACATAAAACAATATCACTATTACATAAAAAATCAATACAGTAAATTCATTTTAATGAAAAGTGGTCCAGGGCACTAAGAAATTACATAATCTTCTCATTTGTCTCTAGTGGTAAAAGTGATAAAGGCGTGACAGCATCACATTTTGATTCACTTCCTCTCAAAAGAGTTAATTTATCATATCTTGACAAATTTCATTTGTTAAAATTTCAGTTTTAAGGACACGTACATAGGTCTGTGAAAGTAATTTAAAAGTCGATTAACATTGCATTTATGAGTACTTGATGAATATCTTATTATTACATAGAATAGACTTTAGTTTTAGTACGAGTAGATGTTTCTCAGCCATGAACGAGCTAGAGGCAATTCAAGTAGCAATTATTATATTACTTGACTAGTTCAGCGGAACATTGCTAATTGGAATTATCATCTAATTAAATATTACAGCTATGTGAAGATGTGGAGTATCGAAATAATTTAATCCAAGTTAAGATCAAAGCATATATCACATGGTTTTAATGCTTCCTCATCTGTAATTTGTTATATTAGTATTTTGCAAGTAAAAAATACATTTGAGGAATTTTCACGCAAAAATGAACAAATCCAGTTGAGTGATTTCTGTACAAAAGGAGTTTTTTTTACTACAGTGGAATAGAATGTTTTTCTTTCTATAAAAATATCTAAATATAAGGAATTACCCCACCAAATTTGAAAATATTTAGATAGATTCTGAAGGTTTTATAATTAAACTTATCCATTTATAACTCTTCATTTGTAAAACAAATTTACAAAAATTTGTGATCTTAAATGACAATGTTTCTAGTTTTTTTAAGAGAATACTCGTATATTATTTGGCAATTAGATATGTTTTAAGGCAAATTAGGATCACTGTTAATTAAGATTTTTTGAGGAAAATAAAATAATTGTCATTCCTGGAGATTTTAACGAAAAATGATAATATAAATAAATTTTCTCGCTAGTAAATTCTTTTAATGTTCATATGACAATAATATATACGAGGGTATGTCAAAATTTCAAAAATTACATTGATAATTTTTTACCAAATGTATTAACCAATCAAAATTTTGCATTTCAATTCATGTGTAAAAATTCATCCAATCAGTAAAAGATTACAGCGATAACACGCATACATGTGGTGTTATCAGCCAAGGCACAAATGATATGTTCAAATGTCAGATTGAAATTCAACAAATGTCAAATTGAAAATCAATTTAGAAAAATGTCACAAAGGTTTGGTAATGTTTCAAACATTCAGTTAATCAAATTGTATTAGAAAATACACCCAAAGACACCATTAAAAGTAAAAAATATACGTGGAAAATGTTTTTAGAATTTTGTTCGATCAGAAAATATGAACTGAATGGAGAATGCAGTTTGAATGGACTGGCTTTGACATTAAAAGATTACGCAGTGAACATGAGAAAAACTGATGGAACAGAATATAAAGAAGCAACTGTTAAGACTATTTGGAATGTTACAAGTAAGCTACTACAAGAAAAATATTTCAACGACTTCAAAATAGTGTTTGATTCGTTTACTAGTGTTATAAGTATTCAAAAATGCTCGTGTGCAAAAAATGCTACCTGCAAATGACTACAAATAGATGTAAACAAACAAAAATGTACTTCAGTGCCTCTAAGTTTAAACGATTTGAATGAAATCATTAAATTATGGGAGAAAACTCCAGAAGGTTTACAAAAAGATTTTTACTATATTGTAGCTGTTGAGTTAGCTTGGCGCGGTGGAGAAGCTGCTGCTTGCCTAATAGATTATTTTAGTATTGAGGAAAATAATCATGGAAGGCCGACCAATCGAATTGAATACAATCCAATTTTCAGCAAAACTTGCCAAGGAGGTCAAAGAATTGCACAAGTAGTAAATGGCTTGTGTCAAATTTTGAAAACCAAAATGTATGTCCTGTTAGATTGTTTCATAAGTTGTGATCTGAAAGAGGTAAAAATATTACCAACAATCATCTTTTTTAAGACCAAATCGCTTCTGGAAATCTGAAAATGATTCCTGGTTTGACAATATGCCTATAGCCAGGAACACGAATAACGGGTGGACTAAATTATCAGCGCAAGCTATTGGATTGGATACCAAAAATAAAAAGATAACTAATCATTCTAATCGCTCAACCGCAGTAAGTCATTTGGCGAAGAGGGTTCCCAGAGCAGCAGCTAATAAAAATTATGGGTCACAATGACTCTGGTTCCATAAAGCCCTATCTAACCATTGATGAAGATCACCATTGTGAAATAATCAACAGTATGCGAATACATCTGCAGTAGAAACCAACAATACATCAACTATATCAAGTTCTGCTTCAACTTATAACTTTAATAATTGTACGTTCAGTAACTGCAGTTTTAATAAATAAAATATTGTCTTAAATGCTGTGTTAATTGGTTAAAAATGGCAAAAAGTGGTAAAAATTATCTTATACACCTACAATTATCGGATACACCTCGATCACTGATAAATACTCAAAATTTTGTCGTAGAGAATGCTTCAAGCGTATTGCTTAATAGTAATAGCCTTCGGCCTACGTCTTCGAGCTATTATAAAGCAACACGCTTTCAGCAATCTCTATGACAAAATGATCTCGGTATTATCAATGCTCTACGTGTATTATAGGTGATAATATATTTACCAATTTTTGCGAACAATATGAAATAAACATAATTAATACATATATTTCAGATCATACAGCACAAAAAAATTAGTTTTAACGTAAAATGCTCTGCAAGAGAAAATTGAAAATTATATAGAAGGTTCTTTAGTGAGAAAAGTAAATGCAATTTTCTAGATCGTTGATGTGATGAACAAACATGGGAGTAAGTATATAATTGTGAAAGTGCAACGTCAATAAATAATGGATGTGCTTAATGAATAACTTTTTAAACATCTTCAATGAATATTTTCCTCAGAAATTAGTTAAAAATAAATATAAAAAATATAAGAACAGTGATAACTCTTATTATATGAATGTTAGAATAGGCTAGATATATTGTTAATTCTCTACAGAAATGACAGTAATTTTAAAGAAATGTATAATAATAAAAAAATAAGGTACAATAATTTGTTAGCAGAGGTGAGGAAACCCATAACTACAAGTGCATTGTTAAATATGGCTAAAGATCTTAAAAATAAATATACTGGCGAAGATGAAATTCCAACCACTATTGTAAAATTTTGCATAGTTGAAATAAAGGAGGTAATTTGTTACATATTGAACAATTCCTATAAATCAGCAATTTTTCCAGAACAATTAAAACTAGCCAGTATTAAACCGCTTTACAAAAAAGGAGACCTTGAACTGCTAGAAAATTACAGATCAATTAGTTTCTTACCCAGTTTTTGAAAACTTTTTGAAACGGGAATAGGTACACAACTTATTGATTTCATGAATGCTTACCAACTATTTAACAAAACACAACATGGCTATCTGAAAGGAAGGTCCACTCAAGCAATATATCAGTTAATGCAGAAAATACAGGAATTTATGAAAAAAAAATCGTTTTGGGATGTTTTTGGATTTGTCTAAAGTTTATGATTGTCTAGATCATAATTTACTATTAATAAAATTAGAAAAATAGGGAATTAGAGGAAATGCACTTGAATGGATGAAATCGTACCTTCCAGATCATCAACAGTTGGTAAAAATTGTAAGAAACGAGGAAGCCATTAAGTCAGATATACCATGTAATAACATAGGAATACCACAGGGCAGCATAATTGGTCCAATTTTGTTTATTATATATATAAATAATTTATGTAATGTTGTAACAAATGAATATCATAGTATGACAAATTACGCAAATGATAATAATATATTGGTGGGAGCAGAAACCTATCCTAAATTAATACAGGACCGTAGTTATTTATTTTCAAGTACAAATGACTGATATGACAAAAACAGATTTATTTTAAATAAAGAAAAAACTAATACTATCCTATTTAAGACAAAACAAGCAAGAATTGAAACTCCTGCAAATATAATAATTTTAAATGAACAAAGAAACCTGGTAGGAAATACAAAAATTTCTTGGCATTCAAATTGATGAATTTTTGGAATCGGAAAATCATATAGCTTGTGTCTGAAATTAAACGAAATCTGCTATAGTATAAGAGTAATTAGTAATTATTTAAATCTAAATAGTCGTAAAATCATATATTTTTCAAATTTCTGGGGTAGTAACTCAAGTATTCAAAAGGTTTTTATAACACAAAAGAGGGTTTTAAGAATTATACTTAAAATAAATTACACAGACTCATGTAGAGGCATTTTTAAATTAAACAAAATTATGACTGTCTACGGTTTATACATTTATGAATGTTTAATGTTTATATTTAAGAATAAAAATTGTTTTCCAGTGAATAACATACAGCATGAACATAATACGTGAACACTAGATATTACTTACTCAATGCATAATCTTGCATTAACAGAAAAGAGCCCATTTTATGTATGTATAAAATTATATAATATATTACCATCTCGTTTTAAAAATATTGTAAGTTTAAATAATTTTAAAAAGCAAGTTAAAAATATGATACTAGACTTAGAACCATATAGTCTAGACGAATATCTCTCTAGTAATAGCTTGACATAAATGGCTTATTTCCAACATCTATGTTTTTATGTTTCCTTTTTATGCGAATGTGTCGTCATTTCATTTTTATGTTGTTGCAAATTACGTGTAATATGTAATTGTAAAAACATTTCTCTGAAATAAAGAATTTTTTTTTTTTTTTCGGTTACCCGACGCTGGACAGTCCTCCCGTGGCCTCCGACGCCTCACGGGAGTCGCGCCAGCACATTAACCTCAGCCACTCTCCACATCCCGCAGGGTTAGTGACTGTAGGCTCCGGAATCGTGTGCCCTAAGCAGACGGAGAGAACCAAGAATGACCGCCTTCTGCCTTTGGCCTGCCAGCCACTCAGCTGATTTTTGGCAGGCCGGTATGATCTCCAGTTCCGAGAGCAGCGTAGGCTTTATCCCTCCGAGTACACCGATAATAAAGACGACCATTTTGACCGAGTAGCCTGGGTACAGCACTTGGAGCTCGTACCGGAGATTGCGATATTTGGTCCGTTTCTCCTCCTCCTTCAAGGTGATGTTTTTCTCCGCAGGTGCCGAGAACTCGATAACATACATCACCTTGAGTTGATGGTCGAGGAGGACTATGTCAGGCTTGTTGGCTTGGATTAGCCTGACAGTCGGGAACGAGTAGTTCCAGTAAATCCGGCATTTCTCGTTCTCAACAACGGACTCAATATCTCCGGGGACGTAAGGCAGCACTGGTGTCTGGTCTACCCCGTACGAGTGCCTTAGATGGTAGTATAGCACTCGTAAAGCCGCGTTATGTCGGTGGATGTAGGCCGAAATCGCATATATGGGGCATGCAGAAAGTAAATGCATGAGCGATTCCGGCGCCTGATAGCAGGTCCTGCAGTTGATATCAGGAACCTCTACACGCCACACGCGGCTACGGTAGACCAAGGTGTTGATAACACCATCTTGGCAGGCCATAATGAATCCCTCGGTCTCCGAGGCGAAGGTCAGCCTGGTCGATAAACCCAGTGTTTCTATGTTCTTATAGAAGACACCATGCTGGGGTTTATCGACATGCTGCCGAAACAGACTTTCCTGTTCGGCAGTTCTAATTCCGGGCTTTCAGACGATTTGGCTGAAGTTCGGTGACTGACTCAACATCAGCACCTCGCCGGCCTCCTCGCCTGATGTCAAATTCGAGACCGAGTTCATCTGCGGCTCTTTTTGCTGCCTTGAACAATCCTGCTCCCACTCCTACAGTTTCGTGATGTTTTACGAACCGCAAGAGGGGATCTGAGCTCCTGAGTATGTTACATGCCATACTCAGTACTACTCTGCCATGCGTGCACTCCAGGCTCAAGAGTCCTCGGCCCCCCCGTTGACGTGGGAGGTACACACGAGGAACGGACGATCTAGGATGAATACTTCTGTGAATATTCATCATCTTGCGGGTATCCCTATCTAATTGGCGCAGCTCATCTACCCTCAACTTTACTACTCCGAAGGAGTAGAGCAGAATCGGAACGGCAAGCATATTAGTTGCAGACACCTTGTTCTTCCCCGAAAGTTCGGAAGACCAAATCTTTCGGAGGCGGTGTCTGTACTTGCCGCGGAGAGAATCCTTTATTTGTGTTACATCCTGGATGTGCCTTTGTTGCACACCCAGGTATGTATAGGTCTCTCCGGCATCCAGATGTCTTAGGATGCTTCCGTCTGCGAGCTGCGCATCTTCAGGGAATTCCCCGCATCGTCCTCTCTTGAGGTGGACGACTGCACATTTATCCAACCCGAACTCCATACCAATTGCCCGCGTATATTCTTCGACCACCCTAAGAGCGTTTTGTAGTTCACGCTCTCCGGAGGCATAAAGTTTAAGGTCATCCATATAAAATAGATGGGTGACCTTATGCCTCCGGTCGCTGGGTGGCCCACATTGATACCCGCGGGTTTGGCGGAGCCCAACAGACAACGGCAGCAGTGAGATGCAGAAGAGGAGAGGACTCAGGGAGTCACCCTGGAAAACTCCTCTCCTAAATGCCACCTGCTCTGTCATGACCCGCTGCGCACCTGATGTTAAGGTGAAGCGGGTCTTCCAAAGCGGCAGCAGCTGTTGTATGCATCTCACTAGTGGTGCTGGTACCGCAAGACATTCGAGCAAGTACAACAATAATAGCTCGTGCGATGTTGTATCAAATGCCTTGCGGTAATCAATCCAGGCCATCGATAGATTCCGCTTGTATTGCACAGAATCCTGTGTAATACAGCGGTCTATCAGCAGGCTGTCCTTGCAACCTGCCATGCCCTTCTTGGCACCACGCTGTTCGTGTATCTGCTGGAAGACCGGATCAACAGACCTCAGTGTCCTAGCATACAAGATACGTGTAAATATCTTGTAGCAGGTGTTGAGGCAAGTGATCGGCCTATAATTCCTCGGGTCGGAAAGATCCCCCTTTTTGGGGATAAGCACAGTACGTCCCTCGACGAACCAGTCCGGAATCTGCTGCCCCTCGTTCAACCATGAGTTGAAAACGCGCCAGACGGCGGTGAGTGGAAGGAAATTTCTTCCACCACCAGTTGTTAATGCCGTCTGGGCCCGGGGCAGCGAAGTTCTTGGTACCAACAAGTGCTTGTTGGACTTCCTCCGTACTGATTGCCGGGCACACGTCTTCTGGCTCTTCAAGATGTCTGTGACACAGAGCCTCGAAGTGTGCAATTGATGGAGTGTTGCTATTGAATGGACGCGTCGTTTCGTAGATTCCCTTCCAGAGGGTTTCGACATCTTCTACAGTCGGCGGATTCTCGACAACACGCTGTGGCTCTTGAAAGAGGCGGGAAGGATTCGTACGGAACAAATTGTTTTGTTCCATACTCCTCACCCGCCTCTTCAATGTTTTCTTTATCGCCATGAGCGCTCGGATCCTATCTAGACAGTGCTGCTTGAGGTAAGCATCACTGTCAGATTTAGAGTATGGTGTTGACGTCTTAATCCGGCTGCTATGCGCCGGATTCTGGGAGTAAAAACTCTACCAGTTGTCTTATATTCCACCACACTCTGGATCCGAGAAGCGTGTTGTCTGGCCGACTGTATCTTGCCCTCGATTTTTTGTACACGCCGCTTAGCTTGTTCGACCCCGTGATTGGTTGACCTCTCAGGGTGGACGAGTTGCTTCGCAGCGTTGTACACGGCAAAGTTGATATGCCAGATGTCTGCATCTTCTGGAAGTTCCTCATCGATGACCGCGTCCATTCTAGCCAGGTCTTGTGGCTTTAGGTTAGCTCTGGTGTTAAGGCTAACCCTCGTCCTTAAGTCGACTCCGGTGAACTCTACAGGATGTTCCCCATCAGCTGCTAATTGCCGCGGTGGGATTGCGGCTGGTAGTTCTTCCAGCTGACGAGGTGCCCGTACGTAACCTGTCCTGAGCAGAAAGGATACTTGATCTCTCAGATGTTGCTGAGAGAAGGCGCAGTGTTCAGGACGCATGGTACACCAGGCACCATGCAACCGCGCCATGTATCCTCTGCGCTCAGGTTCGCTGCTCTCGTAGCACGTCAGCAAGTCATCTCTTAGTTCCCTTGTCCACTTAAAGCGTCCATGTCCATTGCCATTGTTGTCACCATTGAGACCTTCCAGGGGGCTCCTCCAACCTGTCTCTGACCCCCATCCGATTGGGGTCGATTGTGAGGAGCCCTTCCTCTGAGTGTCGCTGGAACCAGAGTGTCAGGGTACCAGGGTGGTTAGCCCTGGTACCCCCGGCCGGCATTTGTCAGGCAGAGTTGCCTCTGCCTGTCCAGGGTGCACCAGCGTGGAGATTGCCGGTCCTTTGCACCCCTAAAGAATTTTTTTTTTTTCACAATTTCTAAATGTGAAATCCACAGATTGTATATACATTTTTTCAATTTTGCAGTTCATTTTGCACAATATGTACGATAATTCAAATAAGCTGTTATTCAGCATTGGCATCGCCTCCAAAATGTTCAGAGAGGAGGGCGGAGCAAATTTTTTTTGGAAATGTGTCAGAATGTCATTTCGCAGTGAATACTAGAAAATATTTTTTGTAGAATTGAAAAACATGTCATACAAAAATATTTTTGTTTTGTTAGCACTGTTGCAATGTATCGGCATGGACATTTGATTTAATTGCCAAGAAAGCGTATACTGTTTCTTTTATATAGGAGGATGTCGAGGGCGACACTTGTACAATGTACTCAATGAATATAAGATAATTGTTTTCTTGTCTATCCCTCATACGCGTTGGTTTATTACTTTATCAATGCCCGGCATTGATGCGGTCTTTTATGAGTTGAAAAAGACTATCCAGCCCTTGCTACTCTATACATAGGACATGAAATGTGTGAAGCAATCAATTTGAGCAAAGTTATTAAAAGAAAATTCTGAACCAAAGCGAGAAAAATGGCTGTAGTTAAAGAATTCCGAAACTAATGCGCAAACACTATAGTGTTAATAAACCTCTTTATTTTTGAAAAACTTTTTAAATTTATTCAACACTTCAACAACTGTACGAGCATTGATAAGTTCATCTCCTGGCATCAGTGATTAGCCTTCGTAGCGGAAATAAGCCCACCCCAAATGTGATTTAAAAAATAGCTAATTTCTCAAGTTGTGTAAAAAATATGTTTTTACCGATATCAAGTGACAGCGACCTAAAACTACTAATTACGATTAAGAAAACAACTAAAATAATACGTGAGTCATTTGTAGTATATACAAGGTATTAATGCAAACATGGCAGAATTTTTTTAAACAATGGATATGGATTTGTTCTCTTTTGACCAATAAATTACCCAAATTTAAAACAACCCGATAGGAACACATTGTTGTTTAAACGTTTATATAACGTTAATTAATGTTTGCGTAACGTTAATTAACGTCATATAAACGTTTAGACAACCATGTGTTCCCATTGGGAACAAACAGCAGTTGACGCAATAATGAAACACGCAACACGTGTTAATCGTTGTCTAGGGACATCCACAGTATAATAGTTTACTGCAATAGAACCTCATCATAAGGAAATATACCACAAATATTATTTACACTACCACATTCAAGTTGGCGCAATGTCTAAAAGATAAAAGATTTTTTCGGTGACCCTGCTGTATGCGAGAAAAAATAATTCATGGATTTGTTATTTTTTGGTTGAAAACTAAAACTTGAACATCCTGTTTAACAAGGATTCGTTTTTTTTTGCTAAAACTTTAAACGGAATGCATTACTGCCTGATGCAATGCTCAGCTGGTTTTAAGGTAAAAATGGATTTGTTCACTTTTGCGCGAAAGCTCCTCATTTAAAAAATTCCAACATTATATTTACTTTGCATTTATGCATATCTAGAAAAAATAATTATTGGGTATTGCATAACCATCCAATAATAAATTAATTATTTGGTGTTATGCAAGCATCCTCAGACCTAATATGATAACAATAAAATACTTATAGTTGCTTACATTTTACATTATCATTCTTATTTGATCCGCTAGTATAAAACTTTTAGGTAGATAATAAATTAAAAACGACACCTCAAATACATTTTATTGCAGAAACCATTAAAACAATAGGTCAAATTTTTAAAATTAATTCATATATTCTGATTTAGTCTTATTAAACATTAAAAATTATCAAATGTTTTAATAATTTCTATCTGGGAAATGTTTAAATTACTAACTGAACTTCCGAGAATATCAGATACTGTACGAACGCTGTGCTATTGGCGAGACGTCACAAAACATAATATCTCCGGGTGGTGAATGGTACATCACCTAGTTCATGCATTAATTAAGTATGGGTGGTTGTTTCCTAAAAATATTTTGTTTGTGTAGTTTCTGCTCTGTGAGATTTATGCAGACATAATATTACATTGTCAACACGTACTGAAACATTCCCAAACAGAAAACCGAAAATTTATACAGCATGATCAAGTGGATTTTATTTTATTTCAAAATATTAATATGTAAGCTACTATAGGATTCAAATGTATCGAGTCCTCACTTTAACTCACCTTAAAAATTTGGAAAATTATGTGTTCATTATGTGCCGATTGTAAACCACTCACTGACATTTTAATAACTTTGGTTAAAACTTTAGGAAGATTTCTTAATTTATACCAAAAAATATACCCATTTTTAACGATACTCTTGTCACATTAAACATTAGGAAGTCATTTTTTTGGAAATCACACATAAAATTGAAGGCTTAATACATTTGCATCGTACAGTAGTTGTAGCCGAAAACGTGTGACAGAAAACAAAGAAGTTATATTTTTACACTAGACAATTTTGGGGGTAACGTCACACTACATTTTTCCTTATAACTAATGAACGGCTAAAAATATATAATGCCGTTCTGGTTCCTAAGTTTTTGTTTATTGATAGTATCAAAACTCCTAAATCTATATACTTAAATGTTCTTTTTTATATAAAAAAAGTACCTTTGTTAGATATATACTTATGTATAAGAATTTTATATACACACTGTCTATATATACTTTTGGAAAAAACATTTTTGAACGTACCTTTATCGTTTTCAAGTAAAAACTACGAGTTCAAGATTGAAATTTATTTAAATAATAACATTTGCTAAAAATGAGTCTCTCTCAAAAGGGATAATTGACAACTTTGTGTCCGATGATTTTCAGTAGCACCCAGTAGGCTCACACAAAATACACGATGGAAAATATCGTCGTTAGTGCCCCAAAATAACATAAAAAAAGAAACAAATCGTTCGAAACCCAGGATCCCTGTTGTTACCGTGCCATATAAACTTTACACAAATTATTTTTTATTGCCATTTATTAATATCATAATTTTTTTAATTACTCACATCCAAAGGGTCTACCCATGTAATAACGCAACTTGTTTTCGAAACCTGAAGGTACTAGAATGATTGAAGTAGAACGTGTAGAGGAAGAGTATGTTGTTAATGAAATGACGACAGAAGAAGAACGGTTAGAAAACCCAGAATATACAAATACAGAAAATCCCAAAATTGATAAACCAAATAAAAAATAGGCAAGTAAAGAAGAAAACTTGCTGCACTAGAGGAGTGGGAACGTTGTAAGCTAAAGAAAAAAATACAGAGCGGCCAGGAACATAAATCGATTAGTGGTGACAAACAAATTCGAGCCAGAAGTGTTCTTCCAGTCGATTGCTTCAAGTGTTCTAGAGGCCACAGTAATAAATTTAGCCCTGAAAATAGGAATTCAATAAATGAAAAATTTTGGAAACCATCAAATACTGATAAACAAAGGCAGTATTTGAGTGTACTAATTGAAGAAAAAGATAAATTCTCGACTCGCACTGCAAATGAACTATCCAGAAGACAAAAACCCGACTCTTTTATTTGGTAAAAAAAAATGAGAAATATCAGGTTTGTCAGAAATTTTTCCTAGCCACCTTTAACATATCCAATACAGTCGTACAAAATATTATAAAAAAAAGGGATGCACATAACATAGTAGCTAAAAAGAGGGAGGCATGTACCAGGAGTTAAATTGCCAGATGAGAGTAAAAAATGGCAGTGCCTTCCCACTATATCAGAAAGGATAATACTAAAAAATACTTACCCAGTGACTTAAACATTACAAAAATGTATGAGATGTATGTTGAGAAATGTAATACCGAAAAGACTAAACCAGTAAAATCTTGGTATTAGCGTCATGTCGTTACTAAGGACTTTAATATATCATTATATATTCCCCGAAAAGATTTATACGATAGTTGTTACATCTATAAAAATTTGAATTAAGAAGCGAAAGGTGCTGCATCAAATGAATATGAAAAACACATCATGAGAAAGGAAAATGCACGTGAATATAAGAATATGTTTAACGAAAAAGCCATTAATAAAGAACTCCATTTCTACGAATTCGACTTTGAGGCTGTACGCTATTGTCCAAAAGTTAAAGCTAAGGCAATATTTTATAAGAGCCGTTTTGCAGTATACAACTTCACTGTGTGTCGCTTGCAGAACAGCAACAAATTTTGTGTGGCCTCAATCATTAGCAGGAAGAGGATCTTGCGAGGTTGCCTTTTGTTTATTTAAATTCATGAGCACTGTAGCTGATGGTAAACATTTTTCTTTCATATCAGATACATGTGGAGGACAAAATAGAAACTCTATTGTCTCAGCTATGTGTCTTTATGCAGTAGAAACTTTGCCAATTCCAGTGATACATCAAATATTCCTTGAACAGGAACATTCTCAAATGGAATGTGACTCGGTTCATACCCATGTTGAGACCGTTAGTAAAGATTTGGAAATATCGATCCATCAGGCTGATTACAGCAATAAGAATGGCATCTAAAAAGGGAAAATATAAGGTCACTGAAATAAGTCAAAGCGATATCCTTGATTTCAAAGCTATTCAAGAGGCTATGATCAAAAATAAAAAAATTGACACTCATGGTAATAATGTGAGATGGTTGAGCATAGTATGGCTATAATATCGAAAAGAAGATACATCTCATATTTATTGTAAATATGATTATAAGGCCGAATCGTTTCACAAACTCAAAATCCAGAGGCGACAATTAGATCATTTTCCATAAAAAATTTAGAGCCAAACGAAAATATAATGGCGCTCTTCCTATTGATTCTAAAAAATTAAAGGGCTTGAAGAAGCTTTGGAAAAAAACATAATAAAAGAACAGTACCATTATTTCTATTACGGTCTCAGATTCAGTAGATGATACAGCTGATGAAGAATATGAAATATGAAAAGTTTTAATGTTATAAATAATGTTTTGCATTATAACTGTCTTTTAGTATTACCTTTAAATAATAAATATTTGTTTTGTACACTTTGTTTAACTCAAACCAATTATACTTTAATTTAAAATATGCATAATTTATATTTTCTTGTACTATCGAAACATAATGCTTTTTAACGAAACATAACGTTTTTTGACTCTAACAACGATTACATTTTAATAATAAAATTTAGTGGCAAAAAACGTTGTCGCAAATTTTTCAATTTTTATTTTTTTTTTTTATATTTTCAAATTAGGAAAATTATGTATAAACATAGATTTAAATTCAGAGAAGGATACATATTCAATTGCTTGAAATTTTTTGGAGAATATACTTTATTATGAAACATTAAAATACAGAGGTATTGTTAGATTGCGGTGTTTATTCCAATTTCTGCTAATCAACTATTTTGTAGGTAGTGTTGTTTGATACTAAACCCTCGAGGGAAGTTTACACCAAAAATATATTTTTTAATATCTACTAACGAGGCGAGTTACAAATTTCGATATATAAGTTACAAATGTTTACAGATAAGGTACTAAATGATGGTATGGACAAAACATACAAAAACTCATTTGAGGCGGCCAACTTCACAGACCCATGTGTTGGCCCTGCAAACACAGAAATTGTCCGGTATCTATATTTTAAAAACAATTGCACGGATCTAATATAACAATAATCTTTTCTTATACTCAGCAAGAATTCGCTGTATCAAAAATATATGGGCTTTTTTTTGATAATTTGAAGAAGATGATCGTCTGTAAATAAGTTTACCTTTAAATATTGTTCCGTAGTTATAGTCAATATATTTTTTTTTAAATGAAGCCTGATTCTAGTAGACAAGTTGTTTTTAGTATTAGGAGTTATAGGCCGAAGGATTAGCCGTTAAAATTCCCGCATTACATGTTTAATGGATTAATTAAAGAAAATGAGAACAAAACTAATAACTAATAACAAAATAAAAAAAATGCTTTCAGTGGGATTCAAACAAGCTATCTTAAATAAATACAATCAACAATTAGTTCCATTCCCTATCAAAAAGAGTTGTGACCCAATACACAATGAAAGCATTGGCAGTAACCAGTATCCAGTATCAATAATTTTTATTTTACTTGCAGTATTAAGTACCAATATTCCTCGTACTTGAAATATTCAGTAAAGTACTGAAAATCAAACATTTACATCAGCAGTATTAAGTAAATACCCTTCAAAGTATTTTCAATATTTCTAAAACTTGAGTATTTTTGAGATACTTAGCAGTTTCAAGTACTTTATAAGAAAGTTGTACTTTCAACTACTTACAGTATTTTTAAATACTTGCAGTGCTTGTCTATAAAGCAGTATTAATATTAGGTAAATATTAATCAAATTATTTTCAGTATTTTAGAATTGTCAACGATATTAATATACTAGTAATATATTAGTCAATCATAGTGGTGAAGTTTTTGGAAATATAATTTTCACGAAAAATTTATTCGTTTGGAGCCCATTTTTTATTATTATTCATAATAATTATTAATAAAATGTAGTACGTATTACAGGATGTATATAAAGTTACAGTAAGTACGCGATATATTTTTAATATTAATTTTATTTACACAACATAAATTTACAAAAAAAATCAAGCAAAAAAATATCTAAAAATTTAAGGCAACTTGAAAGTGTAACATTTGTATTAATATGAAAAACTGTTATTGCTTTTCAGCAACACCAATGTTTCCAAATTGGTGTGGCTCATTGGCTTCATACTTCATTGTACGTTTTACATTTATATACTTGTTAATTTCTTAGAAATAGTTTATTATGGCAGTAAAATTTAAATACAAAACACTTTTTCTTTGATAAAGATAACTCGACCGAATTTCGAATTTCATTCGGATAAAAATAAAATTTTGAATATTTTCAGTTTCTTTGATAATAAATTTAAACAATCTCATTAATCTAAATTTCGATTAAATTACGACCCTTTCTAAAATAATTGGAAGCTGAAATGCAAAAACGGCGTAATGAACTGATTGAAAGAAAAAGATTTTTGAAATGAAAATTTAATTTATAAATTATATCACTTTATTGTCACTAAAACTCGATAAACTAATGCCACTAAACAATAGAAATGCTTCACAAGGGCGAAGCAAAAATACAAAATATTTCAGCATTTTGTTTCTTTACTTTTAGTAGTTTATATTTTATTATAGTTTTTATTATTATACTTGGAGTACTTTCTAATACTGGGAGTACTTATGTAAAGCACTTGTAAGTAGATTATGATTTTGCAGTACTTAACAAATACTTAATAAAAAATGTAGAAAAGAAGTACCAGTAGAAGTACATTGCAAACAAAATATTGGAAATTTGAATACCTATACAGAAATGTTAAAAATACTTAAAGTACCTAAAGTACTGATTACCATATTTGCAACACATTTTTGTACTGAGTACTCAGCTCTGCTATCAAATAACACATTTTAATTAAATACAGAGCTAAAAGTGAATAATTGAATATATGTTTATACTATTATATAGTATGTTAAGTATTAAGAACGGTAAGGGACGTTTACCGGTCGATGGCAATGTATTTACCAAAGAACACGTTAAAAAGTTTTTTAAATGAAGCATCCGATGATGAATTTCTAATCCTTAAGGTATTTATGTTTATATTAATATAATATGACAATAAAAGTTAAATATATTAAATAATGTTTGTTCTTAAAACAAATGAAAATTTCCTTATTTTTTTGTCCTTATTTTCATGAAATATGTATTATATTAATTTTACTTACCGTTCAGATGTCGGTAAGTAAATTACTTACCGACGTGTTAGGCCTAGCAACCAGTAAACTTAACCTGCCGTCTTGGCAACAGTATTGTAAATAAACAAAAAAGCTGGATCATGCAAAAATTTATATTATAAAATTTTTTTATATGGATAACAATAAAGACAATCGATATAATATATAAAAAATAGGTACTTTTTCAAATTTCTGTAAATACATATTTGTAAAAGAAGCCATAATGAAAATGTCAAAATAAAATAAGTTTTCTCTGTTCTCCTTCTATATGCGTGCAAAAATTGATATTTCAAATTGTTTATAAGTTCGAATTTTTCTAAAAAGTTCATTTACCGTCGACGCAAGAAAGTTTTCGCATTGAAATTCATATCACGAGTCCCCACTCAAATATCTATACCTGTACGTATATGTATATGTATCTTCCTATATCTGTTTGTTCTGACTGCAACAACTTAGACCAATGTTTTATTTAAAACTTAGAAACTATGTAACACCGAGTGTAAAACAGTACCATAGATTTCTACGTCTTTAAATTGGGTTATTTTTATTATTATCCTTAAAAAATGTTATATAACATGAATTATAGTAGTATAAACATATTCAATTATTCATTTTTGACTCTGCTTCTATTTAAAATTTGATATTTGAGAGAGAATATAGTTGTTAAACGTTTTTATCTAAGATAGCTCGTTGAATTCCAGTGAAAGCATTTTTTAATGTGTTGTTTTCGTTATCCTTTTCTTTAATTAATCCAATAAATATGTGAAGCGGAAATGTTAAGGGCTAATCCTTCAGCCGATTACTTCTAATATCAAAAACGACTTGTTTATAAGAATAAGGGTTTGTTTTAAAAAATGTGTGTTGACTCTAACTACGGAACAATATTTAAAGGTGGTGCAGACAAATAAAAAAAATATTTAATTATGTTTCTTAATCCCAACAGCTCTTATATGGTTTCATCTTTCACTCGACATTGTCTATCTAGACAATTCTTTGGATTTATTCAAAACAATTAATCCTTTTGAAGATAGTAATCACATTACTTTTCGAAAATATAGCTATTCTCATAGTTTTCTTAATATTTGTTTTTAGTTTTAAAGTTCATTTTCAATTTTTATAAACCACCATGCTTTCATTTCTATTTACATACAGTTACGTCTACTTTATAAATGCCAAGAGGTAGCTGATATCCATGTCTGCAAGCCTATTATTGAAAAAGAAAGAATATAATAGTAGTATAGCATTTTAATATTACTGAGTTATACTGTGTCAATAATAAGATTAATCCCCTCTCGCCACAAATAACATATGAATACCAGCTCCCGTGGGTTATTTATTGCGTAAAGCGTAAAGGTTAATTTATTTGTATTTGAGTTTAAAATTTACTATAAAAAATGGGTTCTTAAAATACCTGTATTTTTTCTTAAACCATTTCTGGCATTTGTTTTTAGGTGTTTTCAATATTTGTGTTAAGTGTACCCCCTGAGGAAGCTCTTGGATCCGCCTTTGAAAGAATCTTAGAGACGCACCGTTGGAAAATTTAATTTGCCTTTTGTACAGTTTTAGAGATATATAAATTATATACATACATGATCCAGAAAATAACATTACCAAAAATCCCCAATAATTTTGGTCATTGATTTAAAGAATGCAGTAACTAACATGTCTTATGAAATGCACTATAACGGAGAAATTCTTAGTGAACCTGTTGACCTATTTAATGCCTTATGCTGATTCATATTCACCGAGTAAATTTGCTGAAAGTTATTTTAAATGTGATTTGGTGAACATCTTAATACAACTTCCTGTTTAAAATTGAAGTTCTCAGTGCTCTAAAACGAATGGTATACTTGCTTTTATAAATTATAATGATTAACTGTGCACATACATTTACGGTACGGTATCCAGTTTGGATAATATTTGATTTATCTTTAAGTGTATTTTTTCAGATAGTTGAAAATTTTCTAAACTACGTCTCGTATTTAAAAAAGGTGTTTAAACCGAAATGACAATGTTTGTTCTATCAGTATAATTTTAATTTGTGCAAGATTATGGAGATTCTTTTACATGAAAATATTTTTATTATCATGTCAAGACTACCAATACAATTATATAAATTGGGACATTTAGGCTAGAAGATCAATAATTAAGGACTTTGGAGTAATTTCAATTTATGTATAAAATTATCTTTCTCTGACCATATTATCACTCTCTTAGCAGGTTTTTCGAGTTAGTCGTGATTTGATTATACGTCAATTGTTTCAAATCCATATTAAGGTGTTTATAAATTAAATCGATAAGGTGTATTATTGTTTTTTAAAACATCTAAGTTTCCCGCAGGAAGAATTACTAAACAAATTTTCTATGGAGACTCTGGACAAACGTCGGAAACGTTCCTCTATAATATTCCAACATAAAATAATAAGTAATGATATTACCTGTGGTGGAATACTTAGTAAGCTAAACTTTCACGTTCCTAGACTCGCATCTCTACAGGTTGAGTGTTTCCATCGTACAACACCGCTGACAAATATTTTTAAATTTGCTCCACTGCGTCATATCTACCATATGTCTGTATAATATTGACTTAACTTGAATAAGTTTTGATTGTGGTAAACTATTGTTGTACATGTTTTATCACATCGGTGCCTTGCATAACTTTTGTTAGAGTTTTGTGTACACATGTACACAACTAGCACCAAAGTGACAGGAACTGGCATCGGAACTTTAATATTACATTAAATAACTGTCACTAAATTTGCAACTTTAGTGTAAAATTTACCTTGTGATATACCCGTATAGTAACAATTGGGTAAATTCTACTGAGTTCAGGTGCTGCATACTTATTACATTTTCAAGTAACTTTTGTGGTATATAAATCGTCGCGGATACTCCGTTGCATTGCCTTAAAGCATTTTCAACTTTAAAGTGAGAATTAGTAGTAATGCCGACTACACAGCGTTACCGAAGAATCACTTCAAAGTAATAATAACTGAAAGTGTTCTATTTAAAGTTCCTGTAACGTTGTCGGGACATTTTCTGGAGCTGCAAGGTTGTGTAACTTACTAGCGACAATAAGTCAACATTTTCTTAATCGGAACTAATCGAACATGGCGCCGAAAAGCAGTAAAACAACAATAAAGTTTTCCGGCATTCACCGACCTTTCATAGAAAGGTTATATTACAGTTAAGTGAAGTTAACAATTTAGCAAATTATTTGATTGATGTTGAACCGACTCTTATTCGTTGAAATAGATAAATAACCAGGTTGGGAAAATTGTCGGGAAAATGGGACATTGCAGTGAAACACAAACAAATGTTGAAGTAAAGAATGTAATTGATTGTGATTTACCATTAATTGTTATTAATTAAAATTTCGCTCACTAAACAAATTCGCAAAATTCAGACAAATGCATAACTTAGGAAAATTATAGAATTTATGAATACGTAAATGATCAGATGACAGAAAATATGGATAATTGGGCAATCGAGATTTTCGCCACATTGAATTTTGTTGGTATTCAAGATAAATCCTCGTGTTAATCATTTGTTTGATTTTCGCTAATAATACTTCCACCTGTCACCTGTTGATGTTTTGAATCATTAATGTGTTGCCAATCCCAAACAATAAAATAATTTTTATTTTAAATATATGAAAGAAATTTGCTTTTTAATGTTTCAAAAATATTTTATTAGAAACTCTACACGTGTTTCGGCTTTATTTAAAATAATTTAGATTTTAAAAAATAAAGTAATATTCAACTTTTAAAAACATATTTTACAATAGTTTTATAGTAGGTACCAGATGTAGTTATATATAAGCAATGAACACAAATTTTATTGTTCAGTATTCCCTGTATTCTTGACAAAGGCCTAAAAAGCCGAAACACGTGTAGAGTTTCTAATAAAATATTATTGAAACATTAAAAAGCAAATTTCTTTCATATATTTAAAATATTTAATGATGTTTCACAAGGAACCAACCGCAGAATCAGTTCAATTATTTTTACGTATACTTCATTCATTTCATATAAGCACATACAAAATTTTAGCGTAGGCACGGTATTTCATAAATACATTCTGTGAATTTATATATTGCACCGCGCGCCTATATTAGTTCTCTAATATAGGCACGACTGCAGGTTGAGAAAATGTCGCTCTGCGAGCTCAGGTAAAAAAAATTCTATGTGCTCATATGAAATGAATGAAATATAGATCGGATCAGCTAACTCTACCAACTTAAAAGTAAGGGTCGTAAAGTACGTGGGAACTTTGCAGTAACTCGAGGATTTACCTTGAATACCAACAAAATTTAATGTGGCGAAAATCTCGATTGCCCGAAGTTGACACTATTATCCACATTTTCTGTAATCTGATCATTCATAAATTTTGTATAACTTCCCTAAGTTATTCATTTCTCTGAATTTTGCGAATTTGTTCAATGGGCGAAATTTTAATTAATAACAGTTAATGGTAAATCACAAACAATGACAATCAATTACATTCTTTACTTCAACATTTGTTGGTTCTTCACTGCAATGTCCGATTTCCTCCGACAATTTTCCTAACCTGATTATTTATCTATTTCAACGAATAAGGGTCGGTTCTGCATCAATCAAATAATTTGTTAAATTATTAACTTCACTTAACTTTTCTATAAAAAATCGTTGTTGTTGTTTTACTGATTTTCGGCGCCATTTTCGATTTTCGGTAAAATAAAGTGTTGACTTAACATCGTTAATAAGTTACATAACTTTAAAGCTCCAGAACATGTCCCGACAACGTTATAGGAACTTTAAATAGAACACTTTCAGTTATCATTACTTTGAAGTGATTCTTTGGTAACGCTGTGCAGTCGGCATTACCATTAATTCTCACTTTAAAGTTGAATATGCTTTAAAGTAATGCAGAGTAGTATCCGCGACGTTGTAAATACTGCATCAGCTACTTGAAAGTGTAATAACTAGGCAGTACCTGAATTCAGTAGAATTTACGTAATCGTTACTACACGGGCATACCACAAGGTAAATTTTACACAAAAGCCGCAAATTTAGTGACAGTTATGTAATGCCTACTTTATTAAAGTTCCGATGCCAGTTCCCGTCACTTTGGTGCTAGTTGGGTGTTACTAATAGTGACATGCAAACCAATTTTAACTTAGATTTAACAGAAACGATGGTTGGATTTAATATATTGTGGACGAAACTAGGTAATCCACTAGAATGTTCAGGTGCCATCGGAAACGACACTGAAAAAAATATTTTCACAGAGATGTGACAATATTAAATAAAAAATTTATTTGGAACTGAATGACAAATATGTCTGGATTAGCGTGGATGAAGCCACCAATGCTTGCAGCTAGAAGGTGGCAAATCTTTAGTTACTTTTACTCTTATGATCGCTAATTAAAAATACATTGTGTGTGTTAGTGTTACATTCACAAATACTTTCAGCCCTCTTCTTATTAACTGTAGATTTGGATTGTTAAATTAAACACCACAGGTAATACACCCCTTTTTTCCTCATGGTACCTTCAGGGGATCGAACCCGGAACTCCAGGTTGAGAGACAAGTGTCCTTACCACTGAACCATGAAGCCACATGGCCACAAGCCGATGGTACCGAACTCGCCAAAATAACCACAAGGTAAGATATTTTCATATATGCGTCAACAAATTTACGCGGTGAAACATTACCTAGCGTCAGCCTTGGAATTGATGTCATTTATCGATACATCCCGATCTCTATGACTGAAACTGTATTTTTTATAAATATATATTATAACACTTTTAGTTGCAATTTGGTTGTCTGAGCTAAAGACATGTTATAATTGGAATAGTCTTATCAAAATGTTCTACAATGTAAAATGAATAATTCAAGTCCATTGTTATAAGAGGTTTAATTAGTTGCCACCTTTTATATTCTGCTAGTGATCTAATCTATTTTATTTTACCACTGTCGAGAATGTTTTGAAGTATGTTTGTTCGTCAGACATAGCTTAAAATGCAATGGTTTTATTGTTTCAAAAAATCAATTTTTTTAGAAATATGGGTGTTGTCGAAATTTGGAATAAAACTTTGAATCCTATAGTGACACAGGATCGTATTTTGTAACTGATTCGTAGCTATCACAACGAATATTTAAGACTAATATGTTTTCCAAAGGCTAGACGCAATATCACTTGGTGATATTGCGTCTAGTCAATAAGTTAATAAGTCTAGTTAATAAGTTAATAAGTTTAGAGACAAGCGTGTACCAGTTTATGCAAATGCAAAATTTTATTTACTTGTTCACGAAAGAAAAATCTTGAAAAGTTTCTGCCAAAGAGCAAACAATCATACTGGATTAGAGATTTGCTATAAAAATGATTTTGTCAAAACTGACAGAATCAAAAATCTATGGAACGGAACAATAAAAAGACCAGAAGACAAACTAAAATAGCGGATGAAAAGAAATCCTCTACGTTCTAGATGCAAATTGGATTTGTGTACAAAGTACATTGAAAAATGGAAGTGAAAAAGTTTGAAGAATATGATCGAGGAAGGACTTCATCTAATCCTGGATTCAATTATTATTTGAAGACTTTGATTTATGAATCCTCTCATTCCGATTCAACGCTGAAATCGGAAATTTCTGACTTGAACTTGAAGGTTTTAGCTAGATTTGTGATAACAGTTTATGCGCCGTTGTGATTTGATATAAAAACCCATTCATCTTGTACAAATGGAGCCCAACAAGTGTATATGCCAATATGTACAGATCTCTCGATATTTGAGTGATGACCTGAAGAACCTCAAAGATCAGTTATTTAGCGCAACGCGTATTTTATCCATCCTGAAAACGTCCTATTAACATTAATAACTGATAATCGCTATTAGAGAACTGGGTGTATGACGCAAAAACACAAATCTGTTATTACTACTTTTTGGTTACCACTTTAAATATTTTCCTATTTATTTTATCTTATTTTAAATTTTTAATTTAATTTATTTCTCAGTGACAGCAAAATTATCTGTTTTCTTATGGTCTGCTTTTATATCGTTATTACTAGTGCTTTTTATACACTTTTTTCTGGTGTTTATTATAGAGTACTTGATTTATAGTTTATGTTGTGTTGGATATCACTTTAATTTATGAGGTACTTGATTTAGAGTTCTTATTTTATCCTGATTTGTTGTCTCACTTTCTTTGTCTTGAACCTCTGTCACGTTAAATGCCATTAAATTGTTTAATAATTTTGTTTTATCTCATTCATTAATTTTTTTAAAGATGGCTCGTTTTAAGACACTGACTGGCGTTGGTGAGGGGCATGGTGTAACTTACAGACTTACCTCTCATATCATGTCCAATAACAGTAGTTTATGGTTGTCAGCGTACACATGCATCATTAATAAACCCTCCATAGTAGTATACTCTGCGAAACTTCTATACCAGAATGTAAATATTAAGGCATATTTTGAAAATGAACATTCTACATCCAAATACATAATATTTGCAGACGCAAAATATCGTCACTTGCACATCTATCACTTTTTAATATTACGTAATTTGTCGATATCTGAATTTTGACCTAAGTTTAAATCGTTGTTCAAATTTTTCTATTGATAACTATTGATAACATTGGTAACTGTAACAAATAATAATTATTGTTATGTCTTCTGAAAAATAATGTAGTATACAATTTCGTAGGAGGTCCACAACAATGTATAAAACAGTTTTACATTTGACGTTAATTTTGATTTATACCGTTCACAAATAAAAGCGTTCATATGTCTGTTTCTTTCAGCGCATCATGAATACGTTTCATCAACCTACCACAAAACTCGTAAAAATGGTTGCCTTATCACCAGATATTCAACATGAAAATGTAAATGGCTATTTTATTTTATTAATACGAAAAACGACACCAAAAACACTGAATTTGTATTCATATTCATATTCACTTTATTCATCTATAAGATCATGTTACATGATATTAGATATGTCAAATAATATATAATATACAGAAAACTGCAAATTTACATTATATAAATAAATATATCATATATGTGCTAATAATATATAAGGTATGAAACTAACAATAAGAATAAATAATAAAAAACAACAACATATCAACAACTTATCATATATATATAAATACACACAGTAAAAATGATGAAAATAATCGGGTATTCCCGCATAAAGAAAAAATTTGCAAGGTGGAAAAATGCATTTTTCCACCTTGCAAAGTAAAATGATGAAAATAATCGGGTATTCCCGCATAAAGAAAAAAGGTGGAAAAAAATAGCGTCTAGCTATTTCTCTGTATATATACACACATATACATATACATGTATATACACACACACAAACACATACATTATATATACACATATACATACAATACATACACACATACATAACATGCAAATACGAGGAAACTAACCATCAGGTTTATTTAAAAATTCATCTACACTATAATAACCCCTTAGTAATAATAGTTTTTTAACTTCCATTTTAAATTTATTCATTTTAAGACATTTTATATTGTCAGGTAAGCTATTATACAGTGTAATGTAATTATAATATAGCGAGTGTTTAAAATTAGATGTTTTGTGATGTGGTATCATTAACAATTCATTGTTTCTTGTGTGATAGGTGTGTCGATCTGATAATGTACAGAAATCTTTAAAATTGTATTTGACAAAAATTAAGCACTTATATATATATATAGATGCAGGGAACTGTAAATATTTTCTTATTAACAAATGTATCTCTATAGCTCGCTCTGTATTTTATTTTGAATATTAATCTGATCAATCTTTTTTGGTGAACAAACACGCGATATAACTGATTTGACCTGCCCCACACCATGATATTAAAAGACAAAAGGGAGACTGCTAAAGCATAGTAAACAGTTCTTAGTCCAGCCTCGTTAAGCGTATCTGATAACTGCAATATCGCGTAATGTGCGGAACTTAGCTTGTTACACACTTTGTTTATTTGTAAGTCCCACAGTAAATTTGAGTCTACTTGTGTACCCAAGAATGTGACATTGTCTTTTAATGGTAATTCTTCAAGTAAACACGGTCTTCTGAGATTAAAATTAATGAAAACAGTTTTGTTGGTATTAAGTATCAGTCTGTTTCTAAAACACCAGTCATTCATTTGAGATAGAACATTAGCAACACTCAAACACAGTTCCACAGGGGAGTCAGCTGAGACTGATACCGATGTATCATCTGCATAGATGACAGTGAATCCTTCCTGAATATGGTCAGGCAGATCATTAATATATAACAGAAATAGCAATGGCCCCAGTATGGAACCTTGGGGTACTCCCAGGAAGACATCTTTTGTTTCAGAGTTAACACCATTATAATTTACTAAGATTTTCGTGGATTCCATATAGGACTTGAGGACATTTAAAATATTTCCTCTAATACCTAAAGCTTGTAATTTATTTATCAGAATTGTTGGATCTACCGAATCGAAAGATATTTGCCTGTAGTTTTCGATATCACTCTTACATCCCTTCTTCAAAACTGACACTACTTTAGAAGTTTTGATTATTTCTGGAAAAACTCCATTTTGGATTGCTTCATTTAACAGATAGATTAAAGGGTTGATTAAACTTAAAATAATATTTTTTAGTAATGGTGCTGATATGCCATCCAGTCCGAATGATTTTTTATTCTTTAATCCATAGATTGCGTTTAACAGTTCATTTCTTGATATCTCATAGAAATACATAGAATTTATATTATATTTGGAGTTCGTGCATGGAAGTGATGTAATATTTCCAAAAAGATTGGATATATTAACACTGGCAATATTTGCAAAATGCGAACAGAAATAGTTGCTTATTTTAGAACTGTCCATAACCGTTTCCCCATTTACGTTAAGTATTATTTGCCTATTAAATGAGGAATCTGTCTTATTTAGTTTTTTATTAACAATGTTCCAAGTTTCCTTAGATTTATTTTCAGAGTTTTTTATTTTAGTGGAATAATAATTTACCTTAGCGGCTTTAATATTTTTTTATGCATCTTTTTGTTTATTTTGTATGTCTCGAGCAGCTCAGAATTATTTGAGTTTTTGGCTTTAAAAAATAAAGCTCT
Organism: Rhamnusium bicolor; assembly: GCA_029963845.1. Classification (NCBI taxonomy): domain Eukaryota; kingdom Metazoa; phylum Arthropoda; class Insecta; order Coleoptera; family Cerambycidae; genus Rhamnusium; species Rhamnusium bicolor. The sequence goes on along the minus strand of JANEYF010002599.1, from coordinate 210,750 downwards.
TAGGAAACTGGACTCTTCTCTTAGTTCCGTAGTTAACCAGTTTTTATTGTACTGAAATTTTAAATCTTTAATTTTTACACGTTTAAACGGACAGGCGACATTGAAACACCAGGTTACATTCTCCATAAACAACATATTTTGTACTAATAAAAAATATAGATATCAGGCCAAATTTACTGTCGAAAGGAATTTAATTCACAATTCAAGAGTTAGTTATCTGTCACAATTCACAACTAACTTGAGTTCAATGAATAGAAATACAAATAAAAAATTAATTCAAGCTCTTTCAACAATTACAAGCCTTTTTCAAAAGACCTTAAGCTCTTTGAAAGAACTTTGAAAGGGCCTCAAGATCTTTTAAAAGGATTGATGCTCTTTAATGGGCTGGAGCTCAAAACGAGTTCAAGTCATTTGCAGACTTGTTCTTTGTTAACACCTTGTTTCTATTATCGTTCTGGCGGAGTTTAGCACATTGCTATTTCACCACTCAACCAGGACAGACACACACACAGCAACCATTCCTTCCGACATTTGCCAGATGCCGCACCTGAGACTCGCAGCAGTGACGCCGTGTTCCGTCACACAACAACGATCTAGCCAACTGTGCTATCGGGTCGGTATTTTAGAAACGCCACTATCCATCTATGCCCGAGCTAGAATTCGAGTCCGGGACCCCTTGGTCTCAAGTCTAACTTGTAAGCGCTCAGCTACTGTGCCGAGTTCTAGGAAATTTTAAATTCTTCTACAAAGCGTATTACTTGAACCATTTCACAGTGATTTATTAATAATTTAATAGTATTATAACTAAAAATTAAGTGCATTAATTGAATTATATTTTAATATTATTATACCAATAACTAAAAAGAGTACTCTACAAATACTCACATGCGTAACATACGTGTGCATACACACATGCATACATGCATACATACACACACACACATACATATATATATACATAGAGTAACTGTACACTTACAATAAATACATTGTTAACATATTAACAGGAAATAATATATAAAAATATACTTAAGTTAATTACCAACAGATAATCCAGACAAAGAAAAACCATTTATTGTTAAACATACTATTTACTATAATTCGTTGTAAACAAAAAAAAGCTAAAAAAGCTAAAAAAAGCTTATATTATCAATGAATCATATTTATATCTAAATTATTACTACGGTTCGGTGAACCGTGACTAACTAATAGAGCGGATTATTTTTATTTATTTATCAGAATATCTACAAGGAGGAATTCCAAATGATGTTGTGTTTACAACATAGATCTATAATACTGTTACGCCACTGGACTGTGCAGACTGGTTAGATTAGGCTGGAATTGTACACGAACGGCCGGGAATATTCTGGAGTGCTCTAGACCGGGAGAATGGATGTATAAATAAGACGCACGGTGGGCCGAGATTTAATCTTAAGTTGAACGTGAGCGAGTAAAGAAGTAATAAGAAAGAGACTTATAAGTGTTCAAGTGTAACTATAGTTAAGACAGTAATTAGTCTATTGTTGTTAATTGTTAATTAATAAATAAAGTAGTGAATAAGTGTTACCTGGACTTTCAATCAACGAATCTACGGGAAGAGGTGTTTGTGTGGATAGCAAACACGTAACAATTTGGTGTCGGAAGTGGATTGGAAGAGAAATTTCTGGAATATTCGAAAAGGTTCTACAGTGTTCTTCTCAGAAATTAGTGGTAACACGGAGAATTAAGCTACTGGACGGTGTTTGGAGGACTATTTCTGGACTGAATAGTGACTTTAAAGTGGATTTTCGAGACGTTTCTAGAACATTCGATTTAGAAATAACTGCAAATACGCGAGTGCCGTTAGTAATAACGTGTTGTAGACTGAGAAAAAGGACTACTAGTGCAATTTCGGAAAAAATTCTAGAACATTCTATTTGGAAACTACAGGAGATACGTGAATTGTGTCGACGGGAACGTGTTGTAGACTTAAAAAACAAGACTATAAGTGACTTTTAGTGACAATTCTAGAACATTCGATTTGGAAACCACAGAAGATACGTAGACTGTGTTAACGGAAACGTGTTATAGACTCAAAACAAGACTTATTAGTGATATTTCGTGAAAATTCTCGAACATTCCATTGCACAATTAGTGGAGATACGTGAATTTTGTCACCACAGAAGAGGTATAGACTCTAAATAAGACTTTCTAGTGCTGTTTCGAGATTTTTCTGGAACATTCCATTATTAAAATAGACGCGATATCAACATTGTACGGATTTTATAGTGTAATAAACTTTATTCGGAAATTGATTTACGTGTCGTGAGTTAATGCCAACAACAAGAAGTATGGCAGAGAAGCAAACACAGGACATGCTTGCAGCATTGTTACAACGGATGGACGATCAGGAAAGAAAAAGACAGGAAGAAAAAGAAGAACAAGAAAGAAAAAGACGGGAAGAAAAAGATGATTTAAGAAAGATTATGGAAGATCAAGAGAGAAAAAGACAGGAAGAAAAAGATGACTTAAGAAAGATTATGGAAGATCAAGAGAGAAGACGACAAGAAGAAAAAGAAGAACAAGACAGAAGACAAGAAGAAAAAGAAGAACAAGAGAGAAGACGACAGGAAGAAAAAGAAGACCAAGAGAGAAGGCGACAGGAAGAAAAGGAAGACCAAGAGAGAAGACGACAGGAAGAAAAGGAAGAACAAGAGAGAAAACGCCAGGAAGAAAAAGAAGACTTGATAAAAATGATCGAAGGCCTGGAAATAAGACGACAGAAAGAAAAGGAAGAACAAAGAAAGGAACGCCAGGAAGAATTAAGACAAATTATGGAGGGACAACATCAAGTCATGCTCTCGGTCACTGAACAATTGAAGGAAGATGTGCATGCTGAAGTCATGGAAGTTAAAGAAGAAGTTAGAGGAGAAATAACTGAAGTTAAAGGAAAAGTCAGTGAAGTTGAAGGGGAGATAGCCTGGTTGAAACAACAATTAAGAGAGAAGGGAGGCCAATTGGTACTGTCGTCTGGTACTAGGTTACAACCACCTTCCTTTGACGGTCAAAGTTCATGGTCAACATATAAGAGACAATTTGAGGCAGCTGCACGTTCAAATAACTGGAACGATGAGGAAAAAGCAACAGCATTGGTATTAGCACTAAGGGGCCAAGCATTAGACCTGCTCCAAACAATTCCTGCCGCACAGCAACAAAACTTTAGCATTTTGGAGGCAGCGTTAGAACTAAGATATGGCGACCAACATCTCGCCCAAGTATATCAAGCTCAGCTCAAATCACGCAGACAACGAGGTGGAGAAAGCCTCCAGGAGTTCGAAGCTGCGGTAGAAAGATTAGCCCATCTAGCCTATCCTGATGCACCAATGGAATTTCAACAACAGTTAGCAGTTGGTACATTTATTGATGGAGTAAGGGACCAGGAAGTTAGGCGAATTCTTAAGTTGGCCAGGCATAAGCTTAGTAGTGAGGCTTTAGTACATGCACTGGAGATTGAGGCTGCCTATAAGGATACCACACAATCAAATCAGAGAGTACGAGCTGTGAGTGTGGAAGAAGACAAGCCAGACAACACAACGCAAAACCTGATATCTGATCTACACAAGATGATGACCCAATTACTGACAAAATCGAACTCCCAGCAGACAGAAAACCAACAACAAAGTAGTGGGAGGCCGAATGGAGGCATCCGTTGTTATATGTGTGGCAAATTGGGCCATATTAAGAGGAACTGTCATGAGCTCAACATTCAAGATCCGAGACAAACCCAACAGCAAAGTAGTGGGAGACAGAGTGGAGGTCGCATGCGCTGTTATAAGTGTGGCAGAGTGGGCCATATTCAGAGTAACTGTCGTCAGCGCATCCCTGAGAGGGTCGCAGTAATGGAGAAGCCGCAGGAAAACTGGCGAGCTGGTACTTCGCGGAATATAGCAGATGACCTTTCCAAAAGACCGTGTCAGAAAGACTGCAAGCCTTGCCACCGTAAGGAAGAACAACAAAATGTACAAATAATGAAGACCGTTAAGATTGATGTTCCGGATTATTGGACAAAAGAGTCGTTAAGGGAAGCGCAGTTAAACGATAATGAAACTGGTCCTGTTCTGAAATGGAAAGAAAAAGGGACCCGGCCTGATTGGAAGGACATTTCAAATAAATCAGTGGGGCTGAAGGCTCTATGGGCACAATGGGACTCCCTTATAGTAGAGGATGGACTGCTAAAGAGAGCGTGGGAAAGTCCAGATGGGAGGAAAGTTACTTTGAAATTGTTAATCCCGAGGTGTCATGTAGCAAATGTACTTCAGCAAGTGCATAATGGAACGTCTGGCGGACATTTTAGCATCAACAAAACCCTGACTAAAGTAAGAGAACGTTTCTACTGGGTCAACAGTCGTCAAGATGTGGAGGCTTGGTGCCGCCAATGTGAAGTTTGCGTGGCAAGAATGGGGCCACAAATAAGAAATAAGCAATATAACGCCGAGACTCCATTTGAGCGAATTACCATAGCAAGTGACCGTATGAAGGCTCGTTATGATCTTAAGGCTAATTCAGGAGGGTACCAGGTGGGAGAGTTGGTTTGGCTATATAACCCACAACGAATGAAAAGCAGGTCCCCGAAACTTCACCACCCTTGGGAAGGACCTTACACTGTCGTCACCAGACTAAACGACGTTGTATATAGAATTCAGCAAAGTCCAAAATCCAAGATGAAGGTGGTGCACATAGAGAGACTAGCCAAGTATGCAGGGAATAATGAATTGCCTGATCGGGACGTTCAGGCTTAAGGAGGGGGCAGTGTTACGCCACTGGACTGTGCAGACTGGTTAGATTAGGCTGGAATTGTACACGAACGGCCGGGAATATTCTGGAGTGCTCTAGACCGGGAGAATGGATGTATAAATAAGACGCACGGTGGGCCGAGATTTAATCTTAAGTTGAACGTGAGCGAGTAAAGAAGTAATAAGAAAGAGACTTATAAGTGTTCAAGTGTAACTATAGTTAAGACAGTAATTAGTCTATTGTTGTTAATTGTTAATTAATAAATAAAGTAGTGAATAAGTGTTACCTGGACTTTCAATCAACGAATCTACGGGAAGAGGTGTTTGTGTGGATAGCAAACACGTAACAATACATTACCTCATTGTCATTTATTATATACAACTATATAACAAATATTTGATAATGTATCTTATACATTGACATAATATATAAGAATTAAATTTCTGAATAATTGCCAAATTTATGAAAAATATCAAAATATGCATATTTTGATGAAACTCAGTATCTAGAGGTATTTTTTGATTCTGAACAACTTTTCTTAATAATTTTTTTCTGTATCTCTAACACTAAGTAAAATATAGAAAAATCACATTTTTGAGTGAACGCAGTGGGTTGGTGTGACAATTGAAAGTATATTGTAAATCATAAAATGATGCGCTTTGAAGAATTTCATAACAGAGAAAAATTTGAAATCGATGTGTCTAAAAATGACCGAAATATTAAGGTGTGTCCACTTAAGACGGGACACACTGTAGATAAAAGATTCAAAGAAACGTCCTCAAATATTTGCACTTTAAAGTAGAAGACACGTATCCCTCGACTGGATATTTTTATTAACTTCTGTTTCAACACATACGTAGAATGCAGCCGATACTTTCTTTATATAAAACTAACAACTCGAAGGTTTGAATCCATCCAGGAGCAAGTTGGAAATTCAATTTGTAATTTGTTTCGGATTAAGATGGGAGAGAACTATCGATGCCTTAGATGTGGTTCGGACTCCACAATAAACTGTAGGTCCCTGTCTCTCTTTACTCAACACAAAATCCTAGGATTTTCTGAGAGTTACTTCGGTGACCTGAGAGGCGGTTATGAAAACATTTTTTTTAAGTTTGTTTTCGTATTTTCTGTACCGAAGAATTACTAAAACCAGCATTATTTTCCATAGCAATACTGTAATTAAAATAAAATTCCATTCAATTAACCTAAAGCAACAGTTATGTTTTTCTTTTGTTTGTTTGTTTTATGCTGTTCTACATGATATCTCTGTAGCTTCTGCAATTAAATTTTAATTTTGTACGATAATAAATACTGTACTGTGGTCCTACCTTGTAACCCATAATACTTCTCTTATATTATGTTTCAAATAAATGTGTAATGTGTACCTACCTATATATATATAATATATAGGTCAAGTAGAAACTCCTAGAAAATTTACGACCTTAGTTTATGCGGGAGAAATCGTCAAATAACAAATTGCTCTACTGGGAATTTATTGACAAAACATCAAAAGAATATTTATAAGATGTCAGACACACATTTGGTAATAACATATTGAAATAAAAGCAGAAGTAAAATGCCTTGTCGATTATTCACACTTTAAAAACAAATCATTTTGACCTACTAACAAACATATAAATACGTGGAAAATAATACGTTTTCACTTCCTGCTGCGGAAATTAGAAGCACAACTGTTTCCATTGTATCTGACCTATTTTTGATGTTATTTTCTTACCATTGGAGATATTGTTTCATGAACTAATTAGGGAATAAATTTAGCAACTTGTTAACCCTCTCGTGCATTATTTTTTATGAAAAAAAATCAATACTTAAGGGAAAAATATTTATGCCAGAAATATCAATAGAGATTAGATTATACAATTTTTAGTTTTTTTTCTTAACAATTAACAAAAAAAATAATGTCCACTAGTGTACAATAACTAACTCCGAGTTGAAAATATATTCAAAGAACATTACATTTTTTGCACGTATATTTAGTTTTTCTTTGATATGCGTCTGAATGACACCATCTTGCGTTTTTTATATTGGTTATTTTTGGCCAATGTCCTGAATTATCCTTCCGTATATGAAGGGGTGCATGGTAATTTGACTTTCTCTTTTTTTAAGATATCCGATGATGTAGCAGAACGTAGACCACGTTTGTATTTTTGCTAGTCTTCATATTTATCAATACCCTCACTTTATTATCCTTGATTTCTCAGTAGATCTGTTTTTTGTTATTTTTGTTCTTTCTAAATAAAATCCATGCATTTGCCATGGCCACATTTAGAAAATTTATGAACGCTTTTATGTAGCAACGTTTATTTGTTCTCTGAGAGGGTGGAGGACAAGAAATTGATCCAATAAATCGACACCTCCCATATTCTGATTCTAGAACTGAACAGACCATGGTCTATTTATTTCAATTATTGATGGTTTAGATGATGTGTACAGCATTCTGTTTCATTTTGAGGCTCTGTACCAACACAGCTAAATGCTATATTGATGGCATTATTATCCATCCATTTCAATAATGTGATATTACCAAATTCTGTACTTGCAACAGATGCAGCTCCTTCCAGTTTCATTACTTTGTTTGACTTAAAAACACAACTAGTGTTCTATAAACAATTTGTTATTTTTCCTCGAATTCCTCGTTTTTTTTTTCTTGAAAAAGATTGACGGAATAGAACAAGTTGTCAAAAAATTATTTGTAATTTTTGTTGTTCAGATCTTGGCTTAGGCGACGTACTACATCAGTACATGCTCCAAAATGATTAATCTTATTTCTATCACCCATTGCTTCTTGGTACATTCTAAAGCGGTACACGTATTCACACACCCCAGTTCTTACTTTCACATCCCATTTTTTTTTGTTTTTTTCTAAAGGTACTATTTTATCTCAAATTTTCCGTTTAATGGTGTAATTTTCTCATCAACTGACTGGCATTTTTTCAGTCTACAGCAGCTAAAAAATCTTCAGTAGACTCTTTAGTAATGATCGAAATTTATTCAATTTATCTGTATTATTGTTTTTTCCAAATCGTCATTATTTACGAAATGTAAGAATTTCAAAATTGATTCATACCATTAGCGACTAAGTTCATTCTCAAATCATCATCACGTAACCAGTATAGACGTACCCTAGGATATTTGATGTAGAACATTACCAAGTTCACCTCCAAGAATACATTGAATTCATTCTTTTTGAGTCTAAAATTGTTATTATTCTGACCTGCATATAAGTTTGAAATACAATTTCGTCTATAATTTCCTGCGAAGAAATGTGTCAAAAAATAGGCAATGGGATATTCTATTTGAATATTCAAATTTTCAGTTCTCAAAAGATGTGGTAATGTGCTTGGAACATATATGCTGTCAATTTTGCGCCAGTTCAACTTTTTCCGTTTTGCTTCTTTTTTTTGGGAGGATATGATTGCGTCCATGGTATCTCATCTTCACCGTCAAACTCTGCTCTCACATTGTCTGCCTCTTCTTCACGCCGCGGGCCAAAATCGCCTATTTTACGTCCTTGGTACGTAAATAAATATTATGAATTAATTATGGAAAACTTAAGTTTTTTGTTTTCGAAATTATTGGACCATAATGACAAACATAATAAAAATCGTTGCCAATTTGGGTTCCTCTCCTCGGAATGATAATTTGTGACGTTTCCAATTTTAAGAACTGCCAAGTTTATCCCAATATTTCATGATGTAAAAGTGTGTATAAATAATTTTAACCCAGTCGCCAGGTAAAAATCGAGTCAATCGATAAAATAGAAATAAAACTTTGTCAATAAGGGTTTTCGAAGATGCTGTTTCATTTGGAAAAAAAACAAAAATGGGGACTATCGGGAATCGGCCGCCATCTTGTAAAATGGCCTTCTTTCCGCAGTTTTTCACAAATAACTCGGCTAATATTAAATTCATCGATTAGAAGGCAGTTATCAAAATGAAAGTTTATTAAATTCTGTACAAAAGATTTATTATATGTATATCAGGACAAATTAAGTCTTCGTTGTGAAAAAGTGGCTTGAACATATAGATGGATCGGGCCTCATGGCATTACACAGACATATAAGTGCGTTGTGCTCTGCGTCGATAAAAGGTTAGCTCTGCAACAGAAAGTACATCAAATAATGAATTACATTTTAATAAATAATATCTTACATGGGAAGACAATGCAAACTGCTACACCTGTTCGGTTTCATCTATTATGGAAGACTTCATTTCACTTGGCGTCATCGTGACATCAAAATCACCTTCATTCGTATTATCACTTTCAGTGTCGATGCCGTCTTCTTAGCTCTCACTGCGAACCTCAATCGCAAACATGAAATTCCGCAGCACTGTTATGATATTTGCGTTCTGAAACATCATGGCCACCATCCAAATATGTGTCAGGTGATGATCCAGTAAAACTGATTTTGAAGCGTATACATAAGAAATGTGAAATGATACTGATACTCTTAATATTTACTCAGAAACTACGACACCTAGAACAACGCACGTGGCATCATTTTGTTCGTAATTTAACAATATTCATTTTGATAGCTCGATAAATTTAATATTAGCCAAGTTATTTGCAAAAAACTGCGAAAAAGAAGCCAGTATCCAAGATAGCGGCCGGTTCCCGATAGTCCCCACCCTCGAAAATTTCTATTTTATCGATTGACTGACTTTTTGTTCCCCGTCGACTGGGTTAATTAAATATTTGGACAAAATACTTTATTGGCTTTATGTAATATATCTGGTTTTCATCAAGAATATATTTTTTTTCATACTGTGGAAAATAAAAAAATTCCCCTCCCCATTCCAGCGAGCTATTTTGATCCACGAACTTATCCTTTTTTCTTGACCCCTAGAACGTATGTATCAAATTCTAAAGCTTCATCTCACAAACTGTGGCTACTGCCGCGATACATAGAGACACACATCTCATAATTCGTCGAAATTCGTCTAGAAATGTAATAATTTTTTTTAACTTATCGAAAGTTCATGTTGTCTTGAAAGGACACCACCTCCCAGTGTTTCAAGACGTTTCCTCTGCATTTGTTATTTTATAAATTAAAAGATATCATGTACTATAAAATCAGCAAGTATCCCTTTTTCCGTAATTAATGTATCTCAACTCAACATGTTATCAGCGGATTAGTAATATTTCATGCAAATCAGATAGTACGGTAAATATGAGACAAACAATGTTATTTTAAAAAAAACATAAACAATATATTCTAACTGTACTTTATTACTTGAAAATTATTAGCCAGTTACGCCATAATAATTTACACTATAAATACAGCCATGACGTGTCCATCACGCGTCTACTTTCAATATCCAGGAGAATAAAAGTTATATTGACTAACTCATAAATTAATCACTGGTATAGATGTCTACAGGATTTTTTCCAGGAAAGGGCAGTTCTTTCTTCTCTTGGAATAGTCACAATGTATGAAATTAATTTGTTAATAATATCTGTGATATATGTTTTTGTGAAACTGGTCCATTGTGTAGTAGAATTAGCTATAATAGCACAGTATTTCTGAACGTATAAATAGACCAACAGAAATGAATCACTTACGTGCATCTAGAAAAAAATCATACCTGTATACAAAAAGGTGATAACCAAAGGCAATAGTATAATGTACTTCAATATTGAATAATACGTTTTGTTTTTTTTATATGTAGAAATGCTGAAGAATGATGGCGATTCCTAACCTAATTTTCCTTTTAATGGGAGGATTTTTTCCATTGTCATGTGGTGGTACTAGCGTCTAGGAAGAGATATTTATTTTCAAGCACTATAATGTAGTAATTAAATTAATATAACAAGTACCTATGCACTTTTGTATGTTAACATTACATCACAAAATTTTAATTTCAAGTTTTGTTTGTTTTCTTTTATTAAGCAAAACAGAAATAAGAATATTTTTTTTAATCAAGAGCAGGGATCAGAGTAGGAAGTAATTAAATAATAAATGTGACATCCATGTCAGTGTGAATGTTACAGTTCAAATGTCGCATTCACATCTGCTATATAAACCAATAATGAATGTTTGATTTTCAGATACAAAGATGTAAATTTTCTTGTAAATATGTTCTATTTGATCTTTCTTAAAAAAAGAATATCCCGTTGTCCTCTTGACTCGTACACCACAAATTTAATATTTCCTCCTTTTTTTATACAATCGTTATTTATTTTATTCACTGAACCAAATTAATTCAATATTAATGTATAGAAATATCATTCTGAGAAAAGAAAGTGTTTCCGTGCTTATTCGAAATATTTATTCCGAGAAAACTGATCTTTAAATTGTTACCATTATCCGTATTCTCCAGAGTTTCGTCTTGCTACATTTCTCGATTTTATAGTAATTTCTCCATTCCACTCTCTCTCACGTCCGAATTTCACGTGTTGAGCTTAATCAGGGTCGTTTTTCCAAAGCTGCAGAAAAAACTTATATTAAGTATTGTGGGAAATCAGTATGGAATTTGCAGTTACAAAGTTGGTGATGTTCTTCGGTTAGACTGCCAAAATAAAAGGGTTACAATTTTAAAAGAAAGTCAAATAGATGGAGTAATAAATATGGTAATTAATTAGTGTACTTGGCAAATCACCACAAAATAAATATTTTCTTTGTGTATTTCCTTTATGTAAAAATATATGGAGAGAAATTGTGTGTTCGTAATATAAACATACACTTTTATGTAAGTTGATTTGTAATTACGAGTAAATACTTGAGACCCCGATAACAGACAAAAAGTGGTGTAGTCTGTAAAGTAAACTACGAAATTCAAAAAAACACAAACACAGGAAACATTACAGAAAAAATCAAAAAGAAATATCAAATGTTATCATTTGAACCAAACATCCACCAAGACGGCATTTCTCAATTATTCTTGGGATATTTCTTGTGAAATTCTTCAATTCTTGAGGAGTAACTTCTACGCACGTGTGATTCTAACACACAGTTCTCTTATTTAATGACTTTTTTTGCATTATTATCATTATCTTATAGCAAGAAATTTATAAGTACTTGATCATTTACCGGCTCGGTGAAGTAGTTGGCTAGAATGCACGATAGCAAGTTTGACTAGATAATCTTTTCATCTAGCTGCGGGTTTGAATCTCGCTACCGGCACTAGAAATGTTAGTGGGTTTGGTTGTGTGTCTGCTTTTTTTTATAAGTGTAACCCTCGCCCATGCAGCCTCGATTTTAGATTCAGGGGTTGTCAAATTTTTTGTGGTGTTTATATTGTTCAGGTGCCTTTGGTTTCACTTGCCCGATTTTCTAACACTGGGGGCTAATCGGATGTTTTATATTAAATTCTAGGGCTGCTTCACCTGCGGAACTTACATCGTCATCCATCAGTCTTACAATCTGTCCCTTTTCATATAATCCTGTTGGACCCTTTGCTATGAAATTAACACTGGTGTGGTTTTCAACAAAACACCATATACTGCACTCGACGCGCATTTCGTCAACCAACTAGGCATAATCAGGAGATGATTAGAACTAACCTTATGCTAGCAATGTATCTTATTTATACCTAAGCTATTGTTACGGTATATGGGAGTTTACTTAAATAATTTAAATAAAATTATAAATAAAGGTAACTTGCTGCCGAACATACAATTTGGCTTCAGAGGAGGTCACAATACCACGCTGCCGTTGTGCAGAGTTGTGCACGACGTTATCGAAGGATACAACAAACAACATTGTACTAAAATGCTGCTCCTGGACATCCAGAAGGCATTCGATACTGTTTGGCATGGAGGCCTCCTGCACAAACTAACTCACACACATAAGCTTCCTATATATTTTATATCTCTCATAAAATCCTATCTCGATGACCGCACATTCGCGGTTAAAGTTAATAACGCACTATCTAATTTTTACAACGTCAGAGCGGGGGTCCCGCAGGACACGGTGCTCTCTCCGGTTCTGTTCAACCTATATGTCTCAGATATTCCCACACATCCCCTAACACAGACAATAATGTACGCCGACGACACTACGATTTACGCCCAGTCCTTCTACGCCGAAATCGCAACCACCAAGTTGTGGTATCATTTAACAAACGTATTAAAATACTATAAGGACTGGAAAATCGTAATCAACGAGACTAAAACTGAGACCATTAATTTTACAAAAAAGTTTACTAACATAAAAACGTTTACACCACTGACTATTAACAATCGAGTCATTGAGGAGGCCAAGGTAGTCAAATACCTAGGTGTTCACCTGGACCAGCGGCTTTCCTTTAAGCCGCATGTCACGAAAACGCTCAACAGGGCCTACATGGCCCTGCATAAATTATATCCGCTGGTGAACAGGAGATATCTCCTGGACACCAGCAACAAATTGCTTATTTATCGAGCCGTGATAAGGCCTATCCTTACTTACGGTTGCGTCGTCTGGAATAGGATGTCGAACACACAGTTCGGCCGCCTCCAGACGACGCAAAACAAATTGCTACGCCTCCTCACTAACTCAAACCGTTATATAAGCACACAACAACTCCACGAGACGGCTAATATGCCTTACATTAGAGATTATATAATACAGACGGCCACCAAATTTTTTAGACATAACATTCAGAAATCCACTCTCACCGCGCACATCACCGACATTCGAAACTACCACGAATTTGGACATACACAGACTAATACACGAAAACGTACCTTTGTTTTTTGAATAACCTTGCTTTTAGACACACAATGACAGACATCTCCATTTCACTGCCCTTTCCAAATATATATATATTACCTACCCCTAACCTGTAACTTCCCTCGATGACCGCCCTATTGCCTTTTCACCCCATATTTTACAGACAATCTAAATTTCAATTCTCTTAAGCATGTTTTTTCTTGAGCTTTTTCCTGCAAGACTACTACTATAACGATATTTTTGTATTATTTGTCATTGCTTTTTAATTTCTATAATGCCTTGCAATATATTAATTATGTATTTCTACGCTGTTGATAGGAAAGCGTCGGCCTATGGTTAAAAAAAAAAGATGCCATCCAGCCACATCGGGCCCGACCAACTGGCCAGCAGATTGTGCACCCTCCGGGACAGGAGGAAAACTAATTTTGTTGCTTTTCGCCCTGGATTCGTCCAGGGCGTGTATATATTGTACAGCCGATTGGCTACTTATACATTTTGTATTTTTGTGTAAATATTTATATTTATATTTTAATGCCGAATGTGGCATCTTATTTAAGTTTTATGTTATGTAGTTAAATGTTAAATAAATATTTTAAATTGGAATTGGAATTGGATTGGCCCTCTGTCACTATTCATACTATTTTTACACTTTGTAATTTACTAGCACTCAAATGCATCCAGCTGTTTAATATTTGTTGCATTCCTAATTAATTTTAAATTGCTACTATATATTTTATGGTTGTTCTCAAATGCATGTTGAGCAACACTAGACTTATTTGTTCTACTATATTTGAGATGAGTCATGTTCCTTGAACCCAGTTTGAATTGATCGTCTAGTTTCTCCTACATACATTTGATTAGCTGCAAGGACTGTTCCTTGCAGGTAATTTCGTAAATTTCTTCGACTTTCCGTTTGTTTCAATTTTATCTTTTGGATTACCTAAAAGTTGTTGTAGTTTATTTTCCGATGAATGAACCACTGTCATCATTAAAAATTTGCCAATACTACGGGTTAATCGAGGATCGTATGGAATCGATACAAATTTTGCATTTTCTGTTTCATTTTGAAACTTAGTAACTACCCCAACAAATTATGATATTTAGATAAAAATTTTACAAAATATGTAACATTATGAAATTGAAAATGGTTCACATTTAATTTTTGTAACTTAAGACATTTCGAATTTATTGGCAAATAACTATGTTGTACTTAAAGGGTTGTAGCTCTCTTATGAACTGATTTAGGGCAAATGTTTATATGCAAAATTCAACTTTTTTCTAGTTGTACCTAGAACTAGAAAAAAGTACTAAATTATGGGACATCCTGTAAATATTTTAAAAGTTATCATCTAAATCAATCCCAGTTATATGTAATACGCCTACAGAAACGCGTTCTTTTTTCATTATCTGCATGCATTATTGTATGAACTGATAATGTTTTGAACGGTTTAAATTTATTTTTCTTCAATATTCTGTGAATTGTTCCTTTAGATAGGTTTAAATCTCTTACCTCATCATGGAGTAAATTTCTTCGATTATTTTCAAAATAGGTACTTCGTAACCAGATTTTCAATAATTTCTGTAAATCGCCTTCTATGGTTTGGTTTTTCTTTTTCGCAATTATCGAGCCTGTTACTCTGAATTTTTTACATAATTTAACAAAATACGATTTATTGGGAATATGCCTTCCAGGATGTGTACGGAGTCGGATTAACTATTGCCCCACTCTGTATACTCCATGTTTTAAAATACAAAATTTTAAATGGATTTCTGACTGCTATTATTGAGAATAAGTATAAAGTGTATTATAGTGCTGGATCGGGAAGAAATGTTAAATACAATGTTAATAAAATATATAGGGCATGTCAAAAAATGTTCACTGATTTAATTGAATTTAGCAAAATCGAAGTGAAAAAGTAAGTATAATTATGTGGGATCAATAAGTACCTAATACCATGTCATTCTCTGCCAAACTGTGCAGGGTGTACATTTTTGGAAAACAGTTTTCTTGGCATTTTTATTTTACGTCCAATTGTTTTTCTATTTGAAAATTTAAATCTCCTAGAAAAATACAATATGAGTAGTTTTTAAATTTTAATTTATTTTAGTGTGGTAAAATCAAATTGCCCTTTAAGATCATTCACTCTGTACCAAAATGTTTTTAATACGTTGAAAAATAACGCAATAATTGACATCCTGCAACTTCAGTAGCAGAAAATGTATATTAAAAACAAGGGAACATTTATAAAACACACTAATATAACACACTAATCTTTGCCAGTCATATTTAAACAAAATAATTTAACATCTAAGAATTTCAGACCCTCTAGATCAAAAAGATCAAATAGTTTATGACCAATCATAATTCCCCGTATTCTTGAAAAAGCCTAAAAAACACTAATAGGATATAGATAAATTTTTTAAACACCTAAAAGCAAATTTTGTTTTTTTCATTACGAATAAAACCTTTAATATAATTATCTATATCATGATCTTAAAATTGCGAAACAAGAAATATGCATAACTTATTGATTTTTATATTCTTTATTTTTGTTTCAGGTAATGAATTCAGTTATTGGATTTGGGTAAGTATGTGCATTAATGAAAAAAAAGTGGAAGAACATGTCAACTATATAGGCATAACAATCATTTGTTGCTATTTTCGTTCTAGGAAACATGTTCCTGACAGATACCACATGTATATAACTCATGCTGTGAAGTTTTCATTTGTTTCCTTTTCGATTTTAGTGCTTTTGGCAAGCTTGATATGTGATATAAAACTAAAGTATGTTTAAAAGTACATTAAATTTTATTAAAGGAAATACTTTATCTTGTATCAAGTTAAATGCAAAATGTGTCCAATATCAAATATTATACAGTGGTTTATTTCAAAAGCAGCCACTCTGAATATCTCCCCATCTCCATTAGGATTTTGAAAATAATTATATACCAAATTATATACATAAACCGATTATTTGGTGGAGATATGTCGAGGATATTTTTGCAATTTGGCCTCATAATATTGAATTATTACATAATTTTTTAGAAAACATTAATGATAAAATAACCATCCATTAAATTCACTTTGGAGATAGAGAGTAATACTGAATTACACATCTTGGATATTTTGGTAAAAAAAATTGATAACTCATTTGTAACTAGTGTATACAGAAAAATAACTCTTACTAATGGATATTTAAACTTTAAATCTAACCAGGTAATTAATGTTAAAAAGGGTGTTGCTAAATGTTTGTATGACAGGGCAAAAATAATTTCATCTAATGATCAAATATTAAATAATGAGAAAAAATTTATTAAAGAGGTATTAATAAATAATGAATATCCGGAATTTTTTTTCTTCAATAAATATTGATAAGATACTTAATAATCCAGTACAATAAAAACCTGAATACCAATATAAACAATAATTTCGTATATACAAGGTTTATCAGAAAACTACGTCGTGTCGGCGATAAGTTTCATGTTAGGACTGTATTTCAAGCGAATAATACTTTAAGATCCATTTTAACAAAAATGAAACCGGTAAATTATGAGCAAAATTCACAGTATTCCGTGTGAGTGTAATAAACATTATGTGGGAAAGTCATTTACACCCCTGTTGGAGACAACGTTTCCAACACGAAAATAATAATTATGTGAACCAGTATTACGCGATAATTTGAGGACAACGAATTAGCGCAAATTAAATTTCATATCGTGTGATGCTGGTAAGATAAGTTAAAATAAGTCAAAATAATGGCTTTCAATATATTCACATACTTTATGAATATTATATATAAGTGGTTTACAAGAAAATGTCATCCACAATGTTTTGGTTTAGCTCTACTTTAAATTTATGTGTTTTAGTTGCCCACTTAGTGGCCCTTATTAGTATAAATGTATGTTTCAACCTCTATATGTCTGTCATAGGCACAACACATGTTGAAGGTAATAAATTAACGATAAGGCTGGAAATGAATGTTAGGAGAATTTTAGCATGTAAGTTAAAACCACTTTCATAAAAAGACAAACAATGCAATATATCACCAACCCTTGTACAGTTCAGACCTATTTCTTTAATAAACTAAATGTTCAGTAAAATATGGATTTTACTTAATTTAGCTGTAAGAAGAAAACAAAAATAGTTCCAGTTATAGAAGATGTCACTATCAAAAATAAAATTATAGAAAAGAAATATACAGTCCACTATTAGCTCAATAAAAACAAATAAACACAAATAACAATAAGTTTAAAACGAAGAATGTTAGCACGTTTGAGCTAGCGTGTTTAACATTTCTTTTTGGTGCATCGAACAGGATTTGTGATCACTGACCTATGGAAGTGAGGTGCAGTTAAGTGTAAAGTGATAGTGAACATATTAAAAGTGACTGGAAATTAATAACTAGTGTTAAAATGGACAAAGTTGATAAAATTCCAAGTATCATCCTGTTCAGCATTTCAACTAGAAAACTTCTGATGCATTTGGTGCAGCTACAGGACCAAGCGTATTCGACGACATAGAAGTCAACAAAAACAGATATGTACCTTAATTTTATAATTGCATAATGTTAAAAAAATGAACATGTTTAGATTAACAATAATGTCAGTTTACTCTCTAGATGCCTGTTTAATTTAAAATACAAAGCATATAAGGCAGTCATACTATTAATTATAAATATATAATATAATTGTACAATTCTATTCAAATACTGTAAGTTTGAATGGAATGTATTCAAAATAAGAATAAAATCAATTATTGAAAGTTTGAATAAAACATATTTTTAAATAAGAATAAAAATAAATATAACATTAACTATGGCTGAACTTAAAAAGTTGAAAGAAAAAAGAAAACAGTGCAAAGCAAGCATAACTAGAATCGAAACTTTTGTAAATGACAAGGTAAAGGATAAAACTGACTTATTGCAAATTATTGATCAACTTGCTATAAGCAAAAAATGTTAATAAATAGTTTTGAAGAGTATAGAAATGTTCAAATAAATATAAATGTTCTCGATGAAAATGAGCATGAAATTATCGATGAAGTCGAGGAAAAATATTGCATAACATTAAGTATAATTAAGTCAGTTTTAAAACAAAAAATACTCTTGAAAGTAATTATAAATCTAATGACAATAGTAAACCTTTTGTGTCCCCTGCTAAATTGCCCAATATACAGGTGCCTCATTTTGATGGTAAAAATATAAGCAATTATAAGCCTTTTATTCAAATGTTTGAAGCTGTAATTGGGAACAATAGTGATATCTGTCTGATGTGCAAAAATTATTTTATTTAAAAAACTATTTAGATGGAGAAGCTCTTGGTCTGATAAAAAGTTTACCATTAGTTAATATTTCATATACAGGAGCGTTAAAAATATTGCAAGAGATAATCTCCATGAAAATGTCCGCAACTGGGATATGATATTAATATGTATTTTATCTAGAAAACTTGATTCTTATACTAGTAAATATTATCAATTAGATAGGAAAAATCGGGACATATTGCCTACGCTACAAGAATTTTTAGATTATTTAGAAGGTAGGGCTACTGCGCTAGAAGCGGCAGCACTACCTGAGACAAGCAAACCTGAAAATAAGTCTCAAAAAGAAAGAGTGTGCAATGTCACAACAAAATTTAACAAAATCAAATAAATCAAATGTACCTTTTGCAATATATCGGGGCATACAATATATAGTTGTTCAAAATTTAAGGCGGCAGCTATAGAAGAGAGACTTTCATTTATAAATAATAAAAAAACATTGTAAAATTTGTTTGAATAATCATACTGGACAATGCGAATTTTGCACACGTACTGTTACCTACAGTAAAAATAAAAACACATTCGGAGAATGAGGATGCGCATGTGGTTCGGACACTACTTGATAGTGGATCACAGACATCGTTTATCTGTTCAGACTTAGCATGTTCCGCTGCACATACTCGATAAACAACCATTTCGAGAGTTCTGGAATAAATATAATGCCCAGGTGAAGTTACCAAGTCGCACAACGTTATATAACTATCTACCAACTGTACACGTAGACATGGTAAATAAGATGAAATGTGAATTAAAAAATACACGGCTGTGGTTATCTGTTGATGAGACAACAGATTGTAAAAAAATTCTATTTCTATTTTTCTTAAACCGACAGTTCCACTGGTACTAGCTAGCAAAAGACTAAGTCAGTGTACTAGCGAAACAATTACCAGGGTGGTGCTGGAGACGTTAGAAAAATTTGAACTGTCAAAAAGTCAAGTGTTGATGTTTGTGACTGATGGCGCCGTGACAATGCGTTCGGCAGGCCGTTTGCAAGAAAAAGGTTGTACGTTTATACATGTTACGTGTAAAGTGCATGCTTTACATCTTGTGGCAGAAACTGTTCGAAAAGGTTTTCCAGAGGTGGATGCATTAATAGCAAGTAGAAAAAAACTGTTTCTTAAATCTCCTAAACGTCTCCGTGCATTTCATAGCAAGTGTCCCGGTATTCATGAACCATCACAGCCGATTCTTACACGTTGGGCAACATGGTTGCAGGCAGCTTTTTATTATGCTGAATATTTCCAACGAATAAAAGCTGTGACACTACAATTCAGTCCAGATGAGCTGCAGCTATTAAGGAGAGGCAGATAAAATTCGAAGATATTTCCGTTGAAACAGCTTTAAAAAAATATTGCGAAGAACTATAAGCCATTACATGAAAGCATAAAAAAATTAGAAAACAGTGCGTTGTCGTTAGCGGAGTCACTACAAATAGTGGACGAAGTAAATCTACTGCTACACGCTATAGGTGACGCAACAAATGAGCTCGTTAAAGAAAAGTTTGCAAGTGTGTTAAATGAAGACACCGGTTTTACCAAATTAAGTCAAATATGTGATGGTGCAGCCCCAGATCCGTTAAGTGCGTTCAAAGACTATTTTACGTATGCGTGTATTACATCAGTAGATGTCGAACGGTCGTTTTCAAAATATAAGAATATATTTTCACCAAAGCGAACATCACTCATGGAGACAACCATAGAAACATACCTGATGCTGTAAAATGGCTACACATTTTCTCCAGTTTGTGATAAGTAAGCTAGTTCATCAAGCTAGTGAAGAGGGTAAGTTTTACATACATTGTTATAAATTATAACAGTTTATTGTTTCTCGTATTAGTTAATTTCGCGTACGCCACTGTCCCACGGAACATTTTTGACAGCCCTAGACATAATTGTCTTAATCGCCTTCTTAAGCTGCAACAACCACAAACGATTAATATTTGATGCTGCTATAGAGTCTAATTTGTATAGTTTCGTAGTTCCTAGAAAAAAATATTTTATACAAAGTATCATATTAATAGCCTTGCAATTTTATTTTATGAAAGATATTTTTTAAGTTACTTGCAGAAAACCTTAAACATTTTTCCTAAATGCTTTGACTGTTTAATAAAAGAGAATTTTGTAATATTAATATTTTAAGTCTTTATGGATGTTATTATGTTCATATATTATGAGCAAAACAAAATAAAAATAAATAAGTTTATTTCATTACTTCTTTTGTTGGATTTATGCTCTGAAAAAAGGGGAGAAGATTATTAGGAAATAAGATTCTCGGCGTATATTTTAACTTTAACTAAATTTGGTTTACATGTTTGGCGACCCGCCTTTTTCGATTTTGCTGGTTTTCCTTGACTAAGGACATTATTAGATTTAGAAAATGGGAATGGCAAAATTTGATTAAACTTGCAACTCTTGTTTTATTTCACACCATATCAGAAGGATGATGTATACAAGTAGTGAGACAGACGTTCTATTTTCGCCACGGTTGTCACATCTAATCAATATTTCTGATATATACAGTGCGTCCATAAAGTATTGCACAAATTAATGTTCAGCGAGAATAATTATTATTTTAATACCCAGACAGGTCAATTTTCTTCCTAATTGCGCATATTTTAAAATTGAACTCCAACTTACTGGGTTGTCCATGTTTGAGTTATGACGTCATCGAATATTTTTTAAATGGAACATACTATTTTTTCCTAAACAGATGGAAAGTACACCGAATTAGCATTCCAAATTTAAATTTGTGTAATACTTTATAGTAACATAAAATTGACATCTCGGAAATGATTTTAAATTCACGCAAAGCTGCATTGGTATAACTACTGTAACAAAAAGGTTCCCAATCTAAAATTTTAAATAAATTTTGTCCAAGCTTGACTGCTGGGCTATGTAATATGTTTACTTGAATAAATGCACAGATTATGCGGAGTAATTTATTGCGATTTTATTTTTTACAGAAGAGAGAGAAAGATGCATTCTCTTTCAAATCACAAATTACCTGGAAACACTGATGTTACTGCAGCTGTACCATATCATGAATAAATTTAAAAACATATTTTACATGCACATTCAACAATTTTTGGTATGTTTCGAGATTGGTTGGCCTCTTTTGTAGTAAATTGGTGGACCGCGTGGCAGGAAAGTTGAAATTTCCCAATTTATATGGAGATTATTACAGCTTTGTTCGCAGTAACAGTTGAACTAATTCCGAATATATTTGGTATAAATCCTGAATTATTTAAGTACGCATGTACGAGTTAATTTCAATACTACGAACGATTGAAACCAAAATGCGCATGCTTCGGAGATCAAAACTTATTCGGGATTAATACCACGAACAAAGCTATTATCCAAGTTTCGAAAAAAATTAAATCATTTACAAGGCGTCACAAGGAAATATTTAGACGCAATATTTTATAATAATAATAATAATAATAATAATAATAATTTTCACATACCAAGGTGCTAAGGACCGGCAACCTCCACTTTGGTGCACCCTGGACAGGCAGAAGCAACTCTGCCTGACTAATGCCGGCCGGGAGTACCAGGGCTAACCACCCTGGTACTCTTACAGCTCGGGTTACTTATAACCTAAGAAGGGCCCCTCACAATTGACCTCGGTCGGATGGAGGTCAAGGACAGATGGGAGGGGCCTTACCGGACGGTCCACACGATGACAACAACGATATTGTACATGGACGCTTTAAGTGGACGAGGGAACTAAAGGATGACTTGCTGACCTGCCGCGAGAGTAGCGAACCTGAGCGAAGGGGATACATGGCGCGATTGCATGCACTTTGGTGCGAAATGCATCCAGAGCATCGCGCCTTCTCTCAACAACACCTGAGAGACCAAGTATCCTTCTTGCGCAGGACAGGTTACGTAAGGGCACCCCGTCAGCTGGAAGAACTGCCAGCCGCAGTTCCACCGCGGCAATTAGCAGCTGATGGGGAACATCCATTAGAGTTCGCCGATGTAGACTTAAGGACAAGGGTTAGCCTTAACACCAGGGCTAACCTAAAGCCACAAGACCTGGCTAAAATGAACGCGGTCATCGATGAGGAAATTCCGGAAGATGCAGACATCTGGCAAATAAACTGTGCCGTGTACAACGCCGCGAAGCAACTCGTCCCCCGATTTATGTATTTGATGTTAAATACTTCGTTTTTAAAAAGCAAATAATTCGAAAAACAACCAACTTTATTATTAGTATTTAAATTTATAAGTAACGTATGGTTCAAACAATGAGCGAAATCTGCCTTGGTAATCGCAGTCACATATATTTATAAACTATGCTTTGCAATGTCAGCAGAAGCTGTAATCGTAAAAATGATATCAACTTAGCAATCATAATTCGTCCATCCCTAAGATGAAAACAAAGGGGTAGGTTTGTTTTCTTGTTTGATATCATTTTTCGAATTATGGGTTACAAATAACTGGGTAATCTTATCTTTATTTTTTGATAAGTACCTGTATAATATATATAATAATATGATAATGATTGAAGTTATACAAATATAAAGTAAGATATCATTAGTTCCAAGCTTTTGAATTTCTTCTAAGTCCTGAAGGTGAGTGGTTTCGGCAACGCGATAAATATCGTCTAATTTATCGGTATGTACTTCCTGTAGTACCATGGGTACCTCGTTGTGTGATAACATTTTTTTTGTTCTAATAGGTAGGAGTTCGATGGGTTTTCCTTGGATGGAAATGGCATTATTTTCGAAGTTGTAATTATTTATGTGAATCGAACAGCTTTGTGGTAGGTAGATTAGATGTGGTTCACTTATTTCAGCAAATTCACTTTCGAGGCATAATTTCTGTACCTTTGTTTTGTTTGCAGGTATTATTATAATGTGGGCGTCGTCCACTGGTTCGACTATGGTGGATGTGATTTTATGCACCTGGATAGTGGGGCAGTTATTAAGTTGATTTCCCCTAAGTACATGTGGGATACAATCATCCTGGAAAGGTGGTTGTTGTACAAAAGTACACGCACAGGTCTTCAACCATCGGGCATGGATCTCTGGAGTAGTAATGGTTTGTCGAGTTCATCAGGATGTATGGTTTTGGGGGTACAATGATTTTATTAACGTAGGTAGGTTGATCCCATATGAGTAATTATTCATGATAAATCAAAAAGAAAAATTCTCATAAAATTCCTTTATTACTGTGACCGGTTTCGTGAACAAATTAATTCGGGAATAAGTGATAATAATCATATAGATTCTCGTCCGTTATAGGTATGTGGAAGATGAAACATAATTTGTCTAGTATGTAATGAATTTCTACTTTTATAATTTCTAAATAAGACTGTTCGAACTTAAATGTAGGTAATCCATTTTTATAGATTTCCTGTATAACATTTTTCATTTGTTTTATTTCATTTAGGGGCAATAGGTTATTATGTATTATCCCTAGTCTGGCGAATAATATTGAGTTTTCGAGTGTATCTAATATTTCAATTATATTCTGGCAATCAATTATCATTACGTCTAGATAATTTTGAATATTTAGGAACAGTGTATATTTATTCAAATTGCTTTCCAATGTTCTCATCTTTTTGTTGATTACGACCTGATTACTTATTACCGTGTTCAGTGTCTCTTTACTCTCATTCATAAAACTTTTTATTATTGTAATATAGTTTTCAAGATCATGGTGTAACTTTTTTTGATTTTTGTCTAAGGTGTTAATTGCATTGTCGTATCTTTCCGCGTCGTCTGAGTCTAATAAACCAAAGGCCCATTTGGAGCCTTTTCCTACAATATTAAGTAGTCCTCGTTTTGTACGTAAGTTGAAAGAGGGTTTTATTTGGTTTAACTTTGTTTGGGCCTTGTCTCTCAAATAGTTTAAGTGATTATGAATTTCGTTTATTGAGGGATATAGTTCATCCTTTTTGTCGATCATTGGTACTATCGATCTTTCGTTTGTTTCGATAGCTCTCAGAGGGTCGATAAAAAGATTTAAATCAATATATTTTATAAAAGAGTGTTTATGATTCGTTACCTTGGCTTTACTGATTAAGAAGGGCAGTAGGGGGTTAGTTAAGGGTGTCAATTTAATTTGTAGATGTACTGGCATCATTTGCAGAGTGAATACTAGTATTTTCCACATCTGAAACAGATAATGTTTCTTTAGATCTTAGTCGTATTGGTTTAATTTCTTGTTTATGATATATACGATTATCTTTGGTTTTTATTTTATTATCTAAGTCTTTATCAATTATTATTTTTTTGTATTTTGGGGCTATTTTGCTACGTATATTTTGAAGTAAGAAAGCTTCAGTTTCTGGTTTAAATACAGGGAATTCGGTTCTGTCTTGATTTTGTCTGGTTAAGTCTTTTACCTTGTTATTTTGTTTATTTATAAACTCGTTCATAACTTTCATATTTCTTTGTTGGTTTTCAATATAGTCTGACATTATTTTATTTTCCGAGAGGTTAAAAGGCGTGTCGAACTCTAAGTTTGCTTTTATGATTTGAAAAGGTGTGTAGCGTGTAGAGGAATGTATGGTATTATTATATGTTAATATTGCAAGGGTCATTAATTGTTTTATATTTTGTCTTGGGCTTTCTAGTTCTAAAGCTCGTAATTCTTCTATGAGTGTGGAGTGTAGTCTTCCAATTGGGGCATTACTATTTGGATGTCGGATTGTGACGTGATGTAATACTATGTTATGTTTTTTGCAAAACTCTGAAAATAGGTTATTTTTGAATTCGGTACCTGGATCACAGGTTAGTTTTTTGGGAATACCGTAATGTGAAAAGAATATCATTAATTGATCTAAGATATCAGTTGTTACAAGATGAATAGGGTATGCTTGTGCAAACTTCGAGAAAGAGTCAATTACCATTAGGAACTTTTGTCCGCTTATTGAGAAAGTGTCAATATAAATATGTTCGAACGGGTGTTCGCCTATTGGGGTCGGTTTTAATTCAAATTTAGGGGTCGTCTTTCGTACTTAACTGATTGACAAGTTATACAATTATTTATATAATTCGTTATGTGGTTAGTCATTTGGGGCCAATAATAAGTTCTTGTTAGCGCTGTTTTTGTTTCGGTTATACCTCTGTGTGTGGTTTTTGTCTCATGATGATTTTGGATGGTTTCTAATTGTTCGTCTTTGTCAACTATTTCTTTAACTATTTTGTTTGTTTGAATAAGTTTGTATGCTTTATCGTTAAAGTATTTTTGTAAATTGATTATGACATTGTGTACAAAATTTGATTGTATTAGTAGGCCATAAGTTTTATTTGCTTTAATATAATTTTTAAACGTTTCTACTAGATGTTCTTCGAAATTTTGAATGGGCAATGTCACTTTTATTCGATCTTTAACATTAAAAGGTTTTTCAAGCTTAATTTTTGGTTTTATTAAGTCTCTTGTTACGTTTAGTATGATCTGGTTCCTAAATCCATTTATCGGTTGTTCGGTTATGGGTATATTTAGTGTGGGGTTCGATTGGGAGGAATGTACTGTTTCATTTGAAGGGTTTTTCTGTTTTATTATGACGTCTGAAATTATGTTTATTTTTTTGTTTGTTGTCTCTGGATTTGTGTCTAATTGTTCAATAGGTGAATTTTCTAACGTTATTAAATCGTCCAAAGCTATGTCGGGAAAATCATCGGTTATTCTGTTTTCGCTAGCGTCCGCGTTACCTATCATTGATTGTGTTTCGATCGGGTGTATTTCTATACGCGATAGGGCGTCTGCAACCTTATTTTCGCTGCCTTTTTTATACATAATTTCGTAATCATATTCCATGAGTTTTAAGCGCCAGCGCATTAATCTAGAGTTAGGTTCTTTAAGGTTATTTACCCATTGGAGTGGTTTATGGTCCGTGATGATGGTGAACTTACGTCCGAATAGATACGGACGGAAGTATTTTGTAAAATTTACAATACTTAGTAGTTCCTTCTCTATGGTGCTATAATTTTGTTCGGCGTCATTAAGCGTGCGACTTGCGTAAGCAATTGGTCTATCTTTTCCTATCGGGCCCTGGGATAAAACGGCTCCTATGGCGTAGTTTGAAGCGTCACTAGTTAAAATAAAGGGCTTTTAGAAGTCCGGGTATTGTAACAGGGGTTCATTGGTCAGAATTGTCTTACAAAGTTCGAATGCATTTCTAATCTCATTGTCATGTATTATTTTAGTACCTTTCTTTAAACACTTCGTTAGCGGCTTTGTAATTTTTGCGAAGTCTTTTATAAACTTGCGGTAAAATCCTAATAGTCCTAAAAAAAGATTTTATTTCTTTTGCTGTGTTTGGTAATGGGAATTTTGATATGGCTTTTATTTTATTCGGATTAGGCCTAATTCCTTCCGGCGTAATTACGTGCCCTAAAAACTCGACATTTTGTCTTAAAAACTCTGACTTGTCTAGTTGGATTTTTAATTTCGCGTCTCTTAGTTTTTGAAAAACTTGTTTTAGATTTGATATGTGTTCTTGAAGGCTGGTTGAAAAGATAATTATATCATCCATATAGACTAGGCATATGCGGTTTTGTAAATCTTTTAATACGTGGTCCATGACCCTTTGGAAAGTGGCTGGGGCGTTTTTTAGCCCAAAAGGCATACGAAGGTACTCGTAGTGCCCGTGCTCTACGTTGAATGCGGTTTTTTGTACGGACTGAGGGTCCATTTCTATTTGATGGAAACCGCTCGCTAAGTCTAATGTGGTAAAGTAATTACACTTCCCGAGTTTGTCTAGGATGTCTTCGATGTTAGTTATCGGGTAGCGATCGTCAATAGTCTTGTCATTTATCTTCCTATAATCTACAACTATACGCCATTTTTTCTTGCCGGAGGCGTCCGCTTTTTTTGATACAATCCATATCGGACTTGACCAGGGGGATTGACTATGTCTAATTACTCCGTCATTAAGCATTTTATTTATTTGTCTATTTACTTCTTCTTTGTGACAAAAAGGGAACCTATAGGTTTTAGTGTGAATCGGTAATTCGTCCGTCGTTTTTATTTGGTGTTTTACTGTATTTGTAAATGTTAGTTTAGAGTCGTCATTATGAAAAATGTCGGGGAAGTTTGAAATTAATTTTAAAATGGCATTTTTCTCTTCTTCATTCATGTGGTCTATTCTGATATTATTTAACATGTCTGTATTCTTTGTATTTGTCTGATAATTGGGCATAAAGTTTTCAATGTGATAAAAGTCAAATTGGTCACCTTGTAGCTGTTGGGCTTTAAAAGGTCGGGTAAATTCTAGACATATAGTTTTGTCTGTAACATTTTGTATTTCGAATCTAGCATGGTAATTTTCTGCAACCGTAAGGGTTTCAGGGATATAAAATCCATTAATATTAGTTTCGGGTATTAGTATTTCTCCATAAGGTATATTTACTGGGAATGGTCGTTCTAGGCATTCGCGAGGTGGAATTTCTATTTTATATTTGTTTTGTGAATTTTGATCTCTGTAATGAAATGGTATTTGTACTGTATCGTTAAATAGTACCTGGTTTGTAAAATCCATTGTTAACTTGAGATTTCGTAACTCGTCTAGTCCAATGATGCCGTCAAAATAGTCAGAAAATGGGAACAAAGTGAATTCTATGTTACCTCAAATGCAGGAATTAATGCTTTGCATACTACTTCGCGATTTCCCATTGGTGTTTTTAATACCGAAGGGGCTTTGTATATGTATTCTGGGAAATATAGTTCGGCAATACTAGGTCTTAACATTGAGACATTACAACCTGTATCTATTAGTAATTTTATATTGGGTTTATTTATTTGAATATACGGCAACGCGTTTACATATGCGTTAAGGGCTATATCTGGTCCTCTGTATTCGAAGTACTGTGAAAATTTTCATCGTCATTATTTATCTGTTCGCTGTCCGGATTTTGCATAAAATTTAAGAAATTGTCCGTGTATAATTCTGGATACATGTCTGGAGGGTACTTATTAAATCGTTCTTTCATTTCGTCATTAAAATAGAAAGGATCTTCTGAGGAAATATTATTTAATTCTTCAGCTATATATTTGGGGGTTGGTTTAGGTTGAAACCACGGAAATTTACTTTGAATTTGTTGTGCATTCAAAGGTCTTTGTTGGGAGGTTATTTTGTTGTCTTTGTGTAGAAGATTGTCGGCTTTGTGTGGACATTGGTGTTGGTTGGTATTGTCTAAATTGATTTTGTCTGAATACATTACTGTTATTTGTGTTTTGTCTAAATGTTTGCGAGTTTGTTGGGAAATGTTGGGGAATAAATCTCGGCTGAATATTTATCGGTTGGCTGGGAAATACAGGTTTCTGATAATTATTTTGGAAATTTCCAATTGGCATTTTATAATTTTGATTTTGTAAATTTGGAAAATTTGGTTTTAAAAGTTGTGAATTTACTTGTTTTTTCTGCATACGATTTCTAAATTCTAAATCAGCTTCTTTTTCTCTGACATAGCCTATGGCTTGTTCAATGCTATTTGGGTTTTTACATTTAACAATTATTTGTGTATTTCCGGATAAATTATTAATGTACGTTTTTAAAGCAATTTTTTCATAGTATTCGATTTTTATTCTTTTGGTCTCAATATTCTCACCAATTTCGTTTAATTTTGCAACTAGTAGACTTCTAAGAGTCTGTAACCTTAAGCCAAATTCTATTAGATTTTCATTTTTATTCAGGGTGGTGGACATAAGGTCATTAAGTAGGGTGTCCTCGCTACGTCCGTCTGAGAAAGTTTGCGTCAGTATTTGTTTAATCAAGGGCCAGGTGTTTAATTCATGTCTGGGGCCAATAATTTCTGAAGCGTGCCCTCTGAGGCGTGAAACTATCGTATTTACTACACATTTATTAATTGGGTTAATAAGCTCTCTTAAATTTTGAAATGTGGACACTAGGTCCTCACAAGCTCTTATGAATGGTATTAAGAGATGTTTATCTCCATTAAAAAGAGGAATATTGTCTGAGTAAATTCTGTATAAAGATGAGTCCATTTTTTTTTTATGCAAGTATGAACAAAAATACCTATATGTTACGAAGGGTAATGGAATCTGACCACTTACCTACAAATATAAGCAAATCTTATATTTGTCACTAAATGCCTGTTCTTATGATGAGTGTTGGAATCTGACCACACACTAACAATTGTAGAAAGTCTATCAATTGCCACTAAGCTAGAATTATTGATATGCGAGTATGAATAAAATACCTATATGTTACGAAGGGTAATGGAATCTGACCACTTACCTACAAATATAAGCAAATCTTATATTTGTCACTAAAAATATCTGTTCTTAGGATGAGTGCTGGAATCTGACCACACACTAACAATTGTAGAAAGTCTATCAATTGCCACTAAGCTAAAGTTGTTTTTATTCCTGTCGTTATGATGGATACTGGAGTCTGACCACGTATCAATTATTATAAGCAAGTCTTATAATAATCACTAGACTATGAGAACGTATTAGTTGAATTACAAAAATTGAAGAAAAAAAATTTTTCTTCAAACAAATATTTTAAACTGAATAGTATTTTTTTTCAGTCGAAAACAAATGAAAAATATGTTTCTCTTAAAATTTCGTGTATCTAGATTGATACTCTACAGGATAATTATTTTTGTTAAATAAAACCTTGTAGTTGTTCACAATGAACGGCCTAATAGCTACTTTTTTCCGGAGAGAATCTAAAATGATTTTTAGAAACTTGGAAAGAAACAGAAGGATTAAACTCGACTTACCTCGATGGTTTGCGTTGTCTGTCCGTCTGGAGATCCGTCACTGCTGGGCTGGACCTCGAACTTTCACTTTTCTGAACTTTTGAGCAATAAAGAATTGAGATTCACGATATTTTTCCATAAAATACCTTTGCTCATCCTACCGACTGCGCCATTTATGTATTTGATGTTAAATACTTCGTTTTTAAAAAGCAAATAATTCGAAAAACAACCAACTTTATTATTAGTATTTAAATTTATAAGTAACGTATGGTTCAAACAATGAGCGAAATCTGCCTTGGTAATCGCAATCACATATATTTATAAACTATGCTTTGCAATGTCAGCAGAAGCTGTAATCGTAAAAATGATATCAACTTAGCATTCATAATTCCCGTGAGAGGTCAACCCATCACGGGGTCGAGAAAGCCAAGCGGCGTGTACAAAAAATCGAGGCCAAAATACAGTCGGCCAGACAACACGCTTCTCGGATCCAGAGTGTGGTGGAATATAAGACGACTGGTAGAGTATTTACTCCCAGAATCCGGCGCATAACAGACGTCAACACCATACTCTAAATCTGACAGTGATGCTTACCATCAAGCAGCACTGTCTAGATAGGATCCGAGCGCTCATGGCGATAAAGAAAACATTGAAGAGGCGGGTGAGGAGTATGGAACAAAACAATTTGTTCCGTACGAATCCTTCTCGCCTCTTTCAAGAGCCACAGCATGTTGTCGAGAATCCACCGACTGTAGAAGATGTCGAAACCTTCTGGAAGGGAATCTACGAAACGACGTGTCCATTCAATAGCGACACTCCAGCAATTGCACACTTCGACGCTCTATGCCACAGACATCTTGAAGAGCCAGAAGAAGTGTGCCCGGCAATCAGTACGGAGGAAGTCCAACAAGCACTTGTTGGTACCAAGAACTTCGCTGCCCCGGGCCCAGACGGCATTAACAACTGGTGGTGGAAGAAATTTCCTTCCACTCACCGCCGTCTGGCGCGAGTTTTCAACTCATGGTTGAACGAGGGGCAGCAGATTCCGGACTGGTTCGTCGAGGGACGTACTGTGCTTATCCCCAAAAAAGGGGATCTTTCCAACCCGAGGAATTATAGGCCGATCACTTGCCTTAACTCCTGCTACAAGATATTTACACGTATCTTGTATGCAAGGACACTGAGGTCTGTTGATCCGGTCTTCCAGCAGACACACGAACAGCGTGGTGCCAAGAAGGGCATGGCAGGTTGCAAGGACAG
The DNA here is from genome assembly GCA_029963845.1 of Rhamnusium bicolor. Taxonomy (NCBI): domain Eukaryota; kingdom Metazoa; phylum Arthropoda; class Insecta; order Coleoptera; family Cerambycidae; genus Rhamnusium; species Rhamnusium bicolor. The sequence goes on along the minus strand of JANEYF010002599.1, from coordinate 179,040 downwards.
CCTGCTGATAGACCGCTGTATTACACAGGATTCTGTGCAATACAAGCAGAATCTATCGATGGCCTGGATTGATTACCGCAAGGCATTTGATACAACATCCCATGAGCTATTGTTGTACTTGCTCGAATGTCTTGCGGTACCAGCACCACTAGTGAGATGCATAGAACAGCTGCTGCCGCTCTGGAAGACCCGCTTCACCATAACATCAGGTGCACAGCGGGTCACGACAGAGCAGGTGGCATTTAGGAGAGGAGTTTTCCAGGGTGACTCCCTGAGTCCTCTCCTATTCTGCATCTCACTGCTGCCGTTGTCTGTTGGGCTCCGCCAAACCCGCGGATATCAATGTGGGCCACCCAGCGACCGGAGGCGTAAGGTCACCCATCTATTTTATATGGATGACCTTAAACTTTATGCCTCCGGAGAGCGTGAACTACAAAACGCTCTTAGGGTGGTCGAGAAATATACGCGGGCAATTGGTATGGAGTTCGGGTTGGACAAATGAGCAGTCGTCCACCTCAAGAGAGGATGATGCGGGGAATTTCCTGAAGATGCGCAGCTCGCAGACGGAAGCATCCTAAGACATCTGGATGCCGGAGAGACCTATACATACCTGGGTGTGTAACAAAGGCACATCCAAGATGTAACACAAATAAAGGATTCTCTCCGCGGCAAGTACAGACACCGCCTCCGAAAGATTTGGTCATCCGAACTTTCGGGGAAGAACAAGGTGTCTGCAACTAATATGCTTGCCGTTCCGATTCTGCTCTACTCCTTCGGAGTAGTAAAGTGGAGGGTAGATGAGCTGCGCCAATTAGACAGAGATACCCGCAAGATGATGAATATTCACAGAAGTATTCATCCTAGATCGTCCGTTCCTCGTGTGTACCTCCCACATCAACGGGGGGCCGAGCACTCTTGAGCCTAGAGTGTACGTATGGCAGAGTAGTACTGAGTATGGCATGTAACATACTCAGGAGCTCAGATCCCCTCTTGCGGTTCGTAAAACATCACGAAACTGTAGGAGTGGGAGCAGGATTGTTCAAGGCAGCAAAAAGAGCCGCAGATGAACTCGGTCTCGCATTTGACATCAGGCGAGGAGGCCGGCGAGGTGATGATGTTGAGTCAGTCACCGAACTTCAGCCAAATCGTCTGAAAGCCCGAATTAGAGCTGCCGAACAGGAAAATCTTGTTTCGGCAGCACGTCGATAAACCCCAGCATGGTGTCTTCTATAAGAACATGGAAACACTGGGTTTATCGACCAGGCTGACCTTCGCCTTTCTAAGGTCAGCAGGGCTTAAGTCGGAGACCGAGGGATTCATTATGGCCTGCCAAGATGGTGTTATCAACACCTTGGTCTACCGTAGCCGCGTGTGGCGTGCAGAGGTTCCTGATATCAACTGCAGGACCTGCCATCAGGCGCCGGAATCGCTCATGCACTTACTTTCTGCATGCCCCATATATGCGATTTCGGCCTACATCCACCGACATAACGCGGCTTTACGAGTGCTATGCTACCATCTAAGGCACTCGTACAGGGTAGACCAGACACCCGTGCTGCCTTACGTCCCCGGAGATATTGAGTCCGTTGTCGAGAACGAGAAATGCCGGATTTACTGGAACTACTCGTTCCCGACTGTCAGGCTAATCCAAGCCAACAAGCCTGACATAGTCCTCCTCGACCATCAACTCAAGGTGATGTATGTCATCGAGTTCTCGGCACCTGCGGAGAAAAACATCACCTTGAAGGAGGAGGAGAAACGGACCAAATATCGCGATCTCCGGTACGAGCTCCAAGTGCTGTACCCAGGCTACTCGATCAAAATGGTCGTCCTTATTATCGGTGTACTCGGAGGGATAAAGCCTACGCGGCTCTCGGAACTGAAGATCATACCGGTCTGCCAAAAACTAGCTGAGTGGCTGGCAGGTCAAATGCAGAAGGCGGTCATTCTGGGTTCCTCTCGTCTGCTTAGGGCACACGATTCTGGTATCTACAGTCATTAACCCTGCGGGATGTGGGGAGTGGCTGTAGTTGATGCGCCGGCGCGACTCCCGTGAGGCGTCGGAGGCCACGGGAGGACTGACCGGCATCGGGAAACAGGAAAAAAAAATTCACATACAATTAATTAATATTTTATAAAATAGTAATAAATACTAGATATAATACCTAAATAGGTACCAAAGTTGAAATCCCCTCAATTTATTTAACTGAAGATTAAATAAATTTGCCACAACCTTCAATTAAATAAATTGAGAGGATTTCGATTTTGGTATATATTTAGATATTATTTCTAGTATTTATTATTATTTTGCAAATTAACTTTTACCCTCTATGTTGGAATACTTTGGTATTATAATTTTTATTATACCTTTATTAATTAATTAATGGTATTTGTTATAATTAAAATTCGTAATCTAACAATGAAAGTGGCAGGTATTTTTATTTTTAGAATATCAGTTCACAATTTTTTATTACAAACAAAATTAGTAACAAAATATTTATGTTATAATTGCCAGAATAACACTAAATTCCTTAAAAAAATTTTAAACATCTTGCTATGTTTTTAAGTATTTATTAAAACCAAGAATAAAGGCCTTGTCCCAAAATTCACATTTTCATTTAGTGTCACTTTTTACTGTTGTAGGTGTGTAAGTAAAAACAAAAATTTTTGTTGGCGTACCTATAAAATGAAAAGATAACATTATTTTAAGCTTAAAATTATTAATATTTTAAATGTTAAATTTTGATATCCCAATTGTTTTAGAAATATAATATGAATTTAATAAAAGGCAATGTATTGTTTCTCTTTTCACGACTTAAATATATGAGGAATAAATATGAAATGAATGTAATTTACAATATATTTCCTTTTCATTTAAAAATACATAAAATTTTAGGAATAAACCTTTTCAATACCTTTCATTCATATAATGCACTGAATGCTTTGTAATTAAATTAAAGGGTCTTCATTCGTATCGGATTTAAAACTAAACTGTGTTTTAGATAATTAAATTAAATAATAAACTTATAGTATCCTGCTTTAAATTTTGAACCGGGCTTATATAAATTGTTTTAATTAATTATCTAAATTTAATTACTAAAATGGTTTATATTTAATACACCTCTTTCTACTACGGTAATCTTGAAAAGACAGGTTGGAATATTTAATGTAACACTAACCTAAAGTGGTTTCCACAAATACCATAACACTATACACTATTCTCTAGGCACGTTTCGCCAACCAAATTTTCATAATTTTGATAGTATTGAAACCAAACTTAAATACGCTTACCAATAAATTGGATAAGCCCTTTGCACTCTTCGTACCATTTTGACAATTTTTAATTTATAAACTCTCAAAGATACCTAATTGTCCATGTTATATTTTTGATAAACTTAATATGCTAATATCTGTATGATGGCTGTTATTATCTCAGATTAATAATATAAAGATAAGTAACACCCATAACAGATATACTGATTATTATGACCGATACATAAACAACAATTTGCATGTTTACATATCAATGTATTCAAAACAAACCAGGGACGGCACCAGGCTTCAGCATTTATTTTAATGCTTTTGCGTAACTTAAAACTTAATAGGTATACAAAATTTGTTTGCTTGAGTAATGTATTTTTCAATGCTATTCTGCTGTTACTATTTTAATTTCTGTTGTTTTTAAGTGATTTTAAAGTTTTGTGTAATTGGGTACTGATTAATAATCGATTTTTAGTTATAAAGATTTATTTAGTGAATATTTATTAAGAAACAATGACTAATAAGTGTGTAGTGTGCGACCAAAGAGGAAAACCACGGGGTTGTTTATCTTTTCATGGGTAAGTAAACAAAACAGATCAGGGTCGGCAAAATGCGTTAATGCGAAAGTATGAAAGCTCAAAAATGACTAAAATTAATGTTAATTTTACAAAAAACAACATTTGATTCCATTTGAAAAGTAAAAAATCCACAATTTATTAAAAAAGATACTTATACAAAATTATTTATTTTATCTTGAATGGAATGTAACATATCAACAAAACAGTTGATGCTTTGTAGGTATCTACTTTATATTATTTCATGAGATATAAATGACTACTCACTATATTATTAATTTTCAATATAATACTCAAATAACCTAGACAGTATGTGTGACAAACCTAGTGGTAGTGTATGCCAGGGAAAAATAGAACAGTACTGATTTTCAACACTTGTAATCCAGATTTTTTATATATAATCACTCTTTTGAAGTGTTCTGAACACGTAGTGCCACTTACTGACATTTTCTATTTTGAAAGCTTTCAGCCAACTTTCTATTCTCACCAGATTCTCGAGAAATCTGAAAATAAACACATTTTTTAATAACAACCTTTAAAATTGAATTAAAAAAATATAAACAGACTTCAAAACATCTACAGTTTGTGAGCTACCTTAAGAATGAACCTTCCATTCAAGATAAAATAAATATTTTTGTATAAGTATCTTTTTTGAGAAAATGTGGATTTTTTTACTGTTCAAATGGAATCAAATGTTGTTGTTTTTGTTTTTGTAAAGCTATCATTAATTTTAGTTATTTTTGAGCTTTCACACTTTCGCATTATGCCGGCCCTAATTTGTTTTGTTTACTTACCTGTGAAAAGATAAACAACCCCCGTGGTTTTCCTCTTTGACCTCAGACTACACGCTTATTAGTTGTTTCTCAATAAATATTTATAAATAATTTTTTTATAACTAAAAAATCGATTACTAATCACAGTACCAAATAACAAAACTTTAAAATCACTTAAAAACACAGATTAAAATAACAGACGTCATCTTACAGAACACTATTTGTTGTCAAGACGGTGATGGATCGGGCATCTATCGGGTTTCTTCGTGCTGTGTTCATGATTCTGATCAATAGGAATTAAACCAGCGATAATTTTTACGTATCTCGCGTGGAATGTAGATAAATCGGACAACTTTTTATGTTTTGTTACTCATCTTCTAGTATTATTAATCTGAGGTTATTATAGCTTTAGGGTTAGCCGTATATCGAGAATTTTTAAAAATTTTGAGTTTTTGTTGTGGAATAGCGGTCAAAACTTGCTTTTCGGTAAACTAAGAAAAAGTCCATCATTTTGCGATAGTGGTACATCTTCTGCTCTCTACCAGTTCTTAAAAATGAGGTAAATTGATATTTCAAGCTTATGGTATAAAATTAGTTTGAACGTTAATTTTATTATTTTTATATCACTATAATAGGCCCAATTAACATGATCAAGATCAAGAAGACTTTATTGCATGCAAAACGTAAATTATCACGTTAAAAAAACACTAGTTAGTGAATGTTTCAGCAAATTTAAAAAGTATGCGACATCTCATAGGAGAACAACAGTTGAAGAACCTGTTTCCTTAATTCAAGCCCAATTCTGTGTTTATATAGGCCACATAATACCTTCCTCTGGTTTTGCAAAGTGTCTTTTTGAAAGATTTTTCAACTTTTTTGAAAAACAACTACGACTTGAAATACCTAGTTGCGGTATGATGCGACGGGACGGTACATTCATCAATACAGAATTAAATAATGAAGTTAGAACGTATCTAGAATCAAAATTGAACCGTCCGCGTCCCTTACATTCATTAATTTGTCAACTTCATGACAACGAACTGCTCCTGAGACATCTCTTTCAGAATGATGATGAGAAAACTCGTCCTCGTCAATTATGGTGTTCATTAGAGAAGCAAATAGAACACTAAGAATTCGGTTGTTGACAATTTTTTTAAATGGGGAAATATGATAGTGGAGACATTAATTTAGTTACACATTCGATTTGGAAGAAAAACCTTAGCGCAGTATATTTAAAAAAATTTAACCTCGACTATTTAAATGTGCTGCAAAGACGGTAGTGACATCGTATCGGTAGTTAGATATGAAGAACTGAAGAAGAGAAACAAGTTGACAATAAACAAACTAACCTCATCTCTTATTATATCTGCCAAAAGTTAAGTGGATGTCATAGACATGTCTATGGTGGACGTTTACTAGAGGTATGCCGTTCATTTGTGTCGTAGGAGATGATCTGATTTTGTTCATTTATTGTATTGAGCAATCTGCTTATAAATCAATAAAATCACTGATTTTCTGTTGAAGAGATCGAGTAATAAAATCAGAGCACTCATTAGGACAACAAAATTATCTCAAAAATATCAAGATATTATTTTAAATGTGACTGTGGGGAATGCTACATCTGCAATCTGAAGGTAGTTAAAATTTGTAAAATAAAAATACATTTAGTTTACATTTATAATTTATAATTGCCTATTGACAGTAATTAATGATTTTCTTTAAGTAATTAATTTTTTTTTGTATCCATAACTTTTTTCTCAAAATTCCAACATATAAATTTCCTGTATAAAAAAGTACCTTTCCCCTGTTCGTTTGTGTCTAAAGGACCATTGAATTTATTTGTTTGCAAGTTCTGTCAACTTTCAAAATGACTGATGATGATTTTTAAAATCAACTAACTCTAGCAACGATAATGAACAAACCTTAGCAGTGTTAGTTATTTGGTATGAATGTTTTCTTATAGTGGTTTTCTCGTTATTATTAACGAAAATAAAATGAATGAATAATTCACGAATTTACCTTGAATACCAACAAACTTCATGTGTGGCGAAAACCTCAATTTGTCAAAGTTGACACTTTTATTCATATTTTCTATTGTCACTTTCACATGTTGGTAAATTTTGAGTTATTTATTTGTATGATTTTCAGGGAATCATTTTTTTCTTCCACCAACGTTGGCAACGAGTTTCTAACTTCACAGCCGTCTTTCGTTGTTTTATGATTCTTCTCTGCAGACTGCCGATGTGATGTCTTCGGCGCGTTTGAAATGCATGTATTTTATTAATTCATATTGTAATATTATAAGATTTTATTTTCAGTTTTTACATATTTCTAATGATTTTTTTAGACAAAATGTTATTGTTTAACACAGATTCTACAAAAATTTTGACTTAGGAGATTTAAGAAACACTTTTTTGTACTTGCTATTAATGCATCCACCTCTGGAAAACCTTTTCGAATAGTTTCTGCCACAAGATGTAAAGCATGCACTTTACACGTAACATGTATAAACGTACAACCTTGTTCTTGTACAGAACGGCCTACCGAACGCATTGTCACGGCGCCATCAGTCACAAACATCAACACTTGACTTTTTGACAGTTCAAATTTTTCTAACGTCTCCAGCACCACCCTGGTAATTGTTTCGCTAGTACACTGACTTAGTCTTTTTGCTAGCTAGTAACAGTGGAACTGTCGGTTTAAGAGGGTCCAGTACTCGTACTATAAAATTTAAAATAGAATTTTTTTTACAATCTGTTGTCTCATCAACAGATAACCACAGCCGTGTATTTTTTAATTCACATTTCATCTTATTTACCATGTCTACATGTACAGTTGGTAGATAGTTACATAACGTTGTGCGACTTGGTAACTTCACTGGGCATTGTATTTATTTCAGAACTCTCGAAATGGTTGTTTATCGAGTATGTGCAGCGGAACATCACAGACAATCAGCATTAATAGTAAATCAAACATAAACTGTGTTGTTGAAGGCACGCCATTTTTTTTATTTTTATGGTGCACACTATTTACGTGAAGTCCACAATCACGCTTATTCCAGCACATCAAATCTTTCTCGCACACTTTCCAAATTATTTTAGCAATCATAGAATAAATCCGGGAATTCACCTATGAATTTATTCACTTTGTCAGCAAATGGCCGTTTTCTACCCCTGCGTACGTCTGCCATGCTTTATTATTAAATTAATATCAACAATACAGTACAACACAAAAACAATATGCAATACGCCCAAGTGACTTAACGTGTACACAACTCGAAAGCTAATAATAGACTAGACTGGAGAAAGAGTTTCGCGATCAAGGTGAATGCCGGCAACAGTAAGTACATCTGTACTCTACGACCATGATATACAGAAACGATTTGCAGCATTAATCATCACAAATCATCGGAGCACTTACAAAACACATACATCGACCCTCCTCGAGTACTTGACTTGAATCGTTTGAGTTTTTCGTATGAGGATAATTAAAAAATACAATACTATTGAAGAAATCAGAAGCTAAACAGCTAAATAATATTAAATATACAGAGTGTTAGAAGTGTGCCATTATTTTTTTTTGCAATCTCCTACCGTTATCGAATAATTAAGTAAAAATACGTAGAGCATCTTGCAGCATCGCGCCACGAACTGTACAATACATAAACTGGAACAAAGTGGTATTCACCTCATTATTATTCAACCTACCTTAATATTGATTATGGAATGTGCCACCAAGTTTTCTTTTAAAATTGTTAAGTTTTGAATAACGTTATTAATCATATTATATCAATATATTAATAAAAATTCAGAATATTTATAACTTAAATATTAAATACTTATTGTAATTTAATTACAAATAATGCACAACTGTTATTTTCATTATCTACATACAGTTTAACAAAATAATGTCCCTTCTTCTGTTTCGAAATTCCTGCGCGTTTCCGAGTTATTTTGATTTTTAGTGTATGATGTGGTACTAAATTAAGTAATTTATTTATTATCAATTATCGGCTAAACATTTAATTCTTTCAACGAAACCTACCTAAATATGGTTTGTTAAGGATTCTAAAAAGCCGAAATCTCTTATTCTTTATCTCTTTCCAATGTAGTCAAAATAAATATTTGTTATATCAAGCCATACTCAAATACAATACATACAAATACATACTCAAAAAATTCGAGAAAAAAAAATTATATTCAACACCCTGTATCTCGGAAACGAAGCGTTCTACAACATATGTTTATAGGAACTTTTCTTTTTAAAAACATGTGTTCTATCTCCTGTTAAAGTTTGTCTGCAAAAAACTGACTCACCCTGAATAAATTACTTAATTTAGTATCACATCAAACAATAAAAATCAAAATAACTCGGAAACGCACAGGAATTTCGAAAGAGAAGAAGGGACATTATTTTTGTTAAACTGTATGTAGATAACGAAAATAACAGTTTTTTAAAAAAATAGTCATTGGTGGAGAAGTTCTGTTTAAGAAAGTGGTTGAGCACCCCCTCCACTCCGCCACTGTGCAAGTTTTTGAACATTCTTATTGCTTGTTTTATGCCCTTTAATTAATAGGCATTATCCCCCAAACATGGAAAAAATCTAAGCATTCGTTTATAAGTTATAATGAAAATTCGAGAAAATAAAATTATATTCAACACCCTGTATCTCGGAAACGAAGCGTTCTACGACATATGTTTATAGGAACTTTTCTTTTAAAAACATGTGTTCTATCTCCTGTTAAAGTTTGTCTACAAAAAACTGACTCACCCTGTATACCTTTTACATAATCTTTCTGACACTGTTTCAGAAAAAAAAATATAATACGTATCATGGCCTAATTCACTTGATAGTCACATGGTTATTTTGATTTGGGGGCATTCATCTGACAATAATATGGTTTTTGCTTTACAAAGAACGACAATTAGAATAATTTCTGGCCTTAATTGCAGAGATGACTGTAAAGCTGAATTTATTAGGTTAAATATTCTTACATTACCTTGTGCTTTTATCTTGCAGGATGTATCAATTATTATAGCACAGTTTATTACAATCTTATTTGGAACATAAAGAACAGTCGGCTTCTTTGATCTCTTTACCATTATCAAATAAGCCGACGTTTTTTATCTTGCAAATAAGTTTGAAATAAAATTTACAATATTTTATAAAGTTTTTCCTCCATATGTAAAGCAAACGAATTTCAATAATTTCAAAACGTCAGTAAGGAAATTTTTAATCGATTGTAATAAATTTTATATTGATCAAACCAAACAACACCTAAAAAGCTAGAACTAGTGAACATATTAATTCATGTAAAGAAAAATATAGGAATAAGATAGACACTACTACCCTAGCTCACCATCATTTTTCATATGACCATAATTTTAATTTTGACAATTTTAGATCATGAAAGTAACCCCCAGAGACTTTTTAGTGAAATGATTTTTACTAACCTACATCAAAATATAGTTAATAAAAAAACTGACACTGAAAATTTAATTGTTTTCACAACAAATTGTGATGTGATATTCACATCGAAATTTATTTTCAATAATTATTACATTCTGAATGTTTACATTGCTTGTTATAACTGTTGTTTTTGTCATTATAACATTTTCATCTGTGAAATGTGATTATTTGAGGTTTGTTTCACTTAAGGTAAGGTTTATTTTCAATGTTCAATGTTTTACTTTTTCACCCCTCAAAGTGAGGAAGTTATGTATTCGTGCAAAAAATTTAGAAAATTTTTATTGAATTTCTGGACGAATCCCAACGAATTATGACGATACACAACATTTCAGACAGAAATTTTCTGTATGTGTGTCTGTCTGTCTGGTTCCCGATAGCAGCTACAGTTTTTGAGAGATAAAGCTTTCAAATTTGGTACACACATTCTAGAGGTCAAGGAAGAGATTGAGTTCATTGATGAGCAAAATCGGTCCCAATTTTCGAATCGTCAAAAAATGAGACTTTTTTGAAACGTCAAAATGTGACTTTTTTGAAACGTCAAAAAATGTGACTTTTTAGAAACGTCAAAGTGACTTTTAAAACGTCAAAATGTGACTTTTTTGAAACGTTAAAAAAAATGTGACTTTTTTAAAACGTCAAAAATTAATTTTATTATAAACTCCACCACACGTCGAGTTGTACTACGATGAGGAAGTTCTGATCCCCAAGTAATTGGCAGTGGTTTTTTAATTTTTTTAATTTTAATCAAGAATTAATTCATAATAATTGTGTGTATACAGGGTGATCTACCACGAGTGTGCCAAACTTCAGAGGCTGGTAATTTATCAAAAAAATAAATGGACTTTCATTAATAAACATATATCCTAAAACGCATAATAAGAGAGCTACAACCCCTTAAATGGGGTTGATGAATACCAATTTTTCGATTATAAGTCCAATATGGTGGTGATTAAAAAATGAAATTTTCATACATTACGGCCCCGATGTAGGCGCATAAAATTACAAATTTCCTAATTAACAGCTTGCCTTATTGAGGTAGTTTTGAGGGGTGAGGGGTAGTTTTTTACCCCAAACTTTTTTTGACGTCACTTCCGAAGCAAAACTTTTAAATAACATTATTTCCCATGCAATGACTCAGAAAAAAGTATTTTTCAAAATTTCAGTCACACCAGCCGTTTTTGAATAATTTGCGTTGAACGGCAATAAGGTTTTTCATATGAAATATGCAAAACTTAATTCGATCAATCTTCAAATCTAGTGGCTTGAAGTCACCTATGTTTAAAAACAATTTATATTGCTGATTTGTAGTATTATGTCATTTACATTGCTTAAGTGTCATTTCTGATTCTAAATTATTTAAAAGTAAAGAATAATAACAATGAATCAGTTTACTACCTATGAATATGCAGACATTGTTTTTATTTACGGTTTTTGTGATGGAAACACCAGATTGGCTAGAAATGAGTATCACCGGCGATTTCCGAATAGAATAATTCCATCACGAGCAGTATTTAGTCGCACATTTCAACGATTTCGGGAAACTGGATCTTCATCTCACAATCGTAGAGGGGCCCCTCGAGAGGTAAACATTGATGGGAAAGAGGATGTATTTAATATGGTAAGGGATAACCCAGGAACCAGCACTCGACGGATCTCGGTGCAATTAGGTCTATCGCAAAATTTCGTATGGAGAACTCTTCACACTGACGATTTTCATCCTTATCATTATCAGCGTGTTCAAGCTTTAGAACCAGGAGATGCTGAAAGAAGACTCCAGTTTTGCCGCTGGATTTTGAATAAATTTGCTGATGATCCAAATTTTATTAGAAATATTATATGGACTGACGAGGCCACCTTCACCAGGGATGGCATTAATAACCATCATAATAAGCATTTGTGATCCTTGAAAAATCCACACGCTAAAAGGCAGGCAAGATTTCAACGTCGATTCAGCATTAATGTTTGGGCAGGTATACTGAATAATCGACTAGCAGGTATGCATTTTTTTAAATAATAGGATGAATGCACGATATTATTTAAATTTTCTTGAAACCTCTCTAACGGAACATCTAGACGATTTGCCACTAAACATTATACAGAAAGTATGGTTTCAACATGATGGAGCGCCTCCTCATAATGAAAGACATGTGACTGAATGGTTGAATCGGAATTTTGGAAATAACTGGATTGGTAACCGTGGTCCTGTTTTATGGCCTCCTCGCTCTCCCGATCTCAATCCTTTGATTTTTATTTCTGGGGGCATATGAAGCAGTTAGTTTATTTTGAGGAAATAAATAATATTCAGCACTTGACGGAAAGGATCAATAATAGTTTAGCTTATATCACAAACAATGGTGACATGGCTGAAATTAATAATTCAATTATTCGTCGTTGTCAGGCGTGTATTCGTGCTCAAGGAGGTCATTTTGAACAGTTACTCTTTTAGCTATTAAGTACGATATTTCTGTGTTGTACATTGATTTTTAATTTTGTAATAAAAATGTTGTTTATTTCACATGACCTTATTGCCGTTCAACGCAAATTATTCAAAAACGGCTGGTGTGACAGAAATTTTGAAAAATACTTTTTTTCTGAGTCATTGCATGGGAAATAATGTTATTTAAAAAGTTTTGCTTCGGAAGTGACGTCAAAAAAAGTTTGGGGTAAAAAACTACCCCTCACCCCTCAAAACTACCTCAATAAGGCAAGCTGTTAATTAGGAAATTTGTAATTTTATGCGCCTACATCGGGGCCGTAATGTATAAAAATTTCATTTTTTTAATCACCACCATATTGGACTTATAATCGAAAAATTGGTATTCATCAACCCCGTTTAAGGGGTTGTAGCTCTCTTATTATGCGTTTTAGGACATATGTTTATTAATGAAAGTCCATTTATTTTTTGATAAATTACCAGCCTCTGAAGTTTGGCACACTCGTGGTAGATCACCCTGTATATATATTTTGTTAAAATTATGTAAAATCCTATATTCATTATATCCAATAATTTTGTAACCATACGGTATTGTAAGTTTAAATTTTATTTTTAGTACTGAAGAAGATTAAAAAAATTAATCGAAACGTCGAAAAGTGAAAACTGTATTTTATTTATTATCCAATAATACCGATTATTTATGGACTAATATTTATACACGGATAGTTCTATCGGCATATTGTACATTTGAGGAAATCTTGAATTCTGATTTTAATGATTATTAATTGCTAATGCTATTGTTCATCGCAGTGTTTTATTATTATTATAAATTTAATTTTAATCTTCTTCAGGTGATGTCAACTTGATTAGTGAAACTCGCTTGAATATAGTATTTGGTGTCATTTGTTAAATCAAAAAATATTAACCAGTTTCAGTAATGAGTTAAAATGTATCCTCCTAGCTTCTATCCCAAGTGTATTTGAAAATTTTTAATAGATTCTGCGAAACTTATAAATGCAGTCGTCTACATGATATACGTTGGTTAATCTATGCTATTACAATACAGCTGCCGTTTTTTTAAAGTCCAATAATCCAGTACGAATAATTTTAGTTATAGTAATTTTGACCAGTCAAATTTATTACAAATTGTTTCAGATATCATTTGTATAATTCTCCGAATAATTTCAATTCATTCCTGTAAATTCCTGCAGAACATTATTTACCTTCACGGTTAAGTAAAATGACGTTGACCTAATACCATAGCAGCTGGTAGTTAATTTTAATGTTCAGTTTCTAAATGAGAGACCATAAATTAATTAGATCTCTTAAACATAGGAATCCCAGTTAGGTCCCAAGTGGTGGTGATCTCAGCGTTATTAAATAATGTGATATTTGTCCTTGGCCTATGCAAATATTCCCTTTAACTTTGTTCTACCTACCTTATTATTTGCTTCCAGGCTTTTAACGTAATTTCGATAAGACAATTGTTATAACTCTTGCCCGTGCTTTGTTATCAAGAACTTTCATTTTATTATAATTTTCTTATTGCATTGGGATGATATATATTTTTTACTATGTACAGTGTTTGCCTGGATCGATGCATGAAGATGAGAATGACAAGATAATTGAGTCTGTCTTATTAGTTTCAATAATAACGTATTTACAAATTAAATTTTATTTCCATTGACACTTACATAAGCTGGAATAACTACAGTGGAGATACGGTATGTCCAGGGGTCTATTTTTATGGTTGTCGGTTTCATAGAAATTTAACAATGCAACTAGTAATACAGATATCAAGTAAGCAAGCCAACAAATCCAGCAAGAAGTTACGATAATGCCACAAGGTTTATCAAGTGCAGCTAAGTTGCGGAAACTACTACCACGGAGATTTATATTGATAATGCAAGCAGGTAAATCAAGTACAGCTAAGTAACAGAAATTTCTACTACTGGTATTTAGCAAGCGGTTAATGATTCTACACTGACTAGTGCTTAGGCGATATTATGGCAGGCGGTGTGTGCAACAATGTCCAGGTTCAAGTTGTTACGATGTACAAGAGTGACACTATGGCAGGATATCAATGTACAGACATATGGTTGATGAGACTTTCTAATCGCGATTGTATTATACAGCTAGGTTGGCCCTTATGTTCCTTATTAGGGTAAATCGTGTTTAAATTTGCGAAGCTTTTCGTCAGATTCCATCCTCGATTGAGTGACACTAGGATCTGACTATAACACTTGAATCGAATTTTCTCCTCGAGCGAGTGACGCTAGAATCCAATCGGTGTACAGCATCATAAAACATTAAATAAGCACGATTATTCCCGAAAGAGATCTAACTAGATGATAGCACCTTAATCTTTAATAAATCAAAATAAAATATCCCTAAATTGCTTCGATCTGAGATATTCGTAAGGACTCGAATTAATTCAGAAATATATTGTTGGTAGTGGTTTACAAGTTTAAGTTATGGGTTATCGTTATCACATCCAGTTGTCTTTTTATTTGAATTAAAGTTACATGCAGCGATTTCTAAGGACTGCCAAAATTGATACTTTTTATCTTATCCATTCCAGCTATTTTCTTGTTTCCTTTATTTTTATATTTGGCGGAGATAATCCACAGAAATAATTGGCATGGATAATATATATTTTTTGTTGCTTCCCTGGTGGAAATAGTTTCCGCCAATAATCTAATTTAGTCTTGCAGTGTTCTGAAAAACAATTCCAGAAGAATGAGTAAATCTAAAAAATTCTGAAACATTCTGAAAAAGTATGAAAAGATCTATGTAAAACATACTAATTATTTTAAAGACTGCATTTTTACAAGTTTTTGGACTCTTCTAGAATACTTTTTCAGAATTAATCAGATCTTTCATGAAAATTTAGCTAAAGTAAAAGTAAGACTTTTTCAGAGTTAATCAGTAAAATTTAAAACATTTCAGATTTTCGAAAAATTATTTACTGTAGGTTTTATCATATTTATTACTTCTCGTAAGGAATATAAAAACTTGATAGGAGGAGGGTTATTAGTAAAAAAAATATTAATGTTTATATTCTATACATTTTTAAATTTTATTTACAGATTTTTTTTAATAATTAATTATATACGGTTAAAATATACGAACTGTTTTTATTAAATAATTACAAGGCGATAATTATTATTATTATAATATATATAATACAAAGAAATACTTACAAATAAATATATAATACAAAATATTTCAAAAACATTTAGGAAATACTTAATACATATAATTCAAATTATTTCAAAAACATTTAAGGAATACACTTAATAAAATGTTATATAATACAAGTGATTTTAAGAAATATTAACGAAATACTTTTAAGATAAATATAATATAAACTATTTCGAGAATATTTAATTAATACTAATAATAAATATATATAGTACAAAATATTTCAAAAACATTTAAGAAATACACGTAATAAAACATACAATATTAATACACAATTTATTCTAAAACCATAAGTCTATCGCGTCTAGCACAGACTACACAGAGGTTCTCTGTGGCGTCTAGTCAGTCATAATCAGGGGTTCTGATTGGCCATCCTAAATCGAATGATGCATTGTTGCGCATACCATCACCCCACTTTCAATTTCACTTCTACGTTCCACGTATGATGCCAACTTTATCTATGATGACAACAGCTAATGTAGAAGAGGTGCCTTTTGTGTTCGTTTATAAAATAATAGTGTAGTGTTGATTGTTAGGATTATATCGATATAAACAAAAGCACGTATGTCCAATCGAAAATATTGTAAAAAGTACAGATATATCCGGAGTTATGTGAACATTAATAATAATGCATGCCCACTTGTTTTACCAGCAACGGCTTTGGTGGTGCAAGATTTGGAATTTTTGGAAATGAAATGAATGCTGCTACTAATGATAGAAATCAAGAATGCTCTGTGCATCATGATCCAAACGATCCAACTTTATCTGAAATACTTTGTATTATATATATTATAATAATAATAATTATCGTCTTGTAATTATTTAATAAAAACAGTTTGTATATTTTAACCGTATATAATTAATTATCAAAAAAATCTGTAAATAAAATTTAAAAATTTATAGAATATGAACATTAATATTTTTTTACTAATAACCCTCCTCCTATCAAGTTTTTATATTCCTTACGAGAAGTAATAAATATGATAAAACCTACAGTAAATAATTTTTCGAAAATCTGAAATGTTTTAAATTTTACTGATTAACTCTGAAAAAGTCTTACTTTTACTTTAGCTAAATTTTCATGAAAGATCTGATTAATTCTGAAAAAGTATTCTAGAAGAGTCCAAAAACTTGTAAAAATGCAGTCTTTAAAATGATTAGTAAGTTTTACATAGATCTTTTCATACTTTTTCAGAATGTTTCAGAATTTTTTAGACTTACTCATTCTTCTGGAATTGTTTTTCAGAACACTGCAAGACTAAATTAGATTATTGGCAGAAACTATTTCCACCAGTGTTCAAATTATATTAACAGACTATTTATTACAGGGCACTGTTATTGTGATTGCCATGCTTTTTTTATCAAAAAAGAATATCAAACAATAATCTATTGTTGTTTTTTACAACTGAGCCTATATGGTGAAAAGCGTGAATATATTGTACCCATTGTCACTGTTGAAATATAATGATATTGTTAGTTATGTGGGTCAATTTTGCTCTATCAAAGCATTATTGGGGTTACCATATTACGTCTAATAAACTTTTATTAAGCCGTTGCTCATAAATTTGTATTGCAAGTTAGTATTGTGAGAAAGCCAAGAAAATTAAACAATGAAGGTGATTAAGGATATACAATATTTTATGTATACATGGTGTTTCAGGTTTTAGTATCAGAACTTTAACAGGGTAAAGAAAAAGTAATTTTAAGCTTAAAATGCTCTATAAAATTATACTTTTAAATGCTCTCTAAATGAGCTAAAGCGCTTTGAAGGGGATTGTTATTATTGAATTAAATATCTGAGGAGCTGATTTAGACAAATTCTTCAAATTTTCTATACAAGAAATCCCAGAAAAATTTTGGTTCTAGTAAAGTCCAGTACATTCAAATATGATAGAAAATATTAATATGAAATAATTTGGACCATAGTTGAATGTACTGGAAGAAAAAACAGCCTTCTTAAAATTAATAAATTGACACTCTTTTATAGTCAGTTTAAAATAAAGTGAATCAGAGCGTATGGAATATTAGTGGAGCAAGATAGACCCCAAAAGTCTCTCCATTCTCGAGAAAAAACTTTCAGCGTAGAACCAGATCAGACTCGATAGGTTTTATAAAGTGAACAATAATTCTACATAAAAAATGGCTATTTACGGTATTTTTTATGGTACAGAAATTTTTTATTTCGAAAAAACATCAGAAATTGATTGTTTAAAATTTCATGTTTCTTTACCTTTATATCGTCATATTTTCAAATCTACTTTAGCTCTCAACGATTTTTTTTTAAGGTGAAGTACAGAAACAAGCGCTTTCAACGGTATTGCTTTTATCGAATATTGTTTATTGATTTGTTTAAATTACAATAATGAACTTGTTATTTTGTTATGAATGTACTCATATTTTCACTAAGCGACAACATTTTTTATTTATGGAAATTTCATATGCATGCTGCGAATAAAATATAGACAAAACATTGAAAAAGTTTTGATATAAAAAAAATACATGGGCGCCGGTTTTCCCAATTAAAAGTATTTTCCGCGGTTTTCCCAATTAAAAGTATTTTCCGAAGCGCAGTACAAGGTTTCATGCAGTATGTAATTCCTCCAAGACTATGGCTGCCAGCAGCATGTTTTAATTCGGTCATACATCTCGACAAGAAGAAACTAACAAGGAGTGCTTAATCAGGCTTTAGCCAATCAAAATTTAAAGCGTCACGGTGACGTCATTGGTAGTCAATTAGAGGCTCAAGAAACATAATATAGCGTGTCCCAAATTATTACACTAAAACAATCTTAAATCAATACAATGATTATAGTGTAAGATTCCATAATATAAAGGTCGTTAACTAATAGTTGACTGAGAATGTAAAAAACTTTAATAAAATCAGTGATGTGAGAATATAAAGAATGAAAATATAAACTTTCTCATGAAATAAGCAAAATTGTGAAATACAGATAAAGACAAGTGTGTTTCTTAATAAAATATATTTTAGGCTGGTAAGGTTTTGGTTTTATATTTGCTGGTTACTATACGTACATCGAAACTCTTAGATCAGTTTACCCGCATAGATGTAGTGTAGAATATACTTTTTTCTAAAATCACTACAGAATTAATCCACATAAAAATTAAATAGGGCTGATATTTAACACTGAAAATCTGGACAAAAAAATGCTAATACACAATGTAGATTTGGAAGTAGTCTTTATTATCTTTAATTCTTTACAAATAACAACAAAGCATACAAACAAGAATTCTCTTACATGGGTCCAGAAAAATAAGATAACAATTACAAAAGAAACTGCAAAGAGTAAGAGAAAGTCGAGAAAGATGCGACAAGTAAAATAGAATTAGCCCACAAATAACTTTGCATTTGTTGGAGTTACAAAATATATATAATTGTTTAAATTATAAAACAATATGACACAAGATAATTTATTATCCATTTTTGTGATTCTCAAGGTATGTGTAGTTATGCGACAAACCTCATATGTTCCCACGATATAATAACTTGAAAAAAATATATTTTACAAAATACCTAAACATTTTAATATTTGCACATACAAAACAAGTTTGCAAATATTACAAATAATATAATATTACAAAAACATTCAGATAATTTTTTTTTATAATTATCTTTTATTATATTTCCTTCATTAGTATCAACAATAATATTTTGTTCATTTTCATCTTGTTCTTGTAAAATTTTATTTACTTCAAAGCTTCTGTTTTTTCTTTCTCTACCTTCTCCAAGATATTGCCGATAATACTTCTATCTTCTCTTTGACACTCGCCTTATCATTCTCGACTAAAATACTGGGAACAGCATTTCTTTCAGTATATTTTATCATGCTCCAGCTATAAATAAATTAAAGTATCATAAAACATTGAAGACATTATTCATTTAAATATCAATTGTTACAAAAGAATACACAATTTTTTTGTTTAGTTTTCAGATAACCTCAATAATTGCATTTAAATAATGTTATAAAAAATAGACAAAACTAAATAAATGGTGCAAACATTTAATGATTAGGAAAAGTTAGACAAAATCTAATTATACGTGTTAGTTTTCTTCGTAGATGCGCATATATACCCTCGCTTTTAATAAAGAATTTAGTCTTGTACTCTCCATCTGATGAAACCATGTGTGGCGAAACAATTGTCATGAGATTATTAAATTGTGAAAATCAAACATAAGTTTATTTTGTGTTTATTTGCATTATGATATAATAAACATGTAGTGCAAAATTCAAGAAAACAAGGACTGTTAACAATTAAATGTGCAGCAGGGAAAAGGCTAGATGCTAGACAAAAGAATGCGATTTTGTCTTGAAAACTAATAGTATCATGTATGGTATCGTAAAGTGCAAACAAATTATTAGGAACAAAAAATCTTAATATAAATAACAATAAAAGTGATTTACTCTCTATCTCGACTGGAAATAATAGTAATAATTTTCTGATATCAGTAATATATTGTGTTTTATTTGTAATAAAAGTGGAAGACGAAACAGAGAAAAATTAATATACAAACAGATACAATTATATACATTTTTAAGTTTTATTGACATTAAGGTATGTTTTATAATCCAATAAGCTAATGTTTTAACCCTCGGGTGAGACAGTGACTGAATTTACAATTAATGAAAATATCGAAAATAGTAGAGTTACAATTTGTTGTGATTTACCTACATATATTAAATACAACAGCTTGCAAGTAACTAGCTGTCTTATATCCTCCCAAAATAATTAGTTATGAATAACAGCAACTACAATTTCTAATAATTTTAAGATTTTTGTTGAGGAAAAAGTGAATACATATCTATAAGTACCACTTCATTTTCACAGCAAAAGGAGCAATGTTGCCTAAAGTCACTAAACGTTTGTTAAAACGCAATAAATCAGCACCCTGTCATCCATATGTAATGTGTGATGTAATGTAATCCAATCCATATGTAATATAATGTAATCCATAATATGTAATAGCATAGCAACAGTATTAAAACATTTATTTTAATTTATTTTTTTTCATTTTTATTATATTGTCTATAGTTATTTATTTGTGGCATCCTTGATGAATTAACCAATGACTTAGTTAAAGAATGTTCAAATATTGTATCACCCTTACTAACTCATCTTATTAATTTAATTTTTATCAGCGGAATATACCCCAGTCATTTCAAAACTGGACTAATAAAACCATTATACAAAAGTGGAGACCGCTGTACAATTAGTAACTATCGGCCAATATCACTTGTATCTACTCTAGCAAAAATCTTTGAAAAGGCTCTTAAATACAGAATGGAAAAATTCTTAACGAAATATAATTTATTATCCAAAAAACAGTTTGGGTTTAGGGCAAAAACCTCAACTCAGGATGCCATAATTTCCTTAACAAATGAAATATATGATTCCATTGATATGAAAAGGCCTTGCATAGGAGTTTTTATTGACCTTGCAAAGGCCTTCGACACTATAAGTCACTCCCAAATGTTAGGGAAATTATGGAATATTGGATTTTGAGGTACTAGTTATACATTACTGAAAAACTACCTATTCAATAGAACTCAAGTTGTAAAAATAAATGATGATATAAGTGAAATTAAATCTGTTCAGTATGGTTTGCCACAAGGGACTGTTCTTGCTCCCCTTTTATTCATCATATATTTGAACAATCTACTGTCTCTTGAAATTGACGGTACTATTATATCCTTCGCTGATGATACGGTTATATTTTTTTCTGCAAACTCCTGGCAACATGTCTACCAAATAGCAAGTAACAATTTAAAAAAAATAAAAGACTGGTTAGATTACCACCTGCTAACTGTAAACTTAGAAAAAACAAAATTTATACCTTTCGGTACTACAAATAACTTACCTGACTATCAGACTATCACAATTAAAGATACAGACCTCATTGTTAAAATTGCCTCTTCAATTAAATATTTAGGTATATACATTGATACACACCTCACATGGAAAACGCAGATTGAATATCTTTCAAAAAAAATTACGACCATTAATTTACACTTTTAAACAACTTAAAAATATACTTTCGTATAAAAACTTAAAAAATTATCTATAGTGGTCTAGTAGAATCCATCTTACAATATGGTATTTTAGCTTGGGGAGGCGTAAATAAAACTAATTTAAAACCACTAGCTCAACTACAGAAAAGAATTTTTAAAATCATCTATAATAAAGACTATTATTACCCAACAAAATTATTGTACAGCATCAAAATAAAAATAACTCCTCAAATATTACACACAATTATACAACAAGAAATAAAAATAATCAACTACTTAAAACACCTAGAACGCAGAAAACAATTGGAACAAAATGCTGTACATACTATGCTCCTAGAATATATAATAAATTACCATTAGAAATAAAGACATTGAATATTAAAAAAATTTAAAACCTCCGTTTATAAATGGATAAAAACACTGCATACGAAATATTAGATAAATTTATAAATACAGGTTC
Source organism: Rhamnusium bicolor (assembly GCA_029963845.1). NCBI lineage: Eukaryota > Metazoa > Arthropoda > Insecta > Coleoptera > Cerambycidae > Rhamnusium > Rhamnusium bicolor. Next base: position 156,837 of record JANEYF010002599.1, on the reverse strand, counting down.
AATCTAATGATTCAATCTTTTTTAATCTTTGATCATATTGGTGAAATAATTATAACCCTATTAGTGACATTTCCTTCCGACATTTTATTGATTATGCTTACATTTTGATGCGAATATATTATATTATAGTGTACTCTTACACAGCAATTCTTACATTGTTCCCAAATATTTGTTAAAAAAAAAAAAAAAAAAAATAATATAATTAGTTACTACCCAGGTGTACTATGTCCATAACCTTAAAGCCATACCGTTTTGTATTGCTTAGTTGTAACTATTAGTTCTTCCTTTCATATGAATTTTCACATATTAATCTAACTATAAATTAGCACTCACGCGCAGTTTTTTAAACTTTTGTGAGGCTTACACTTTTATTGACAGTGAAGATTTATTTATATTTTATTTATATTTTATTTATAATTGTAATATTTTGTATAATATTCGTATTTATATATATGTGTATGTAATATTTGTATATCTATTTACATTGTAATATTTAAATTCTGTAAATCAAATTTTTTGGTCAATAAACATTATTATTATTATTATTATTATAATATTTGTAAGCATCTTCTTTAGATATTAAGCCACTGTCCTATAAATTATTTAAAAAAATTGTTAAATAAACCTGTGCACCAAAAGGATTAGTCAGACGTTGATATTTTGACTATTCAAAAATGTCTCCTAAAAAAATATTAACCTGAAAATGACTCTTAAATGTAAAACATGACAGTTTTCTGTTTATACGTTTCCACACGTGAGACATTATGTTATACTGATATTAGGTGTATTCTTTTTTATCACCAATCTCAGCCAGTCTAAGTAGTTTTACGGTTACATTGCATGAATAAAATGATTTCTTTTGATAAAGCCTCCGTAACCGTAAAACTACTTATATTAGCTGAGATTGATGGTTAAAAGATTACACCTATTGTTTCTACTTGCCTCGTCTCAAAGGATTTTCAACCAATTCTTAAAAAATCTAGAGTAATTAATTGGACAAACATTTATCACCATTCAATAAAATAATAGCGGATTCTTAAAGTTTTCTTATTGTATTATTATTTTCTTTTTTCCAAAATGTTTGCAAAATTCCATTGATTGCAATTCCACACAGTTTCTGATATTTTTGATTTTTTGAAATAATTCTTCTTTCCAAAAATTAAGCTGTGAAAGTAGATTTTCATATAAAGAAATAGTTTATATTTTGTTATGTTATTTCATATTAATATACCTATACTTTATAAATTGATAAACTCTTTTATTAATAGATTAAACGAACTTATAAGTGATGTTCAGTCTTAATTATATGTGGCGTCTCGTCCGCATAGATCACTGAGGGTAGTATACTCACTCACCGCTAGGTGCCGCCACGAATTCCAAAATAGGCAGAACACTCCTCATGCTTTCCATCTCCCTTCCCCCATATACTCATTAGGTTTTAAAGCTCCTACTGCAACCAGAATAGATCACGGGATGTAGGGCAGGGCGGGAGTGATCTATTCGGAGGAGACGTCACATACAATTAAAATTGAACTTCACTTAAGGTAAGTTCGTTCAATCTATCAATTATATCTGCGTCTCGTCCTCTAGATCACTAAAGGAAGATATTTAAAGCATTTGCAATAGAGGATTTTAAATTTGTCTATCATATTTATTGCATATCTGAACATAGGCAAGTTCAAATCCCAGCGAACTTAAGATTACAATCGCGTATCAGAAAAATTCTCAAAAACTTAATCATAAATAATTGCATTCACAAACGATCCCTCATCGATTAAAGGTCGATGATAAAAGTCTGCAAAAACCCGTGACGATGGTGACCAGCCTGCAAAATTACGGATAATGTCTAGGCTACCTTTTCTGACGGCTGCAGAAGTGACAGCATGCCTTGTGCTATGTGTAGTGAATATTAATGTGTCCAGCCCACTTTTCTGCAAAACCGTCTTAATCCAGTGACTTATCGATTGAGAGGTCGTATTGCACAGTGATTTCTTGTAAGTACGAAGTAATTTATCTAGGAATCCTTAAGGGCCTAGTCGGGAAAAAACTTCGGATAGCTGTATCACTCTATAGAAAGTTTTTATACATGCGCCGCTGAATAATTTTGCTCTTGACTATACTTTCACTGGACGTTTTATTCACGGACCTCATTGAGGTGCAATTCCCGATAGTGGTAACACTTCCTTGCTCCATTTGTAGTGACAAAGATACTTATTTAGAAAATTCATTTTATCCAAATTGTATAGAATAAAACTTGCTGAGCATAATTATGAAGATTCATTTTAGATGACATGTATGAATTTTACCTCGAATTTTACCGATTGATATCATAATTCAGGAGCTAATCACGTTCACATTTCACTTATATTTACAGTATAAATTTTCCCTACATAAAGTGAAAATTAATTAAAATAGATATACATGTACCCTCTAGTACACTTTCAACTACTGATCCTCCAAATTTGGTGTAATTTGACCAAACCGTATAGAAGAAATAAATTTTAAAAAATTACCTTACAAACACTGGTACGATTAACCCTCTTAAACCCTTGGTCCTTTCTAAATAACAGCTTATTGCTCTATCAGTACAAATTTGAGGGTTATCATTAAAAAAGGGGAAAAGAAAGAGTTGGCTGATATTTTGATCCTTGATGGTATTTTTATCTCTACTTTATTTGGTAGTATTACAATATTTTGCAACTCTATCAAGGAAACAGTTTGCACTCGATGTGCAGTAATCAATTTGAGATAGCAGCTCTAAACTTATATCCTCATTGGGAAATAAAGTAAATAAATAATTTAAGACTATGGAGGGATCCCATATCGTTTTATATCTTGGCTGTGGAGGTCTAAGTTTAAAAACTCTTTTAAAAAACCTTTTTATACGGTGGTCTGTTTCTACTTCAAGAGAAATCAGTAAAGCTAGGGCTGACCGTCAGGTATTTAAAGAGCCTTACGATGCTCCACATTCATATTGCTGACTCAAAAAGACCAAAATATTTTCCACTGAATATTCAAAACAATCGTATTCTTTGCCTGAATAGAAAATCCACCACAGTCTTAAACCATTATTATATTGCTTGTATGTTGACTCTGTCAGGGACGACATGGACACTTCTATTGCAGTTTCAGGAACCCCCGTTGCTTGAATCCTTGTTTGAAGCCGTCCTGCTACCAGGATAAGGCTTCGGTGTAGAGGGTGTGGAGTCCTGTCAACGGATAAGAGCAAATTATATTTTGGTTGAAAATATGAAGGTTTCTCAATCAATAAGGATTTGAAAATAAGAAATCCCGGTTGGGTTGGCCAGAAAGGCACGATGACTATGCCTTCAGCTTTATCCGAAACAATTTATTGCAACACCCTAGTAATTAACGCGAAAGGAGGGAAAGCATAAAAGTCAAGATCTTCCCACGAGATAGTGAAAGCATCTACAGCCTCAGCTTCCGGATCCCGATACCAAGCGATAAAATGTTTACACTTAACGTTAATTCTTGAGGCAAACAGACCAATGCAAGGCTTTTTTTAACACCTCAAAGAATGTTTGAAAAGCATAGTCAGCAAGCTCAAATCCCGTTTCTGGCCTCAACCTATGTAATTCCTTGTCAGCCTCTATATTTTTGGAAGACTCAATATACGAGGCAAAAATCATATACTGCGCTTCTCTCACCACTGCCATATATTTCCTGCTAGTCTATTAAGATGCGGGTACTGCTCTTGATAAGATTGTCCTAATAGCAAAAAATCATCTAAATATGTTATATTTATAAATCCTACCTCTAAGATAAGCTAAAATAGGCTTCATTAATTTAGTAAATACATATGGGGCCGTACTAAGACCATCAAATTTGAAGCGAAGGTATTTTCTGTGAGTGTTCCTAATAGATATTAAATGATAGGCATCTATCAGGTCAACCGTAGCCATAAAACATTTGTTCTATATGAGTTTTATAACGTACGTACAAATTGAGTAACCCCTAATCCAAGAGAGTATGGTGGGATCATTGGTTATACGTTGCCACTTTTTGATAAATAACGTTAATCTACAACAATAGGACATTACCTTTAACGGTGAGCCTGATGAGGTTGCCAGTAAGTTTGAGGCCTGGTCGTCCTCACCTGAAGTTATTGACTTGAACGAAACTGGGCTCTCATGCCCTGTTCCCTAGGTTGGCGATTTTGGTAGGTCTTTTGTCTGCTCGATAAGCCTTGTATATTGATCGAGGCAGACCCTTCAAATTTAAATTGCATGTTACCTTCCTTGGTGCATTAAATTTATTTTGGTGCCTTGAGATCCACCGAAGAGCATTCTAAGACTTTTGCCGCTGCCAAACAGCCAAACATCCACAGCAACATTAGTCAAGGTGTCTCTGTATTGTTTATTGATAGTCGACTTTACCAGATAACTACGGGATTCCGATTCTGCATAGTGTACATCTGAAATCAATCGACCGGCATCACTGATCAACTCAATTAGTGGAAGGTTCTTCCCCCTCCTCTCTTCTTTCAGCAAAAAGGTGAGGACTTTCTCCATCGCCGTTAACGCCACTCCCATCTAGTTCTGCAGATCCGCATGCCTTCTGTTCCTTTCATGATGTTGTTCGGTGATAGCTGCGGAGACCTCCGGATTGAGTTTTAGAGCCTCTACTAATTTCCAGTTGACACAAGGAGGGTATTTTTGAGAAGAGGCATTACGGTTTAAGGATCAAGCCCAGCCATGAGAATATTTTTCCCCCTTTTCGATACTGCTTCATGTATATCATCGGAAGGCAAGTTTAAATTATTACCTTCTTGACTCAGTATTGCCAACATTTTCGGCTGCATTACTTTCGTAACATAATAATTATTACCAAATTATTATTATAAGGGAAAAATACAGTTCCACGCTCAACTAATACCCTGTATGTCAACCATTGTACTATAATACTATGTTTTTCGCATGTCATGCTGGACCAATACATAAAAAAAAACTCTTATTGGCCTTAAGCTCGTTAAGCGCCATAATTTATTATATTATTTCAAAACTCGTTTAACTCAAATTGACTCTCCTTGAGATACAGGTAAATAATATTTATGTCTAACTCCAAAAAACTATGCCAGAGAGGTGACTAACAGGTTCCTAGGCCTAAAACTCATTAAACCGACCTAAAAGTATTAACTCCCCCCTGTATATATTGATAATGTTAACGCACTAATCATAAACCTGTCAGATTAGTGCATACAAGCATATTAGTCTGAAGCTTGTCAAACTGCCAAGAAAGTAAAAATACATGCATTTGCACTGTGATAATCGCAAGAAAATATACGATGCTTTGCCACTCATTTGTATAATAGATGTACCTATCAGTCTAAACTCGTTAAACTAATTAAAATAGATACTTTATTAGCTGACTCTATTTTATATGAATTTCAAACTCGATTAAGCATACCCTAGTTTGTTAAGTTAATTATGTACCTTGAGGTAAAATCGTGTTTTCCTCCGTGTCGGTAGCATAACCATCAGAGATATTTTCGAGGTAATTCAACGAATATACGTCCGATTTTCTTCTGTAACTAAATCACAAAGAGATGTATCACTAGTTGAGCACGGCCCGGTTGTGGTATGTCATGCTAATTTTTGTAAAACTCCTCTTGCGACTTCTCGATTCTTTTCATCTCAAATTTATTCTCTCCTTCTTAAGTATCTTAACATTCACAGGAGACAACGATCGTTTTCGTGTGCCCATGGTCAAAGCACTAAGATTTAGAACGTAAACAAATGTGGCGTTCATTCCGGCTCGAAAAGGAATAATGAGTATGCAGGGGAAGGGAGATGGGAAGTATGAGGAGTGTCCTGCCTATTTTGTAATTCGTGGCGGCATCTAGCGGTGAGAGAGTGTACTACCCTCAGTGATTTAGAGAACGAGACGCAGATATAAATAATCAGTCAGACAATTAATTATATTTTAATAATTCTCAATTAAAGAAATAAAGAAATGTACATTTGTACATACATAGTAAATTTATCTATAGACAGCATTATATTATATTCTAGCCGCTTCATTTCGTCATGGTGTACAAATTCAGCATGCAAAAGCAATAGTGGCTATACAAATAGAACGATGAGAGACCGCGACTTGCATTAAAAAAATTCATTTCTCAAAAACCGTAGCCTATACGCCGTTTTCTTTTGTTAAAAATGTTTTCATAGTTTTGGCTTCATTTCTTTCGTAGCATGTGTGTCAGAAAAACTAAAAATAAAAAATCTAAACAATAGTCAGTTCGGCCTACGCACGCTGTAGTATGTTCCCCCTTTTTCTGCTGAATAGTCGTCGTTTTTCAAACTGCGTTCGTGCTGCCACCTGGTTGTTTAAAACGAAGTTTACAAGCGCCTATTTTAAACTTGTACATGTCCTCTTTCATTCCTTGACTAGTACTAATAAGTGCAATTCATAACTTTGATGTTATAGGATTTGACAACCCGATGAATCTTTTTAGATTAGACGTGTTTCGTATAACGCGAGGAGCATATATCGAACATTTGTAAATATATAAGTAAAAACTTGGACATTCTCCCTTTTGTTCCATATGTCCTTTATTTTACATCAATAACAGATTGTGAAATATAGCCTTTTAAAACCTGATGAATCTTTTGTAGTTACCCTGTACAACAATATGTCGGTTTCATATTATGGTTCAACTCCTAAACGTTTTTTTTAACTAATGCGACCTGGATTTCGCTCCACAATACACTTTTATGCACGGAACAACAAAATTGCAAAGAATTTCTTTTTCACAACACTGAACTAAAATATGAAAAATTGTCTTTATATAGAGGATGCACGCGTATTATATGTGTGTGTATATGTAACGACCCTTTCAGATAGGCAAGATAACTTTTGTTGGGCTTGAAGTATTGAAAATGTGCCACATGATGTGTCAGCGGGAATTATACAAACCTTCATGTTTTATGTAAAAACTATGTTTTATAACTTTGAGCAAAATGTTATTAAAGTTTTAAACATACAACAATATAGACAGTTTCAATACAGCACAATGCAATATGCAAAATAGGGTCGAACAAACATTTAGTCTAATAAGAAGAGTGGTTATATTAAGGCTACCAAAACAAAAAAATTAGTCGGTTAAATCGATCTTTTTATCGAATTAATCGTTCGAGTGATTTCGTTTAACCAATTTTTTTATGCAGAATGGTCGAGTTGGTTGAATCGAATTAGTCGATTAGTCAATTTAAACAATTAATCGATTCAGTCGAGTAATCGCTTTGGTAGAATTGGTTGTTTTATTCTGATTAGTTTGATTAATTTAAAAATTTTTATAAAATCAAAGTTTATTTTGTTTTTAATCAACTAGATTTATTTCCTTTAGGGCCAGTTGTACAATTGTAGTTTTTCTTCTTTTTCGACTAATAAAAGTGGTAAACAAAATATTATTTCAACAAATCAATAATCTTTCTATTATTTATTAGAGGTAAAACATTAGTCAAATAATTAAAAACATTACCGTCTGTCGAGTTGGAAAGTTAAGCAAAGCTATTTAATAGGAATTACAAAATGAAAACAAAACTTACAAAAATGGTTCAAATATGTTATCTCCCTGTTCGATACAAATAATACTACGAACATTTTTTTCCAGAATATTTAACTTAAATAAACTATGGAATAAAATTCAATCGATCTTTCGATTTTTTTAATGGACCTATATGGCTATTCAGTTACTAAAAAATTGTATCTTGTATGCATTGTCATACTCCAAAGTTTGTAAAATAAAGCTCCGAGACATCATATACGTCTTTATTTACATAGAAATATTCGTAATAGAGTTTCGTACTATCTAATAAAGTAAATCTTCAACAGATGCGACAATACACATTGCTTCACTAGAAGAAATAAGCTGTATGAAATGGCAAATATAAATAATTTTACATCTCAACTTTGAAAAATAGAATAAATTCGCTATCCATATAGTATACAGCATTATACAGAGTGTTCTACAATTATGTAACCAAACTCTTACAGTAAATAGATGGACTCAATATAAAATGAAAACTCTTATTAATATTTGGTCAATAATACATATTAAAGGAGTTACACCCTTTTAAAGATAGAGGAAAAAAATATTGTTTTGACTGTAACTCATAAACTATAACATAACCGATACGTATATCAAACTTTAGAGATTACTTTTTGTTCAGATTCTAAAGTGTCTTACATATACTTTTCAAGAAAATAGTCAAGGGCGGTGCACATTGGACTTAGGTTGCGTGTTAATAAATATTTTTTAATTCGTTAGTCCTATTAAAATTTTAACTTTATAATACGATTTTTCAATAATTATTGGAGAAAAATGATATAAGTAGATAGGCTAGGCCGGTACGAGCTCACCCACCACCGTCGCGTCTCCTATTTTGCCAGGTTGGCGTGTGTCCATCAGGTGATACCATGGATGAGTTCTTCGGGGGTCGTCGACAATAACCAGAGGCTTCTGATGTCCATGTTCGTTTTCGTGTTCGTCTTCGTATTCATATTCATATTCATGTTCATATACATGTTTAAACAGCTTTCAAACAGGTCTGTTCGCTTTCAAATATTTTTCAAACATGCCTGTACTGCTCATGAATGTTCATGAACACACGCGTGTTTTAATCTAACCTATCATACATCATATAAGAATGGCACATACTATGAACCATTCCATGAAGTGCCATAAAGTGTCAAGAACTTCCCATGAATGGGCCCATGTGATGTTGCGTGTCTTGACCTAACCTATCATACAGTAAGAATGACTCTGTAAGATCCCATAAGTCCATTCATGAGAAGTTGATGACACTTCATGGCACTTCATGGAATAGTTCATAGAGTGTTCATGAACATTCTTGAGCAGTAGAGACCATTTGGAAGCGAACATACCTATTTGAAAGCTGTTTAAACCTGTACCTGAAATGAACATGAATATGAACATAAACAGGAACACGAATATGAACATGGACGTTAGAAGTCTCTGGTTATTATCGACGACCCCCGAAGAACTCATCCATGGTCTCTCCTGATGGACACGTGCCAGCCGAAGCAAAATAAGAGCGCGATATTGGTGGGTGGGCCTGTACCTGCTTAGCCTATCTACTAATATACTTACCTGTCATGTTTTGATAAGAATTACCGTTTTCGTGAATATTAACTTCAGAAGTCTGATTGTATTGTAAGCTTCTTCTAATATAATTATAATATTATTGAGTATAACACGTTTCCATCATTCAAATTAATAGCTGTTAAAGTGAATATAGTAGCAAAAATCAATAATTTTAAAGAACGAAAATCAGTTTTACATATTTATAACGAAAATCTAAATGGATCGGAAAATAATTTTTTTTTCTAACAATGTTCTTGACCAATTGGACGTTATTTCTTCTATTTTACGTCTGGATAAGTGAAATATACTTGACGGCGCACCGGTACATTACACATTATTATCTATTAGAGATTAGGCGTGGAAATAAAGCTTCCGTTCAGTGGCCTCCGAGATCTCCAGATATTAATCCTATGGATTTTATTTATTGGGACACTTAACCATAAGTGTATGCGACTCTCGTGAATATAATAGAAGAATTGCATGAATGCTTAGGTTTTGAAACAAATATTATGAGAAATTCAGGGCATATCATTTTTCAGCGAGCCCGTTTTAATTTAATACCTAAATGATATCCCATGGTGGATATTTTGAACATTTAATACACTAGTATTGAACAATTATATTGTAGTTAATATTGTTATTTTTTTATAAAATTATATCGCCTCGATTATTTGTGTTAAAATGTTGGTACTATTAAGTAATAATTGCTTACTAAAATTGTTAAAATAATAACGCATATTTAATTATATTTCTACTATATTTGTTCAAAGTTCAGGTTTCTCTCAAGCATTCCTAACAGATAGACCAGTAAAATTAAGGGTTTTTCAAAACGGTAATTTCCAACCATTCCCGACCAATACCATTCGATTCAGTATGTTTTTGAATTCCCATTGTCAATTTTGCCGTACGTTATATGAGCAAGAATTTAATTTATAAACAATTAAAGTTGTGAAAATGATGAAAATCGATGTTTCTGAATGTTCAACTTCAAACGCTGCGAAAACGGCAACAGATAGAGAAAAATTGCTCAGAACATTTTTTATAGAGCGTTAAATTCCCTTCAAAAAAGTCCGCGACGGTATATCTCTACGATGAATAGTTAAGGCGTTACAATGAGTTAAATATTTATTATTTTTCTGCTGTATATCAGTCAGCTGTACAAGTAACGCGCATGCGCGATCAACAGACTCGTATTTCGCGTAATGGCCGCCTGCGCAGAACATTTGAAGGTAGACTTGCTGTAAATCTTTCATAATTTTCTTATTTTTACAACGTTAGCAAATGTATTTATCACTTTTTTTGTCTAGATATAATTATTATATACTTTTATGCATACTCAAAGACCTGGAAAATTATTATTAAGTTATAAGATAAATTATTATTAAGTTATGAGCTGTTCAGTTTGATGCTAATAGTCGTCGCACTTATAACGCAGTTATACAGTGTACTGGTTGTGAGCAATTTTTACATTATCATTGTGGTTGTGCTGTTGATTAATATAAAATAAACCGATCAAAAATGTCGCTAAAAGAAAATTGTTTTATATGTGAAGGAACTCTGCAAATGGGCAAGACTGTAACAGTAAAACAAAAGGGAATCGAATCGTTTATAGAAAACAGCAAGAAACGTGAGGATAAGAAATGGAATCAAATAGAAAATGTTAATGAAGTTACTGTTCATGATAAGTGTAGAAAAGCGTATTCCTCAAAAGATAATTTGAAGCCTGGCTCTGGAATTCCAAAAGAGCGATACCCACGTCGTTTAAGTGTGCCGCAATTTAATTTCGAAGAAAATTGTTTCTTATGTGGAAAAAAGTGGATACGCGTTTCGTATACAGCTGACCAGTACGCAGTAGAAAAATAATAAACATAAGAAGGTTTAGTGCCATATCCCCAAACAAACAACTGTGCAGCTACGGACACGTGTTTCGGAGTTATTGCCCCTCATCAGCGTAGCGTAGCTAAAGAATTGGATCTAGGATCTAAGTTGTTTTTTTGGGGATATGACACTAAACCTTCTTATTTTATTTTGACCCCAATAAATCTATATTATTTTGTTTGTATTTGCCAGGTGGAAACGAGCAGTACACATAGAGCTCTGTGTGTTGACTGTGATCATTGAGGCCCCAATTGTGGCACATGGGAACATGAATGCACTAATTGAGTACTGTGTACTGTACTTTCCAGCTTTATTTTAGTTCTTGTTCCTGATCTATCCCATCCTAGATCCAATTCTTTAGCTACGCTACGCTGATGAGGGGCAATAACTCCGAAACACGTGTCCGTAGCTGCATAGTTGTTTTTTTGGGGATATGGCACTAAACCTTCTTATTTTATTTTGACCCCAATAAATCTATAATAATAAACATTTAACTCATTGTAACGCCTTAACTATTCATCGTAGATATATGCCGTCGCGGACTTTTTTGAAGGGTTTTCGCAGCGTTTGAAGTTGAACATTCAGAAACATCGATTTTCATCATTTTCACAACTTTAATTGTTTATAAATTAAATTCTTGCTCATATAACGTACGGCAAAATTGACCATGAGAATTCAAAAACATACTGAATCGAATGGTATTGGTCGGGAATGGTTGGAAATTATCGTGAAAGTGGGCCTGATTTTTTGCTTAATTTGATTGGTCTAAGAGATTCTTCTGCTTAGAAAATTTTCTGAGTAACGCCTCACTGTTGCCCTACCATTTTCAAAACATTAGCCCATTATTAAAACCATGTCTGCAAGTTCCATAAATGTAAAATTATCTACTATTCATTAAAATATTTAAATGTCAAGTTGATTTTTTCGTACTATATTCGCTTTGATAGCTATTAACTAAAATGATGGAACCCTACTATACTTATTAATGTTTATTATATTAGAAAATAAAATGTCTGCAGTGCAATCAGACTTTGGAGGTTGATTTTCGCGAAAACGGCATTTCGAAATATGAAAAGTGTATTATTTTTCTAAAATGATTGAAAGATCATATGTAAAAATTTTCGATAGAGTTAACAAATCAAAAATATTTATTAATAGACGCAACGTAAGTTCCATGTACACCATCCCTGACCACATTTTTGAAAAGTAAATGTATGAATACTGTTAAGATCCTAAAATTAAAAGTTTTGATATACGTATCTTATATGGTTCCTGAGTTACAGCACAAACAATATTTTTTTTCCTACATCTTTGAGAGGATGTAACTATATGCATTATTGACCAAATATTTATAAGAGTTTTCATTTTATATTGAGTCAAATACTCACTGTAAGAGTTTGGCTACATAATTTTGGAATACCCTGTATAAACAGATTATACTTAATAAATTATCTTCACAAACCAACGTAAAATGGACATCTTATTAAACACTAATATATGACTGGATGTAAATATAATGAATTGTTTACCCTATTTACCTTTAAATTTAAGAAAAAAACATGTTACAGTATTTATTAATCACTTACAAAGTGAATAAACCGGAAAAGAGTAATACATATTTTTTATACAAGGGAAAGAGGTCACAGTAATTTATATTGTATAAAGAGATATTTTTCCAAATTAACTCATTTATCAAATTGGTATTGACGCTTATAATTTTTCCTTCCGAACGTAAAATTTTATTCAATAATGACAATGCCGACGTAAATTGATTGCACACCATCAAGTTAAGTCAAATATCGTTAATGAAAATCATTATGAAAATAGATAGGTATTTGGGTTGTTTCCATCAATATTAATAATGTTTTAGCTTTATTGTTGGAGCCATCACGTAGTATCGTTTAAAGCTAAAAACTGTTAATGTATTTAATTTTGTATTAAGAGAAGTCGGGCCCATCAATGCTAGTGAGGGAAGGTCATGCAGAACAGTTAGGGGGCGGAATCTTATCCTTTATAATAGCCAATAAAATAAATTCAAATAAGTTCTTGGGTTCCGTTAAACTGCACTACAGAACTCTCATTTAATCTCACACAAATGTATACACACGATGTTTATTTATGTTATCGGAACTAGTAATTCGATACATTTAAAAAAAAAAATCTTTGCATGAAGAGCTTATTCCTTAATTAACCTTCATGACGCGTATTTAAAAATATAAAAAAGAAAAGGTTAGAAGGTGGTATTGAAATAATTAAAAAATTGACAGATAAAAGAGACAAACTGGTCTGTTAAATTGAAATTTCTTTGAGTTCAAAAGAGGTCCCTCGATCTCTATAACAGGAATACACTTCAATGTATTTTAGAATTTGATTTTGGAAAGAAATTTTTTTTTCTGATCAAAATAAGTAAGATGAAAATGGGTATCGTTGTTTGGTCAAAGAAAATCCAGGAAATGTTAAAAGGTCGGTCCTCGTTGTGGGCGAAGAAACTCACGTCTTCTAGTCTATGCAATATCGTGCTAACTCGACGATGAAAAGTTACCGTCTGCCAGTCTGTAATCAAAGAGGCCATATGAGTACTATACTTTTTCTCTTGAATTTTTGGTATGGCGGCCGGAACCGGGAAGGGGGAGCATTTTTTTAATCGAATGGTTACCGATATTTGTCCACATAGGTAGTTAGTATATGTACTCCACAACCAATTACGCTAGCAGACAAAACTTCCGATCGGCGCGCAGTAACCGGAAATTGAAAAAAAAAATTTAGTTACCGGAACAAACCTAGCGCAAAATGTTTGACCAAGAATGAGCGCGGCGAGATCTACTCGGGATATCGAAGCCACACCCTATGCAATTTTAGGCCACAAGTTGAGAGCAAGATTAAATAAATGAAATTTCAAAGAGAAACGTCATACAGTGGTAAGAACAGATTCGCTCAGTCGGAGAGTATATTTCGTTAAAGATTTCATTAGTGACTTCAGACGCGCCAGGCAGATTAATTTTCTACGGCATGAAGGTTACTTCTAGCATTGTCTGCCTAGTCAAAAGGATAATTTTTTTGGAGCGATCGCCTTTCCAATAAATTTATTAACTTAAAGACCGTTTGGCCCTAAAGAATTGCATAACCTCATATATCAATTTAATTTGAGAATTGTTCCATTTTAAGTGTTATAACTACAAAACGAACTTGTTTCAGTGGGTCCCTTCTGACATTTATTGTTAATTTCCATTGTAAAAAAACTGAAGTTTCATAGGCTCAAAATTATTCTTCTGACCTTTAGATTTTCTAACCTAACAAAGTTCTACTTTTATGTCAGCTGGTGTCACAGGTTTCAAACTTCGAAGGTATCGATACAGACATAGTCAACGTCAGAAATGTTATCCTGCGATTGGACGGATAGTGATGTATCAGAGAATCCTAACCTATGAAGAAGTTAAGAGAGCCATTGTAGTGCTGTCAGCTACATTTAATTTGGACAGCGATGCCTAATCTGATAGCCTCATTTTGATAGCGATACTCGTGTTAACAGCTTTGCTGGTTTTAATAGTTGAAGTACAACAAATTCACATATCTTCACTGCTTTTGATACTCTTGATTCACAAGATATCTTTTTTCTCTATTTGTACACTTTTACGAAGTCTACAGCACAAACAATTCTTACTTGTATATCTGGAACAGTTTTCCAAAAGTTGCAATATTTGATCATTCCTCATGGTTAGAAGTTATAAGCTCTTTTCCAACAGATAATAACTACGTTTTCATGGAGTATTCAGATCGATTTGATTACACTTTTTGAACTAAAAACTGCATGAAAATAAGTATTAAGTTTGATTTGGTCTCCAAGTCGATTCGGTATTTCGTGGGATTATATCGGGATCAAACTACATGAAAACGGCTATTGTTTTGAATCTAGACATGCCCACTGTCAACTATCAAGTCTGGCTTCATGGCCAATAAATTCCACCCTTTTAAAATTATTCATTTTGTGGCTGAGTAGGTGTTAGGCATATTTTATTTTAAATAAAAATATATTGTCCTTCCAGTCGGGTCGGGTTTCTCTTTCTTTCCATTTTAAAATAGGGCCAGTATGCTTATCGTTTAACTGCACATCTCTTAACGACTCCTTTGTCCAATTATTCGAAACATCAACCTTACGGTATTCGCTATTTGTACATCTTGTTTTTCCTCATGATGGCAAGGCTTGCAGTCTTTCTGACATGGTATTTTGGAAAGGCCATCCGCCTTTTTATCAACCAGCATAATCTCCGAGGTACCAGCTCGCTAGTTTTCCTGCGCCTCCTCTATTCTTGCGACATTTGCCCTTTCAGGGCTGCGCTGACGACAGTTACTCTGAATATGGCACACTCTGCCACACTTATAACAGCGCATGCCTCCTCCATTCTGTCTACCACTACTTGGTTGTTGGTCTTGTTTCGGATCTTGAATGTTAAACTCACGACAGTTCCTCTTAATATGGCCCAATTTGTCACACTTATAACAGGGGATACCTCCATTCGGCCTACCGCTATTTTCTTCTTGTCTCGTTTGGAAATTCATCTTTTTCAATAGTTGTGCGATCAAGTTTTGTAACTCGATTAATACGACTTGCACGGTTTTATCTGCAGGTGTCTCTTCCACAGCCACGGCTCGTATTCTCTGGTTTGTTTGTGTATTATCCTTATAGGCAGCCTCAATCTCAAGTACATGTACAAAAGCATCACTATTTCGTTTATGCCTAGCCAACTTAAGAGTTCGACTAACTTCCTGGTCCCTTACTTTATCAATAAATGCCTCAACTGCTGTTGTTGAAATTCTATTGGTGCATCAGGATAGGCTAGATGGGCTAATCTCTCTATCACAGCCTCGAACTCCTGAAGGCTTTCTCCACCTCGTCTGCATGAATTGAGCTGAGCCTGATATACTTGGGCGAGATGTTGGTCATCATATCTTAGTTCTAACGTTGCCCCCAGAATGCTAAAATTTTGTTGCTGTGCGGTAGGAATTGTTTGGAGCAGGTCTAATGCTTGGCCCCTTAGTGCCAATACTAATGCTGCTGCTTTTTTCTCATCGTTCCAGTTATATGAACGTGCGTACAGCGGTCTCTTATACGTTGACCATGAACCTTGGCCATCGAAGGAAGGTGGTTGTAACCTAGTACCAGACGACAGTACCAACTGACCACCCTTCTCTCTTAATTGTTGTTTAAGTCGGGCTACTTCTTCTTCAACAATACTGACTTTTCCTTCAACTTGACCGACTTTTTCTTTAACTTCACTGACTTGTTCTTCCACTTCACCGACTTTTTCTATAACATCTCCTTTAAATTTTTCAGTGAGTGAGAAAATGACTGCCTGCTGTTCCTCTAAGCTTCTCTTTATATCTTCGTTTTCATCATGTCGTCTTATTTCTAAGTCCTCCATCATTTTTCTCAACTCTTCTTTTTCTTCCTGACATCTTCATTCTTGTTCCTCGTTGTCGGTTTGTCGTCTTCTTTCTTGTTCTTCTTTTTCTTCTTGTCGCTTTCTTTCTTGATCTTCCATAATTTTTCTTTGTTCTTTGTTCGTCTTCCTCTTCCCGTCCTATTCTCTCTTGTTCTTCTTTTCTTCCCGTCGTATTCTCACTTGTTCCTCTTTTTCTTCTTGGCGTTTTTTTTCTTGATCGTTCATCTTTTCAAATAACGCTGCTGGCAAGCCCTGTGTTTGTTTCTCCGTCATACTTCTTATTATTGGCATTAACTCACGACACACATCAATTCAAAAAAAATTTACTACACTATAATGTCCATAAAATGTATCTATGACGTTTATTTTAATATTGGAATGTACCAGAAAAATCTCGAAACAACATTAGAAAGTCTTATTTAGTGTCTATACTACTTTTGTGTTGACGATATTCACTAATCTCAATTAATTGTGCAGTGGAATGTTCGAAAACTTTCATGAAATGTCACTATTAAGTCTTGTGCTGAATTTATAACTCCTTTCTGTTAGCACATTTCAAGTATCTTCTGTGGTTCCCAAATCGATTGTTCTAGAATTTTCATGAAAAGTCAGTTATAGTCTTGTTTTTAAGTCTATAACAGGTTCCCGTCGACACAATTCACGTATCTCCTGTAGTTTCCAAATATAATGTTCTAGAATTTTCCCAAAATTGCACCATTAGTCCTTCTTCTCAGTCCACAACATGTAATTACTAGCGGCAGTCGCGTATTTGCAGCTATTTCTAAGTCGAATAAGTCCACTTTAAAGTCACTATTCAGTCCAGAAATAGTCCTCCAAACACTGTCTAGTAGCTTAATTCTCCGTGTTACCACTATAAAAAGTTGTTAAGACGGACAACGATACGCCACTGACTAAGTTTAGGTACATACTGGACTTGAGAACGTGACGTCATAGTGAACATTTTTTTGCTGTTAAAAAAATTCAATTAAAATCTAGAATTAAGAGTTAATAACTTTCTTGTGTTACTTACGTTTCTGCTTACAAAAATATCAACCACGAGTCTAATAAAAAATACTGTTTAAATAACTAACCGTTTTCTAAAGCTGTTCTAAAATTTCATGAGAGTGAAATAATTTATCGACCCTTCGATCCCAACAGCATATTACAGAATTTTGTTTGTCGTGGTAAAAGGTTTAAGGTTTAAGACATTCACTTTAACGATATGACGGCGCGGCGTACTGCCAGTATCATATTTTAGTTCAAATATTGGTATTATAGGCTACCACATTTTTGAATACACGATTTACACTTTTGTGAATAGTGCAATAAACAGTGGCCTAGGGCCACGATACAAAATATTTTTGGGTGCCCAATTAAATAAAAAAATTTATCAAATTTTAAATTATTTATTAATTATGAGCACAATGTTTTTTTTATCCAGTGTTAACTTACAACTTAACAAACGTTCGTCACATTTCTTGTAAGCACGATAATTTAAGAAAGTGCGATTGTATTGAAATTTGGACGGTAAGTTAATGTTAGCTGGAGGAAGAACCCTATTGTTCTTGAAAAAAATCGATGAGTAAGTCGAAGAAAGTGGACTTGAAGAAGGTTGCAAACCTTAATATATCACTAAGACTGAAGTGGTTTCAACACGCACCAAAATACAGTAAAGTATAGTGACACGCGTTTCGCCAACACAGTCAGCATCATCAGGAGATGAAGAAAATTAAAAATGTATCCATTTATAACTTAAAATATGGTCGTACAGCCAAATATTCACTTTCCATAAATATCGAATTCCAAACAATAACTATCCTAATGCTCTTTTCATAAACCAAGTTGGTATTATTGGGAAACAATTAAAATTACGTAAGGCACGTCACAATATGATGTTAGAACAAAATATAGATTCCGTTTCTGAACTAGATATTAAACATTTATCACATAAAAGCAAAAATACATTATAATGTCTAATTTTAAAAACAGAAATTATTAATTTGTAGCCATGAAATTAAGGCTAGATAGGGAAATTAATTTATACGACAAAACTAAAATTATTATGAAAAACTGCGAAGAGTATCTATTCTATAGAATGTAAAACAATTATATTCGCACTTGTTTTTATTTTATTTTTTTTTTAAATGCGTTTCGTATATTAAAATAATTTTGAGCCGCGGCAACCTGGACTTTTGTGGCCCAGGTGCACTGTTCTATGATAGTTACGCCACTGGCAAAAGGAATTATGTGGCAATAAGCGGCCAGGTCGCGACGACTAATAGATTATATGGAATTTTGGCAGCGGCCAGTGCGTGGAGGGACATATAACTCAATACAAACCGTTCGCCGTAGCAACATGGCCGATTAATGCGGGCGGGGGGGCTCTATGGGAAAAGAAAATAAGTCGTCTTTGTATTACTATGATTTTTGTAAACTATTTATAGCGTTATTTGAGATACGTAAGGCTTGGAAATACGTCTATTTATTTTGACTGTCAAATTAATTCACAAAAGAATAGAAATGATTTAAATAAGTAACATCAGAGAAGTGTACATACCTCGATTTTAAAAGATATAATAAAAAATATTAGTTAAATTTTTTACAATGGCTAAAGTAATTACTAATAAATTGGATGTCATTATAACCACCACCATATAAGCTTTTCAAAAATTGGTGATAGATGAGGCTAATGAACAGACATCGGACAATTTCCATGAGTTCCGGACCGGCTACACAACCGACCTGTCTGAGTTCTCATAAGAAAGCATAGTAGCTGTACGTGCGCAGCGAAATCTACACCGTGTGTTTATTCACTATTGAGTTTATCTGCAAATGTCGTAGTGTGTAGACGACGCGAGAATAAATAGTAACGACTATGTTGACAATATCACGGAGGATGCGAAAAATTAGTACCTGTGGATTTGCGTCGACGAAGCCATTGTTATTAAAGAATATAGAATCGTTAATGTTATTATGCGTATTTTAAGTCCTATCTAGAGTACACCTACAGTGTCAATATGTAGTAAACGGGTGTTGCAAACCAATGCGTGAACAGTTGTGAAAACAGTGGTATATGCATAATATTGGTGTTAAAAGTGAAAATGTTTTACTGCTTGTATTAGATGCATACGCAGGATAAATGTAAGAAAAGTTGTGATGGACAAACAATTTTCGAATTTTGTAATGGCACTTCAGGAATCTTGCTTGGTGTTAAACTATGATACATAAAAATGATTTGAATCGGTGTTGTGTATGGTGTTTTATAGTCAATTTATAAAAATCCTCACAAATAAACTATTTTTTTTATTTTATTTTATTTATTTTATAGTAGTCAGATCTTTGGTGAAAATAAGAAAATGTTAAGAAGAAAAGTTATTCATAATATTAATTAATTTAAAAAAAATATTTGTGATTTCAAAACACTCTCAACGTGCAAAAAATGATTTTTAAAATATCAGAAGAAAATATCAATTTATTGAAAAAAGAGGCAGTTCCAACAAAATAATTTTACATTACAAAAATTTAGTAGTGAGGCACATATTGCATTCTAAATAACTTTTTTTTGATTGAATTTTTTCATATTTTGAAAAATAAAGGTAGTTGTTTGGTTTTCAAACCCAGTTGTTATTATTTCTTAATATTTTATTATAAATACTTTACTTTTCTTATGTTACCTAGCATAGATTGTTTTATTTTAGCATATTTATATTCTAGCAGTTGTCTGCACTGAAAAAATACATGAGGAAGTGGGGGTCTTGCTCCTGTTACAGTATCAAGGACGATCGCAAAACAGTATCGTTTTAGAGTTGGTAAAGGGTGGGCTTAAACCTAATGCTAATTTATGCACACGTATCTATCACCTTGCAGTGATTTTACACATATTCGTACAGAATATTTTTACTGGCCGTGTTTACTCCGTTTATACTTAACGAGAACAGTGCCCTTTCTTCAAGAACGTACTCATCTTAAGTTTACTGTGTTATCGAAGTGTAAACTACACATTTTGTTATTCATTAAACCTTTGTTTAGCTATTACTTTCGGCGTATTTCTTTAACATCACAGTTTATCACCTGTTCATAGTTGTTACCAGCTTTAAGTATTTTGATCAGTGAACCAGCGACCTATTACATTTGGATGACAGTGCCGCAACAACTGTGGCATTAACAGTAGTTAGTGATGATTTTTATAAATTGACTTATAAAACACCCTGTATAACACCGATCAACTCATCTTTCATATATTTTAGTTTTACATCAAGCAGGACTGAATTTCCTACCTCATGCACTGTTTTTGCAGGCGCGGGTTACCTCGCTATTACGAGTATTAACATGTACTAACCGCACTGCACACGACAGAAACACAAAAGGAAATAAAGAAACGTCTTTATACTCGCCGTATATGCAACATTTCTCAACCACAGTCTTTTGCAAACTGAACAGAAAAATTTATAAATAAATAAAAACTGTCACAAACTACCATTTATTTTATTGTTATATCCCCGTCTCTGAGATGTCGTCCAAAACTTCTATCTTTATATGTAACAAACTGCAGTTTATTTATTATCTACTATCGGCCTCTGAAATATTGTCCCGTAATTACGAATTACCTTGTATATTGACAGAATTAAAATGTTGTACATCGTTCTATCTTAAAAATCTCAATAACATTTTATTCTAAAGTAAGTTATAAAACACCAATGTTTTCATAGAACATAAAAAAATTGAAAATGTTGCATAATATACTTTTAAAATGTAACAAAAAGTTTTCCTGCTTACGAAAAACAGCCTGCAGACTTACTTGATTACTTATTTAATTGTATGCACAGGTTTATTTAATAAAAAATTGATTAAAGAAATGAAACAGTAAATGATGTTCCTCCAGTATTGATTCAACCCTGAATAGTTAAAATAGATTTTTACATAAAAATATAGAAACTGTAATAAAATACGTGGATGTTATGGCCACCTCAGGAATAAAATACGTTTCATTTTTAAAACAGTAGGTATCTACTAACACCTTTCGTAATGAAAAATTGGGATAGCTTCATCGTTACCTTTTTCTTTCTTATTTAATGCCCACTTATATCTGTACTGCATATTATTATTTTCCCCTTTTGTGCCTTTCTCTTTTGTTATCCCGTTATTACCGTATGATACAAATAAATATTCCTCTTTTCCTAAATTTAGTTCATTTTCTCATTCACGTCGTAGTGTAAATATTTATACAGAGTGATCATATAAGTATAAGTCTCATTCGATTTCATTGCTTGATTTTTCACACAGGAAAAAACATGCAAAACTATACATATGTATAAAAACAATTTATTCGTCAAATAAAAAAGTTATGACCGAAAAACTTAAAAATACAATTAATATTCAAATGAATATATCAATTTTTATCATGGAAAAGCCAACAGCAAAGCACTGTTATTACTTATTGACAGTTACTCAGGTGATAAATAGTTTTATTTTCTTCGAATTTAGGCACACCTAGACGCATAATTAATAAATTCGCTCTAGCTGCCGATAACCAGATCATTTATTTTCAACACAAAAGATCACTTTTTGAAAACAATTTGTGGAAACCTATACAATAATTAGAGCAAAGACAAGTCGCAGCAATATTATTGACGATATTAAATAAAAATATCTGATGTGACCAGCACATAACTTTCCCAGTATATATCATCTTGATTTAAAAAAACCTCAATTAAATTTTAATAGCGTACCTTGAAATGTATCATTAAAATGTTTAAATAATTAATTATCGGCGTTATTCGATACTGTCATACGGACATATATTTTAATAATTTTTTGTTGTTGACATTGACATTTTTGTAACTAAGTTAGACCTTTCAAACGTCAAACTGTTAAATTTATCCTAACCTCATTTTATGAGGCAAAATGTGTAAAATATTTCAGTTTAAATCAGCTTTATTTAAATACTTGAAAAATATATGTTATTCGCTTGATATAGTAGACATGATTTATAATAATAATAAGTTTGGGTCCCGTGGACCGCCTTTCAGCTGGCTAATTTTGCTCATTGTCTTTGGACTTTGGACTTTAGCACAAGTGCACCAAATTTGAAAGCTTTATCTCAAAAACTGTGGCTACTATCGCGATACTACAGACATGCGAACAGATTTTTTTTTCATAAAGTTATGTTTTTTCATCGAGATTCGTCCAGAAATGCAATAAATTTTTTTAAATTTTTTTCCCGAAATTGTACCTTTTTTCTTTCATTCATTGTGTTGAGAGTTTAAGATTTGTTTGAAGAAAACATATATGCCACTGACTTTTAGCTGAATAAAATTTGTCTCCTGACACTTTTTTAGTTTATGTTCAGGTCAGGGGGTAAGTGCAAATTTTTTAAAGTACGAAAAATGGAAATATTCACACCAAAAACGTAACCGAAGAAACAAACATAGTATGCTATGAATTAAACAGAATATTACAAAATAGGGTCCAATGTCACTGTTAGTGAAGCATAAGAATCAGCAATTTATTTTGGTAGAAACTTCTTTTCGAATTTGATAACAGATTTGATTTATTGTGTTTTCCATTTTTGAGTTTAAATTGACTCTTCAAATGAATCGACTGATATGCTATCAGTTTATGGTGAAGCAAAAACAATGTCGAGAAAAGCTGTTCGGCAATTTCTTCAAAGAAGAAAAAGCAAATTTCAGAATGTTATTCGACTTTAAAATAAACCGGCGCGGCCCTCTGATTGCACTTAAAGTAGATTCTGGGACTACAAATGGCAAAATTAACTATCAACTTTTTTAAGAAACAACAGTTTTTAAGTTCGGTTTATTTATAATAAAAATAACAGTAATACAAAAAAAAATAAAACATATTCCTGAAGAAGAAGATAACAATAGTAAAAATATAAGCCTATTTATATTATTTATATTTAGTTATTTATATTTATATTTCAGGGAATATATTTTATATATTTTTTAAAGATCTTTACAGTTTACTCGGATATTTATGTTAGTTATGTCGCATCTAGTTAAATTGCGACATCAGTAGATAGATGTCTAACGTTTATAAGTAATTGCAGTCGACAAAGTTCAATGGTTAAGCCAATCAAGCGGATCAAACATCTGTCAGCTTCGAATAATTTTCGATGTTGACACATCTATGTATCGCCATCCAGACATCGATGGCAAATCATCGATGTTTAAGTCCGATTAATCAATGTTTTTTAAAACATCGATACATCGTTGCCACTCTTATCTGGGACGCAGGAGATATCTCTGTACTGTTCAGGTTGAGGAAGCAATCCTAAATACAGACGCACACGTACAAGAATTGGTACAATTGTGTTAGAAAATATCTCGGCGTGTTCACTGCCAAGAACTCTGCAGAGACAACATTTAAAACCGTACCATTTTATACAAGTCCCAGAATTTTACCTTGGGACTTCGGTCCCGTTGAGTAGTTGTTTCGTTCAAATCATATTTAATAACAGTAGTTTAGTCCACCTGGGCTAGAGGTCGCCACTCTCGGTACTTGCTTCGCAAGTCGCTATCCACCATAGAGACATCTATAATGTCGGTCGGATAGTAGCCTTTAGACCATACGAGAAGTTTCATACCTCTCACCACTACTCAATTTACCTTAGTTAGTATATGACTAGCAGGTTGGCCACTATCATTTGTCTGTTCCATAACCTATGGCATACTGAGGAGAACAAATAAGTTCGAGACCAGTCTATGTCTGGTTAGGAATTGACAAATGATATTGGCTATCGATCTATCATGATTTGAAGGTGTAATCCAATGCCCGCTGAGTAGTTGTTTTATTCAAATCATATTTAATAACTTCGGTCCCAGACAAAAATTTTGCCAGTGGTTTTTACGAAAATTAAGGAACGATCGGAATTTCACTCGATATGTACTTTCTACCATTTTTTGCTTGCAGAGGTATTATTAATTTTCATAATTTATATACATGGGCTAACGACAATCCCAATTTGTTGTGAATAGAAAATTCACAATATCATATTTTTCATTAATATAATCTGGAATTAATGCTAATGATATTATTGACCCTATTGGTCTTACCACACATCAGTCAATGTTAAATTGATCGTGGGCCACCTCGCATGCCAGATATAAACTATTTAACCTTTTACCTCTGGAGTTACTTGCATTAAATCATTTATAAAACGACAGTTAATAGAAGAACTATGAAAGCGGATAGAGGACGCATTGCGAAAAATGAGAGAGAATCGTGACGTTTGTACGAGTATAAGGGTCAAAGGATCTTTACGTCAGAGGCTAAATGCTTGCAATGAAGCCGATGGTGATTATTTTGAACATTTCCTATTATTTCTAAGTAATATGATATTTTTGTTATCAAATTATTACATCAAAATAAAAAAAATTGCATTTATTATTATTTATTATTTAGTGTCTGTCATTTGTATTATCTAATTATTAAATCAAATTTTAAAAAAATCACATTTATCTCCTGACTGAATGAAGCCCAAATTGAAAAAGTACCAAGAGAAAAATTTTATTTGACATTTAACTGGCCTCACAACTGCGATACAAAAAAGTAAAAAAGTAAGTGGTATACCAATTTAAAAAAAAAGGTTTAAACAGAAATTTGAAACATTTCAAAAAATCTGACATATTATTGCTTCGGATTTATGCATTTCTAGAAAAAAATAATAAAATAATTATTTGGTATTACAAAAGCACTCTTTCAAACCTAACAGGATAATAATAATAAATACCTATAGAGCTTCATATTTTATACTGTCATTCCTATCTAAATATGCTAGTATTATATGTATAAATTTTAAGTTCTATAGGTATTTATTATTATTATCATTTTAGATTTGAAAGAGTGCTTTTGTAATACCCAATAATTATTTTATTATTTTTTCTAGAAATGCAGAAATTTCAAATAATTAAATTTATTAACTTAAACACCACAGGTAATACAACCCCTGTATCCCTGAAGAAACTTCAAAGTACCTTGTGTGAGAGAGGGCTACACATTTAGAGACAATGCCCTAATGTCCGAGTATGCTAGAATTAATTTCTGGTTTAGAAAAAAATATGAGCCCCTCGACAGGGGATCGAACCCGGAACTTCAGGTTGAGAAGCAAGTGGCAAGTGTCCTTAACACTCGATTACGAAGCCAATTTGCTCAAGCCCTATTTGAGTTATTTTGAAGAAAACTGTAAAAATACTGCTCACCAACGAAGCATCATAGGACCCATTTTCATAAGAACTTTTCGTAGCATTGTTAGATAATAAATCTCCACCAGTGTATGGCGCATGTGTTTTGCAGCACCCTGTATAGAGAGAAGTCTTGCACCTGAGAACATAACAATCCTGGCATCTTCTGATTTTTGAAGCTTCATTAAAAGTATGGATAAGGATACTAAAATAGACCATTGGGAAATAGAACTGAATAATGAGTGTAACTTTATAAATATTGCATATATCAAAACTGACCAGAATAGAAGTTGTTAGACTAATTCCAGCGCATAGTCATGTGACCTTGTTTTCTTCTTCCAAATTTGGTTTCGCTGCTATAACATTTTTTTTTATTTTTTTTTATTAATAGCAACCTGTATTGTTTTTAATATTTTCAAAATAAGCATTTTCTGTGTAACATATGCGAGTGGTCACACTGGCGGATCTAGGAGCCGAAATATTTGCTTTCCATCAAAATTAACACAACAAAATGTTTATTATAAAAAATATTCCGATATTTTTCTTAATCCTAAAATGATACCTAAAATAATAAAATCACTATTCGTCTTCATTTTTTTTTTTAACATTTAGAACTAAAGAGCTAAAAAAGTTGGTATATAGAAATTTTACTACTAATTACCTAATAATTAATGGTAAAATAATAATATATACTTATATAATATATACTTATATAATATATACTTATATAATATATACAACCACACGCGCCCGTGCGAGGTATCATAACGCAGTTCTATTGTAGGGCTATTTCGGCAAATGCGTCAATTGCGTCACTTGTTTTTTTTTTTAATTTGACTCATTTCACCAACTGTCAGATTGTCAACATAGCAGTGGCGAATTTACGATCTAACTAATGTCTTGACATACTAACTTTTACACGTTCAAGTGCCCAGTTTCTAAAGGCGTTATCTAAGGCTCACCATGACAACCAAACAGAAATTGCTGAATTCTGTAACACGTGTTCTTGATTCAACTGTCTAAACGTACATTATTGAGCAACTAGATTTAACTAACTTTGACTTAGGAGCTTGAAACAGTAGCATAGAATTTGAATTAGTATAACTAATTAAAATGTATCTGTGTTGTGTTCTGAACCCGCAGTCTGTGCATTTTTAACTATTTAATGATCCGAAAACTAAATTAATAAACAAACTTAATAATTTTTTTGTTATTGGACCTCGTAATGGAACATTTTAACTTCAGCATGTCATATAATTGTGCAGTGAAATAAATAGTTTATTTTACTGTATTGCAGTTAATTTTAGCTGTCCCACTTGGATGGCTACTCTCTTGAAAAAATAGAGTTAGTTTAAGTGAAAAGTGGTCCTTAAATGTGTCGACCGAGATCTGCACTAATTAAGATAACAGAAGTCGACAAAATAGGACAGGGGGTTAAAAGATGTATAAAATTAGGTGTTAGGAGCGAATTTAAAATTGCCATATATTTTTGCTTTGCTTTGGTAATAAACATAAGTTTATGTAAAAAAGGTGTAACGTTGTTGTATTGTTTACATTTTTATAGGCATTATAGTTGTTTCAATTTTCATGAAGAAGAAGTACCTACTTTATTAATTTGTTGTACGCCTGTCAGTCCTGATCGGATCAAATTAATTTAATAGAAAAATGTCTGGATTTGCAATAAAGTAATATTTTCTTTCGAATAAATTTATCCGAATAATTTTGTTTGAATATTTTTTTATTCTAACAATTTATCTGAATATGTTTATTCGAATAACTTTATTTGATTAGTTTTATTCGGATAATTTTATCCGAAAGAAGAGGGGTTTTTGTTCTATCATTCATAGGAAAGTTGAAGAAGGGGGTGTTTTTGTTCTCTCATAAGATAATGGATATTCTTCGATAACCCTACTACCACTGATACCACCTACCACCTACTCATCATTCTGAAACCTCCCTACCCATAAAGTAATTTTAATTATATAAGTAGGTGCAACTATATTGTAATACAATTTCATTTCGCAAAATGATGCAAAATAACAGTTTCTTTAATTTACCCCAGTTTAAAGGTGATTTGTTGGACAATTTACCTGCAGCCCATCAGGACAAAAGTGATTTAGTGATGGTTGGTGAAAGAAGATATCACTTGAATAAATCAAAAAGTAAATTTGTGTCAACTGGATTATTACATGACTTTCACTATGAGCCATATATAAGAATAATTGGAAATAAGAATGATGCAATAATCTTTGATATAAACTAGTGGAATGAATTTCTTAAATATCAAGGTGTTATAAGTAATTACCAATACACCAATGAAAAAGTGGAAGTGATAAATGATGGAAATTTCACTATACAATTTGAATAAATTTCTTACTCAAAAGTAATTAAAATTTCGAAAATAATTCATATGTCTACTTAGGATATGAAGCAGTTTGTAAATAGTAGAAGGTATTACCTCTTATCAAATATAGAGTTGATATGCTTAAGAGACAGCAGTTTGAGTGTTATCTCAAGATTGTGCAGAAAGCACTACAATCTAAAGGAGGAAATATATTTGAGAACGCGTTGAATCTGATTTGCCCGAACGAAAACCCCAATAGTGAAAATATTTGTATGATTATGGAACTAATTCACGTTTATCTAGAAGTATTTGAAACTGAATGTTTTAATTGGGTGTAAGGATGAAGAAAGTTAAGTTTAATGAAAACCAAAAAAAGATTCACTTTCTCATAAAATTGAAATATATTTAAATTCCTGGTTAATTCGATATTCAATAAGACTCTCGAAAACGTAGATTCATGCGTTGACATAAAACTTCTTTCCCGCTGGGAAAACAGTCGTGGGAGTGTTGGAGCCGAAGGATTCATAAGCAAAATTTTAAATCATGTTCGGTGTTTTCAGAAAACTTAGTGACCGTAGAAATAGCTAAGTTGAAAATTTATTATAATAAGCCTTTATATGTAGGCTTATCGATTTTGGATATATCAAAACCGTAATATATGATTTTTTTATGATTTCATTAAACAATAATACGGTGAAAATGCCTCTCTTTGTTACTGATACAGATTTACTAATTTTGGAGATATTTACCGATAACATCTATGATAATATAAAGACAAATTTAAGATGGTTTGATACATCTAATTTTAATAATGATAATATTCGTGGTATACCAATAAGACAATCAGTTGTCGGTAAATTTAAGGATGAGTACTTCGGTGCTTCTATACAAAGCTTTTACGATACAGGCGCAAAAGCTTATAGTGTGAAACTCAATGACTTTGAAACCAAGAAAGCTAAGGGGGGGTATCAAAAAAATGTTATTAAAAATCAGTTAAATATTGTACATTATAAACAAATTGTGGAAGAGAGTGGCATAATATATCACATGATGTATGTTTTTAGATATTATTTACACACAATGTATACTGAATTAAAAAATAAAGTGACTTTATCTTCTAACGATGATAAGCGTTATGTCGTTCCAGGATTTGCAAATACTTTAGCTTGGGTTCATAAATTCATTAATTGCAAATCCGAAACTAAAAAATATACACCTGAAGAATTGTTAGATGAATTAATTTAATTAGCGACAGAACTCAATTGTAACGAAAAAAATCAGGATGAGGATACTAAATTTTTTATCGATAATTTCAATCTGTTTATAAAAATTTTATTTAACCAAAAATTGTAACTTAATTTCATAGAGTATAATTCAACAGCTTGTTTTAGACCTCTCAGTCTTTTTCTATGTTCTTTCAGTAACCTTCTATACTCTGAGTACATTATGTTATTAATAAATTGTGTTATTTCGTTTTCCTTAAATATATAAAATATATTATGCGCATATCAATGTTGTCGAACAATTTTAGTTAGAGGCTTATATGTGAAATGTTTCTCATGCAGTATGCCGTAATATCATAAGCAGTGGGTGCATCAGTCTCAAATTCAATTCTCATAACTACTGAGCCTGTTTGTATCACTTCTTTTTGATGCGAACAATCAATGTGGGTTATTGGAGCAGAATTTTTAAATTCAGTGGAGTTGAGGATTGGTTGGTTTATTTTTTGAGGATAATGAGATTCTTGAAAATTAGCGAACATCTCATAGAGTGTGGTATATTTGTTGCTTTTGAAGTCTAGATATGAATCATTGTATGGGTATCTTTCTAAATTCAAAAAGAGCCTTACATTTTTAAGATCGCAAGCATTGAATTTACTTATATAAAGCACCCACGAGAGGTAACAAGAAAGGGAGAAACCCCCTCTTTTTGGAATTGGAATTATTCTCTAGTCTGTCGTTGCTATTTTGTAGGTAATTTTTTTTTAACACCACCTTTAAATTTATTTGACCGCCCTTCTTCTTCGAGGTGCGAGTTCTCCGTCTTTTCAGACCCGTTCCCAAATTCCTTTTTATTTCCATTGCACGACTCACTCCCAGTGCAACTACGTTTTCACCAAAACCTGAGTCGGATGCTTTCATATGCTTGAATGCCGCTTCAGCTAACACTCTGTCAGCCTGATTGCTCTGCTAAACGTCTTTATATTTAGAATATGCTATATCATGCTCTTTATAGGGCTCGTCTAATGGATTGATTCCTTTATCACTTCTTTGTAATCATTTCGTAAGTTTAGTTCTAGGTCCACAATAATTATAACCAGGTAAATGTAACTCTTCTGGAAGTTTATTAATTATTTTATTAAGTAGTCCACGTCCTTTCTTCTTAGAGTTTTGAGTACTAATGAGTGGTGAAACATTTTTTGGAACTATTATATCTCAAGTCACAAATAGAATGAAAAGTATTTACGTTTTAGATCTCTTATATAGGTCGTAGAAAATTAAAATAGTCGATTCAATTCACTTCATAATGATGGTGTGTTTCATGACAAAGTTTATTAATGGTGTTAATATTAATTACCAGTCAGTCAGAATACAGATTCAGCGGCAAGAAACTGTTTTACTAATAGTCGATCATGACGAGATTTCTTTAACAGGTAATTTTCAAAAGCATGGTATTTTATTTGGATATCAGTCGAAACATGGGTTATTGGTTGGGAGTTCAGGATGTGAGAAAATCAATGTAATGCTCAGTTTGATAGAACAGCCCAATGGTTTACGTTTTGAAAATATATATTTATATTCTAAATCCAAATATGAATACTTGAGAATGTTAATGAAACCTGTGAGAGGATATTTTGAATATGACGATTGTAGTGAAGTTATACCTCCAGAAGAAATAAAACCAAATTCAGCAATAATATTTGATCATCTAGCCACTTGGAATCAAAATATAATCAAAATCTATTTTTGTTTTGGACGGCATAGAAATACCGATTGCTTCTATTTAGGTCAAACTTACTCCTCCATATCAAAACAACTAATCTGAGAGAATACAAATCTCATTGTGGTATTTTAACAGGATATGACCAATCTGAAACTCATATATGATGACCCTGTAAACGTAGACATGAGTTTTCGAAATTTCAAATAACTCTGTGCTTTTTGTTGGAAAGATAAATATGGGTTCGTTATAATTGATAAAGATTGTGTTATAAACTTCGGAAGATATAGAAAAGGATTCGATAAATTTATTCATACATAAAGTGAAAACATTAAATACTTGAGTAGCAATGCAGCTGTTGAAGACTAAAAGGCATTAAAACAAAAGTATAGAAGCTTGAAAAGTGATATAGTTAAATAAATCACAATCACAGTTAGAGAAGACTTATAAACCTATACTTCAACCTCTCAAAGAGTTAGTATCAAACTTCATTAAAACAGAGGAACAAAAAACTAATTTGAAAACTCAATTAAAAGATGAAGTAAATTGTGAAAGTTTAAATTATAAACCAAGAACTCAAACACCTCTTGACTATTATCGTACAACACACCCTATTCAGCTAGAAGATGAAACATTTCAGTATGATCCAAACCTAGTAAGACCTGAATAAGGTGAAAGTTGATTTGATGAAAATTTTCCAACTTCAATAGCTGACACAACGACTGCAACAGAACATGATATTTATTTGCAACAATTTAAAGCACCCGTACCTCGAGCTTATATAGAATGTAAACTTGAAGATACCAAAAATGAATTTGAGGCTTTGGTCTTTACTTTGATCCGTATGCAAAGGAATAACTATTGTGGAATCGAATATTAATTTTGATGGCGCTGACTTTGTCATTAATGACCAATTTAAATACACGCACACACCACGCCTGTATGAATTAATGTATAAAAAACATCAAGCAGATTATCGGACAACAGATGTAGATCAGTATATTGATGTAATTAGAAGAACTAATGCTCATTATTTAGAGTATGGTCCAGAAAAAGGCCTGTCTACATAGGATTCACCCAAATTTATAGATGTTACAAAACCGTGTATTAGAAATTTACATTCAATGACTAAGGAGAGAGCTTTAAAAAAACTACTACTTCAAAAACACCTGTAACAGCTGTACCCGCAACGAGATAAAGATCGAGGGCTAGTTCACTTCCGATTCACTAAGTCAGAGTAAGAACAAACCGATAGAATATAAACTTCTCGATGATTATAATGAAATTGTAGATCGATTAAGATTGCTCGTAGCATCATAATTAGCTGAAAATACAGGTTATAATGACGAAATAGTTTTCATAATAGAAGAATTGAAGGAAGGTGGAATAAAAGAATAAATAGCGTGTGTGAGAAAACTTAGTCTCATTTTGTGTTAACTTTGAAGCTGTTAATCATGCCAATTGATAAGTTTAGAAGACATATGTTGAAAACTAGGTTAACTCCATATTCGCCATCACTTTCTTCACCACCGCCTCTCTTAACTTCATCTCAAATATTATCACCATTTTATATTTGTGAACCATCTTTACATCATAGCAAGTGCATTATAAATATACGTGGTAAATTTCAGATTTCTAAAAGTCTAATATTCTTTACATTAGGAAACAAAACCATAGAATATAAATTCCCATTATCTGGTAAAATTGAAAATATAGAAGTTACACCTATTGATACTTCAGTTATTCTGAATGAAACTAATTCCTCAGATGCATTTAAACTAGACGAGCTTATAGGAAAAATCATCCATAAAGGGGATACATTTACTTTCTTATCAGCAAGAAAAGGTTCCTTGTACGTTCAAATTGTTCTGCAGTGTTCGATAGCTAAAGATGATTGATATTAAAGAGGAAATAGTAAACTAAATTCATAAACCTGTTAGAAGATATTTTAAGAGAAGAAGAGTAATTGTTAAAGGTCTTAATGACCTCCTTTAAGCTGATCTTGTAGAAATTATCCCATACGCTAAAGTAAATAAAGGGTACAAATATATTTTAGTAGTTATAAATGTATTCTCAAAACATGTTTGATGTGAACCTGTAAAAAATAAAAGTGGAAAGAAGTTACACAAGCGATGAGAAAAATCATGTCACATATTAAAACCCCATCTAAAAACTTACAGACTGATATGGGTAAAGAATTTTACAATAAGAATTTTAAAGAATTAACAGATAAGTGAGGTAGTAACCATTATAACTTTTACCCAAATCTTAAAGCAAGCGTTGTAGAAAGAATGAAAACATTAAAAAATAAAATGTGGAAACAGTTCAGCTTATAAGGGTATTATATGTGGTTAAAGGTTTTACAAGATATCTTTGCAAAATACAATAATACAAAACACAGGACTATTGGAGTGAAACCTGCAAATGTTAAAAAGAAGCATGAAAATTGTTTGCTTCAAAATGCATACAGTCATTTGAAAACAGTTGATCCAAAGACACAGAAATTCAAAAAAGACTATATGAAGGTAAGCAAGTACCGTGCAGCTTTTTCAAAAGGATATACACCTAATTGGTCAAACAAAATTTTTAAAATCAGAATAATTCACAAAACTAATCCTACAACTTATCTATTGGAGGATCAAGAAGGGATTCAAATTATAGGCGGTTTTTACGAACAAGAAGTCCAAAAAGTAAGGTATCCTGATGTGTATCTCGTAAAGAAGATTTTAAGAAGAAAAGGTGATAAACTTTATGTTAAATGGTTAGGATTGCATAATAAGTATAACTCATGGATATGAAAATATAATATTGTATAAATAAGCACTGTATCTTTTTATTAAATAAAACAAATTTTAATCCAAACATATTTTATTTTAAAATACATCTTTTATACAAAATACCATAAATACACCCAAATTTATTAGCGAAAGCTCTCGTTATTACTATCCAAAATAGGATTAATGATATTTGAAACTTCGTCTACTCTTCTTTGAAAGCGTATTCCGTCAACAGCTAAAATTTCCCAGTATTTCTTTCTAGCTGATTTCTAGGTGAAATTTCATATTATAACAAAGTGTCATTAAACTCAACTTTCTTCATCCTTACACCCAGTTATAACATTCAGTTTCAAATACTTCTGAATAAACATGAATGAGCCATAACCATACAAATATTTTCACTATTGGGGTTTTTGTTCGGGCAAATCAGATTCAATGCGTTCTCAAATATATTTCCTCTTTTAGATTGTAATGCTTTCTGCACAATCTTGAGATAACTTGCAAGTTGCTGTCTCTTAAGCATATCAACTCTATATTTGATAAGAGGTAATACCTTCTACAATTTACAAACTGATTTATATCCTAAGTAGGCATATTAATTATTTTCAAAATTTTAATTACTCTTGAGTAAGAAATTTGTTCAAATTGTATAGTGAAATTTCCACCATTTATCGCTTCCACTTTTTCATTGGTGTATTGGTAATTACTTATAACACCTTGATATTTAAGAAATTCATTCCACTCGTTTACATAAATGATTATTGTATCATTCTTATTTCCAGTTATTTTTATACATGGCTCATAGTGGAAGTCATGTAATAATCCAGTTGACATAAATTTACTTTTTGATTTATTCAAGTGATATCTTCTTTCACCAAACATCACTAAATCACTATTGTTCTGAGTTGCTGGAGGTAAATTGTCCAACAAATTACCTTTAAGCTTGGGTAAATTAACGAAAATGTTATTTTGCATCATTTTGCGAAATGAAACTGTATTAGAATGCAGTTACACCTACTTATATAATTAAAATTATTTTATGGGTATGGAGGTTCCAGAATGATGAGTGAGTGGTAGGAGGTATCAGTGGGTAGTAGGGTTATCGAATAATATCCATCCTTTAATGAGAGAACAAAAACACCCCCTTCTCCTACTTTTCTATGAATGAGATACACCCCACACTGATCCTTACCCACCGATTGGTGAGGAGGGAGTGGGGAGGGGTATCTGATGCCGCCCCCCGTGGGGGGTTTTTGTTCTCTCATTCTTCCTTTACTGTCATTGGATCTTTGCGACTTGTGCATCATGTTCGTAATTCATAAGACGATTTCCTGATATAACATACGATGGAATGATAATGCGGTGCCTTGTTTGCAAGTCAAGTTTGATTGGTTGGAATTCAAGTATTTGTAAGAGACATATTGAAAGTACAAGTCATGAGGAAAATTGCCAACTACAATTTCCATACTGGGTATTTTTGTATGGCCTTACTTTTATGTTCTCTGTAATATTCTGGAAAAGTTACTTGACAAAATAATTTAGTAGTTTATTTTCGAAAAAGTATGTTCCTGAATAGCCACGAGAGGATAATATGACATTACGTTCTTCGTTTTAAAGAAATAATTGATATAATGTCTGAATTATTGAACAAAAAATTCTGGATAACTGTTGAATAAACCACGGATGCAAGAAATAACGACCGATGGAACTGCGTAAATGCTTAAAGCAGGTTTATCACTAAAAAAGTTTTGCCCTAATTAATTGCATATAAATTGTTTCCTTCATGTCTCTCACATTGTGACAGAAAAAATCGTAGTAGCAAGAATTAGTGAACCTTCGCAACCGGTATTAACACAATGGGAGACATGGTTGCAGGTAGTTTTTAATTATAATAAAATTTCCTCGAAGTTAAATCTGTTGTTTCCTAATTTGACCCCAAAGGGTCCAAATCTATCAGGGAAAGTGAGCAACAAATTGAAAATCCACAAATTGACGCAGATTTACGCATTCTACATGAGAACTATAGAATATTAGTAGATCCTATTGAGCAATTACAAGATAATGATTTATCCTTATCTGAATCGTTTGTTATAGTGGATAAGGTAAATATTGCTCTACAAAATTTAACTGATGAACCTAGTATTCATGCCTCTGCGAAATTTAATTTAAAGAAAAATCTGGAGATTTTGTAACTATGCCACATTAAGCAGTGCTTGAGTGAAAGAAATTATGAAAATGACCTCCGGCAGTATTTTTCGTATGCGAATATAACATCTCTGGATGTAGAACGTTTATTTTCAAAATACAGTGCGACGTTCACAGCGAAACGAAGGCGCTTAAATGAGAGTACTACTGATTTGTGGATGAAACTCAGTTTCTGAAATAAAAAACTAATGACCTTTTGTTTGCATATTTTGACGGGCTGTAGGTAACGAACATACATTTTGGTATATATATATTATTATATATATATATATATATATATATATATATATATATATATATATATATATATATATATATATATATATATATATATATATATATATTAACTTAAATCTTTCTCTTTTGTGGTTTGTATACAATTTTAAATTTACGCTATTCATTTAGGATCTGTATATGTATAACATCAAATTGTTTCGATAGTAGAACACGACAGAGCATAATGGAATAAAGGTTGTTATAGTTTGCTTCTGCTGTGTTAGGACAATATGAACAAAATTACAAGCTGCGGGTGTACAAATTATATTACATAGAAGAAAATTAAATTGCCTTTATAAATTTCATGCTGCCAAACACTAACTGATTTGTGAAAATCGGCTATAATAGATAAATTATCTGAATTTCTTTTTTATTGCAGACTACTGTATCGCCAGATTATATTAATTGTAAATATCGGGTAACAAAGAATACATACCATAATGTGTAGAATACCCAATTTAGGAAACGGTTTGCTTTCACTATTTATTAACAAATTGTTATTAATGAAATCAGGGTGTGAGTAAAAGGATCAGATGAATAATAAATGTAGACTGTTTTTCTAGATATAATTTACTTATATGTATATAGCATAACAGACACCTAGTTCATATACATACATATAATGAGCCATAAAACGGAAATTTATGACGAGGTTTAAACTTTGCACCAACCTTTAATAAAGTCTTCTGCAGCTTTTCACTCATCCAAACTTATAGATTCAGCGCCAATGCTGACTCCAATTTGGTATCAATATTCCTCAAAAATTGGCAACTCTTCAGCATTAAAAAGTCTATATCCAAATTCTGCTTTCAAAAATTGTTGTTGACGTTGTTCCTGACAACGTCCGTCTAAAAACTCCATGGCTTACTTACAACTAAACACTATAAATTACAATAATTACACATTAGGCGCACTACAAATGTAATATTCAACATTTTTTGAGGTCAGGTGGAAGCCTGATACACGATGACAGAATCATTAAAATATAATATTTTAAAAGTTAGATTACGCCCATCTTAAGCCCTCTGTACCTGGAATCTCCAAGGCAAAATACATAGAGTTTAAAAGGGGAGATCGTACTAAGTTAAAATAGAATTGTTAGGGTGAACCCGCAGAAATGAAGCTGTACAATGTCAGACAGTCAACAAATATTAGGACAGTCAAATCTGGCTTGCGGTGAAGAATTCCTTTTATGCTCTTAAACTCCAAAATGTTATCTATTCGATAAACTTTGTAATTTCAGAAGAACCTTGTTGAATAATGGTACTGTTGCTTATACTTCCATACAAAATGAAAGATTGGAGGAAACAGGTGATTCCAAAACAGATGTTACGAATAATGTTTTTATCCACGACTATTAAATAATGTATCCATTATGTATGTGTTTCCTTACTGCTGTGAATAATAATTTCATTATTCACTGATTCTGAAAGTTTTCTGTAGTAATATAGTAAGTGTATTAAAAATTATCGAAAATTCAACGCATGAAAACGCCTAGAAGCTGTTTGAATTCATTTTGATGTGATTTGACAAGAAGTGCCCGAGACGCAGTCGAGGATACTTTTTCAGTCAAATCACATCAAAATGAATGAATGCGGGCGGTTTCTTAAAGGCAACACGCTTTGAATGCTGAATTTTCAGATTATTTTTAATGTACGAAATATATTTATTAGACTATTTTCAGAACAAAACATAGAACAAGAAGTATTTTTTATTATTAACTGAATTAACAATTCAAATTATTACAATCACGGCTGGGGTATACTTTTATTTCCTGCGAGTTTTTGTATCATTTCCCAGGCATAATTATGTGACGCAGGTAGACAAACGCTAGCTATATAGCTGTGATCGCTTTGAATGCACGGTACTCGACATTATGACTATAAACGCTTTAAACTTTCGACCGTGTCTTTAGTAAAGTTTATAAAACCCCACGTATTGTGGTTGCTTATTAATTTTCCAAATGATCAGCTGACTAATGACTATAAGACCGTGTACAGTTCGTCAACCTTTCATATATTTTAATAAATACTCTGTGTTATTTTATTTTTATAAGATAAATACTTGAGAATCTAGTTTTAAATGCTTTTGTTATGTTATAATTAATTTATAATATAATGATGTTATTACTTTGAAAGAATTTAGTGTTATGTAAAAAATATAGGGAAATATTCGCGACGAAGCAACCCCCGGCTGGGCTGGGGTGCATCAAAACTTATTCTATCTGTCGAATTACGTAAAGTTAGAAATAAATTTTCTGTTCGGACAGGATATAAAACCAATAGTACGTTAAGATGTATTTTATCGAGAACTAACGTAAACCGGTAAATGCCGTAGACTCAGAAAATTATATTTATAGTATTCCATGTGAGTGTGGTAAATGTTATATCGGTGAATCATCTAGACTCTAAACCTTTCAGTGGGCGGCTAGTTGAACAAATGAATTATGTGAAAGGAGAATTTCAAAAGTCAAAAATTTGTGAACACGCTTGAAATTATAACCATGAAATTTGGAAAAACATAATTTTCAATACAACAAGAAGGAAACTTAAAGAATCCACCATTATTTTATTGAACAGTTATATACGAGTATCTAATTATTCTGTAGATGTTTGTAGTAACTGATTAAAAAAACTTTAGACACGAGGTAGGTAGAAACAACATGAATATAACATAACGTCTCACGTTTCTTATGACTTGTTTTTTTTTCTTTTTTGTGGAGACTCTGGTGGTATGTAGCGATTTGTGGTTCTTTGGGCGCCAGTTCCTCTTTATAGTGCAGGAACAATAATTTCCCTATTAGCAGATAATTGAGTCGGTTATTTGCAGTGAAAACCAGTAGTCCAGGGGTCTAGAGAAAATAAACCGGACATAATAACAAGACACTAACAATTTTACGAAACATTTTTATGTACGTAAACTTGTAAATACAAGGGTTGTTAGGTTTAACAGTTCTATTGAACACAACTACGAACTAAAGAAACTGTCATACACCTAAGTAGAAATAAGCGTGTTTCTAAAAGGAGATTGTATCTGGGCGCAAGTTAAACAAACGCGGAAAAGTGGAAATATAAAAAAAAAACTACTAGCGGGAAAAACTACAAGCCAATTTACTCCAAACAAAATCGAATATATCATGACATGTTAGGCAAAACGCAGACCTGCTATTTGATTTGAAGTATCATGGATTGTCAGAATTTTTTTCGTGATATTTTACCAAAAATTGTTATTATTTAATGGTCGTAGATAAAGTATAATATTCTGCTCGGATGTAAGGGCTATTATTCACTAGCGTAATTTACTCCACTTGTCTACGGCTCGTGTCGTAAACTTCACCCTCGTCAATAATAGTTATCATTACATGCTCACTGATTATTATAATATTGTTAACATCGGTATAAAATGAAAAATTATGTGGTGTTAATGAGATACAAAATTGTTTCTCGGATGCATCAAGTACGAAACATTTAAATCGTTATTATAGTAGTTATATTAATAAAAAATTATACGAATGTCCTTTCTCCATTAAATCTAAAGCAAGAGGCCATATTGACATAAATATTACTTTGCTGCCTTAGAACTGTTCTCTGTACATTTCAGTTATATTATATACTGTTAATTTTTTTATGTTGGTGCTAATTTATATTTTTGATATTGTGAAATGCAGATACATCACATGTACATACGTTAAATTATACATTAACATATAATACTAAATGTATTTCTCTCTGTTTCAGGTAAAGAAATCAATCATTGAATACATGATGATTGAATGAGTATTCAACATC
The DNA here is from genome assembly GCA_029963845.1 of Rhamnusium bicolor. Lineage (NCBI taxonomy): Eukaryota > Metazoa > Arthropoda > Insecta > Coleoptera > Cerambycidae > Rhamnusium > Rhamnusium bicolor. The sequence goes on along the minus strand of JANEYF010002599.1, from coordinate 116,861 downwards.
CAATAAAGACAAAAAAATATTAAGTGGTCTAAGATGCAGATATAAAAGGTAACTTAATTTCGCTGTCCTTTTTTTTATAAATAAATGTAATTTACGGTAGATGCTAAATTTCTGTAATTATTCATTATTCTTATAAAAGTTTGTAATATTTGGAGTAAACAGAGCTTGCTTAAATATCACCAGCTAATTTAATTTACTTTGAGAGGCTCACGTCTACTTCAGCTAATAAGAGTATAGAAAGAAAAGTGAATCAAAGCACATGCACTTGTAGATTGAATTTGTTAAATCCCTTTGCTTCAAAAAACTACATAAAACAGTACAAAACGATTATAGACACAATTAAATCGCCCAAACAGGTCTATTTTTAAATATATTTCTCTATTACATTCTACATTTCGTTTTGTGAGTTATTGGACAATACAATAAAAACATTTAATTAAGATAGACCGGTTCCTCACGTATCATCAGAATCAATCTAACAGTTATTTAAAAACTACACATAGTTCATCGTACTTTGTCAACCAAACAAACAGTAAATCAAAGAGTTTAAACGATTTTTACAATTAAAATCAACAATTTAAAATATCACCTCACTACATGTACCGAATCCTAACCTTACACGTATTGAATATTAAGTATTATGTGTAGTTTTTAAATAACTGTTAGATTGATTCTGATAAAGCCTGATTAAAGGGGAGAAACCGGTCAATCTTAGTTAAGTGTCTTTATTGTATTGTCCAATATCCCACAAAACGAAATTTAGAATATAATATTGTGGACACAAATTCCTCTAGTATTTCCTCTATTACTTCATTTATAAAGAAAAAAATTCAAAAATTTTTGTAACTGTTGTGACGTAATAGACAATTTTTTAATGGCAATCTTTGATAGTGCCATTTGAAAGAGCAAATTTGTTTACATGTGAAGCACCAGAAATTATAGTGTGTTACATAACAATTAATTGTTTTTTGAGAAAAATTATTTTAGATGTTTATAAAGAAATATTTAAATTCAATAGTCAATTAAAATTCAATTCAATACAATATAAAAAAATTAAACTAAGGGCCGATCTTTCCGTCTATTAAATTTATTCGGTAGATGGCTTCCTTGGAGATAATTGTATCAAAAATTGTTTTCATGGAATTTGCTTATCAAATAAATTTAATGGGAGATAGAAAAACCGACACTAAATGTATAAATTGTCTTCCATTTACTTGTTGATAATGTGCAAAGAGTAATTCAAATTCATGTAAAACTTTATGAGGACTTCTGGTCGGATTAATCTAATTTTATTCCTAATTCTACCTTTTAATTTTTCAATATTATTAGATTTATTCAGATAGACCTTGGATTTGAGATAAACCGACAAGAAAAATCTAGAGGGTTCAAATTAGGAGGTCTAGCTAGCCACTCGGTTGGTCTCCGTCTACCAATCCATCTGAGAAAATATTATTTATGTAAGCTTGCACGGTTTGTTGATTGCATAGAGAGTTTTCCTGCATGTCTAGATCATCATCAATTGGATATAATGTTGCAAGAGAGGGAATTAAATTGTTTCTTGCAATTCTAAATTCTTGTCGACATTTGCGCTTCAAAAGACAATGACCCCAAAATTTTTTTATCTACAATTCCTGCTCAGACGTTTTAGTTTTTGTGGAAACAGGATATACCCGAGTAATATCTCCATATTCAATCATAACTAACTCTATCACTTAAACAAGAATTGTAAGGCACACATTGTCATTTAAATACAGCGTGCTTCTAAAATAGGGTTTCAAACTTCTACAGCATGTAGTACTCATCAAAATAAATAAAAAAACTTTCATAAATATGTGGCATAAAACGCACCCCTAAGTATCATCTAAACCCCTTAAAGGGGTTTAGATGATACTTATTTTTTATATTATTTGAAAAACGGTAAAAAATAAATAGACAAACTTTTTGGTATTCACTTAGTTTTTCATGCTGAATAAGATGCGCTAGTTCATTTTTGGTTAATAGAATCATGGGCGTCCGTTTTAGGGGGAACAAGGATGTTTCACTTTGTAATTTTTTTGTTCAGCTTCCTTTTAATTTTTACCATACAATTTAGAATTTTTTGGATACTTTTACTTAAAGAAGGGCCTTTTTGTTTAAGTCGATATCGGCAACTGTTATCGAGTAAATTGAGTTTGAAAATTAAGGGCCTTCTTTAAGCAAAAATGTCCAAAAATTAAAAAATTATGGTATCCCATAGAGACGTCCATGATTTTAATCACCAAAAGCGAACTAACGCATCTTATTTAACAACTAAAATTAAATAAATGCCAAAAATTTTGTCTGTTTATCTTTTACCGTTCTTCAAATTATGGAAAAAAACAAATTTCTTAACCCATTTAAGGGCTTCAAACTCTCTAGGGGTGCGTTTTATGCCATATGTTTATAAGAACTTTTTGACTTATCTTGATAAGTATTACACGATGTAGAAGTTTGGAACCCTATTTTAGAAACACCCTGTATAAGTTTGTAGCCTTATTTTGTTTTACCCAAGGCTGAACAGACCTCCCTTGACCTCCGAATCTCACAGGAGTCGTGCCAGCCACTCTCAACATCTCGTAGGGTGGCGACTGTAGATTCTAGAATCATGTGCCATAAACAGACGGAAAGAATTTAGTATGATCGTCCTGTAGATTTGACCTATTACTATTATTATTATTACCACTTTATTACTTTTTTGCATAATTATCATATTTGCATATTTATTATATTTGCATATAAGTAGTAAGTAACCTTAAAAACAAGTTTGAGCTATTTAGTTCTCATATTTGTAAATTATTATCTAAGAACTCTCAAGCTTATCATAATATATACTATCTTTAAATTGATAAAAGTTCATCATCCCCCATCATTGTCACTTTATTTGTCACATTTTCATTTACAGTCTCTAACGTTATCATCAACACATTAGGGCTTCTAATTAAACCAACTAACACTTAAATTACAATTTTACCTTGACGTATACATTGACGTATAAAGGGTTTATTACGTTAGTTTAGTATGGATTATTCACCAGACTCTCCAGATAATGGATTCCCTGATGTTATGGAAATTCCCCAGGAAATTCAAGGAGATTGAATCCTTTTGCAGAGTTCAATAAAGTAGATATTTGAGGAAGGTATTGGTTTTCTAACTAATGCAATCATTATAAGACTTTGAAAGAATGATACCTTTGTTGGGTCCATTTCAAATGTCTAAAAGAGTTGGTTTTTCATTTATTTTAGCTCATAAAAAGAGAAAATTCTATAGTTTAACCAGAAGTTCGTCGTGTTAATTATTACAATTTCATATATCAACTGAGCATAAATCTTAGATAGCCATTTATTATTTATACACAGGGCAGTGGACAGGATGATCCAACGCGTTTGCTTATTTTTTCATTGAAATTTATTTTCATACAATAGACAGTTGCTCTATTGAATCTACAGATTATTAAGGAAACGACGCTCTCAATTTATTATACTACTAATACATATATTCTTACTAGAGGAATTATCAAAATTTTAAACAGAATAATCGAAAACATTAATTTTCAAGTTGTAATATTTTTACTCCACATTTCTTATTTTTTTTTACCTAACGCCAGCAAATTATCTACAGCCACTCCCCACATCCCACAGGGTTAGTGGTTGTAAATTCCAGAATCATTTGCCCTAAGTAGACGGAGAGAATCTAGAATAACCGCCTTTTGGATTTAGCATACCAACCATCCGGCTGAATTTTGACTGACCGATATGGTCTACATTTCCGAGAGAACCGTAAACTTTATCCTTCCAAGTACACCGACGACCATCTTGACCGAGTAGCCTAAATACACCACTTGAAGCTCACGATATTCGGTTCATTTTCCTCCCTTCTTCAAGGTGATGTTCTTCACTATGTGTGCAAGTGATCGGCCTATAATTCCTTGGGTAAGAACCCTTTTTGGGGATAAGCATAGTACATCCCTCCCAGTCCGGAATCTGCTGACCCTCGTTCAATAATGTGTTAAAAATTCGTACCTCACAGCGGTGAATGAAAGAAAATTTCTTCCACCACCGGTTTATACAATCTAGCGCTAAGGCAGCAAAGTATTTAGTGCCGACGACAGCTTCTTGGACTTCCTCCGTATTCATTGCCGGACACACATTTCCTTGGCTCTTGTAGATATTTACAACAGAAGCACTCGAGTGGGCGATTGCTGAGGGGTCGCTATTGAATGAATGCATCGTTTCGTAGATTGTCTTCCAAGTTTTCCACATCTTTACATTCAGCGGATTATTCGCAACATACGTGACTCTAGAAACAGACGAAGGAACAATGTGTTTTGTTCCATACTCTTCAGCCGCCTTTTCAGTTTTCTTGATAGCATACGTGCTCCTATCTGTACTAGTTCCAATAAGTGTAGTCAGTAAAGGAATGCGAGTTGGGGCATATGTACGACAGTTAGCGCGGCCACTGTTATACGCATTCTAAAGCACTTGCCGCTTCATTATTAGGAGTCCCAACTTGCATTCCTTTACTGGCTATACATATTGGAAGTAGTAGAGACAGTGTTGCTTATGATATGCAACACTGTCAGATTAAGAGTGTGGTATTGGTGTCTCAATCCAGTTACTATGCACAGCAATTTTAGGATAAAAGATGTGCATGTTGTTGTATAATCCCTGTGAATCCGAGAAGTGTGCTGTCTGGCTGATTGTATTCTGCCTCTTAGCTTTCTCGACCATGAAATGTTATTTGATTTCATGCGGGGGACGAGTTGCTTCGCGAAATTGTAAATGGCGCAGTTAATCTGCCAGATGTATATATCTTCTAGGAGTTCCTGATCGATGACCATGTCCATTCGAGTCAGGCCTTGTGACTTCAGTTTGATCCTATTGTTAAGGTTTACCGTTGTCCTTAAGTCAAGTTCATTGTACTCATCAGCTGTTATTTGCCACGGTGAAATTTCAGCTGGCACTTCTTCCTCTGACGGGGGCTCTTATGTAATCTGTTGTTGTGAGAAGGTGCGATGCTTTGATGCGTTTTGCACTAAAGTACATGTAATCGAGTCGTTTACCCTTGTGTGCATGTTCGCTACTCTTGTAGCAAGTCAGCAAGTCATCCCGAAGTCCCCTTATCCACTTAAAGTGTCCTTGTTAGTAGAATATCTTGTTCACCTGTCTCTGACCCCATCCGATTATGATCGTTGGTGGGGGAGGGCTTTCTAACCAGAGGTTAGTGTCTTCCGAATGGTTAGTCCTGAAAACTCACGGTCAACATCTGTAGAACAGAGTTCCCTTTGTGTGTTCAGGGTGCACTGCGTGTAGGTTGTCAATTCAGTTTTTACTCCGAACCTCAAGGAAGTCGCACCACCAAATACCTACAGTAATAATAATAATAATAATAATAATAACGTCTTTATTTATTGTTGAGTACGACAATAAATGGGCGAAGTTCAGTAGAGTATCTACATATAATAGATACTCTCTGCTCTTACACTTAACCCTAGTAAATCCTCACATCCCGCAGGGTTAGTTCCTGTATATCTCAGAATCGTGTGCTCCAAGCAGACTGAGATAATCTAGAACGATCGTCTTTTAAGAAATGGTTTAGTACTAATAAAAAAAAATAAATGTTGAAAAATTAAAAAATCTGTTTTTCTAGATTATGGATTTTAATCAAAATTTGTGAGTCTGTCCAGAATATAATTACAAAAAACTTTTCTTAATGATATACTTAACCGACCTCAAAAAAGAAACGAGGTTCTCAATTCGATCTATATATTTGTTTGTGCTTTGTTTGTTTTTGTTTTATCATAACTTAAAACGACCGAACCGATTCTGCCGAAATCTTTTTTATATTTATATTATTTGGCACCTTTCCAATTAGGTTATATACTATTAAAGTCATTAAGTTCCCTCTCCTCTCTTTATTTAGAGAGAATCATTATAACCAGAAAGTAGAAAATTTGTTTGTGTGTCTGAAAATTTAAACCATCACCAGAGCTAAAAAAATAAGTTTTGTCACAGTTATAGATATTACCGTACAGGGAAATCCAGAACCTAGTAATTTTCTACCCAGGAATGGAAAATTAAAGTGACGGTTCTATGATCTTCCAAGAGCCAGACAATTGAGATTTAACCCACTCATAGGTATTACCCTCGTAGCAAAAGAGAATGTCAAAAACCTTAAACATTTTGTCCTGAAGGTGAGGAATACTGGTAGAAACCCCGATCCACTACCAATAGAGATAGTTGATATTTGGAACACTATAGACGACACGACGACAGACATTTAAAGCCTGCCAAATTTTGCCTGGTGGTGAGATAATGGGAGTAAAATCTCTATATCTTCTTCTAAGAATTGGAAAGCTGAGATTTGGGTCTAGCACATGCATGACTATTTCCCTAATAGAAAACGGAGAAATCAAAATCTGAAAAATTTTGCAAAGAGGGTGAAGAGGTAGAAACCCTATCCACGGCCAATAATGCTAAACAGTTGAGATTTATTTATTATCCCCATAGACTGAGAATGTCACATGATAACTTTTGTTTCACATATTGTTAGTTCATCACAAGTAGGAATGGTCGCCCAAATCGATATTTTTCCTAAGTCGCATAAAATTAGATGAAATTTTTAAAATCATGCTTTGCAGAATTTATGGATCTACCAAGTTCAAAGCCAAACATCTGCATGGAGGCAACTGTTACCGAATTAAACGTAAAATCTTCACGCAGACGACAACGGCGACCATTTTTAAAAGATGGCAGCCCGGCCATTATCTATAAGTTTTGATATATTGATTAGGTAGATATGCTAGTAAAGCATATATGTACAAAAATTCTTTACCTATGCTGCAAATGAAGATTTTCCTTTACGAGTAGTTAAAATTAGATGGGTTAATAAGAACTACAATGATTTCTCACAATAAAAGATTGACATGCTGCCTAATACATGGAAATATCAGAAATTCCACACCATTAGAAGACGTTTGAACAATGTATGTAACTTCATAACAGGGGAAGTTTATTAATCCATTAAAATTAAAAATATCTGTAGTGTCCAAAAGACGGAACAGTGATTGTAGTTTTGCATTTTATTAAGAAATGACTAAAAGAATATTAACAAAGCAATAAATATTATTGCTACAAAGCTGACAATCTGTGACATTTACGGCTGGATAATCCATTTGAATAATATAATTGTTGTTTGTTTTCTATTAACAATAACAGAAATTTTTTTGGTTAGGATTATTTCTCATTAATATATAGCGTGTCTCACTTAAGAGTGTAACAGCGTAATAATTCTTTTGTTATTTGTCCGATTTAAATCAAACTGGTGTCAAAAGATAGTGGTCACCAAGGTCTATTTAAGACCACAAAATCACTTTCCATCTTTAAATGCAAGACCATCTACGATGCTAAATTATATGAAATTAATCAAAAAATCATAGTAGGCATTTTTTTAATCAAAAAATTTTATTAACAAAACTTTTTCGAAATCATTCAGGAACGCTGAATCCGAAGTTTAGTTAAATTCTAAAAAAAGAAAATGAGGTTTTGATGGAAAAAAATCATTTTAGGCATTTAATAAAAATTATTTCTAAATTTATTTTTTTGAAACAAAATTTACACAAATGAATAAATAAATACAACCAAAAGAATTAAATATTATGTTCTACCAAATCTCAATCAGCCCTAATGCATGCCTCAATTCGTTTTTTGTTGTTGTTCATAACTTTTCGGAGGGTTGCAGGCGTAATTTCAGCGCAAGTTTACCTAATCTGGTTTTCCATTTGTAGTCTATTTCGTGACTGCGTTTTGTAGACTTCATTCTTTAGAAACCCCCATAAAAAAAGTCCAAGGGTGTAAGGTCAGGTGACCTCTGAGGCCAATTAATAAAAGGACTATTTCTTCCAATCCACCTCCGGGGAAAGTTGTCGTTTAGCCAATTCCGTACTACCATCGCATTGTGGATTGAGGCTCCATCAAGTTGAAATATCAGATTATTGTATGCAAGTTTTCAATTTCGATTGAAAATTCAGTTTGCAAAAAAATAGAAAACGTTTCGCATTTAAATTTCCCTCAAAGAAATATGGCCCAATTATTTGTTCATTCAAAATACCGCATCACACATTCACCTATTCTGAATACTGGAGTCGACAGTTTACAACCCGATGAGGGTTTTCAACGGATCAATTTCGATTATTTTGAGAGTTAATTGTGCCATTAGTTGTCGCTTTATCTGAGAATAAAATATTTTTAAAAAAATTAGGATTGTTCAAAAACTCTTCCTGACACCAAAAGCAATATTCCAGCCGCCTTTCTTCGTCTCCTTCTTTTAATGTGTGTAAGAAAACAGACTTGAAGGGACGTAATTTATTTCGACGGAAGCATCGCCAAATTGTATCCTTGGGTACATTTAAAATTGTGGACATTCTCCTTAGGCTTGGATTTTCTCTCACATATTGTTCTTGTTTGTTGCGCATTTTGCCAGTTCTATTGAATAAATTATTAAATCGCCAAACTTTTATATGGTCTATTGGGGGTCGATCTGGATGCCGATTATTAAATTCTGTAGCAGCCTTCCTCGCTGTACGAGAATTATCACCAACTAATCTAACAATTTCCACTTTTTCCGCAGTTGTAAGCATTTTAATTGAAATAAAATATGCTAGAATATAAAAAATCAGATAGAATGCCAGCAGATTTACTTGACAACTAATCTGACATTTACAAAATTGTCTTTTAGTAGAAACAAAGAAGTCAGAGCATACTTATCAAAACGAGAAATTTGGGACTGGAATTTTTTTCATGAAAACCTCATTTTTTTAGAATTTAACTAAACTTTGGATTCAGGGTTTTTGAGTGATTTCGAACAAGTTGTGTTAATAAAATTTTTTTGATTAAAAAAATGCCTACTATGATTTTTTGATTTCTTTCATATAATTTAGCATCGTAGATGGCCTTGCATTTAAATATAGAAAGTGATTTTGTGATCTTAAATAGATCAGTTGAGACCAGTTAGATTTAAATCGGACAAAAAACAAAAAAAATATTATGCTGTTACAATCTTAAGTGAGACACACTGTATATAACGACATTGTAAGACGGTCATAATAAGGCATTTCTTTCTTAAAGAATCAGACTGGATAAAGATATCTAGCGTTTCTTCTGGATGGTCAAACGCTAGGATGTACTACTCTTCCTAATCTGGAAAATATTTGGTTTCCACTAAACCACACATAGGTATCCACAATCGAATCGTTAAACAATATCTGAATGACAATATTCTGATTAGATGGACAAAAATTTACTATCTTATTCATAGGTTCTTCAAATCATGCGAAGTCTCCATATTTTGCATTAAGAATATATCAGATAATCTACAAAAATATAAAGCATCTGAAGGAGAAAATGATGATTTTTTGTGCAAGAATAACCGAGGAAATCGTTAGGAAATTGACAAAATATTTAGTTGCGTTTTTGCTGGTGCCTAAACTAAAATAGCTACGTTGCGATATATATATATAAAGTATTGTCAATTAAAAGTAGTTCGTATGATGAATATAATGGAAATAAATTCATGGTTTCGACGCCCGAATATCATATACATACATATATAGAAGATTTAATTAAACAGTAACATAATTAATAAATATTTAATTAAATGATCAAAATCGATATTTTGAAACAATAAAGTGCTGTTAAATATTTTGTTATATGGATTTCATAGGAGGTATTTTAACTGAATAATAGTCAAGAAGTTTGTAATGAAACTGTTTAATATAATATTTCACTGCAAACACTATTCGTAATTAATAGTTGGGAACATTCAGTAGTATAGAACCGCAGACAAGTTATCCAAGCTAAATTTGAAATGTAATAACATGTTCTTCAGTTATAATTAAAGTTAAACTCAATAACGTCCTGTTGACCTAACGGCCGCGCAAGTTACCTAAACCCTATTTCGTTGCTCACTCGATTTATTGTCTTATAAAAGACTATTGAATTTACGAACACAAAAAAATATTTAATATTTAGTATATTATATAAGTTGTATATTGAAATTCATCCTTTACTTAATGAATTCGAATATCCTTTCAAATTAAAAAAAAAGTTTAACATGAATGGAATCAAAAGAATGAAATAAGTTATTAAGTAACAATTATTATTGTAACAGTTCTTATGTTGATAGAACTTACAGAAATGTTAAACTTGTTAAAAAAAATTAGGGTTTGTCCGTTTTTAGAAACTAGGTTTAAAAACGGTTTTTTTTATATAAATTTGTAAAATTGAAATTTCGTTTAATAATAATATAAAACTGTTTGTGAATTATGTAGTTGCATAGACATTCGAATGTCTTCTAAAGAATTATATACCTACCTAATGCAAACTGTAACATAGCATTTGCAATATTCTCACAGCCAGAATGTCAAGCAGTATTTTTAAAGGCACCAGAACGCCAATGATTTTTTCACGAACTTCTACCCAACGCAGCATCGTATTACTATAGAAACTTTGACGATATAGAAAGAGTCGTACTACAATTAGATGCTACAGAAGCAGTTGCTATTGCAAATGCTCAAGAAGCTATTGTCGATCCAAGTGTCCAAAAAGATTTAGAATTTATACACTCAAACTTTCCACGAATCTCTCTCGCTATTGAACAGCTTAAACGTTGGCCAAAAACAGGAGAATTTACCATAATCGATACGATGAATGTAGTATTTGACCCTCGGCGATACATGTATCAATTATCTGGAGACATCGCTGAACACGTAAACAAAAAACTAGGAAGTGATTTACACGCCAATCCTGGTTTTGTGCACAGTTCATTGAATAGTAAACATACTACAGGGCAAAGGATTAGATTGTTTAGGGCCTCAAATAAATATGGCGTCTTTATAAATGTTCTCCTATTTTAAATATGCGCCAACAACATCTGTCAAGATAGAATGTTCATGTTCAATATATAAATTAATTTTTACAGACTAACGGCGAATTTTAACAGCAGAACATATGTAGCAACTTTTAGTAATATACCTAGCTTGTAGGAATAATACCGCAGCAATAGCGATACCAGGTGGGTTTAATTGAAAATACCTAGAATTCTCTAAAATCTTAAAAGATCCGCTAAATTCTCTATTTCCTTGTTTGAAAAACAAACCTAAATCTAAAGAAAAATTCCCTAGCTCTGGCATCACTGCGCAGCAATAACTGTGAATAAGTGTCTAGTGTGGCGAAAAAAAAAATTGTTGGTGTAAACTGCTACTGTCAATATACTTTCACTTTACTACCTACACTAGTCATTTTTAGAACCTCTATATTATAATGTAAGCTACTGAATGATGTTTGTTTGCAGTAATAAATTAAAAAATATTTGGTTTTAATTAGTATATAAATTAATAGCAAATATTCCCTTGCACCGACCATGTTTTTGACATCATGACTCGTTGATATCCGAACTCACATTAGTTAAGAAAATCTGAGTTGGTTGCCAAATAAAATTAAAACAACAAACTGTTTTTTTTTAAAAAGTCAACGTTTCAAAAAACAGTTTGTTGTTTTAATTATTGGCCTCAATCCCACTAATTCTAAAGAAAATATACATATAACAGGTAATCAAACATTCAGTTAAAATATTTGACTGTATTTATCAACTTACTTAACCTACCCTCACCTATCAGAAAAATCTCAGCAGCAGATGGATATTTTAAAACTTTATAGAGCAACAGGCCTATTATAACAACGTGAATATAAATTCTACAATTTCTTTTATAAATTTTAATATGAAAAACAAGTCTGTTTATTACAAATTAAAAATAAATTGTGAGGAATAGACTCGTTTTAATTTTATAATGAACAACACAATGGACCTTTTGACGTTTCTTTTGTAAAACAGATATATAATTTAAAGCCTCTAAAGTAAACCCGTAAGTAAATTTTCTATTAAAACTTTATTAAAATATGGCAAATATAATTTATTACAAAGTTACTGCAGAGTAATGAAACGTTATAAAATATTTTATTATTGTTAGGTTTTCAAATATTCATTAAAGTTACATTTGAAATTTTTGCGTAGTTTACTCTAAACCTGCTGAACTATACACACAACTAGCAGCAACTTTTCATTTTAAAAAGTTTATAATGTAACGTAGCTAAGGGTGTATTTAGAGGAAGGGGCGAATCTAACAAGAATATAATTAAACTTGCAAACGTAACGGTATACTTCACAACGTTTTGAGAACTTTAACATGTTTAATAGGTAGACTTTTAATGAAGTACCAAACTAACATCAAAAGCCTACGACATAATATACTTAGACGCATAATAAGAAAGTAAATTTCAGCATACCCGAAATCTTAAAATCGTGTTTTCTTTCTTCCGAAAATTAAATTGAGACAGTGATTAACTTAAATATATTTTTAACAGTTTACCTAAACAAAATATAGCCAAAGAGTTGTAAATCTCTGTCAGAAGATTTATTCCACAAAGCTGTGTTCCTTTTGATGTTCGTTATCAGGAGCCAGCATTCTACTTGACTGTAGATTATTATCATGAACTCGATGTTGGAGTATTGTCCAAAGCCTATAGCTGCCTGCCTCTTTGTTTTAGAACAATGTTATATTACCTTTTAATCCAAGTTATAATTACTCTTATATTTTTGTTCTTTTACGTTCATTTTTAACAATAAAATTTGTTGTCTATAAAAGTAAATATCAATGAAAAGTAATAGCTACCTTTACAATTATAGTACACCGGGTGAAAGTGCGATTAGTTCTATTCCAATTTCTCGATTATTTTTGAAAAATACAAATATGAAATTTTGTGATATCATTTTTGTGGCACAAAATCCATATTTTGCACTTCTTGGGTGACATTTTTCAGATTTGATCTAGCAGGAACTTTTGATTTTTTAAAAGACACCGACCTGTATATATTTTGCATATTTGAATTTTTCATAAAATTCTCGTTACAATTCTGTAGAAAATAGAGACAATAATTCGGTTAAATTGAAGACGAAAGTTTCCTTGACGAAATGACAAAAAAACATATGTTGCAGGCAAGTAGATATCACTCATTATCATGGGCGCTAGGCAGACTGCCGTTTGTTATTTTCCTTCTCCTCTTTTCCCCATCAACTTAGTGTTTGTGGTTCGTTGTGTAGATATCTTCGCCATATCCCTACCTGAAAGTGTGGTTTCTGTTTCAACTCTCTTTGTGCAAAATGAATTGCATCTTATGTTATTTAATTTCGTACTTTTTAAGTTAGGTGTTAGATTCTATCTTCTATTGTAGTCTTGAGAAAGAAAATAAAATATTTTCGAAAGCTTGGCAAAGTAGAAAAGAGTATTCTTTATTAACTCAACAAAATTTGGACCGTTTGTTTTTAACTAGTCGTCCACTACTTCTACCAGTTTTTTAAAATAATTACAGGCAAGTAAATTTCACAATTTCATCCATTACAATTTTTCTCAATTTTCACTTAACTGGTTGAAATCTATTTGCGCGATTTATCATTATATGAAATGTTGTAGGCTTTAACTTTATCCTTACCTGCTCTCATCCAGTAAATGCATGCAAAACAGGTAAAGCCTAGTATATATCTTTACCCGCAGATGCAGCCATGGTTTCAACATCCTGTCAGATACTTTAGTGATCCATTTTTCAAATAAGTTATGTTTAATAGCGCTTTGGAAGGCTAAACAGATATAAACACATCTTCAATGCTAATCACTATTCCTTGATTGATTCACTTGTCACATGGGTTGCGTTAATCATCTTCCTGATTATTATACAGAACTGGAATGTATTGAGTGTTCACAGGATTCAACTGAATGCTTGTAGCATATTTCTTCGGGCGTCACAAAGTCGATTTTATTTATTGGTAGATGTATTGTAATTTTTGCTATTCAGTAAGGGCGAAAATGGGGAAGGCAGTTGGAAAAGTTCGGAATTATATACTGAGAGGAAGAGCAACCTGCTCCGTGATATTGTATTAGATCTATCCACCTGCAACTGCTAGCAAGCTAGTTCTTTGTCAATATACCAAGAATGGTCTCAAATGCACTAACAACAGAACAGAATCAGATGATGAGATCATGATGGTGATAATTTTTTTATTGATATTTATTAATATCTCATGCAGGAGGATCTCTATAGTTTTCACTAACCATTTCGATTAACAATATATCAAATAGAAAGCTATTCAGTACCATCGCACTTAATTAATCTTTCTTTGTACATTCCAAGGACATTATAAATTACCACGACACTCCCCTTAGCGATACCGATCATCCAATTTTTGGGATCTCAAACAGGAGCATGAAAGAGTATTCATTCTGAATCATATATTCCAAACTTCAGTATTTAGTGAATGTTTGTTTCTACCGAAACAGAATATATATAAATTTTCTGTTTCAGGAATTTTTTTACATTTTAAATTCTATGACAAGGAAAAAATTAAGGAATAAAAGAAATACTCCTTCATGATCCTTTTGTACATTAATAGATACTTGTAGAGATATTGGAGATAGAATAGATATATTGATAACTCTTAACACACTGTATATCAATAACGAACCGTTTTAGGACATGTTTATTAAGTAAATCGCCATTTCATTCAGAAATCTCTATCCGAGTTTTTTTGACAGTCACTCTGTACAAGCAGATCCATTAATGATTGATGATACACATTAGCCTACAACCTAAATGCAATTATCCGATGTTCTCACCTTACACCGTCCTCATTTTCAAAGTAATTTCTTTATGTAAAGGTAACTGCCTCCTATCCATGTGCCATATTTATAGGGCCAAATAAGATAGTCGACAACAAAGAGATCTAGTGTACACAGGATCTGCTGAAAAAGCATTCAGAAAAGTATTCGAATAACAGGGTAATATCGTATAAATTGGATTAGAGATAAATAATATATAGCTTAAAGGATGAGATTACACACAAAAAACATTTTAGATGAAATAAAAAATATTTAATTTAACTCTCTTATTATGTGTATATGCAAATAAATATGTTCTCTACATAGATAAAACAAGTGTTTACTAATCAAAATTATTCTTTATTTCATATAAATCATTCGTTGTTTGTTGAGAAATAAATAATTCTTCATCGTAAGGGATAAATATATATTTTTAAATGAAACATTATATTAAATTTAGATTAGGATTATTTAAATCTTTCAATATAGTTATTTATGACGCAGGGACGAAAAATGCGTTTTTCGTACGATTATGGAAAATTGCCGGGCAAGGCAAAAGTACTTTTTGTCCTAGGACGAAACATATATTAAATTTAGATTAAGGTTATTTAAATCTGTCAATATAGTTATTTATGACACAAGGACGAAAAATGCAGTTTTTCGTACGATTATAGAAAATTGCCGGACGAGGCAAAAGTACTTTTCGTCCTAGGACGAAAGGTACTTTTCGGCCGAAATGTAGTTGCCTAGCAACCACAATAAAAAGTAATATCTGTTATAAAAAGGTAATCTTTTGGTCCAAATATTAGAACCAAAAAACGACTGTTCAATACAATCAAATAATAAAATTATTATTCACGAAGACAAAGAAATTCAGTGCTTTAATGGGTCGAATTATATCTTTAAAGCGAAGAAATATAATTAGTTAAGAAGTCGTTACTGCTACTGATACTTCGATACTTTGGAAGTATCGATATTTTGGCACCGATACTGTACCTCAATAGTATCGTTGGTATCGATACTGAGAGGACGGTATCGAGGCTTTCGATACCTAATCAAGTCAACACCATTAATCACGATATTGGTATACAAATGATACACGTACTTTAGAGTCAAAAAATTTGAAATAAATTCTGGTTCCATCTGTGGTCCTCGTTTATAAAGTGATAGTTCGTCAATTTTCATTAATCGTGACACATTATCCGACACGACATCTGTCAATGATCCTCTAGGACTAACAGTGGTTGAATAACTTCGTGGATAAAATACCATTTAATTCAGAGCCATCTAATACCAAGGAGCTCAAAAATTGAATATATTAAATTTTTATAAATTGTATTGTTATTTAAAAATTAAATCATCTGGCAACCATATAAAATAGATAATATCAAGTATCGATACTTAGCAATATCGATACTTTAACACTAAGTATCGAAAGTTATCGATATTTCCAAATGGTATATCATATGATACTGGTATCGATATTTTCGTTCGATATTAACACTCCTATATGTAGGAGTCTAACCTCTAGTGCGCCTTATTAAGAAAATGACTGTGGCATTTCAATAATACAAAACTACTACAAATGCTAAAGAAAATCCCACTTAGTCGAGAAAACTCTCGACGTAGTCAGACTCAGATTTCAGACACAACTGCGATTTCTATCTATTATCGGTATTTCGTAATTGGTCGAAAACTATGGTATTCCGTCGGTGCGACGCTTGCCACGGGGTATGTTTTGTTAATTTTAACTTTGCTTAAATGCTAGGCTGCTTGTTTGGGATAGATTAAGTTAAGATTTGTTAGTATTTTACAACACATTTTTACTGACTACATTACGTTGTGTATGTGTTAGTATTGTCTTTGTATAGGCTTCTTTTTGGTTAACCCTTTATTATGGGTTTTTATCGAGTGAGGTTCTTTCTTTTTTTTTAATATTTTAAGTATATTTTTATTATTTTTAGGGTTTTGTGTTTTTATTATTTTTGTGATTTTCTATTTTCTATGATTTTTGTGCCTATATTTTGTTTAAGTGTTACTAGGCTTTTTTTGTTTATTTTAGAATTTGTTATATATTAGTGTCAGTGATTATAAATGCAATTTAAAGATAGATACTTAGGAGGGTTGTCGAATTTGGGTATATGGAGATCTTGCAGGGTGGGGTTTCGGGATTGTATTAGGGTGTTTGCGAATCTGGGAAGTAGGTCTATTAGTATGTGTTTTTCTAATGTGGGTGTGTCTGTGACGTCGTGTAATGTTTGGATTCTGGTCCAACTTGGTGTATTGGTGCCCATTCGGTGCGCTTTGTTTTGTGTAACTTGGAGATTTTTCTGCAATGTAGGGGAAGTTAGGGAGTACCAGACTGTGGAAGCATATGCTACTTTTAGGATATTATATAATCGAATAAATCTCGCTGTGGCCCTAGATATTATTTTAGAGACATGTTTTTTAAATTTCATTCTTTTATCAATGGTTAGGCCTAAATATTCAGTATCTTGTATTCAATTGACCCTCCTGCTGAGGATGTCAAGGGATGTGGTAACCGAAGCTCCTTTCCTTGTGAGACAAAGGACTTGCGTTTTTTCCGGGTTGACCCGAAGCCCCCAACTTTGGTAAAAGCGGCGTTCAGGTCAACCTGATTTTGTAGCATGGAGGTCATGAACTCTGGGGATTCCGGTGAAATTCGGGGATAGGGATGAGCATTCCCGTTTAACTGAAACTTGGATTTGGCTATTTGTGATATAAGATTGTATTATTAATAATCGAGTCGGGATATTCGCTTAATGAAGTTTGTATAACAATCCGGGATTTCAGACTTTGTCGAGGGCTTTCTCGAAGTCAAGGGTGACAAACCCTGTATGCCAACCTCAATTGAAGCAGGCTTTTCAGCATAAGAGAATATAGGATTTTGGCAATGAATGAAAGGAGGCTGAGGGGGCGGCATCTTGACGGTAGGGATTTCGATTTTTTAAGTTTAAGTATTGGAATGAGTTTCACCATTTCCCAGCAGCTAGGGTAGTATGAAAATTGAAAGCAGGTATTAAATATTTTTCTAAAATACAAAATAGTAGATGGGGGTAGTTTTTTTAGGGTGTAGTTGAGTATTTAATCTATTCCTAGGGCTTTTCGTGACTTAAGCCTTTTTATTATTGCCATTATTTCGGGGGAGGGTAGGATATAGGTTGTGTGGTTGAAGTAAGGATAGTTTTATTTAGTGATTCGAGGAAATTATGCATGAGGGTGCGGTTTTGCGGGAAGATTAAGTTGGGTTGGAACTGAGTGACACAGTAGTTTGCAAATGCTTGGAATTTTTCTGAGTCGGTCAACGCCACTCCGGTGGGTAGATTGTAGAGTTTTTGTGACAATGTGCGGGAGAAGGTGGGGGTCTTGTGGGTCGGAATTAATAGCGTCTAGTCTATCTATTATCGCGACAGAATCCCTGTCAGTCTGGAGCTGTATTAAAACAGCGACTTGCAAGACATTGTGTGGATCCCTCTGTTAGTTAATCAATTTAGATAAATGCATGACTGGCAAGGTATATACGAGGAAAAATTCCGCATGACAAACATTAGGCCTCAGTATTTTTTTACTTTTGACACAGCCAGCAATAAAATGTTATTAAATCAACTTAATGATGTTGGAGTTATGAAGAGTCCATCGCATTTGGGAACTGCTTGACAAACAGAAATCAGGGTGCAAGTAACAATCAAATTATTGTAACGGGTGTCTCACTAAGTAATCTCATGATGTACATTACTGAACTTAGAAATCTACTTGAAGAAGGCCATGTCATTTCATACTCAAATGAACTGCCGTGCCAATGATGAAGTATATTAGATTGCAGAACGGGATCTTGGCATAGAAAAACTTAACTTCAGTCTGTCGAGTCTTAATACAGCAAAAACACAGTTTATAACATTTTGCTGCCACCGATCAGTCTCATAAAAATAATATTAAAACACAAGACTACATGAAGTGTTAAATCATACAATGCAATTACCCAACTTAAAAAGAACAAAAATGTTATAACATATTTAGAAATAATGCTTGACCAACATTTAAACCGAACATACTGATCAATATCAGTATGATTCATCATCAATAATTTAAAAGCGTTATTATAAATTTTATCGACTAACAAACATTTTTGAATGAAAAAGTTATAATAATTGTTTACAATTTCCATCTATATTACTGAATTGTATTACTATATAAGGTGGTTTGTATGATACTTATTTTAAAAAATTGTCAGTTAGTCAAAATACCGTTCTAAAAATATTTTTAAAATGGATTGAATGTATAATACAAACGAAAATATTAAAGGCCTATACACGAGTATTTCTTCTTATCTAAACCATCTATCAAAAATTCAATACCAAACAGTAACTCATAAAATCAAACAGGAATAATTCATTAAAAATAGCATTCTACCAAAAATTACATATTCCAAGACATTTTGCAGTAAAATTATTCTTACGTAGATAAAAATTCTGCCACCAAAAATGTATAAAAAAAATAAAAAGTACGTTGTTCGACATTTAAATATATTCCTACGAAAACTTAAAAATTAAATATTAATAATCTGACTAAATTAAATATTAGTAATAATGATAATAAGGAATCTCGTTTAAATAATAAAACTTGAATATTATTTAAAATGATAGGATGTTGCTGATCTCTTTCTTATTTACGTTATCTGCCATCTTACGAATGTTAAAATAGAATATTTGCACTCAAATTACATTTGCAATTTAGGCAAAATTTCTCTTTAGAGATGTAGGAAAAAATTGGATATAAATGGAATTGTAAATATTTATGGTGATATCATTCCTACTTATGAAAATGTAATTTATGTACAAGAACGAATAAAATTAATTCAAATTTGAAAGATATTTCATAAATCTATGGTCTCATATAAAAAAGTAATTCATTTGACGAGTTCCATTACCTTAATTCAAAAATAAATTTCAAGTATATTGTTACGCCACTGGACTGTGCAGACTGGTTAGATTAGGCTGGAATTGTACACGAACGGCCGGAAATATTCTGGAGTGCTCTAGACTGGGTCAATGGATGTATAAATAAGACGCACGGTGGGCCGAGATTTAATCTGAAGTTGAACGTGAACGAGTAAAGAAGAAATAAGAAAGAGACTTATAAGTGTTCAGTTGTGATTATAGTTAAGACATTAATTAATCTATTGTTATTAATTGTTAATTAGTAAATAAAGTAGTGAATAAGTATTACCTGGACTTTCAATCAACGAATCTACGAGTAGAGGTGTTTGTGTGGATAGCAAACACGTAACAATTTGGTGTCGGAAGTGGATTGGAAGAGAAATTTCTGGAATATTCGAAAAGGTTCTACAGTGTTCTTCTCAGAAATTAGTGGTAACACGGAGAATTAAGCTACTGGACAGTGTTTGGAGGACTATTTCTGGACTGAATAGTGACTTTAAAGTGAATTTTCGAGAAGTTTCTAGAACATTCGATTTAGAAATAGCTGCAAATACGTGAGTGCCGCTGGTAATAACGTGTTGTAGACTGAGAAAAAGGACTACTAGTGCAATTTCGGGAAAATTCTAGAACATTCTATTTGGAAACTACAGGAGATACGTGAATTGTGTCGACGGGAACGTGTTGTAGACTTAAAAACAAGACTATAAGTGACTTTTAGTGACAATTCTAGAACATTCCATTTGGAAAACCACAGAAGATACGTAAACTGTGTTAACGGAAACGTGTTATAGACTCAAAACAAGACTTATTAGTGATATTTCGTGAAAATTCTCGAACATTCCATTGGACAATTAGTGGAGATAAGTGAATTTTGTCAACACAAAAGAGGTATAGACTCTAAATAAGACTTTCTAGTGCTGTTTCGAGATTTTTCTGGAACATTCCATTATTAAAATAGACGTGATATCAATATTTTACGGACTTTATAGTGTAATAAACTTTATTTTGAACTGATTTACGTGTCGTGAGTTAATGCCGACAACAAGAAGCATGGCGGAGGAACAAACACAAGACTTACTTGCAGCATTGGTGCAACAAATGGAAGAACAGAAAAGAGAACGCCAGGAAGAATTAAGAAAGATTATGGAAGATCAAGAGAGAAGACGACAGGAAGAAAAAGAAGAACAAAGGAAAATTATGGAAGATCAAGAAAGAAAGCGACAGGAAGAAAAAGAAGATCAAGAGAGAAAACGTCAGGAAGAAAAAGAAGTCTTGACAAAAATGATCGAAGGCCTGGAAATAAGACGACAAGAAGAAAAAGAAGAACAAGAGAGAAGACGACAAGAAGAAAAAGAAGAACAAGAGAGAAGACGTCAGGAAGAAAAAGAAGAACAAGGAAGAATACGACAAGAAGAGAAAGACGAACAGAGAAAAATTATGGAGGCTCAAGAGAGAAAACGCCAGGAAGAAAAAGAAGACTTAAGAAAAATGATGGAGGGCTTGGAAATAAGACGATTGGAGGAAAACGAAGATATAAAAAGAAGCCTAGAGGAACAGCAGGCAGCTATTTTCTCCCTCACTGAAAAATTTAAAGGAGATGTTATCGAAAAGGTCACTGAAGTCGCAGGGAAAGTCTGTGAAGTCGAAGGACAAGTTAATGAATTTAAAGGAGAGGTCAGTGAAGTTAAAGAAAAAGTCAGCCAAGTTGAAGGGGAAATAACCGAAGTGAGAGGAGAAGTAGCCCGACTCAAACAACAATTAAGAGAGAAGGGTGGCCAATTAGTACTGTCATCTGGTGCTAGGTTAGAACCACCTTCATTCGACGGTCAAAGTTCATGGTCAACTTATAAGAGACAATTTGAGGCAGCTGCGCGTTCAAATAACTGGAACGATGAGGAAAAGGCAACAGCATTGGTATTAGCACTAAGGGGCCAAGCATTAGACCTGCTCCAAACAATTCCTGCCGCACAGCAACAAAACTTTAATATTTTGGAGGCAGCGTTAGAACTAAGATATGGCGACCAACATCTCGCCCAAGTATATCAGGCTCAGCTCAAATCACGCAGACAACGAGGTGGAGAAAGCCTCCAGGAGTTCGAGGCTGCGGTAGAAAGATTAGCCCATCTAGCCTATCCTGAAGCACCAATGGAATTTCAACAACAGTTAGCAGTTGGTACATTTATTGATGGAGTAAGAGACCAGGAAGTTAGGCGAATTCTTAAGTTGGCCAGGCATAAGCTTAGTAGTGAGGCTTTAGTACATGCACTGGGGATTGAGGCTGCCTATAAGGATACCACACAATCAAATCAGAGAGTACGAGCTGTGAGTGTGGAGGAAGACAAGCCAGACAACACAACACAAAACCTGATATCTGATCTACACAAGATGATGACCCAACTATTGACAAAATCGAACTCCCAGCAGAGACAAGACCAACAACAAAGTAGTGGGAGACCGAATGGAGGCATCCGTTGTTATAGGTGTGGCAAAGTGGGCCATATCAAGAGAAACTGTCGTCAACGCAGCCCGGAAAGTGTAAATGCTGCTGTGGTTGAGGAGCCACAGGAAAACTGAAGATGGCTGGCAATTTGGGGGCTGCGCTGGCCAAGAAATGTTGTGACCCCCGAGAAATAAAAGTTTCCCAACTTCGGAGAGTTCAAAGTAGTCTGTTGTTGGAGGGTTATGTAAATAAGAAGAAATGTGTGTTCACAATCGACACAGGAGCTACGTCATCAATAGTACGGGCAGGATTCATAATGGGTTTCAAAGTAAATAAAGAACAGAATGGATTAGTCATCCGAACAGCTACGGGAGATAGGGCGGCGGTTCATGGGGAAGTCGACATGGAGCTGCAGATTGGCCGCTTATGTTTTAAACATCAGGTTATCGTAGCTGACATTACAGATGACTTCATTTTAGGATTAGACGTTATGGAAAAATATGGATTTGTGCTTGACGTTGGAGAACGAGTTCTCAGGATTGGAAATGAAGAAATTAGTCTTTCAACGGCAGATGAAAAATTCCATAATATTAGACTACTAACTTCGAGGACCATAAAAATTCCTGCAAGAACAGAGAAAGTAATTGAGGCAGTCCTGGAGGAAAATTCTGTAGGATACCGCTTTGGCCTCGTTGAGAAGGATGACTCAATTAAAATGACAGACAATGTGATCCTGGCAAGGACTTTAACACAGACTACAGATAAGATACCGATTAGAATGGTTAACCTAAATTCACACTCAGTGACGTTCAAAGAAGCAATTGGCACCTACGAACCAGTCACATGGATTGCGAGATGTGAAGAACAAATCATTCGAGCTTCGTCAACAGATATGGACCAAGAAGTTGTAAGAATGTTAAATGCCCAGTTAGAACATTTAACTCCAGATGAACATAGAGAAGCTTTAAAATTTTTGAAGAAGGAAAGTACAGTTTTTGCAAAGGACACAGAAGCTCTTACAAAGACCAACATAGTGCAACATCGCATAAATACTGGTGAATCAGCTCCTATTCGTCAACCACCTAGGAGGCTCCCATTAGCAAAACAAGAAGAGGCTTCTGCAATGGTACAGAAGATGCTTAAAGACGGAGTTATTGAGGAATCAACCAGTCCTTGGTCATCGCCAGTAGTTTTGGTTGCTAAGAAAGATGGAACTTTAAGATTCTGTGTCGACTACAGAAAGCTGAATGACGTCACTAGAAAAGACAGCTATCCGTTACCCCGAATTGATGACACATTAAGTACGCTGGCAGGTTCACAGTGGTTTTCCACTCTAGATCTTCGAAGTGGATATTGGCAAGTGGGACTTCATCCAGATGACAAAGACAAGACAGCCTTTTCGACAGGAAGTGGCCTTTATCAATTCACTGTGATGCCTTTCGGCCTGTGCAATGCACCAGCGACTTTTGAAAGACTAATGGAACTGGTACTACGAGGACTAACTTGGAAGACATGTCTAGTTTATCTTGATGATGTGATGGTTATGGGACGGGATTTTAAGGAGCATTTGAAGAACCTTCAAGAAGTGTTTGGAAGAATTAAAAATGCACACCTGAAATTGAATCCCAAAAAGTGCCTTATGTTCCAGAAAGAGGTAAAATTCCTAGGACATGTCGTGTCGTCGGAGGGGATAAGAACAGACCCAGACAAGATTTCCTCAGTACGAGATTGGCCGAGGCCCTCAAATGTTCACGAAGTACGAAGCTTCCTTGGTCTATGCACTTATTACAGACGATTTGTGGAACGATTTGCTGATATTGCGAAGCCACTACACCGGCTTACAGAAGAGAAGGTTCAGTACCAATGGACACAAGAGTGCGAAACATCATTCAGAACACTAAAATCAGTACTGTGTTCGAGTCCGATTCTTTCATACCCAGAACGGAAAGGTCTCTACGTATTAGACACAGATGCCAGTAATTCTGGACTTGGATGTGTTCTTTCCCAAATTCAAAATGGACAGGAAAAAGTAATTGAATACTTCAGCAAGACGTTGTCGAAGCCAGAACGTAACTATTGTGTGACACGGAAGGAACTATTGGCCATTGTCAAGTCCATAGACCATTTTCACAAATACCTATATGGACAACATTTTAAAGTTAGGACCGACCATACTGCATTAAAGTGGTTATTACAATTGAAAACTCCAGAAGGCCAACTAGCTCGTTGGATAGAAAAACTGCAGCAATACGATTTTAAAATCGAACATCGTCCTGGAAAATCCCATAGAAATGCAGACGCTCTCTCCAGAAGACCCTGTCGGGAAGAATGCAAGCACTGCCACCGGGTAGAAAAACAACAAGGGATAATAATTGTAAACACCGTTAAAATTGATGTTCCTGACGATTGGACAAGAGAGACATTAAGAGAAGAGCAGTTAAAAGATCAAGAAACTGGTCCTATTCTGGAATGGAAAGAAAGAGGAGCCCGACCAGGCTGGAAGGACATTTCAGACAAGGCGGTGGGACTGAAGGCTTTGTGGGCACAATGGGATTCCCTTAAAGTAGAGGATGGACTGTTGAAAAGAGCTTGGGAAAGTCCAGACGGGAAGAAAATTTCTTTGAGATTGGTAATTCCCAGGTGTCGCATATAAAAAGTACTCCAGGAAGTGCATAATGGAACATCTGGCGGACATTTTGGCATCAACAAAACTCTCACTAAAGTACGCGAACGATTCTACTGGGTGAACAGCCGCCAAGATGTGGAAGCTTGGTGCCGCAAATGTGAAGTTTGTGCGGCAAGTAAGGGGCCACGGACAAGAAGTAAGGGCCAAATGAAACAATATAACGTAGGGGTTTCTTTTGAGCGAATTGCGATCGATGTAGCTGGTCCATTCCCCGTGACAGATGATGGGAACAAATACATCTTAGTTGCCATGGATTATTTCAGTAAGTGGCCTGAAGCTTATGCCATACCCAACCAAGAAGCAGCCACTGTCGCTCAAGCTCTGGTAGATAATCTAGTATGTCGATTTGGCGTGCCCCTAGAATTGCATTCGGATCAAGGAAGAAACTTTGAATCAGGGGTATTTCAGAAGATGTGTCGCTTACTGGGAATTCATAAGACAAGAACAACAGCCCTACATCCACAATCAGACGGAATGGTGGAGAGATATAATAAAACCATGGAGGAGCACCTATCCAAAGTAGTTGAGAAACATCAGAGAGATTGAGACCGTCACTTATCTCTTTTCCTTATGGCCTACAGGGCCTCCATTCATGAAACAACAAAACAGACGCCGGCTCGCGTGATGTTAGGACGTGAGATTAGACTTCCATGTGACTTGGTGTTTGGCACACCAGATGAGGAGCGACTTTCCATAAATGACTACGCCGATGAAGTAGGTGAACGGCTAAGGAATATCCATGAGCTGGTACGAGACCGAATTGCCATAGCAAGTGATCGCATGAAGGCTCGTTATGATCTTAAGGCAAATTCAGGAGGGTTCCAAGCTGGAGATTTGGTTTGGCTATATAACCCACAACGAAAGAAAGGCAGGTCCCCGAAGCTTCACCCGCCCTGGGAAGGTCCTTACACTGTTGTCACCAGACTAAACGACGTATATCGAATTCAGCAAAGTCCAAAATCCAAGATGAAGGTGGTGCATATTGAGAGACTAGCCAAGTATGCAGGGAACAATGAATTGCCTGATCGGGACGTTCAGGCTTAAGGAGGGGGGCAGTGTTACGCCACTGGACTGTGCAGACTGGTTAGATTAGGCTGGAATTGTACACGAACGGCCGGGAATATTCTGGAGTGCTCTAGACTGGGTCAATGGATGTATAAATAAGACGCACGGTGGGCCGAGATTTAATCTGAAGTTGAACGTGAACGAGTAAAGAAGAAATAAGAAAGAGACTTATAAGTGTTCAGTTGTGATTATAGTTAAGACGTTAATTAATCTATTGTTATTAATTGTTAATTAGTAAATAAAGTAGTGAATAAGTGTTACCTGGACTTTCGATCAACGAATCTACGAGTAGAGGTGTTTGTGTGGATAGCAAACACGTAACAATATTTTTTCTTGATTTGAGAAATATTTTTTTACTGTATAGGAAATAGCTATGGTTATAATGGCTGTGAAGATATAAGTGAATAATTCGTATTAATTTTTGATATATTGATGATAAAAAAGTTTCATTTGAATAGCTTAAGAATGTAGAGCACAAGTGTATAATTTTGTTTTTCACATTCCAAAGATTATTGATTTGTATTTGTATTTTCTATGGATGTTTACCATAGAAAATTATTCTAATGCTGGTTTCTAAGTCCTGCTGTCCACTAGATTGGGAAAATAATTATTATTATCGTGGTGCGGTTCAGGCCTACAAGTATAGCCGCTTTGGATGAGAAAATCACAGATCGAGGGGTAAACCTCTTTAGAAGTTTGATATAAAAGTATGTGGAATTCTCTGAATTGTGGAATACCTAAGTAAATCCAATTAAAATCTCTGAAGTTTACTTTTCGTCTAGAGTATTTTGTTTTTATTAAATGTGTTAAATCTTCCTGAAATCTCTTCAAAATTGTAACAGTAATATTTCATATCAACACACACAGATTTGTCTTTTAGCTTGCAGAATTTATTAGGTCGTGGTATTGTTCAGGCACGTAAATATTTCTCACTCTTCTGATTTTCTTTTCAGTCCTATCAAAATTGCTGTAGGAGTCTAGGTAACTATGACCAACCTTCCAAAAAAATTTGTGATCAATAACCTTGAACAATCTATTCAAAATTAGAAGTTGATAGAGGCAAACAGTGGTTCTGACATAATTCCAACCAAGTTACATGATTAATATTTTCATTCGTGTCTTTGAGTCAGTGGCAAAACCTTTACAAACAACTTGCTATTTCATAGCTTTTTCTATTTGCCACATCTTCCATTTAATTAAAAAAGATGTCTATTTCCCGCAGAAGCTAAAGTGTGCACATCGAAATTATATTGCCACATTCGCCTCAAAAAAAAACATTTGAAGTTGAGTTTAGAAATTGGCATTGTTTGCTATAAATCCATAGTTATATAACACTTTATCAGCGAAAGGTTTTTCTCTATCTTTTGATATACTCATCTGTATTTTGTTCAGAATCACACATACAAAAGAAAGGTCGAACTCCGTTGAAAAAATATTAATATTTGAGGAAACTCTCACTATAAAGTTGTTAAAATGGCTTTTATCCTTGCATTCGTTAATATAAATTTTGTACATTTGAGTTATATTGGACAAGAAACATTATATAGTGATTTTTATTCCGTGAATAGTGTGATCCTTCGGCTGGATATATTTTTATGTTTTTAGTCCTTAGTCGATGTTGCCTCTTTGAGTGGTACTCTCTATTTTATCCGGTAAAGTAGTAGTAGTAATTTCATTTGTTTACCATTGATACCGCTGATACAATAAATATTATTTTCATGGATAATAATGGTATAGTATGTTCTATGTAAGTAGCACCATTACTAGATCATATTTCATGTTTTGTGAAGTGTTTTTGACAATTCGTTTGAATGTATTTCAATAATAGTTTCTTGTATCGACGTATGATTTATTCTTGAATGCCTGTATTAAAACACTGATGTCAAATAAAGAAAATGTATAAAATATTTATAATCGAAACATGATGGAAGCTGGACATTTTAGAAATTTAAACGTTCCGGAATTTTTAAAAGTTTAATACATTTTGTAAATTTAAATGTTTTATGATAAATTAAGCTAAATATTATAAAGTTCGTTATCTAACATTAGAATTGTACCTTAGGTAGATAAGGAAAAAAAATCAAGAAGCTGGTCTGATGTGTCAGATTTAAGACCTAACTTTAGTCGTCGCTCATTCCTGAGTTAACTAACAATGTCTCTCTTAATAGAATAATTTAAATATCTTTGTTGAGTATAAAACGGCTATTGTATGTCTCCTATTTGAATCACACTCAAACTTTAAGCCATCCTAGGCCTATTCTTTATGAATCTGTTTCAAATTTATCATTAATTCTGGCAAAATACTTGTTTGTGCTAAATGAATATGCAGTTCAAGTTAAATCCTGTAATACGAATTATTTGAATCTCCAATTTAAATTTGTTAAATAAAACAATCTTGTTCTGTATACCATTATCTTTAGAATACAAAGCTTTGTTTTATTCTCGTTTGAATTCCGATCGCTTTAAGTGTATTTCAATAAATTTGAATATTGAAATAGTTGAGTGGAATACTTTTCACTTTTGAGAGCGCAGAAAAAGGTAGGTATCATCTTACAAGCAATATTTCGTGTATATTTTCAAATTATGATTTCTGTATTAATATCTATATGTATATGACGGAATTTAATTATGTAATTTTAAAAATGTTTTCAAAAATTTTTAGAGTTCAATAAAACAATTTTACAGTACATTAAAATGAGATGTGAAATATTTTATGAGTTAAAGCATACTCTGTTTTATCATACTTTAATTAATGTACTATTAATTCTATGCGTTTTATGTATTACAAACTGATGGGTTTTTCTATAAAATTCAAATCCTTTAATATGTAGACATGCACTAACTGGCTCTCGAGGTAAACATAAAATCTCTAGGGTGTGGGCAGGTGGAACCCGAAATAAATATATTTTTTTAATAGTTTAAGTGAGCGCCACTAGTTTTATTGGTTTATAACTAATAATGCTAACTTTATTATTTACAAAAACTATAACGTATGTATGTCTCCTGCTAAAAATTGGAAAAACGATGGGGTAGTTTTAAACTGAAAATACGTATAATTAACTGCAGCATTTCATATAACTTTCAATGTACTATAAATATGCTACATAATAATTACTGATACTTAAATGGAATGCTATGTATATGAGTACATTTTTTGAAGTCTCTTTCTAGACTCTATTCATTCCTATATTCATTATTTACTATCTCCCAACCACTTGGATGTAATAAATTTTTTAGTTGAAATAATGCCATCTGCAAATGCATATTGAAAAAAACACCAAAGTCACAATTATAGGTTTTAAGAAAAACTTATGTGAATACTAGTTACGAGACAACAAATTAATGTCATTGAATCACTCCCTAAAAATGACCAAACATTATTTTTTAATTAAGAACTTTTTAAACTGAATTTTCTCCATTTTTTACAAATGAAACACGTATATTTTTCTATAATGTGGTGAAAAAATTAAAAACGAAAATTTTTTGTAAGTACTTCCCTAAGGTTAATTGCAACCATTTTCGTTTTGTTGAGCAATAAGTACAAAATTTAAGAATAAACTTAAAAAATGGAGGTTTCTTCAAATAATTCATTAGAAAAAATATAATAAGTGCTCCACATCCATTTTGACTGACACACACGTCTCTATGCGCTTTTGAAATGAGATTTCTACTGTTCCTTAAATTTCTGGTGTGATAAATCTAAAAGCAGTTATTATCCTTTTCTTAATATTTTGTACTGTTGTGGGTGTGTCTTTATAAACAATATCCTTCACGTATCCCCATTAAAGAAATCCATTTTTGTAAGATTTGGGTATCTAGCAGGCCAATTAATGGGTCCGTTTCTTCCAATTTATTGAAGTAGATAGGTATTATTTAAGTGGTCTCTAACTGCATTTAAATAATATGGTGGAGCACCATCTTGCTAAAACCACATCCCCATTTCCAATCATTTCAGGAGGATTCACCAATAATTGTGAAACAATTTTCCGGAAAATGGAAATAAATAGGTTCAGTCAATGTACCATCAAAGAAATGTGGCCCTATTACATGTTCTCCAATAATTCCTCCCCAAACGTTTATAGACCATCTGTGCTGGTTATCAACTTACCTAAAAAACTGAAGATTTTCCGAAGCATAATAATGGAAATTGTGCTTATTAACAAGTCCATTTTTATGAAAAATTACCTCATCACACATTACTGAAGAAGGTGATATCTTACATTTTATCTCTGGCCCAATTACAAAACCGTAGACGCCTTTGAAAATCGTCATCAGATTGTTCCTGGTACATTTGAATATGATATACATGAAACTTATTCCTACTAATGAGCTCACTTCTTTCTGACTAATTTGGGGATGCTCAACCGTTGCCAGCACCACAGAAAACTCATTCTCTTCGTTTACAACACATTTTATTCTTTCACTTTTTATATTCGACATTTCCAGTTTTCATAAATCTATCGAGAAGGTTTTGGAAGCTGCTAACATCAGGAATCCTTCTTTCAGGATACCTTTGCTTATAAATTCTATTGGCAAGCAAACAATTTCTGTCTGACTCGCCCAAAACAAAAGTCATGCCTACAAATTCCGCTTTATTAAAATTCATTACAGAAAAAAACTATTACAGTAAGGGACTAGTTAAATACTATTTACCCACTTTAATGGATTGGAAGAAATCACCCCCTAAATGGCCTCATTTCAAAAGCGCATAGAGACATGTGTCAATCAAAATGGGCAATATGTTATTATAATTTTTTCTAATGAATCATTTGAAGAAACCTTTATTTTTTAAGTTTAATCTTGAATTTTGTACTTATTGCTCAATAACGAAAATGGTTGCAATTAGCCATAGGTAAGCACTTACAAAAAAATGTTCGTTTTTCATTTCTACATGACATCGTTGAAAAATTTAAAAAATTGAATAAATTCAATTAATAATAATAATAAATTTTTTATAATAATAATATTTATTTACCAAATATGCAAAGTGCAATACATTCAGTAAAATATAAATATAAAAACAAAGTAAAAAGAAAATACATGCGTAAGAATTAGATAGAAAACTACAGGGCAAATAATAATTAACATTGTAAATAATTAACATTGTAAATAATTAACATTGTAAATAATTAACATTGTAAATAAATAACGGTAGAAAAAGCTCACAAAAGACAAACTTGTGGTGGGCTAATTTAAAAAGTTCTTAATTGAAAAATAATTGTTGGCCACCCTATACATTTTTAGGAAATAAAAATGATTCAGACATTAATTATATGTCTTGTAACTAGTATTCACATAAATTTTTCTTAAAACCCATAATTGTGACTGGTGATTTTTTCAATATGCATCTACAGATGACATTATTTCAACAAAAAAATTCATTACATCCAAGTGGTTGGGAGACAGTCAATAATAATACAGAAATGAATAGTCTAGAAAGAGGCTCCAAAAAATGTACTGATATACATAGTTTTCGATATCAAAAAAAGCACTTGATCCTGTAATTTCGTCTTGGCGCGCCCTGTATATTCGAAAATAATTTTCGGTTATAGACTTTCTTATCTAGTTTACTTGTATTTTTTTTATTTCTAGCTATCGTAGAACTCGAGATATCCAAGTCCTACGCACTATTGCCCCACCCTGTATGTTGTCTAAAAATAAAAGAAACCCTTTATAACACTAATTTATATACATATATTAACTTTCAATAATTGAGTAAAAATTAACAAATCTGGTTCTTACAACTATAAAAACTAAACAGTGGCTATACTAATAGAAATATAACTAAAACATTAATGCAACAAAGTGGAATCTATCATAACTAGAGCCCGTATCTCAGATGACATTGGCGTAAATCAGAAGCGGCATGGGAAGGTTGTATGAAATTACAAAAACTCTTACATCTTTTTGTGGTTACTGCTGATTGAACTCTGGAGGAGATTATACGTGGTGGTGGGTGCATCACTGTCGTTATGCGACCCCTAAGGGGGTGTAGATGGGTAAAATGTGTTTTCCCCGATTCCTCAATGTCTCTTAGGCCCAATGAAATATCGACTTGGTTTATGCTCACAAGGTTACCCATACAAATGTCTAAAAACACAACAACAAATTGAGCGAAATTGGACGATTCTTAATAAATGCCAAACCATAATCATGTTAAAATGTTAAATATACGGGAGATAGAGGGTTGACTTTCCCCTATAACCACACTGCCCCGCAGGATTTTTTTCCAGCGATTCGAATAAAACAAATTCCAATCCAATGATATATTAAAATTTTTCTTTCAACTTTAATTTTCAACATTAAATGCTAAATATCTGGGTTCGTATGGGAAATAGAAGGTGATTTATTCCCAACGGCCCTACTGCCCCATAGAATTTTTTCTGGCAAAAAGTTTGAAACCGCTATCTGCAATAGGGGTTGAAAAGTTGATTTTTTTTTACTTTCTTCACTCATTTTCAATACAAAATTCTAAATATCTCAGGTCCTATGAGAGATAGGCTGAGGACACGTTGCTGTAATAACTTTTAATATATTGTTCAGAATTCCACTCGGACAAAGTAGTGAGTAAACAGTTAGTTACTTATTAGTAAACATCGGATTTAGGTCAAAGATAGCAGAAACATAATTTAGGATTTGGATTATTTGGGCATAAAGCGGTACATAACTTTATTCAACATTGCACTTTGTTAAATTTTGCAATAAACATTAAACCAGTGCATAAATAATATTACATAATATGACAAATTATGTTTTAACTATCTCGCAAGTCAGGAACCCTTTTTTAAATATCTGTTGAGAAACGTAAACATCTCAATAAACATTTGCATGGATTTTCACTATGGTTTATAAAACAAAACTTTTGTATTTAACAATGTTTGAGCTTGTGTAGCAATAATAGAGGCCGATGTTTTTAACTCTAACTTTACAAAAATATTAGAGAACTGCTTTTTTATGGTTTACAACTGATGGTAACAAAATAGTTTACTAATAATGACGATGATTTGGAAAAATCAGGGTATATTGCATCACTAGTATCATGTAATTCAGAATCCCTCTCTGGAACTGTCATCCCAAATCTAATCATCCCAGCTCTAATCATAACAACACGGGAAAAGTTAAGCAAATCAAGGTAAATTTTGTATTCTCTAGGTGAAAACACCGTTACCAATAGATAAAAACACTGGTACAAATCAGATAAACACGACACCACAGATAAGAAAAAGCACATAATGCACTATTGTTGGCATTTAGGACAGTGTGTCTTCACTAGAATCCTTGGCGTTGAAATAAAAATGGTTGTATTTGCAAGTGGTGATACAATAGAGGAGACAAGTTATACCTGCATAGCACCACAGATTAGCACTACATTGAGTGTACCATGTAACACAATATAGAACCAAACAATATCGATTTTACATTAATCAATAATCAGGTACAAGGTAAAACAGTTCAGATACAAGATAAATCAGCACACTCGTGCTTAAACAGACCTCCTACCCAAAATGCGTACGATCGGATTTTCTACTCAACTCCCATGATTTTGCTTATTTTCTCGACACCATATCGCTATAAACGTGTTTGTTATAATGTTTGGGTTTAAAATGGACTGTAATTTGTTCTATAAAATTTACAATTGCAATGATATTTGACCAACAAGTGCATGGCTTTTGATATTGACAATTATACAATTATATTTTTTAAATCCAAATACAGGATAGGGTTTTTGAAAGGGTGAGTTATCAACATAATAATTACAACTACAAGGAAAAATTGAAAAAATTTTTGATAGTGCCTATCTATCATTATTTATATCTTC
The DNA here is from genome assembly GCA_029963845.1 of Rhamnusium bicolor. Classification (NCBI taxonomy): domain Eukaryota; kingdom Metazoa; phylum Arthropoda; class Insecta; order Coleoptera; family Cerambycidae; genus Rhamnusium; species Rhamnusium bicolor. The sequence continues at coordinate 83,174 of JANEYF010002599.1, read as the reverse complement.
GTACTACCACTTATTTCTATTGGTGTCATAACACCATATTGTGTTTTAATGGACGCCACTCGGGTTCTGGATGGAGTTGCACTATGCGGTCAAGTTGCCATTGAAGAAGTGATACATTATCTTGCTTGACAGCGACCATGATGCCTTCCTGGAGTTGTAACTGATTAGTCTTCCATTTTGGTTCATTAGAATTTTGAAAATTTAAAATGCTTATTATTTATTTCATTAATTTGTCTTGAAACTTGTATACCGGTTGGTGCAGTTCAATCGGATACACGGGCATGAGATAAAGGCATGCTCTTATTTTATACATTTCTAAGCTTGTCCATCTACCTCCCAGACGTACACCAACCTGTACATCTAGTTCCTTAAGATTTTTCGAAAAAGTTGTATAATTACCATTATATTGATATTGTAGATACGTCCTTTTTCAATATTAATTGCGATATTTGTAAATTGAGAAAAAATCTCTCAATTCGGTCTTTTTTTCGCGGTTATTTAACCTCTCTCTCCATATTGATGAATAGTCCTGCAATAACATCTTCGGGAGTGTACACGATATATAAGTGTGTGACTAAAAAACCCAAAAGTTTTAATCCGATTTTTATATGTTTTCGAATTACAGCGTCCTCAAAGTTTAATCTATAGGAAATTTTCATGTGTCGTATACACGTTGGAGTTTGACACTTTCCTCTGAAAACACCCTGTATATGCACAGATATTTATTGAGTTATATATTAGAAAGAATCAATTATTTGAAAGCATTTGATTTTATTTTTTTAAACTAAAACTGACGAGTTTTTCAGATCCCGAGTTTTTATACGTAATAATTATTTTATCATTACAGTAGTATTATAAATTCAGCGCTCTAAAAGTTTCAATGTAATGTATTTATACAGATGCTTTTGAATTTATGATTTATAAGAGGTCTGTTATCGGAAATACACAGAAATGGAGGTTAGGGATATTACAATACATCAGGAATAAGGCTCTTCAATAAATTTCTTGGCACATCGAAAACCGATTGCACGATATAATCCATTTCTAAAGGGCAACCGCAAATAAATCATCACGACTGTAGTAAATCCGAGCAGAATCCTACCTATGTAAATTTTCTTCTGGGGAAAGGTAGGCCAAATATTTGTAAAATGTTGCAAAATACTAAATCAAGAATTTATACAGAACATAACAGGTACTAAATTAATCGATTAATTTTTATTGAAATAAAAGCTGTTAATCTGTTATTGTTTCCTGTTATTAATTCATTTTTCCTAACAAATAATATAATCAACGTTTTTATCACGTGTCCGATATAAATCTATAAATGGCTCTTAAACGTTTTAATGATAACCAAAAACGAAAAAAATGGAATCGTTTTAAATGATATGCAGATATAGTAGACCAAATTCGAAGCTAAACTAGTATCCTCTTGGCTTTTATATTATATTAAAAACATAAACAAATACGTAATACAAAGATGAAATAATAACGACCACTCGTAGTTTTTCAGAAGTGCAACACAATATACGTATGTTAATCAGAACACACTATTACTGAATCACCAATTGGACGTATAATATTGTGGTACGTTTGTCGCTAACATGCCCATATTTTTTATTTGTTCGAAATACAAGTTTAGTGTCATTTTACAATATTACTTACCAGACTAAAAAATTTACTAACTAATAGATATTAGTTTTATCTGGAATTTTACTTACTAAATATATTTTTAATCAGAAAAAAAGTTTAAGAACGTGCTACAGATTTATATTGGCCATCTAAGAAAAGTTCTGCTTAAAAATAACTTTAGTAAGAATCAAATTCACATCAAGTTGATAAAAAAAATTACATTGCATTACATAAAACATTAAAAACGGTCGTTTCATTATGACGATTGCCTATTAAATTCAAAAATTTTACACACTTTTAAACGCCCGGAAAAATGTATTTATAGTTACCGCATATTTCTGTTGGTTTCCCTAAGTAATTTTTTTCGCGGAAGCTGTACTTACCAAAGTGAAAGCTTTTATCCAATCCTAGTTATCTCCTCTAATCAAAATTTCAATTTAGATGACGCCAACCTAAAATTTCGATGAAAGAATTGTTCATTTATTGTTTACTAATCGATCCATTATTTTCCACTTTCATATGAAATATCTATTTATTTCCTTTATGTTCTTCGTATAAAATATAGGGGTTTTCCTTATTATTTATTGCTCCTATCAGAGGTAATGGAGATGGTGTCGGGACTCTCAAATTACATTCTTAAGATAATGTATATCAATACTGTAGATAGATTAATCTCTTGAGATACAAAGTGGACATTTTATTTACAAATTACATCGAAAATGAGCTATACAAGGCATTCTGCAACTAATGCATTACTTGCTAGATGTAGGTGCGTAACATAACAAACTTTATTTTTGGTGGCTTGCTCTGCTTAGGTAGCATAAAAAACAATAAAACTTAATTTTAGTCAGAAAAAAATAATGTATGAAAGTGATTTTATTTTGTTCGGCGAACTGCTTCACTCGGCTCCGCCTTGTTCACAAAATAAACACTTTCACACTTGTATCATAAATAGCTATTAAGCAAATTATAAAACAAAAGTAATGAAATAATAAAACTAAGCTCGGTAGCGCAATGGGCCAGAGCGTTATGTGACAAACGTAGCTGGTTTGCTGCCTATTGTCTCCCGGGTTCAAATCCCGGTTTCAGCTATGACAAAGTCGAAGGGACTGGTTGTGTGTCCGTGATTTTTTTCAACTGTGTAACCCCTGTCCGTGCAGCACCGGCTTTGGTTTGAGGGTTGTCTAATTTATATGGTGTGGTGTGTGTTTTAATAAAATTCAATTTAATACGTAATAAATTATCATAATTAAAATTAATTTTTAAAAATGAATTTGTTTTCAGCTTAATTTTTTTATAGAAATATTACCTTCTAATTATTATTATGGATGTTGAGGTCAATGGTCAATGTCAAATTCTAATTAATGGTAACATTCCTCACAGGCAATACACGTTTTTTTTAATAATTACGTTACACAAATTTTTCTTACCGCTGCGTTGGATTAACTTCATAAGTACTTTACCTACGAAATAGCAAAAATAACAACCTTGTATATTATAGCTTCTTATAAACTGATTGTAAGCATTGACGAATTTAGGAGGCCCATGATGAACATAAACAGGAGTGCGTAAAGATATGACTATGTCGAAGCTAGTTAATCACAGTTTTAATGAAATTTATTTAATTGCATAATATATGCTAGTAGCTTTTTCCTTGTTGTTTATATTTATTTCAAAGTGATATTCAAAAAGGTTAATATACTATAATACGCCGTGGTACTTGTTAGCAAGTCAGTTTATTTCCTATTATATAACGTAAATACATAGTAAAGTTAAAATAAAATGGAAAATATATCATGTAACATTTCTATTTTAGTATTCATATACAGGGTGGGGCAACGGCGCGTCTGACTTTGATATATCGAGGTCTATGATAGCTGGAAACTTGATTAAATAAACTAGACAAAAAAATCTCTAACCGGAAATTATTTTCGAAAATACAGGGTGTGCCAAGACGATTCTATAGAGTCAACTAACATTTTTTTTAAATAGAATACCATGTATATCAGAACATTTTTTGAAACCTCTTTGTGGCCTCCTTCCACTCCTATATTATTATTGACTCTCTCCCAACCATTTTGATATAATGATTTTTTTGTTGAAATTATGCCCTTTACACGTGTAATTAAAAAAATACTACAGTCACAATTATCGAATATGTTAGTACCAGATATGAGACATCTGTGTGATGACACTCAACCATTTTCACTTCCTAAAAATATACAGGGTGGCCAAAAATAATTTTTAAATTTACAACTATTTGAACTGAATTTTTTCAAATAGAACCCTGTATATTTTTGAACGATGTGATGTAGAATTGAAAAATGAACATTTTTCTACATACATCCCTATGGCTATTTGTAATCATTTTCGATTTATTGACCAATAACTGCAATATTCAGCAATAAAAATTAAAAATATTTTTTTTGTAATTCAAGACCTTAGGACCTTTATTTACAACAATTGAACCTAGTATTTAGTATTTCGTTATTGATTTACTAGGTTTAGGAAGCAAAATAAAATGTTGGACATATATGGTATACTTGTATAGTAAGTCAGTATACTGAATCAGTTTATCCAAAGTAAAGATATTTTTAACAAAAAAATGATTTGTCACATAATTTCCAAAATATGTAATATTTTAACAAAAACCTCAAATTTCAAAATATAGACAAAAAAAATCGTAAAGCGATTAGAATTTTCTTAATATATTATTCCTCCTTATGACTTCAAGATAAACATATAAATTAGGTTTTCCACAATTATATATTTTTTTTTGTTAATAGGTTTTTCCAATTTACGGGAGAGATCGGAAAGTGTCTCAATAACATTTTAATCATGTACCTAATGTACATTTAAGAATGGTATAGTAAACATTTATTGAAAATTTAAAAGTATATAGCCCGTGGTCTTTACAACCTTTTAATTTTATAATTTAAATGCAAGGGTAATAGAAAGCTGGAGGATGAAATATAAGTATCTATCTAAAATAATAAAATTACTATGACTCATTCAAGTAAGACGTTATAAGAGATTATACTGTCTGGTCGGGGAAAAGATCGCGGAAAAAATGTGATTTCTGAATTCCATTCACAATTAAGCGTAAATGAAATAAATAAATTAGTGCATGGCAAATTTGTGTGATCGGTTACATCCCCATCTACTCATTGGGGGAGATATTATTTTCCTAGTATATGATTTCGTAGAAAGCTGACGACTTATCGGCAATACTCCCACTTGCCGCCTGGGCCTTCTTTCGCCGGCTGGACAGTATGTAGATAATAATTTTACTATTAATTATTTAATAATTAACAGTAAATTAATAGTCGTTTTGTAATGAATAAGAAAAAAATATTGAAAATAAGTTAAAGGTTTCTTCGTCTTATCGATTTTTTTGTGTATATGGACATAGCCAGAAGGGACTAGTGATACATTTTTAAAAAAAATTATGGTACACCCCTGGCCACTAGGAAAAATTTTAGAATATTCGGTATCTCCATTTAATTTATAACAAAAAATGTATGTTGTATTTTCTTATATGGAGTATCGTTTTTCCATAAACTAGAATCAAAATCGAAAAATAATGTACTCTTTGCCAGACAAGAAAAGGTTCCGCGGTACGTCTTCTGATATCATGCTAAAATACAATTTAGCAAGCAAGTTTTATTCATTCATAATTTGGAAAATAAATAATTTCCACACACAGACACTTCAAACTGTGTTAATAACGTAACAGATGATTCGCAAACATCTTTGACGAAGTAAACTTCAAAGTAAGTTTTCAGTTTACCTTATGCTTAGCCTAAGAGTTTTAAGTAGTATTTGGTTGAAGTTATCCTAAATACTTATATGATACAAACCGAGAATTTTGATTTATTTGTATTAAGGCAACTTGGGTAAATTGAAAGTAAAGTAAATATTTAATAATATCAAAGTAAACCTGATATGCAAAATTCGCTGGAATATTAAGATATCATTTAAAACGGCAAAACAAGTCTAATTCTTCGCATAAAAAGAAAATAAATAATTTAAGTGTTTTACACATCACAGTTTTCGGAGAAATTGGTAAAGTTAAAGGCATATTCTTATATTCTTCTTTCATTTTAAATTATCATCAATGATAGATAAATATGTATCTTATCATTCCATTGAGCACATTAACCTAATATGTCTAGTGTCGGACAACCGAAAAAAAAATACGTCTTTATAGTATGAAAAATTGTTGTTCAATTTTTGTTACAAAAGGCGAAGTGTAGCCTGTCGCTACTCAACTTAACCAGTTGAGTAGCGACAGGCTACACTTCGCCTTTTGTAACAAAAACTGAACAACAATTTTTCAAATAAAGACGTTTTTTTTTCGGTTGCCCGACACTAAACAGTCTTCCCGTGGCCTCCGACGCCTTACGGGAGTCGTGCCAGCACATTAACCATAGCCAATCCACACATCATGCAGGGTTAGTGACTGTAGATACCAGAATCATGTGCCTTAAGCAGACGGAGAGAACCCAGAATGACCGCCCTCTGCATTTGGCCTGCCAGCCACTCGGCTGATTTTTGGCAGACCCGTATGATCTTCAGTTCCGAGAGCAACGTAGGCTTTATCCCTCCGAGTACACCGATTATTAGGATGACCAATTTAACCGAGTAGCCTGGGTACAGCACTTGGAGCTCGTACCAGAGATCGCGGTATTTGATCCGTTTCTCCTTCTCCTTCACGGTGATGTTTTTCTCCGCAGATTCCGAGAACTCGATGACATACATCACCTTGAGTTGATAGTCGAGGAGGATTATGTGAGGCTTGTTTGCTTGGATTAGCCTGACCGTCGGGAACGAGTAGCTTCAGTAAATCCGGCATTTCTCATTCTCGACAACGGACTCAATATCTCCGGGGATGTAAGGCAGCACTGCTGTCTGGTCTACCCCGTACGAGTACCTTCGAAGGTAGTATAGCACTCGTAACGCCGCGTTATGTCGGTGGATGTAGGCTGAAATCGCGTATACGGGGCATGCAGATAATATGTGCATGAGCGATTCCGGCGCCTGACGGTAGGTCCTGTAGTTGATGTCAGGAACCTCTGCACCCCACACGCGGCTGCGGTAGACCAACGTGTTGATAACACCATCTTGGTAGGCCATAATGAATCCCTCGGTATCCGCCTTAAGCCCGGCTGACCTTAGGAAGGTAAATGTCACCCTGGTCGATAAACCCAGTGTTTCTATGTTTTTACAGAAGACACCGTGCTGGGGTTTAACGACGTGCTGCCGAAAGAGATTTTCCTATTCGGCAGTTCTAATTCGGGCTATCAGGCGATGTGGCTGAAGTTCAGTGACTGACTACATCAGCATTTCACCAGCCACCTCGCCTGGTGTCGATTGCGAGACCGCGTTCATCTGCTCCTCTTATGGCTGCCTTGAATAATCCTGCTCCCACTCCAATATGGGTCTCTCCGGCACCCAGATGTTTTAGGATGCTTCCATCTGCTAGCTACGCATCTTCAGAGAATTCCCCGCATCGTCCTCTCTTGAGGTGGACGACTGCACATTTGTCCAACCCAGACTCCATACTAATTGCCCGTTTATTCTTCGACCACCCTAAGGGTGTTTTGCAGTTCGCGCTCTCCGGAGGCATAAAATTTAAGGTCATCCATATAAAATAGATGGGTGACTTTATGTCTATCGTCGCCGAATGGTCCACATTGGTACCGGCGGGTTTGGCGGAGCCCAACAGACAACGGTAGGAGTGAGATGCAGAAAACGAGAGGACTCAGGGAGTCACCCTGGAAAACTCCTCTCCTAAATGCCACCTGCTCTGTCGTGACCCGCTATGCACCTGATGTTATGGTGAAGCTAGTCTTCCAGAGGGGCAGCAGCTGTTCTATGCATCTCACTTATGGTGGTGGTACCGCAAGACATTCGAGTAAGTGCAACAATATCTCGTGCCTTGCGGTAATCAATCCAGGCCATCGATAGATTTCGCTTATATTGCACAGACTCCTGTGTAATACAGCGGTCTATCAGCAGGCTGTCCTTGAAACTTGTCATGCCCTTCTTGGCACCACGCTGTTCGTGTATCTGCTGGAAGACCAAATCAACAGACCTCAGTATCCTAGTATACAAGATACGTCTAAATATCTTATAACATTAGTTGAGGCAAGTGATCGGCCTATAATTCTTCAGGTCAGAAAGATCCCCCTCTTTGGGGATAAGCACCGTACGTCCTTCGACGAACCAGTCCGGAATCTGCTGCCCCTCGTTCAATCACGAGTTGAAAACTCGCGCCAGACGACGGTGAGTGCAAGGAAATTTCTTCCACCACCAGTTGTTAATACCATCTGGGCTTGGGGCAGGGAAGTTCTTAGTACCAACAAGTGCTTGTTGGACTTCCTCCGTACTGATTATCTGGCATACTTCTTCTGGCTCTTCAATATGTCTGTGACACAGACGTTTAATTTCGTTTATTTCGTTTGTCTCGTTTATCTCATTTGTCTAATTTGCCCCATTGGCTTCATTTGCGTCATTTATCCGACTTATCTCGTTTATTTCATTTTCTCCTATATCTCATATGTCTCATTTTGTTTGTTTATTTTGCTCATTTCAGTTAGTTTATATAAATAAATAAAATAAATGGAAATGATATTTTCAATTAAAATAATTTATTTCTTTCATGTTAAATTGTATATGATGATGAGATAGAACCACCTAGCAGCGACCGATTTTTTTATCTACTTTTAGCTTGGGGTCATTCAAATCACTAGCTTGTTTTGCAGTTTTAACTATTGCCCACAGGTTAAAAATAAAATGAATTTGTACATCATAAGATAAGTACATAAAGGATGTCGTCTAATGGGACACCTTCGGTAATATTCCCTGGAGCTTCTATGCTGTTACTGTTACAAAAACAATATATAAATATCATGTCGGCGTATTTAATACTTGTAGTGTCCATATCACATTAGTGGTTTACCACTAGTATATTATTCTAGACAGCGAAAATATTTGCCATTTTTCAGAGCCGGCAGTTATATACAAAATCCTGCTATAGGTATATACCTACAAAATCTGTGGCCCATGCTGGTGCCCGCCTGATAGTAAAAAAAAAAAACATTTACAGTTTTGCTACATATAGGCCAAGAAAGTTTTCTGCCGCTCCTTGTATCTGAGGGAAGGGGGATTCAACTTTCTTTGTTTGATTTCCAGACCTAACCTGATCCGACTATAAAAAAATTGCAAAGTGACAGGCGCACTGCGGAAGTGGCAGGGCATCCAGCGGCGGCTGGTAAATTATAAGTTATGTCATATCTAACAATTGGAGCGTAGGACCCATAGCTATCAGGACTAAATGAACAAATTTTGCAAAAAATAATTACGACTGAAATTTGCAAAAATAAATTCATATTCATTATCACAGAATAATATGTTTATTGGCCCAACAGAAATGCATTTGGCCCATCCAATGGCCCACCTTTAAATTTGAGCTAGTTCCGTCACTGCGTATAAAACGCTTTTACCAATATTGCCGGAACAGTTACAAAAGAGAAATTTTTTATGATTTGGTAACTTTCTTCGCAAATTTCAACAGGAACACAAAAACATGAAAAATTCGTGAAAATTATCTGCGCGGTTTGTCAGTACCTGCACTGCCTGCCCATGTGAACTATTTAAAATTTGCACCATTAATCTCAGTGGATGTGGAACGTTAATTTTCCTTGTACAAACATGTACAAATCGGTCAAATTTAATAACGGCGAATGCAAAACGCATATTAGTTGCAACCATGTAAATGCGATGACAGACCTCAGTCATTCCAAATAATAAATTCTCTCATGCGGTATGTATTTCATTATTAAATTTATACATTTGCTTTTATTTGTCTACGTATATTGTATATACAATATTATTATCGTTATGTTGATGACATTCTTATTCTTTGGTCAGGTCCCTCAGACCTATTACCAATTTTTTTAAATTACGTCAACTCCATTCACACAACAATTAAATTCACACTCGAAACACAAAACAATAACCGTTCAATAAATTTTTTAGATTTAAATATTACATTAGAAGATAACAAACATTATTTTAATATTTATAGAAAATCTACACACACTGGTGTAGTTATCGATCACACTTCCATGCATCCCTTTTCACATAAGGTGGCAGCTTTTAATTGTTATATTAATAGATTGTTAAAAGTACCTTTATCTCTAAATAATTATAATCAGGAACTTTCGGTTATTAAACAAATAGCAGTCACTCATAACTACAATACTACTTTCATTGATACCTTACTAACAAAAAGATTAAATAAATATGTCCAAAATACGGTCTACATAAATACATACAGAGAAATTCCCTCCGAAATTCTATACCGTTCTCTTACGTTCATAGGTCCTGTTTCATATAAAATTTCCAATTGCTTTAAAAATATTTTCCATATCTCCTTTAAATCAACTAACGCTATAGAAAAGTTGTTTGTCAATGGTAAAGACCAAATAGATTCACTAGATATATGTGGGGTTTATAAACTTTCTTGCAATACATGCAACGGCACATATATTGGTTGTACATATAGAAATTTTAAAACACGGTTAAAAGAACACGTCCGGTACATTAGCTCATCCTCAGGTTTTTCCCATTTCGCCAAACATCTAGTAGATAATAACCACACATTTGACAATACTCTTAAAATATTACATCTTGTTGACAAAGGCAGTTTGATTAATAACCTTGAAAGTTTAGAAATCCTGAAAGATTCAAGAAATCCCAATACATTATCTTTGAATTCACAAATCCAATTCCAATCTTCACTGACTTTCTCTGTGGTTGTCTAATTTTGTTTTTTTCTCTACTGAAATCTGTTTCCAAGCGCCCGATATTATAACAATATAACCTCATTTTCTTAGAAGTGAATATTACTAGCATTTTCGCCGCTATCACCATCTGCAGTTGAATATAATAAACTCCACTATTGTAAAAAATGTGGTTCACATATAGTTTTCAATCTTACTTTTTATTTAACGTTAGTTCTTAGATAGTTCGATAGAGGGCACAATTTTAATCAATTTTCATTATTAAAACATTTATTCCCTATTAGATTTTAAACTGTTGTAGTGTATGTATGTGTTAAAAAAAGCACGTTAATTTTATAATTTTTATTAGAAAGTAATTTATTAGATACAAAAATTTATATATCTTACATTTACTTACCCCCTTTTGACTATGTTGCAAAACTATTTTAATTTTGACTACCCTGGTTTTATTTATAAAAATGTAAGTATTATATAAAAATGACCCTCTATTTTTTACACAATTCAATTAATTAAATTTTACATAATTCTATAATTCAAACTAACGTAATCCTTATTATTTTAAATAATTTCAATCTTTCTTGTAAACAAATTTTATCAAAAAATTTTTTACCAATAAGTTTTTACAAGTACATAAAAATGGAAATAATTGTCTTCTGTATTCTTGTTTTTAAGTTTTATTAACTTATTAACATTTATATTTATGTATGTAACCACCATACTCATTTTCTTTAATTATTGCAGTCCTGTGTCTGATTATGCGAAGTAAATTTACTTGTTCACGAAACAGGTCACACCAATAAAGGAATTTTATGAGAATTTTTCTGTTTGTCTTATCATGAATAATTACTCATATGGGATTAACCTACCTACGTTAATAAAGATACATTGCAAATCGTCTCCTTGGCTATTGCAGATTGGAAGATTTTCAATTTTCATTTATTTTTGGCGTAGATTCCACCCTTTAGATTCACATACAAAGTTTTCCCTTTGACCGATAATTCAAATAATCTACTACTAGCTTTTTTCAGCAATTAGTTTATAAAAATCTGAAGCGCTTTTCCGGTTACAGTATTTTAAATAATTCAGAAGGTGGTTTTTACCCTTAAGAACTGTTTGCATAGTATAATATTCTAGGAGACCTCTAGGCAGTACTACTACATTATCTTGCAGTATACAGCGTTTTCGTATCCAATTAGGGAGTATTTTAATTTTCAATTTTATGAGGTAAATTCCACCCTTTAGGTTCATGTGCAATGCTTAACCTATTACTGATAATTTAAGCTAAATTCCGTCAACTTTTCTCCGAAATTATTTTTCGTATATCTGATGCGGTTTGCTGGTAACAATATTTTAAATAATTTGAAGGGTGGTTTTTGTCCTTAAGGACTGTTTAAAAAAGATCTAGGTGATCTGTAGTCAATGTAATTACATTATTTTGCAATATTCAGCGTATTCGTAACAAATGCGCTAGATTCCACCCTTTACGATCACAAGCAAATCTTACCCTTTTACTAATATAATTTAATTTACCTTCAGTCAATTTTTCCCAATAATTAATTTTTTTAAATCATTCGCATTACTTCTTACTGAGGTATATCCCATTCGAGTATGTTCGGCTAAATTTACTGCTATCTTCTGTTGCTGGTTTCACTGGAGTGATCAAAATGCAGTTGAGTTAAGATGGAAACGTTGGGAAAAAGCTTTCGAAATGTTTGCATTAGCTAATAGAATTAAATAGGATGAGTAGAATTGTTCTATGTTATTATTATGTTTAGCAGGAATGGCTACTCAATATAGTAGAGGTACGAAGCGAGACGAGACGCGCGGTAATCCAGGATCCCGTCAGTTAAAGCGAGAGAGATAATATGTTAACTCGCTCGCGACTACATGTTTTACCACGGCCGTCTTTCTACTATATCATTTGCCGTCATTTCACATTAGAAATGCATTTTTCTTCAAAAAATGATATTTCCATAGAACGTCAAAGATAAGAAAAATGTTTGATTGAAAATTTAATTTTACAGTAATTTATAATTAGACTGCTTACTGCAAATAAACATTGTGAATATAATAGTGAGGAAGAAAACGTTGTTCGAGACCATGTAGTAGAAGATATTATGTTACCTTGGTGGCTGATCAAGTAATAAAGATAAAATTTATACACAAATATAAAACACAGTTATAACAAAACACTAAATGTAGCCCATGGTCTATTTCGGAATTATTTCCATTCTTCGAAAATAATTAGAAATGTGACAAATCAGAGATCTTGAAGATCCCTGTCAAAAATCAACCTCCCTATTGCTGCCGGATACACAATTTTGAGGTTAAAATAAGTAGACATGAAGTTAGCAACGGACTGATAATATTTAAAAGTATTAATACTGACTTTTTAAATGAAACTTAACAATAATTGGGCGATCGAAATATTATTATTTTGAAGCGAAGCTTTAAAATTTAAGCAAGTTTAATTAACTATACACTATACAGTCTATCCGGCAAAAGAAGGCCGGCAGAAAGAATGTATTTTCTGCATTCCAATCTCCATAAAGCGTAAATAAAATAAATAAATTAGTGCATGACAAATTTTTGTGATCGTTTCTATCCAAAAATATTTATTGGGAGATATATTATAATTCTAATATATGGTTTCGCAGAAAGCTAGCGATTTCTCAGTAACACTCCCTCTTGGCGCCTGGGCCTTTTTTCCCGGCAGACAGTACTTTAAATAGACTGCGATGGAAACGGAATTTTTTTAAGGAGTGCTCAAAAATGCGTTTCCTATCACCCATGTTAGTTTGACACGCGACATGGGGATACCCTGTATAAAACCTGAATATCATAAACATAAAAACAACTTTATTTTGATGTATCAAAAAATACAAATAAATCATTTCTACCTCAACTCATTTCACAAAAATCCATATCCCCCTGGCCAATCTACGGTGAACACATCCGTATCAGGAATTAAATCGACTGTGATTGATTAAGCCATACATTTTGATTCATTATTAGAGACGAGTTGATAGAACCATCATGTTTAAATGGAAGAAGATTGAACACCGACCACGACCAAATCTTATTATATTCTTCTATAGGTTGGAAATGAATTAAGGTCAATGTAAGGTGACTTATTCCCATTCATTTCCAGAAAATATAATACCTGATGGTAAGTTACCGCAAGATTTTGAGAATAATTCCTTTTCATGTTTAAGATATCATTGTATTGAAGTTGTATTATAAGAGTTAATCCCCAAATATTTCCTTATCTTTTCATATTATTATGTTTAGTGTCTGTTTTCCTTTTTTTTTTTTTTTGTTTAAGAGTGTCTTAATTAAGCAGACTTAAATTTTTAATATCTACTTAATTTCTTATGATTTTCACCACAACATATTATCTATTATTTATAATGTGAAATTACCTATACTCGTTTATTCAGAATTAAAAGACAATTTTAGAATGTCGGAATATTTTACATCTGACTGAACAGAATATTAATTTTGCATATTACAATATTTTTAAATCAAGCTATAGGAATTAAAGTTGTAGGGGAAAGAAAGAATGGAGTAAGATCAGATCCTCCAAAATTTAAAATTAGAAAATAATATTGGTATAAATATTATTTCCAAATTAAATATATTAGTGTTTACGAAAAGTCTGTCTGATAAAAGATATAATCTGAATTAATGAACATTTAATATTTTAATATGAATTCTAATAAAACAGTTTTTAAATAATATGTTATCGTCAGTAATAGCTAATGAAATTGATGATACCACAGAGAAAAAATTATAAACCCTTTATTTATATATCGGCAGAAACAAGAAAAAATAATAAATTAATCATTATGTCTATCTAATGTTATACAGTTCTCTTGAAATTGCATTTCAAACATTTATGAAAAATTGTAATATCTGATCCATTTTCCATTTTTGGTCTTTTGATAAGCTACAAATTAGAAATTTAACTAGACCACTTTCTAGATTATATTATTTTAATGGCTGACATGCGCATTCACATTTCACAAATAATACTCTGACTGCTGTTGCAAAATTAACAGAACAAAAAGTAGTCAGAGTCAAATAATGGGGATATTTAAAATTATTTTAGGAAATAACTTTTCGTAAATCCCAATTACATAAAACAATAAAACCAATGCATGAATTAGCTGAAATATAGAACTTCGTAGGTCTTAGATCTACATTAGAATTATATTTCATGATATAGTCATTCGATGGCAACATGGCATATACAATGACGACAGGATAGGATAGAAATATTTGTCTGGAGTTGCAAGAGAGAACGAGCGACAGAATTAAACAGTTTTAAATAAGTCGCAGTTGCTACGTGTCCACGCACCACGTCTCCATCATGTAACCGTCACGTAACTAAATAAGTTTTCATGAACGGTATCTATAACATAGTAGCTACCAAGAGATTGTACTCCATTTTGATGCCAAACAATAGGATCGTTTCTATTACATAACAGCGACTAGTGACAAAACACTTTAAAGTTCATGTAATAATCGATATTACGTTACGACAACTGAAAATGTTAGTTGCGATGGCGTCCAGAAATCAACTATGTAATCTGTTCTGTATTTACTATGAGGTAATTAATTAATATGAATCAAAAAAACACTAGTAAAATGTAATACTTATATTAACAACTTCTCACTATATTAAAACACAGCTGTCGCTATCTCACATATAAAAACACACTTTTTTATAATACTTAGGAATGGATAGTGTTAACCGTAAGATAATCTACAATTTTAAATACATACATAACATAATCTATAAAAAAAATACAATACATACCTTACTGACACTATTTATTGTAATTGTATTATGAACTCTTTTAAACGACGCCATTCCATAACATTTATTTTGATCTCTAACCAGATTTTTACCCTGCATTCTTACTGTTACTCTGGAAAAAATTTCCGAACTACTTAAACATTTGCCGCGTAATATGTTGTGTATATTCCTTGAAGGTTTAGTGACCTGCTATATACTGATATTACAACTTGGTGGGAATGTTGTATATAAGCGATTTACAACCCCGTGTCTGTGTGACCGACGCAGAACGACAGTCATTATATAAATTATTTGCTAATAATATAATATACTTCATTCCTGCATAAAAAAAATTAGTGGTGACGCGTATGTGCGTCATTAGGCACACAGCAAGTATATAACACCAATAATATGCTCTATGTACAACTTAGTGGGAAAAAGTCAGTCAAAACAGAAAAACTGCTTTTGTAATTTAGTCGACGTTTCGCTATATTTATTAGCCTCCTCAGAACTAGTTAAATTGTGTTTTTCTTGCTCATCATCAGTAATAAATTAAACAAACGAAAACTCGTGCAAAACACAGATTGAAGTAAATAAAACATAAAACACATCTCAACAATACACAGTAAATGACACTAAACCAATACGTTGTCGGTGTGATTTTTCGTCAAATATCATTCTAATGAGACAAAAAAGTTGTCAGCACTTAAAATGTATCCGCATTGCTAGATCTGCATAAAAGATTATAAGTGCCACGTTCTAAAGTAAAATTTAAGGCGCAACAGCGTAACTGATTTATCGAGACACTGTTGTCCTTAAAAAAGGAAGTATTAAATAAAATTTTCTTACTTAGGGCTAACAATTCAAGGGCTTAGCTTTAAGCATACTTAGTGTAGTTTAAGCCTACTTAGCGAAATTTACGCCAACCCTTAACAGAGATACCACGATCATACTTTGTACCTACAATTTAGAAAATGATTGTATAAAACAAATAATTATTTATTTAATACCATTTCAATGCAATTTTGCTGCCAATCTTATGTATAGAAATGTATGTATGTAAGCGACACAGAGAAAATCTTTATGCAGCGGCATTCAATCATCCCTCTGTATTTTGTTGCTGGCTCTTTGAAGTATTTTTGGTGATCTTAATATGTTTTAAAGGTATTTAACGAAAATTGCAATTCTTTGGTAAAAATATTATTTTGCATTTAAAAATTTATTTTAATGATAGGTAAACTGTCTGTATGGTATTTCTATAAAATATAAAGAATGGCTATTTATATGTAGTAAAAATTCGTGAACTAAACCTCTATATACATAAAAAAGCCTCAATCATAATCCAACATTATCTTTTCTCTCCTTTGCGTAAGTAAATGAGGTATTAATAAATTGTAAATTGACATAGCAATACCCGCAGACCTACTTTAACATTCCTTTGTTGTTTGTATTGTTTTAAGTGAACTTTCCTGTCTTAAGATGTAGTCGAAGTAAAAACAGAATCTTGTTGAGAAGTTTTAATCTGCGAATTCTACCTCATAGAAGGCATAACAAAACACAGACGTAAGAAATATTACAGACTAAACCTAAGAGCGCAGTTCTTGACTCTTTCGAATATAAATATTTAAATTATATGTATCCAGTGTTCGCCTTCCACTTACACATTTTAATACACAATGAACAAAACCAGCATTTGACATTTCCAAAATCAGAATATATCAATCAGTAAGTTCACACAGATTTTCGTTTTTTTATTTCATACAGGTTGATTCTTAAATACATCGAGCAAATAATGGAGATGATTCCTGAACTAATTTTAAGACGAAGAGCTCAAATAATTATTGTCCTAACTGCTTCGTTTCGGAGATACAGTGTATTGATTTTATTAAAAAAAAGATGTTTCATAATATCCTCTGAAATACGTGAGGATTCTTTTATGAAACTCAGTGTGCGTAATAAGTATTAAAGAGACTTATTTGGGCTCTAATTTTTTTTTTTTTCTAAATTAACGAGGGCGTCCAAGTTGACGTTTCTCCTAAAAATGTATACACAACTGAGCTTATAGGGTATTGTTTTTTTTATGAATCACTATCTAAAACTGCATAAAACAGATCACATGAGTTTCTTTGAATTCCGGAGAACTGTGCTAATTTTCCTGTCGATTTTAAATCTTGTCTCTATTTTGTGTTTACGTAGAAGTTTGCTTATCTTAGCTTTTGTCCTTTTTACATACGGCAGATAAGCTTGTGCTACAAGTTTCTCGGGGTCTCCACTGAATCTAGTAGTGTTTAATAAGAGATGTGATTGTGCGTTTAGTTATCTGTCTAAGTGGTTTTTCTATATACCATATGACCCAGGTTTCCGTCAAAAAAAAATCAGCAGAGAATCATAAACATGGTTATTATTGGTATAGTAGGAGAAATCGCTTTAGTGACGGGATGTGCAAAGTAAAACGCTACAGAATGCAGAGCCGGATTTAACTGTATTGTTCGTTCATTTACTTTTTCAATGTATGTTTTGTGCTCAGTTTAGCTAGCAACAATTTACCAATTGTACAAAAAAAGTATTAACTTGAAATTAAAGTATTGAATTTAAAGTATTGACTACACATACAATAGTTATATATTCAAGTTCGCTTAATATAAATTGTTACTACCCAGCAAGAACCGCGAGAACTTATGAGCACTTTTTAACAGGAAAGGATGTAACAAGGAACTTTTAAAAACAAAATAAAAACAAAACATATTTTCTCAAAATAGTAACAGAAACAAGCATTTTTTTCAATAAATAAACTAAAAATAAATTCTAATAGTAAAGTTATTACTATAATAAAAACAGAAAGACGTATTTTAGTCAAAATGAAAAAAAAAATAATATTGATAAATAATAATATCCCGAAAAAAGAATATTTCTCAAGCACTGAACTATGAAAGCACAAAAACGGAAATAAATAATACAATTGATATCACAAAATTCACTTCTTCACTTCACTTTACCCCACCTTACGTCACTTTTTCATCTGAATCCTCGTCCTTCTCACCCTCTTCTTCATTTTCAAATGAACTACTATCCTTGTTCAAATTTATAATAAATTTATTTCCACCATTTATATGACATTCAGCAATTTTTAAATAATAATCATCCTCAATTGTAATTACTCTCCTAATTCTTTTTCCCAGCCTTCCTTGTTAATTGTCGACACTTCATTTTGAATTAACTCTACGAATTTTTTTATCGAATTTCGGAAATATTTCCTTTTCTGACATTTTTATTAAATTTACACCAAATTAATTCAATCAGGTTGAAAATCCAGAAATATGGAGGTAATCTCTACACTTTGTGGCCATATCTCTCTGCTTCAGTGTCTATAATATATTTCTTCTCATAATTTTTCATTTGCAGGACTTCCAAGAGTTGTGTTTTATTCTAATTGTCCTCATAATAGAGATCATGCTCCACTAAAAAAATTGATAACTCTAGCTTAGTAAAACTCTTGTTAGGCATTTTATACAGTTATCTCGAATGGTACTTTGCATTGTCAAGAATAGTAATGCTATTCGGTTTTAATTTTGGAATTAGGGTATTTTTTAAACCATTCCTTAAATATTTCTCCCTCCATATTCTTGTGGTAATCCACGTTACAGTCTACCATGTTTTTGAGCAGAGTTTTAATGCATTATCAGCCCATCCATCAACTGATCCACAGTGTAATATAATCAACCGAATTCCTTTATTAGGGGGCATTGAGATTGGTTGGCATTTCCTAGATCCATCAGTCTATTCTTTTTTTATGGTGTCATTAGTATTTTATTTATTCTAGATATGAATCTCGCCAATCCACTATTCGTCTACTTTCTATAATCGCCATGCGTTTATTAATAGTTTGATATTTAAATCCAATTTTTCTCAGTCAAGTTCCTAAAGTTATTTTGGTATATTTTGGATGATAATCCATTTCTTTTAGTTTTCTGTCTACTACGTCAATAATTGGGATTTCATTTTTCTGATACGCATCGCAAACTAATGTTCTTAAAAGTTTTGCTAACGATGGGTCCAAATTTTCGATTGACTGACGTCGAATCGTTGTTTTCTTCTTTTACCAGTTTGTGTATTGTGGGACGGGGAACGTTAGTTAGAGATGATGTTTCACCTAATACATCTAAATTATACAAATTAGAGTTACTAGCTCGTCGCTTCAAAAGATTATTGTAAATATTAAAGCAAATTTGTTTCGCTTGCTCGTTCAAATGTAGCTGATTTTTTTCTTAGTGAAAACACTGATGACATTTGATTTTCTTCATCACTGTAGTCACTATCAGTTTCATTTTCACAAATACAATAAGATGTAGACATAGAGGCCTCCCGCGTTCGAAACATTTTGACAATAAATATATTACACTTACCATATATTACACAACTCAATGCAACACAATAGCCTTAAATTATTTCCAAAAACCCACCAGCAAATAAACAGATATAAAATAATTATTAAGTACTTATAATATTACACTTTCTCCTACAAGGCACTGCTAAACAAATCGGTAACAAAACCAAGTGCAGACCTGAAGTATCACAGAATGTAAGGGAAACTCCGCCTCGGTCACGTATCAACAAAAACAGCAATCCTCGTTCTCGCGTTAATGTAAGCGGTGTAAAAGACGAAAGATGTCATGTGTTAGACATTTCCCGCCCTCATGTCGCGTGTCACCCCACACGTCCCATCACTAATAGCGCGGTCTGCCTACGGATTTGGACCCTTAAGTGAAGATACAGTAAACAAAAATATGCAAAAAATCGGAAATTTTCCGTAGAATTCAATAAACTAAAATACAAACAACTGGCACCTCGGGGGCC
The DNA here is from genome assembly GCA_029963845.1 of Rhamnusium bicolor. Taxonomy (NCBI): domain Eukaryota; kingdom Metazoa; phylum Arthropoda; class Insecta; order Coleoptera; family Cerambycidae; genus Rhamnusium; species Rhamnusium bicolor. The sequence goes on along the minus strand of JANEYF010002599.1, from coordinate 63,080 downwards.
CATAGTAAATTGAGCCCAAAGTTGGCCAAAAACGGTTTTTTCCATTTTACTCTGTCATGATGTCATAAAATGAAAAAAAAGTTTTATACAAAAGTTGTAGAACTATTAAATACGGATCGATGTGTGGAAATCCGATGTCAAAAAATTCAAAAATAAATTATTTATTTGAAAAAAAACCGTTAAAAATCTCGTTTTTTTTGAAACGCTCATATCTTCGTGAAAACAAATCATTTTTTCACGAAACTTGGTAAAAAGTGTAGCTCTCTACTAACTAAAAAAAGATCGTTTTCAAAAAATTTAAAAATATTATAAATATTTTGCAAAAATTGATCTTTTCGAGAAAATCACGTTTTTTTAAAATCTCGATAGCTCATACACGCTTTCATATTTCTAGTCAATTTTAAGCTTAAAATTTGCTTGAAATGTTGTACTAACATGGTTATTTATTGCGCGCTTTTTAAATTGATCGGTAATATGCGAAAAATCGGTTGAAAAATATTTTTTTTTTAACAACAAAAAAATCGATTTTCTTTCAAGAACATTTTTTTTCTTTTTTTGTTAGCAGCATTGAATAGCTGGTATTTTTTTATAAATTTACAAAAAAAAAATTTATCTACGACCCTTTGGAGCCGAGATAATTTTTTTTTTTTTGAAAAAAAAATCTAGTGACGCTATCTTTTAATATTAAGGGCTGAAATTTACAGAGTTTGTAGTTCAATACTTGTATTTTACATAAAAAAATACTACAATGACATATTCGCTCTCTATTCTTTGGAAATTTAATGGCAAGCGGAGCACACCCCGGCTCATACGTTCGTTCGCTCGAGAGGTGTCGTGGGGTGCGGGACGGTGTTAACGTGGATACATCTGTAAAACTGTATGCTCTTATCATACGTACCGTATCGTAGTTTCAACTGCACACAGAGCGTTCATACGATTATGTCTCTTGAACGTTATGTTGATTCTTAAAGACATATGAGTTGACAGGTAAATAATAATTGTTAAGCAACATTTTTAGTATAAAAATAAAATATTTATTTTACATGAAAGTTCAAAATATTGACAGTGAATATAAACGTGTACAGTACTTAATTGATCCGTAGTTTTTTTTTATCGGAGACCCCTCCCCCCCTCTCCACGTTGTCACTGGTACGTTCTTCCCTGTATGCAGCGAGTACGGAAGAGTCGGCTTCGCTTTCGATCTCATCATCATCATGGACATTGGTCTGTGATTCGTCCATCACCACGCAAGACTCATTAAATATATCTTCGTCCAAGTCGTCATCAAGAGCATCTGCCTCCATCGTAGTTATTTCTATATTAGTGCAATTTTCTTGATCGCATGTCAAGCACATCCTTGAACACTTCAAACCATGCCTCCTGCAGCTACAGATCTAAGTTTTACATCCGCTTCCGCATCTGCAGGCTATCGTTTTAACGATTTCGTCTGGAACCAGCTGATCCGAGCTGTACGTGGGAAGCAGATTAGTGCCGTCGGAAGTCCAACCCCATTATTCTGGCCCTAGCGAAGTTCCGAGCCACGTTTGCAACTGCAAATAGGAGCAGTAGGCATGTTGAGCCGCTGCTGCCTTTTTTCTTGAAAAAAAAATCGATTTTTTTGTTGTTAAAAAAAAAACGATTTTTCAACCGATTTTTCGCATATTACCGATCAATTTAAATAGCGCGCAATAAATAACCATGTTAGTACAACATTTCAAGCAAATTTTAAGCTCAAAATTGACTAGAAATATGAAAGCGTGTATGAGCTATCGAGATTTTAAAAAAACGTGATTTTTTTCGAAAAAAAATCAATTTTTGCAAAATGTTTATAACGTTTTTAAATTTTTTGAAAACGATCTTTTTTAGTTAGTAGGAAGCTACACTTTTACCAAGTTTCGTGAAAAAAATGATTTGTTTTCACGAAGATATGAGCGTTTCAAAAAAAACGCGATTTTTAACGGTTTTTTTTCAAATAAATAATTTATTTTTGAATTTTTTGACATCGGATTTCCACAGATCGATCCACATTTAATAGTTCTACAACTCTTGTATAAAACTTTTTTTCATTTTATGGCACCATGACAGAGTAAAATGGAAAAAACCGTTTTTGGCCAACTTTGGGCCCAATTTACTATGGGCCCCCGAGGTGCCAGTTGTTTGTATTTTGGTTTATTGAATTCTACGGAAAATTTCTGATTTTTTACATATTTTTGTTGACTGTATCTCCGAAATGAAAAATTAACATGCGGCCAAAAATAGGCAGACTGCACTATAAAGCGATTTCTCCTACTATAGATACATTTCTAGTCTCAGATATTACAAAAATAATTAAAGAATAAATGTTTATTTTATAAAACTGTGTCTTCAATTTTACTTCACAGAAAATTATAATTGTAATATTTATGGATATAAATAAAAACATATTTGTTATAAATAAAATATAAAATAATATGAACAAATTTTAAGTAACATTGGAGTATGTATAAGACCAATAATTACAGATTGCGTTTAATTTAACCTAAAGTAATAAATTCTCAGCAGTTTGCAACCACAGCTAAATCATTAGGTACTATCTAAGCTACCCAAATTTAACTAACCTAACTTAAACTACCCTAATTAAACTATCCTAGTTCAACAAATTTAATTTAAGATGTATATACATACAACTGAACTGATATTGCATTATTACAAAGGTCAAGCTCAACTTGTGCGATCGTGGCAGGCACGAGGAATCAAACCTCCAAGGGCGTGAAGGTCGGATAAAATATACAGGGTGTTACATACATCACACATCGAACATTGCTTTGTGGTAGATATATGATACTAAGAGTCAGAATGACCCATAGAGAAACCTTGTTGAGACTACGTTGCTGAGATCACGACTCACGAGATATATTTGATCGGACTATTCCTCAAATAAACAGCAACATTTAAGTAGGCTAATAGTTTAAGCCTACTTTTACACGAGGATATTATATACCAGATACTGATATCTCGCATACACCTTTTACATTGCTTCTTACGTAGCCTTTTATAGGGGTAACTTCTCGCATACAATAGCGTGATACTGACGATATTTTAGTATCTCTCTAGTCCCAGACCCCTACCAATTTTACGACTGTGGAAGACTGATCGGAGTGATCGAATTAATTTATATGGAACCATTTATACGAGGGTACCTTTTCAGTAGCAAAGTTGTCAGTGTTGTTGATCAAAAAAATATATACTTAATTCAAATACAAATTTATTCAAAGGTACATAAAATATATAGGTATTGACAATGATTTTTTATTATCTTGTGTAACCTATTTTATCCATTACCATGAAACTGAAATGAAAACACGTCAGCACAAAATGCTTGTTTTGTGAATTTCATAACAACTCGAATTAGAATAAATATACATATACCTATACATATACATGCAGAGAAAGACGTTATATCGTAGGATTATATACATTATAGTATAAAACAATTTAATTTAATGGGTATGCCCGCATAAAGACTGCAAGGTGGAAGAATGCAAAAAATTGCAAATGGTGGAAGATTGCACACCATACTCGGTTTGCATTTTTCCACCATTTGCAATTTTTTGCATTCTTCCACCTTGCATTCTTTATGCGGGCGTATCTGTTAAATGAAATTGTTTTGTACCATACATATACATATAGTTTGAAACAAAGGTGCTCTTCTTTTTGATTTCTTGAACCTTATTTATAGTTTTATAGTAATTGTTTTCTTGGGATTTTGGTTCTTATTTTGACATAGATTTAAAAAAAAACTAAATTGTTTGTTTATTCATAAACACATGACAAACGTTTCGGTGATTGTTTTTTACCTTTTTCAATGTTAGGACTTAAAGGAAAAATAATCCAAAATGTGGCACTTCATAGTTTAACAATAATGCTATTTAATTTGTGCGCACAAATTAATTTAACAGACCGTTTACAATCGTACAAAACCAACATTTAATTAAGAGCTTTGCTATTCAGTGTTAGGTATTTCAGATTAAGTCCGTAACTGGAATCACTACCTGAGATGCGGTATATAGTTATAACTATTTTCAATTAAAAATATATTCCCAATGCTATTTTAAAGCATTGTTGCATACAGTAACGAAAAATTGTTTTGCACAGCATAGGAGACATAGTAAACCGAAAGTTTTATGTTATTTTATGTTTCCTCAGTACGTTTTTAGAAAGTGGTTAAATACCGTTTGTATTCTTAAATTTTTAAAACAAGAAACGATTTGTTGTTGACATTCCCCCATTAAAAATTTTTAAGTTTTGTAAATTTTATAAAATATTTTTGGTTTTCAAAAAATCTGTATTTTGTTAATGTTATAAAACTGCATTAATGTAACGTGTATATAATACTAATAAAGCAATGATTTTGCAAAAAAAAATAATGGAATAAATATATTTGAATGCGTTTTTCTAAAACATTGTTCAAAATAAAACATTGTAGAAAAATGGCCGTTGTGGAAATAAAACCGTTATTCCTTTGTTAAATAATAATTGCGTAATAAGATATTTAACTCCTATAAAAGTAATAAATAAAGTATACTTAGACTTCATCTGGTTTACAAGTTCTTATAGGCATGTATAAAACAATTTGGGTCTAACTGAAACCGTATTACCCTAATTAAAACTAAACTGTTTTATATCAGAACGTTTATAAACCCGCTTAATTTGAATGTGGTGGTATGATTGTTGTGAACGTTTCCCGCCTAAAGTTCTGACCTAAAAATCATTTGCTAGTCTCTGTGCACTGTATTGTTTTTATATTTACTTCCAAGTCTAAAGATAAAGAAACTACTTAATAAACATGTTGTTTTATTGTGTATGTTAACAAGATTCTTAAGTGTAAAAGGTTTTAAAAGAAGCTGACGCCTATAGGACTATTTTATAAAGTATTTTTAAAGCCGCTTAAGATTTGATAGTTTTATAGCTACTTGATTAAATCAGATTTATTGTCACATATGGATTATAGAGTAGTTTTAGCTTTTTTGTAATAATCTGTTAAATGAAATATAATTGAAAAAAAAATGCCTATAATGAAAGTTATACAATTTTGTATAAACATTAAAAATAGAATATTAGCAAAACAGTTCAAACAGCTTTTGTGTGAGAATTAATATCGCCCATGTAGCATTTTTTATGAATAAATAATTTATACCATAACACAAATACTATTCTTCCTTCACAATATATTTTTTTAACATTTTATTTAGCTTCTTGGTATTTTACTTGCTACAAAATTTGCAGTTAAATTAAAATTATGGAGCACACAAAGATTAGCAATATTATAAAAGCAACCAATAAATCATATATGTATGAATAACAGTCGCAAAACTTCAATACAAATCCCATTTTGTTGAGTGGCTAGTATCTATAGATAGAAAGATTTCTATACCATTAATTCTAAATAAATATTTGTAAGGAAAACGGGACGCATTTATGTTATAAAATACATCAAATTCTAATCAATATAATGTTGCTTATAGGTTTAAGTATTTAATGTGTCAGTGAACAATAAAATAACGTTTCTTGAGAACTAAACATTTAATAAAAGAAATATAAGAATTTTTAATATCTTTTGTCGTCCAAAATGTATATATAATTTTTTTTACTACTAACCTGAGAAATCACCATTATTTACTCCATTCCTCTAATGAGAAGTAGTATTTCTCTCCCTAGGTAAAAAATTATAATAAAAGAACCACCTAAGTACATAATGAAAAATTTTCTATATTTTTAATGAAATGAATAGAAACTTGTTAACTTAATTCTAAGCAAAAACAAATAAACTCGGAAATTTAACACCGGTAAGTGTTATGATGAAAATTATAAAAAATTATTTAAAATTATAGTTAATTGTATAGTTATGGCAAATCATGTGTATTCCTGCATGTATTAATAGATCTAACATTTGTTACAGGTATATTTACTTCTGTATTATGAATAGTTTTCGTATTTTGTGAACATTCATTGACACTTGGCACTAAATCATCACTAGCCTGGAAGTTTAGTTGTCAGTTTAACAACTAAACTCCCAGACTACTTGATATTTCGAAATATTTGAAAATAAATGGTAAATGACTAATATCAAAATCTAATCAAATCAAATACGGTAACATGTCAATGTTAGTATTAAAAAAATACTATATATACTTCGGTTAAGAAGGCCATTATAGACCTCACACATTATATCCTTCGGCGCTACGCGCCTCAGGGTATAAAAGTGCTCGGTAAATAATAGCTCACTTCTCAACCAAGGTATATAATATACTATTTTTGACCCTTGTCTAACGGAATCTAGACTACATTTTTTTGTTATAATTCCATTTTACTAATATGGCTGAGAAAATAATCCAATCTGAATTAATAATGGGTGAATTTTCAAAATTTAAACGAAACCTAGTATGTACGTTGTTCTGTTCATGAGATATCTCACCGACCAAATTTTGCTTACATACATACATAACAAAGATAATTCTGAAAATAGTTACAAAGGCTTATGAGGTCCCTAAAACTTGAGGATAGTAAATGTAGTAACTTCCCTACAAACAGCGTTGAGGAATACGCATATTTTCAGGAGTTGACTAATCAGAAACAAGAAAAAAGTACCTTTGCACATGTGTCAGGAAATGCCTGGAAATCAAGTTGAAGGTTTCTTAAAAAAAAGTTCTCTTGAAAATGGAGATAGAAAAATGAAATTTGATGAATATTCTATATAAAAAAAAATTCTGAAAATTAGATCAATTCTAAAACGAGCATATCAAAACATACAAAAAAAGTTACTTCGAAATAACGTGCGAGTTTTCGAAAAAAATTGCGACTTATTTATTTGATAACCGATAATAGAACGAATTTAGTTGCTTTTTTTTAACTAATGTGGAGTAGTTTAGAATTTCAATTATTACTTATTGACTACCTAATTAATTTGCACAAAAATTCGTTTTCCTATCTATTTGTCAAAAAAAACATTCTATAAAAAATTTACAAATAATAATAAATACTAAAAATAATACCTAAATAATGTACATGGTTATTCATTATAAATTACCCACCCCTTATCATCGTTATTATTGCCTATAGAAAGAAAAGTTTTAAATAAAAGTTGTCTGGTTATGACTGAATTTTTTTAAAATGCTATCAAAAGTACAATAGCGTGCACATTTCAGGGTATACAAAAAATTTACATATTTTTTAAATGGGATACCCTGTATATTATTAAATTTTTGGAATGATTCTTTGTTCCTGATTTCAAAAATATACCAAATGTTACCCCTACCATATACCGTTTTTGAGTTATTAAATGTCGAATATCTTAAACTAGTTACTGTAAATATGGAAAAGTTAACATTATTAAAGTGAGCTATGAAAACGACAACTATTATGTTTGATAAGTGACATTTCTTTAATGAAGTAATCAAAATGGTTTACAGTGAGGAAGAAAAAAACCAAATATTTATACAAAATATATAACAAAGATTTATTTAGAAAATTTAAAAATAAATAAATGATAACTCATAAAAGATGTTCGATGTGTCCACCATTATTGTCAATGCATAATTCATAACGTCTTCTTATATTTATAATTGCACCAAAATGGCTTCATTATTTACATACAGATTGTTTATTTCAAGTCGAATCCTGTCTTTAATGACTTGAATACTATTATTATTATTATTATTATTATTATTATTGACAATGTCTTTTAGAAATCCCCAAAAAAGTTAATCTATAGGGGTCAAATCCGGACTCTTAGGTGGTCATTTAATAGGTTCATTATTCCCTATCCATATTGGGAATACATTATGATCTCGAACGGGTAGGACACTATGCGGAGTTGCCCCATCCTGCACTCAAATCATATCATCAAGTTCGGCTTCCAGAAAATTCTGCAAGAGAATATTTTCTGCTTCTGGTTAAAGTATAATCATAAAATATAGGCCCGACAACTTTGTTTCTGAAAATTCCACACCAAACGCTAACAGTTTTTCTTCCTGATTTTTTTATTTGTTTTACCAATCATTTGCTATTGTGCTTGTTTTACCACGACCTTCGATTTTCCTATTAAAAACACCTGCTGTAGAAAAGGATGATTCATCAGTCCATAATATTTTAATAAAAAAAATCGGGATCTTCATCCAACTTTTGAATCATCTGGCGGCAAAAATCCAGTCTTTTCCTTTTATGAGCCTCTGTTAAAACTTCTACGGGTAAAATTTTATATGGTCTGTAGCTGTTATTATTTAACGTACGTTGGATTTTGGAATAACTTTTATCTAATTGATTGACTGCATCATTTATACTACATTCAGAATTTTCTAAAATAATATAAAATAAAATAATACAATGTTGGAAAAAGTCTATTCGCGAATAAATATAGATGAGCTTGCCTTCAAAATGGAGCAGTATATCTAGTTGTTCTTCTGGTTTGCTTGAACTACACGCATTTTTCTATGGAGATATTATTCACCTTTCGGTAAATATTTTTGAAAGTATTTTCTGATGGTGTTGGACGGTTTGGATACAACACCCTAATGCTCTTTTTGCTGCACGTTTATTTTTGTTATTTTGTACATAACAAGTAAATATTTGGACTTTTTCTTGCTCACTGTAAATCATTTTGATTATTTCATTAAAGAAATGTCACTTATCAAACATAATAGTTGTCATTTTCATTGCTCACTTTAATAATCTTAACTTTTCCATATTTACAGTAACTAGTTTACCTAAGATATTTGACGTTTAATAACTCAAAGACAGTATATGGTAGGGGTAACATGGTATATTTTTGAAATCAGGAACAAAGGATCATTCCAAAAATTTAATAATATACAGGGAATCCCATTTAAAAAATTTATTATTTTTTTGTATACGCTGTACAATACTATACTTTTGATACCATTTTAACAAAATTCAGTCATAACCACACAAGTTTTATTTAAAACTTTTTTTTATAGGCAATAATAACGACTATAATGAGTGGATAATTTATAATGAATAACCCTGTACCAAAGTCGTAATCATCTCAATTTATTTAATTGAAGATTGGTACTTCATTTAGGTACTATTTTTAGTATTTATTACAATTTGTAAATTAGTATCAAATATTTTACCCTCTCTGTTAGTATATTTTGGTATCTTAATTTTCATTATACATTTACTAGTAAAGATCTCTTTGTCGGAGCATTTTTCCAATTTATTACATTGCGATTGACACTAAGAGATGGAGATCGTTAGTACTCTACTTTCACATAGAGACTGTATGATTTTCAGAACCTCTTTGTTGACGTAGTGTATACCTACTTCTCACTGACGAAGGTAATAATCTGAAACCGCCCTGTGAATAGTATACGCGTCGAAGTAATTCCATTTATTTGGTAAAAATCTTTTACTACAAGGCAATTTTAATTAAAGCTTAATCACTTCCCTTTGTATAATACAAATTTATAAATGATCAAGAAGTGTGTGTGTCACAATTTTATTTAAATTTTAATTAAATAAAGTGACAGGATTACAACTTTGGTACCTTATTTAGGTATTATTTTTAATATTTATTACTGTTAGAATAATTTAGTATTTTACTTTTTATTATACCTTTATCACTATAAGAAATTTTTGTCAGAATAATTCTTAGCCTCACAAAGAGATAAATATTTCCAATTTCGAAGCTCAAAATATCTTGTAAGATATTTATAAATTAATTATTGTTATTTTTAAGAAAAAATTTCATTTATGTTATGCTTAGTATAAAAAAATATGCATGTTGTAATAAAAAAAGGAACAAAATATTTACCTAATTATTTCTTGAACTTAATTTAATTAATAATTACTAAAATATATACAAAAATACAGCCTTAATTAATACGCTAATATTAAAATCACTTTTCTATCATATTTACACATAAATGTTACGATAAGATGCTTAGGGTTCATCTGGAGAGAGAGTTTGATTGGCATTTCCGTATTATGAGTGACGGCTTCTTTACTTGATGGGTTTGCTCCAGTGTGTTTTTCTTGAGAATGAAAGCTCCGTTAATAAACAGAAATAAGTTTCTCGGTGCTGCCGTTTTGCAGAAGAACTTTTCGTTTGTCCGACCCTTCGGAAAACTCTTTCTTAAAGTAGATTTGTACTTGTAGGTGCTCACTCTGCTTCTTTTTCGCATGTAAAATTCATGCATTCCTGCTCATACCACTACTAGCACTAACTGTTTACGTGCATTAGAAATAAGCAACATATGGGAGAAAAACATAATACGAATTTTTTAGTTTGTTCTACATCTGAAAAACCAAGTTAGATAATTAAGTTCTGTTGGTCTTATGCAACTTGTCTCTAATTTAAAGTTAATGCCGAATACCCTTTATATCTCTGATTATATATACACCAAATGTCTGTGAAAGTAAAAAGGAGTTTAATTTGAAAAAAACTGAAGGGTGATAAAAGTTTTAGTTAAAGAAAAAAAGTTCATCCAAATCAACAGAACAAAAATCCGTTCGGTTGCTGATAGTTTTTTTTTATGTAAGATCCTATCACCCCAACCTGCCCTAACTCCGACGCCAGTAGTTAGTTGTTGAAGAAACTTTTCGTGCACTATGAAAATAATTTTCCCTGCCAAGTAAAAGTTGATACTTTCAGCCATCACTGAGCAATTATTTAAAAATCCCGTTTAATGTTATACTTTCATAACATCCTAGAGCGCTTCGGAATCATTTTAGAAAAAAATGTTAATCTTGTTTTTTGCTTCTTTTGATGAGAGGAATCACCCCTCGAAGTTTGTCGTGACATCATTAAAATACCTTATGTATAACTAGGACTTGCAACATCTGATCCTGATCTTAAATTAATAGCTTTTAGTCTCATTAATATAAATTATTTCTAATATAACTTTTTACTTAGATTTATTTTGTTGCACAAAATTTGAACGTTTTCTAAATCAGCTTTATGATGGTTCTTTAATTAAGGCTTGCATGGACAAATCTGTAGATCTTTTACGTTTCTTAGAAATGTCATATTTGTGAGAATAAATACGTGATTTTAAGCACTGTTTAGTTTGAACCACGTATTAAGCACCACACTTACCCTATTTTATACACAATGTTGTTTATATGCAATGTTGCTCAATCTTTATATTTATTGTACAAGTTTCCAAGTATGTTGTTATTGTAAAATACTGTTAGTGTATTTTTAAAGGGCCAAAAAAGGCCTTTGCCTTACAAAAGGTAGGGTAGTAATAATTTCTAAATTATGTTGTTCAGGTCTGGGCCTTGACAAAAAATCAAGTTTTCGACCTTGGGGGGGACCGCTCGAGTCACCTTGAATAAAAGGTACAAAAAATTAGTTTTCTCAAAATAACTCCCCAGCGGTTAATCAACTGACGAACATGTCTTTAACAAAGTTAGAAAAGCCCCAAAATTTTCTTGTATGAAAATTTTTTTTGTAACTCTAATATGTAACGAGTTACAGCGGCAGAAGGATGAGCATTTTTCCCAAAAAACAGTAAAATTCCCCATTTTTGACGGTAAATTTAGTAAACACAAATTACACTTATTTTTAATGTTTTTTCCACACCACAATAAGATTATACTGCGATAGTTATCTATTTCAAATTACAGTGATTTTTCTTGTTACATATAAATTCTCTTACAGCCGCAGGCGCAGTGACGTAATAAATATAACTTCGTAGAGAATATTTATCCAAGTTTTATTCTGATCTGTGGAACAGATGTTTCCTAGAACATGTGTAGCAGGTAGTTTAGTGACTGCGACACGACATCGTCCTTCTTCAACCAAGGAAAAACAAAATTTTGTTCTCTTGTTCAGAGAACTGCAGGACTCAGTGCCACTATTAGCATCTTCAAACATCAAGATGCAACACCAGAACACATCGCAGACGCTGGTGTACGGTTTCTCGTTGGTTTATATGGTGGCAACATGGAGGACGAAATCTTGGAAGAAGTCCGCTACCAACTTTTCGCTAAATATACTATGAAAAGCAAATTAAATTTTACTTTTGCCACCAACGAATGACGCTGCGCGGTATCATGCGTTCAGGACGTGCCAAAAATGGTATGGGATCCAAAAAAAATCCAGAAGACTGGGGCTGGAAACTTGGCAGCAATGAGCTCGCTCCACTGACAATGACAGAGCAACCAGCACCCGAGAACTTATTGAAATTCATTTCATGCACTTGTCAAAAAGGATGCGGCGGATTGCAGGAAAGCTGAGTTGAAGTGCTCTGTTGTGTGCGGCTTCTGCAGTGGTCAGTCATGCGGAAATCTACCGGAGGTTCGCATCGACAGCGAGGACAAAGATGACGAAGATTCATCAATGGAAGGACAATGGATTCTCAGAAGCACCGATGATGATGACAGTGAGGACGCAGATTATACAGAAGACGTCAACATCAACCGACCAGGACCATCAAAAAAGGGGAAACGCTAATAATATAATTGCGTGGTCAAGGTGGTGTGAAAATGAGTTGAATATACAAAATTCTTATAACTATGTAATAAATAGCGAGAAACAATTGAAAAAATCACAAAAATGGGGAGTTTACTCTTTTTTTGGAAAAAAATGTTCATCTTTCCGCCGCTGTAACTCGTTACATATAAGACTCACAAAAAAAAATGTTTATACAAAAAATATGAGGAATTTTATCTACTTTAACTTTGTTGAAGACATTTTCGTCGTTGGATCAACCGTTGCGGAGTTATTTTGAAAAAACTAATTTTTTATGCCTTTTATTTAAGATGGCGGTTCGAGCGGTCCTTCCCCCAAGGTCGAAAACTTGGATATTTTGTCAAGGCCTAGACCTGAACAACATAATTTAAAAATTATTACTACCCCACCTTTTGCAGGGCAAAACTCCCAACATACTGGACTATTTTTTGTTCGAGATAAATGATTAATGTAAGGTAATTTAAAATATAATTTCGTTTCATTATTATATTCTTTTCTGTGTATTTTTCATCACAAATATTAATAACGTTTTGTTTCAGTTATTTAATTAGTGTCGTTATTTTTTGTATCATAGGATATTCAGAATAGAAATTTAATAGCCTGTGAAAATATATTTCCGGTTTCTAGTATTTACCTTTAATTTTAATATAAAGGAAGATTTTCTCCTACGATGGATAACAAAAACGTGATTTAAGAAAAAAGATATATTAGTAATAATAATGCAGCGCACGTAATAAATTAATCTTCGCTCTGTTGGATTGTAAAATTGTCATTTAAGACTGAAATCAGCGAAAATAAATAACTTGATAATTTATTAGTATCGAATTTCGTCCTGAGTCTTCAAATGATAACTCCAATTAATTTAATTACTGCAACAGTTGGCTACAGTAAACGAACATTAATTAATTCGTTTGTCGACGGAAGTTTCAATTTATACAGCAAAATAACATTTCTCATAAACATTTTTTATTTTGTAATTGGAACAAGCCCTAATTATCACATCATAGTGATATACTTAATGAGTTTAACTTTTTTTGCTATTTATTTGTATACGCTGGTCATTTTAATGCTTTTCTGCTACACATGTTTAATTTTGGCAAATATGTAATATAAATATTTATATTTTTATTATAATAGAATTGTTTGCAAATCTTAATAACTAATTGGTAATATTACATTGGTGAATACGATTAATTAGTTCATATTGTCTTACATTATTGGGTATAGTGAATAATAAGTGTATCCCTCTGGTGGTCAGTGCTACTATCCGTCAGACATCACTGATGTCTTAGTGACTGATAGCGACCTGCACAGCACGTACTAAGAGCTGTGACCTCCAACTCTGGTGGGCTAAACTATATACTGATTAAGATTTACAGGAACAACTACTCATGAGACAAAAACCTCGACCTGCTTTGAATTAAACCTGCAAGTCTTATTTGGTAAATCATTTGTCAATTCCTCATTAGACATAGACCGGCCTCGAACTTGTTATGTTCTCGTCAGTATGCCAAAAGTTATAGAAAAGGCAAATAGTAATAGTAAACCAGGCTAGCCTAAAGTAGACTAAGCAACAGGAAATTTTTGTCTTCGTTTATTTTTTCATTACTATTTCGCAAAATTTATTTCGCCGGATTTGTCTGCAGGAAAAATTTCATGTTCTTTTTTTACTTTATAGGAATGGTACTCATTTTTATTTAGAATTCGTTTGTCTTGCGTGTACCTACTTCGCACTGACGCATGACGAAGGCAATAACCATAATCCAGTCTGCTAATGATATGACCTCAGAAAAGTAGAGAGTATGGTCAATTATATAATTCCAAAATGTGTTAAAGAGGTAAAGCTGCTTATCGGTTTAGTTTCATAGTACAGAAAATTTATAAATAATTATGCAAGTTTAACATCTCTTTTAAACAAACTTACTCTGAAAAACAAAAAAATTTTTGGTCTTGTGAAACGGAAATGTCTTTCCTGAAGGTAAAGAAACTATTAGTGTCAACACCTACCCTTTCGCGTTCAGATTTTTCCAGAGAATTCGTTTTATGGTGAAGCCTCTCAAGTTGGTGCTGGATGTATTTTGACACAATACTTCAGTGACGATGAATATGTGATTGCTTATGCAAGTAGAAATTTGACTGCTCAAGACTCAAAATATTCAGCAACAGAAGTCGAATATTTGTCTGTACTTTGGGGCATTCAGAAATATTGTTGTTACCTCGAAGAGGTAAGATTCAAGGTTATCACCGCTTACTATTCTATGTTATGAGTTCATATACTCCAAAATCAATCTGGACGTTTGGCATATTGGTCCTTGCAATTGCATAGTTATGATTTTGAAATCGTACATAGGAAAGGATCTCATATCGTACCCGATGTAGACCAGTAAAATTAAGGGTTTTTCAAAACGGTAATTTCCAACCATTCCCGACCAATACCATTCGATTCAGTATGTTTTTGAATTCTCATGGTCAATTTTGCCGTACGTTATATGAGCAAGAATTTAATTTATAAACAACTAAAGTTGTGAAAATGATGAAAATCGATGTTTCTGAATGTTCAACTTCAAACGCTGCAAAAACGGCAACAGATAGAGAAAAATTGCTCAGAACATTTTTTATAGAGCGTTAAATTCCCTTCAAAAAAGTCTACGACGGCATATCTCTACGATGAATAGTTAAGGCGTTACAATGAGTTAAATATTTATTATTTTTCTGCTGTGTCAGTCAGTTGTACAAGTAATGCGCATGCGCGATCAACAGACTCGTATGCCGCGTAATGGCCGCCTGCGCAGAACATTTGAAAGTAGACTTGCTGTCAATCTCTTATAATTTTCTTATTTTTACAACGTTAGCAAATGTATTTATCACTTTTTTGGTCTAGATATAATTATTATATACTTTTATGCATACTCAAAGACCTGGAAAATTACTATTAAGTTATAAGATAAATTATTATTAAGTTATGAGCTGTTCAGTTTGATGCTAATAGTCGTCGCAGTTATAACGCAGTTATATAGTGTACTGGTTTTGAGCAATTTTTACATTATCATTGTGGTTGTGCTGTTGATTAATATAAAATAAACCGATCAAAAATGTCGCTAGAAGAAAATTGTTTTATATGTGAAGGAACTCTGCAAATGGGCAAGACTGTAACAGTAAAACAAAAGGAAATCGAATTGTTTATAGAAAACAGCAAGAAACGTGAGGATAAGAAATGGAATCAAATAGAAAATGTTAATGAAGTTACTGTTGATGATAAGTGTAGAAAAGCGTATTCCTCAAAAGATAATTTGAAGCCTGGCTCTGGAATTCCAAAAGAGCGATACCCACGTCGTTTAAGTGTGCCACAATTTAATTTCGAAGAAAATTGTTTCTTATGTGGAAAAAAGTGGATACGCGTTGCGTATACAGCTGACCAGTACGCAGTAGAAAAAATAATAAACATAAGAAGGTTTAGTGCCATATCCCCAAAAAAACAACTATGCAGCTACGGACACGTGTTTCGGAGTTATTGCCTCTCATCAGCGTACCGTAGCTAAAGAATTGGATCTAGGATCTAAGTTGTTTTTTTAGGGATATGGCACTAAACCTTCTTATTTTATTTTGACCCCAATAAATCTATATTATTTTGTTTGTATTTGCCATGTGGAAACGGGCAGTACACATAGAGCTCTGTGTGTTGACTGTGATCATTGAGGCCCCAATTGTGGCACATGGGAACATGAATGCACTAATTGAGTACTGTGTACTGTACTTTCCAGCTTTATTTTAGTTCTTGTTCCTGATCTATCCCATCCTAGATCCAGTTCTTTAGCTACGCTACGCTGATGAGGGGCAATAACTCCGAAACACGTGTCCGTAGCTGCATAGTTGTTTTTTTGGGGATATGGCACTAAACCTTCTTATTTTATTTTGACCCCAATAAATCTATAATAATAAACATTTAACTCATTGTAACGCCTTAACTATTCATCGTAGAGATATGCCGTCGCGGACTTTTTTGAAGGGAATTGAACGCTCTATAAAAAATGTTCTGAGCAATTTTTCTCTATCCGTTTTCGCAGCGTTTGAAGTTGAACATTCAGAAACATCGATTTGCATCATTTTCACAACTTTAATTGTTTATAAATTAAATTCTTGCTCATATAACGTACGGCAAAATTGACCATGAGAATTCAAAAACATACTGAATCGAATGGTATTGGTCGGGAATGGTTGGAAATTATCGTGAAAGTGGGCCTGATTTTTGCTTAATTTGATTGGTCTAATGTGCTTGCCCAAGTAATAAATTATATACAGGTATGTGAAAATAATTATAATGATTGGTATCTTAATCTTGTGGAGAAAATTAAATCATATCCGCATAAGTTGCCAAAATGGTGTATTCGAGAAAGGAAAGTTTATAAATTGGTTAATACGAATGTTTCGTTTAATGAAGATCATGACTGGGAACTAGTTGTACTTGAGTCATTACGTAAAACTATCTTCTTGAAGATAAACTATGCTCCAAGTTCTAGATATTTGTGGCATCTGAAAACTAGCAAACGTATTGCTATATGGTATTATTGGATTAAAATGTATTGTGACGTTGCTAGATATGTTCGTCAGTGTGAGGTTTGCAAAGCTCCAAAACCGAACAGAAGTTACCTCACGGTTTGATGCATAAAAGAATTATTTCTCATCCACGGGAAGTTATTTGTACTGATTTTATTGGTCCACTTCCTCGATAAAAAACGTAATCGATTTATTTTTGTAACCGCCGCCCATTTTACTAAATATGTGCTATTATTCTTAATAAAGTTGCAACCGTTGTAGTAGTGGAGCATATAGAGATAGACGTTTTCGTGGTCTATATAGGGTGCCAGAGCTTATCATATGTGATAATGGTCGCCAATATATAAGTAACAATTTTCGTAAAATGGTGTCTTGTTTTGATTGTAGAATTATTCTTAATGCTCATTACCATCAACAGGTAAACCCAACAGAACAGGTGAATCGGATCATCAAAACTATGTTAGGTTTTATGTTATCATTTATTATGGCATGAAAATTTACACACTTCGTACAGCAGTTCGTGAGGTTACTAGGTTTAGTCCAGTCACCTCATTTTGGCCGCTCGGTAGTTCTATCTAGAAAATTGCATAATAGATTTGGTCCCATTGAGGATGCTTCACATGTAGGTTTTGGTAATAGAAATAAGTTGGCCAAACATGTAGAGGAGCTGAAGGACATTTGTGATGTAGTAAAACGTCGCTAGCAAATTCGTACAAACAAAGTACAAATATGTACAATTTAAGTAAAAGACTCATATCTTTGTCAGTTGACCAGGTTGTGTGGAAGGAAAATTATACACTATCTGATGGTCCAAATTTCTGTGCGTCAAAGTTAGCTCCTTGGTTTATAAAGTGTAAAGTAGTTAAGAAAATTTCGCCAAGTGTGTATCAGCTTAAAAATATACATTCCGATAGCTCATTAAGTTATTGGCACATGAAAGATATCAAGATAGATAATTAAAAAGAAAGTTTAAAGAGAAAGAGAAGTAGCATGTATTTGAGATTTCAATTATGTAATTTTTTTTGTACATAAGAGGATTTACATACGTATTTTTAGGCTAACCATATTTTAAATTATCGTTACGAGCGACGCACGACAGTTAGTATCCGATAGCTAACATGGTGCATGAAGAGAAACGTGAATAGTGAATTATTAAAAATATCGTTTAATACGGTTATTGTATTATTTCTCATGTAAACAGACGTTTCATTTTGGTTTTGGGATGTATGACAATAATTACTAGTTTATATCCAAGAGGGGATATCTTTTGTGATGGAAAAAAATAGGAATAGAAACACGTCTCCAGGGTTGCATAGGGTAAAAATCGCATCAGACGTGAGTTTTGTCTTAAACTCCAGTTTTCTCTTAAAAGTTCATTCTTGGCCAGGATTTTAATTTTTTTTCCATTTTAGACATTTTATATGAAGGTGACAATTTGATGTAAAAAAATTCTGCTAATTTTGAATGGTATATTTTTTTAATTTAGAGTATGTAGTTGGATGTCTGTATATATGTACGTTTATGGAAATAATGATATAAATAAGGAAACACTGGAAAATTTGCTAGTCAGACCAAGAGAGGCTCCCATTCGTTGATTCAAGAACTCTTACTATAGAGGAAGTATCTGATGTGGCCAGCACATAAGTTTCTTATACCAGTATATATCATCTCGATCTAAAAAAATCATTCTATTTAATTCTTCACTTACCTCAATTAAATTTTAATAGCGTACATTGAAATGTTTCATAAAAATTTTTTAATAATTAATTATCAGCGTCGTTCGATACTGTCAATAATAATTCATGTCATATATTTTAATAATTTCTTCTTATTGACATTGACATTTATGTAACTAAATTAGGCATTAGAAATGTCAAACTGCCAAATTTATCCTAAACCCATTTTATGAGGTCAAATGTGTAAACAATTTTACTTTACATCAGCTTTAGTTAAATGTTTGTAAAATATATTTTATTAGCTTGATATAGTGGACATGATTTATAATCTCTCATTAAGAATATACATTTTTTTGTAAAGACAAATACAAAAAACTTGGGTCCTGTGGACCTCCTTTTCAGCTGGCCAATTTTGCGCATTGCCGAATTTATTATTGTCTTTGACCTTTGGAACAGGTGTACCAAATTTGAAAGCTTTATCTCAGTGACTCAGCTAACGACAAGGCACTGTTTTTGTAAGTTTTGTATGGCGTGATGCAGTCTTTTATAGTTCTTGTGAATAGTTTTAAAGCGGTTTTAACGGAAATATCTTCGAATTTTTTCTGGCTCTCCTTAATAGCTACAGCCTCGTCAAGATTGAATTGTATTATCACAGTCTTTATTTGTTGTAAATATTCAGCATTATAAAGGCCATGCATCTACCTCTGGAAAACCATGTCGAATAGTTTCTGCCACAAGATGTAAAGCATGCACTTTACACGCAACATGTACTAACCTACAACCATGATCTTGAAGAGAACGGCCTACCAAACACATTGTCATGGCACCATCAGTCACAAACATCAACATTTGACTTGTTGACAGATCAAATTTTTCTAACGTCTTCAGCACCACCGATGTAATTGTTTTGCCAGTACACTCAATTAGCCTTTTGCTAGCTAGTAATAGTGGAAATGTCGGTTTAATAGGTTCCAGTACACGTACTATAACATTTACAATAGGATTTTTTTACGATATGTCGTCTCGTCAACACATAACCACAGCCGTGTATTATTTAATACACGTTTGATCTTATTTATAATGTCTTCACGTACAGTTGGTACATAATTACGCAACGTTGCACGACTTTGTTAATGTCACCTGGAGATTGTATTTATTCCAGAACTTTCGAAATGGTTGTTTATCGAGTATGCAGCGGAACATCACAGGCAATCAGCATTAACAGTAAATCGAACATAACCTGTGTTTTCGAAGGTACGCAATTTTTTTTACTTTTATGGCGCACAGTATTTACGTGACTTCTACAATCATATTTATCCCAGCACATCAGGTCAGTCTCGCACACCTTACAAATTATTATAGCACCATTATAGAATAAATCCGAGAATTCACTGATAAATTTATTCACTTTGTTAACGTATGGCCGTTTTATACCTTTGCGCACGTCTGACATATTTTATTATTAAATTAATATCAACAATAAAATACAACAAATAAAATTATCAACAATCCAACAACATAAAATACAACGGAGAGGAATAAATTAGCGTGTAAACACTACGACATACAAAATGGACTAGTCTCGCGGCTTGCTTCGATTTGTCCGCCAGCCGGTCATTGCCTCACCAGATATCTATCTACCTGCTATTGCACCATTGAATAGCCGCACGACTTGCCAACTTTAGTAATTACTTTGTGTAATGCAATAAGACAAAAAAATATATGTATTCTTTCATATATCTATAAAGAAATATTACAGCTGATCTGATTAAGCGGACAGATAACAGACAGTATTTTGAAAAATTTTGACATATCTATCTGGTTAGAAATTGTTCAGAATAAATATTCCTAAAAATCTGCATTGTTGCCAGTTGTAAGATAAACTTAGTTAAGTCACAACAGAAATATGAATAGGTGCAAGTACAAAGGTTGTTAAGTTTCACGTAATTTAAAGTGAAGCTTTGTTAAATAGCTATATTAAGTGAGATTGGTGCCAGTGGGCCTTAGACGACTTTAAGGCTGCGTTTTCATTAGGTAATTAGTAAGCCTGGCCAAGCTATGGTAGATTCAGGGTTGGGCGCAATACCAATGCCATCGCGCGCTTGTTTACAATGACGATGACATGACACACTTCGTTGTTATCTGTCAGTCGATGCATAGAATACTAATAAATAATAAATAATGTTGAGCGTAAAGAGTAGAAAACGACCGTACGCTGATAAAGTGAATAAATTTATCAGTGAATTTCCGGATTTATTCTATGATGAATGTAAAATTATCTGTAAAGTTTGTGATCAAGACTTAATGTCATGGAATAAATACGGCTGCAAAATTCATGTCAATAGTAACCGGTATAAAAATAAAAAAAATGGCGTGTCTTCTTTGGAACCTCAGTTAATGTTTGATTTACTGTTAATGCGGATTGCCTGTGATGTTCCCCTGCGCACACTGGATAAACCAGCATTTCGGGAGTTCTGGAATAAATACAATCCCCAGGTGAATTTACTAAGTCGTTCATCGTTACGTAGATATGTACCAAGTGTTTGTGAAGACATTGTAAATAGGATTAAATGTGCATTAAAAAATACACGGCTGTGGTTATGTGTTGACGAAACGACAGATTGTAAAAAAAAATTCTATTTTAAATGTTATAGTACGTGTACTCGACCTTGTTAAACCAATATTTCCACTTTTACTAGCTAGCAAAAGACTAACTGCGTGTACTGGCGAAACAATTACGCGGGTGGTGTTGGAGACTTTCGAAAAATTTGAACTGTCAACAAGTCAAGTGTTGATGTTTGTGACCGACGGTGCTGCGACAATGCGTTTAGTGGGCCGTTTTCTTCAAAGAGACGATTGTAAGTTTTTACATGTTACGTGTAAAGTGCATGCGTTCCATCTTGTAGCAGAAACGATTCGAGAATGTTTTCCAGAGGTAGATGCATTAATAGCAAATACAAAAAAAGTATTTCTCAAATCTCCTAAACGGCTTCGAGCATTTCACACACTGTCTCCTGGTATTCCGGAACCACCAGAGCGGATTCCTACACGTTGGGGAACGTGGTTAAAGGCAGCTTTTTATTATGCTGAATATTTTCAACAAATAAAAGCTGTGATACTACAGTTCAACCCTAACGAGGCTGCAGCTATTAAGGAAAGCCAGACAAGTTTTCAAGATGTTTCCCTTGAAACAGATTTAAAAACTATTTATAACAATTATAGAGGACTACACGACGCAATAGAATAATTGCAAAATACTTCGTTGTCGTTAGTGGAATCGCTGTAAATAGTGGACGACGTAATACACAGCCACAGACTATAAATGACGCAAAAAATAAGCCCGTTATTGAAAAATTCGAGAGTGTATTACGGAAAGATCCTGATTTTACCAAATTAAGACAAATTAGTGATGGTGCATCTACAGTTGCGTTAAGTGAGTTCACAGAGTGTTTTACTTATGCCTGTATTACTTCCGTAGATGTCGAACGGTCTTTTTCAAAATACAAACATATTTTTTCACCACAGCGAACATCGCTTACTGAGACAACTGTAGAAACATATCTGATGCCACACAGTTATTATACAAGTGCTCCAGTTTGTGATAACGACAACCAAGTTACTTCATAAATCTGCTTAAGAAGGTGAGTTTTGTACATATTTTTATAAAGTGTACCAGTATTAATAAAATTTATTTCCATTTATGTTATTCATTTATTTACTTATTATTAGTTATCACTTAGATATACAATATACATATTGTGTGATCGTCATTTAACAGTTTAATAATAATGTGCAGCACTAAGCTTACAAAATATAAGGAAATACGTAAAAAAGAATTTAAAGCGAACGAAGTAGCACAAAAACATACATTACAATATATAAGATATTTTTGTTTTTATTATTGTACTTATTCAAGTATTGTGATATGATGCCTACCCAGTACGTCTCTGTAGGATTAATGATCTTGGCCAGGCTTAGTAATTAGCTTAAATCGCTGTTAAAATTGTTCTCTTAATAATGACAAAAAATGAAAACAAATGTTTCATCCTAAATACTATATGGATTTAAAATATCAAATTACAGGTAATACTGATGCGTATTTATTAATAGGAAATACAGTCATTTAGTTTCATAAAATAACACCAAATACAACATTCGTATTTATTATTAATAAAAAAAGAAAATATTCATCAATTATTACAATTAAAAATTCTTGTAATAGAATATGCAAAGTGAAAATGGGGATTAAGGTTTTATTTTTAACACCCTATATTATTAACGTTCTGTTTAATATCAATATATAAATATCTATACAGTAGTAATTATAATCATTTAGGTAGATGACAGATGACTGAGGAGGACTTTGATACATGACTACTATAAATTTATATCTACCACTACCACACATTTAGATATGTATGTCAGCTGCACACGTGCGTGTAAATTTACAATAGCTCAAGCCAGACTGTGAAAATTGTTATCCAAACAAATTGTTTTATACATGTTCATAATCTCCATATTTCGGTAATGTATTGCGACTTAGGTTTTGTGTATATATGTCGTACTCACGTTCTATATTATCAGTTTCATGAAATTGTTATCCACCTCATGAAGACGTTCCGGATCCTATATTATATGTAGAGGTCGGAGGTATCGGTTTCCAGTGACGGATTTTATGCAGACTATGGTAGAGAGAATTGTTATTTCATTTTAAAATGTTAATACGTAAACTAGTTTTATTGGAAAACGTATGACAAAAACAAAAAGTTATATTTTTACAGTAGCCAAATTTAGGGATCACGTCACATTATGTTTTCCTTATAACTCGTAAACAGCTAGAGATATCTAAATAGAAGTAAAGAAATTTGATTGTATTGGTGAATGTATCACTAACACACATGTATTTTTAACTAGGGATTACAAGAGGAAAAGCATATTACTAGTATCTGTTGTAAATATCCGGCAGTTAATTTCTGACGCCTCTCATTAAAAGTCCCGACACTCTCGACTGGTTTGCTATAGTTTATTGTTTACTGTGCGTCGTGGAAAATGCCCGCACCACTCTGATTAGCAATGCCCCTTTCTCGGCGATCTTTGCCACATTTCGATCGTAAATTCATAAGTAAGCCTGGTCAAGGTCATTAATCCAACAGAGACGTACTGGGTATGCATCATATCATAATACTTGAATAAGTACAATAATAAAAACAAAAATATTTTATGTATTGTTATGTATGTTTTTGTACTATTTTGTTTGCTTTAAATTCTTTTTTTATGTATTTTCTTATATTTTGTAAGCTTAGTGCTGCACATTATTATTAACTGTTAAATGACGTTCACACATGTACATTGTATATCTAAGTGATAACTAATAATAAATAAATAAATAAAATAAATGGAAATAAATTTTATTAATACTGGTACACTTTATAAAAATATGTACAAAACTCACCTTCTTAAGCAGATTTATGAAGTAGTTTGGTTGTCGTTATCACAAACTGGGGTATTTCTATAATAACTGTGTAGCATCAGATATGTTTCTAAAGTTGTCTCAGTAAGCGATGTTCGCTGTGATGAAAAAATATGTTTGTATTTTGAAAAAGACCGTTCGACATCTACGGAAGTAATACAGGCATAAGTAAAACACTCTGTGAACTCACTTAACGCAACTGTAGATGCACCATCACAAATTTGTCTTAATTTGGTAAAATCAGGATCTTTCCGTAATACACTCTCGAATTTTTCAATAACGGGCTTATTTTTTTGCGTCATTTATAGTCTGTACTGTATTTACGTCCTCCACTATTTGCAGCGATTCCACTAACGACAACGAAGTATTTTGCAATTTTTCTATTACGTCGTGTAGTCCTCTATATTTGTTATAGTTTTTAAATCTGTTTCAAGGGAATCATCTTGAAAGCTTGTCTGGCTTTCCTTAATAGCTGCAGCCTCGTTAGGGTTGAACTGTAGTATCACAGCTTTTATTTGTTGAAAATATTCAGCATAATAAAAAGCTGCCTTCAACCACGTTCCCCAACGTGTAAGAATCGGCTCTGGTGGTTCCGGAATACCAGGACACAGTGTATGAAATGCTCGAAGTCATTTAGGAGATTTGAGAAATACTGTATTTGCTATTAATGCATCTACCTCTGGAAAACATTTTCGAATCGTTTCTGCTACAAGATGGAACGCATGCACTTTACACGTAACATGTAAAAACCTACAATCGTTTCTTTGAAGAAAACGGCCCAACAAACGCATTGTCACAGCACCGTCGGTCACAAACATCAACACTTGACTTGTTGACAGTTCAAATTTTTCGAAAGTCTCCAACACCACCCGCGTAATTGTTTCGCCAGTACACGCAGTTAGTCTTTTGCTAGCTAGTAAAAGTGGAAATGATGGCTTAACAAGGTCGAGTATACGTACTATAACATTTAAAATAGAATTTTTTTTACAATCTGTCGTCTCGTCAACACATTTCCACAGCCGTGTATTTTTTAATGCACATTTAATCCTATTTACAATGTCTTCACGAACACTTGGTACATATCTACGTAACCATGAACGACTTGGTAAATTCACCTGGGGATTGTATTTATTCCAGAACTCCCAAAATGCTGGTTTATCCAATATGCGCAGGGGAACATCACCGGTAATCAGCATTAACAGTAAATCAAACATAAACTGAGGTTCCAAAGAAGACACGCCATTTTTTTTTATTTTTATGCCGGTTACTATTGACATGAATTTTGCAGCCGTATTTACTCCAGCACATTAAGTCTTGATCACAAACTTTACAAATTATTTTACATCCACGATAGAATAAATCCAAAAATTCACCGATGAATTTATTCACTTTATCAGCGGACGGTCGTTTTCTACTCTTTACGCTCAACATTATTTATTATTTATTAGTACTCTATGCATCGACCGACAGATAACCACTGAAGTGTGTCTGACTCTACCATCGCTTGGCCAGGATTATCCATAAGACCATTTCCTGATTTAACATACAATGGAACGGGGATACGATGCATTGTTTGCAAATTAAGTTTGATTGGTGGAAATTCAAGTAATTGTAAGAGACATATTGAAAGTAAGAGTTATTAGAAAAATCATTAACTACAATTTCCTTACTAGGTGTTTGTATTGCCTTATTTTTATGTTGACTGCATGTAATATTCCGAAAAATTTACTTGACAAAGTACATTTTCGTTTGTTTTGGAAAAAGTATGTTCCTAAATGCGCATTACCAACGAGAGGACAACTACAATGTCACATTATTGCTGTTAACGAAATAATTGAAAACATCATATCTCAATTATTGAACAAAAATTGTGGATAACTGTTGATGAAACCACGGACGCAAGAAATAACAAGGTGAGAAATGTTTTAGTACGCATTTTAAATAAAATCAGCAACCAACGTCAAATTTAATCGCAAGAAAGTGATTGGAAAGTGTCAATTCTAATGCAGTACAACAGCTGGTAATAAAAAGTCCTGAACAATTTTGCATAGAAAAGCATAATATTGTAATGACCGATGGAGCTGCGTATATGCTTAAAGCAGGTTTATCATTAAAAAAATTTTGCGCTAATTTATTGCAGATAGATTATACTTTATGCCTTTTACTTTCTAGCAAAAAAAATCGAAGAAACTATCCGGATGTCTAAAAATTAACAGCAAATACAAAGATGATTTTTCCAAAATCTCCCAATTGTATTAAAGAATTTCACAAAGCCCGTCTAAGAATTAGTGAACCTCTACAACTGATATTAACACGATGAGATATATGGCTGCAGGCAGTTTTTTAGTGTAGTAGACATCTCCTCGAAGTTAAATCTCTCGTTTCCAAATTCGACCCCAAAGAGTCCAAATCTATCAGGGCAAGTCATCAACAATTTGAATATCCATAAGTTGAAGCGAATTTGTGAGCTATATGAGTACATGAGTAACCTATATCAGCAGATGCTATTGATTGCAGAATAACGGTTTATCCTTACCTGAATCGTTTGTTATAGTGGATACCGTAAATATGGCTTTACAAAATGTAATGGATGATCCTGGTATTCTAGCTGCCGCTAATGATGTTTTAAGGAAAAATTGGGATTTTGTGCAGCTACGCCATTTAAACAGTGCCTGATGACGGAAATTATGAAAATGTCGTCTAGCAGTATTTTTTCGTACGCGAATATAACATATCTGGATGCAGAATGTTCATTTTTAAAATACAGTGTGACAATTACAACGAACCAAAAGGCATTTAAACGAGAGTACTATAGGAGCTATATTAATGATGCAGATGTTTGCTTGGGTCTATATTGAACCATTGATTTGGACGAAATAAAAAGACGGTGAAGTTAATTGTTTCTAACTTCTCTACTTACTTTACACTTTCAAGGTATCGGCACTGGAATTAATCCCATTGCGCCAACTCTACTCATTAATATTACAAAACGTAGTTCAGTTGTGATAAGTAAAAAAATGCATGTGTAGTTTTAAATGGGTTGTAAGTGAGTAAACCGAAATTTTATTATAACTACTACTAAAACGAATGATTTTTTTTCTGTTGATTTTTTCTCTTGTCTTTATCGATAATATTTTTTTTCTGGAGATAGTTTTGGTGACTTTATACTACCTACTTTCACTTAAAGTCTGTATATGGTCGATTTCAATTTCGTTTGAACAAATCTCATCGGATTCTGATGTTTAAGAGATTCGTGTGCATTGAGGATAGTAATCATTTCGCTGGCTGATATTGCACATTTGTTTACTCGTTTCATGTGAGAGAAAACTGAAGCACTGGCCATTTCACGTACAAAGTACGTTTCCAATGCCATAATATTCTAACAGTAGTTAGATAACTGTAAATCGGTCACAAAATTCACACAATTAATTCGTATTTCAGTTAATTTGAGAATAATAATACCCA
Source organism: Rhamnusium bicolor (assembly GCA_029963845.1). NCBI lineage: Eukaryota > Metazoa > Arthropoda > Insecta > Coleoptera > Cerambycidae > Rhamnusium > Rhamnusium bicolor. The sequence goes on along the minus strand of JANEYF010002599.1, from coordinate 35,443 downwards.
TTTTGTATTTCCAGATTGTATTAAGTTATTCTTGACAAAGTCTTTAATTGGAAAGAAGGGATTAACAAGTACCTTTATTTACAGGAATTGTAAATCTTTAACAAGAAAAATGAATAACAATTATTAATTAAATATAATAAAATATTTAAGGATAGTTCTTAATATAGGTAATAGTTCTGAAGATCAGTGTGATTCATATACAATAATCCTAATTTTATGAGACTATATTACAATATTACAAGATATGTCAAAAAATGGCAGAGTTATAATATAATATACAAATATAAACACCATAGATATTAGATAACTATGAAATAGCACATCCAGGCAACCTGCTTAGATCAGTTACATCACAGACTTAGATATTTTATAGAACATTGTTATATCACACTTGCTTTATTCGCCTCATATAGTTGCATCAATAGAATTTATAAATTTATTACAAAATTATAGGATATCAACATTATATAACAGTTGTTGAATAATTTGATTAGTATTCTAATAAGCGAAACATTATTATTAATTAACCTGGATTAGCAATATGTGACTTTAGGCTACTTATAATATAATATATGTCGTAGGTTGTTGTTAATTTTTAAATTGATAAGTAAAACCGACACTATATAGATTTTATTATCGAAAAACTCATTATATTTTCTAATTCTGGGGAGACTTGTTTATTGTGTGTATTTTGTTCCAAACTTTTAAAAAAATTAAAAATAACATTACGTATTTATAATATCAAAATGTTTTGTAAATATGTTATAACTACACTATGAACTTGTGCATTTATCAGGGCCGGATTAAGGTACACGTGCGCCCGGGGCAATAAACATCCATTATGCTTAAATTTCAGTTTCTTAAAAATGTGCAAATATTTCCATCTCTTGTGAAAAAAATACAAACTATGTAAAGTAAGTACAGTAGAACACCGATTACCCGGATCCCGCTTATGCGGAACTCGGTATTATCTGAAACAAATTAGGTTTTAAATTCTCTGTATTGTATTTTAAAACCTATCGAAAGACCACACTTTAAATATGTATTATCGTCTGCAAACATTGTTAAAGTGTTACTATTGATGGAAGGTCAATCATTAATAAATGTTAAAAATAGCAGTGATCTTAAAATGGATCCTTGTGGGACATTAGTATTGACGTTTTCCTCCTTAGACTTTATACCATTAATTTCAATATATTTTATATGTGAGATATGATAGCAATCAATCTTGTATTTTGTCTCTCATACCATACGCGGAGTTTTTGTCTGAATACAGAGATAGGATGTTTTTATACAAAGGTAGTACTTTCGCGGTTTTATCATGTTGATCTTCTTCGTTTCTTATTTGTGGTATATTAGCAAAAAATGTATTACAATTTTCAGCTATTTGTTTAGGGGGTCACTAATCAAAGTATTATTATCAGTTCTTATTTCGGATAATCGAATTTTAGATTTATTATTATCTACTGAATTGCCATGTTCAGGGAAATCTGAAGTATAACGCACGATAAAGGAATGTGACAGTTTAAAAGAATTTCAATAATATACTGAATTAATCGTATTTTTATTTATTTTTTAAATTTCTTGAATCATGGAAAATATATTTGGAAGATGCTATGAATTTATAAAGCGTAATATAAATGTATTTTTTAGATCTCTAATTAAATATGCAGTGGCCTTTTCTATTTTTTTAAATTTTTTTCAATAATCAAAACCTCGTTATTTTTAAACGAAATGATAATTTACCCTTTAATATGTTTTTACTTTATCGGTGCATCTTCTTCGTGTATCGTGTAGATTGCTAAATAAGTTTTCTTGCTTATATAAAGAAAAGACACAAAGAGGAAATAATAGCCGCGGTTGTCGAGGAAATTAATAAACACGCAAAGTTGCGTGTTTACCAATATTTCAGATCAAACTGTTTTGCAAATTAAACAATAAAGCATGTACCATGTATACGTGCCTAATTATATTTATTAAATGTAAAGTAATTATAGTTTTCTGTAAATAAGAGGGTGGATGTTTGTACGAACGCCCGAGATTTTATAAATCACGCCACAATTTAAAATGAGCTTGTTATTTCAGAACCAGTTAATATTTAATTAAGTATATTTCTACACTATATATTCTAATAATTTCGGCTTAATTTTAGTATGGCAATGTTAACAATGTTTTCACTTTTTTTATCTGCTTTAAGGAAGTAATCATTCTTACTGCGACATAATTTACATATACTTACCACTTGAACTATTCTAAATGCATTTTGTCAATTTATTAAGAATTATTTGTTTATCTGTGTATATACATTACTACCCAACAATGGCTAATGAAAAAATAAGGATATTTTCAGTTGAATATTTTCAATAATGTTACACATTATTTTCAGTCAATATGAAGCAACTAAATCATGTAAAAAATTTGAAATTGAAACAGTTTAGGAGCATTTTAAAAGAGAAAACCTCTTAAAGAAAATTATATGTTCCTGTGGTGCAAAATCCTCCGAATATGATGTTAAAAATATTCACTATGAAATATGATTATTTTTTGATATATCGTAGAACACGGCACGATACGCATACGAGATATATGCAGCCTCAAAAATGCAAACAATATGGGTGAGGAACCCTTAATAAAGTTATATCTAATTTTCGTAAAATTCATTTAAAACGCAACTAAAATATATACATTTGTGTATTAATGCAAATCATTAAGAACCTCACGATACATTCATGATGCACACGTGATTAAAGATCGTTTGAATTTTTTTATTTTAGAATACCTACTTCCATCGAAACAAGGTTTGCTTATGAACTTTCGATATGAATCGAAACAGATCTAATGATAAGCGAAGTTTCTAAAACAAAATATATTACTATATTAGAGTGATCCAAGGTCGTAAAAATCGCGAACGCGCTTCGTATGACCACAGAATTTCTGTGGTATGACAATTCATATTCTGCTGGCAGGTTTTGCGGCGACCGCGTGTCCGTCCGGTAGCCGTTTTCATGGCGGGCGCGATGATGTCGCAATATGTTATTTCTCCTAATTTGTTTTTATTTAGGCAACAAACGAAATGTTAAAGAATTTAAGTGGTTTTTTAAAAACTTTGAAAAATGTGCTCTTTGAGAAAAACGATTTCAAATAATTCTGATCTTTATTGTGATCTTGGATGATCTTGACTCACCCTGTATACTCGAAAATAATTTCCGGTTATAAACCTTTTTGTCTAGTTTATTTATGTTTCTAGCTATCATAGAACTCGACATATCGAAGTCGGATACACTATTGCCCCACCCTGTATAATTTCTTTTTGGTGCTAATATAGCTCTGAGTACAAAATACAGGGTGCGGCAAAATATACCTAGCTAAATTTTTTTTTAAATAAAAAAAAATTCAGCGCAAAAAAAATGAGAACTATTTATTAAAACATGTAAAATTATTTATGAAAAACAACATAGAGTAAGTGACCGCTACGGCAAGCCAGACCAATGTTACTTTGGGCGTGTAACATAACTTAGCGCAATATTTCAGCTGGAATGTGCGCAATTCACGAATGTTTGCCTTTAAATCTTCTAACGTCTGTGGGCGATTAATATAGAATTTATTTTTTAAGTATCCCCATAAGAAAAAATCTGGTGCCGTCAAATCAGGGGAATGAGGCGGCCACTCAATATCTCCAATTTTTGAGAGCAGCCTGGCAGGGAAAATGTCTGTAAGAAGAGCGACCGTTTCACGCTATGTGTGGCATGTAGCGCCGTCCTGTTGGAACCAGAAGTTTTCTATGCCAAGTTCTTCCATCTGTGGTTGCAGAAATTCACGTATCATTGTTCGATACCTTTCTTCATTAACAGTAACCGCATTGTCCCTGGCATCTTAAAAAAAGAAGGGTCCAATGATTCATTCGGAGCACATTGCGCAGCAAACAACGACTTTTGATCAAACTGCACGTTCTCTTGAATAAAACGAGGGTTTTCTGTTCCCCAAAAATGATCATTTTACTTGTTGACACGACCAGAAAGGCAAAAATTTGCTTCGTTGCTCATTATCAAATTTTGCCAAAAATTGGGTTCTGCTTCCACTAAGTTTGTAACGATTTGTGCGTATTGCAAACGTCTTTGAATATCAATTGGCCGTAGTTTGAACACAGTTTGAATTTTGTATGGATACATATGCAAGTCTATTCTTCTTAAAGTCTGCTCAGATAACCCTAATTATGCCGTACGTCTTCTTGTGGGGGTTTTTGGTTCTGCCTGAACATCAGCCCGAACAAGCTCAGTATTTTCATTTGAACGACCAGATCGAGGTCTTTCAGTAAGCTCTACATCAATTACTGTGCCATTCTGTAAAAACGCGTTTGCTAAACGCCAAATTGTTTCTCCGTGTGGAGCTCTTCGATCGGGATACGCTCCCATAAAAACTCGTTGAGTTGAAATTATCGAAGAAAAGTTTTGGAAATACAATTTAACAATTTCTGCGCATTCTTGAGGCAAATAACGCTTCATAATAAAATTCTGTATCTTTCTACTTTAATATAAAACTTCACTTTTGATAGTTGTCAAGGAAATAACAAAATTATAACAATATTCCATAGCTGGGTATATTTTGCCGCACCCCATATATATATTATTATTTGCCAGCCTTTAGTCTAGACATGTTCGATATCTATATTTCACGTTCCCTGGAGCTATACTTGAGATAATTGATAGTTGAATAATGAATTCATTAGAATATTAGTCAATTAAACAAGAGAGTTGGTTAGGTACTCAAGTGGAATTTACTTGATATTCTTGTTACGCAAGGTTTATCATTAAATACATCTGCATTCTCTACTGTTAACACATGGATTGTCAGATAAGGATTTCTGTTGTAACCATTACCATGTTATGGACATCGACTACAATATTAGGTCTCCATTTAGTATTGTCTGTGTCCTACAAGCAAACATGTATAGTTATATGTTATATGTATAGATTCATTGATAAATAGTTTCGTAAGACATCATACTCCCAGAGGAGTGACCCGCCAAAATGGCCCCTATGTAATAGTCCCGACATAATTATCCCGACAAAATAGCCTACCATACTGACCATTGGCTTCAAACAAAATAGTCCCGTCAAAATAGCCTACATACTGATAATGTCCTATGAAACGCCTCAAAATGGTTTCTATAGATGTTCTGGTACGTACGTAAACTTAAACATGATTTGGTTTTATACAAAAACATATTTTAGTTTTGTATTTAGTCACTGAAAAACATTTATTTAGACTTTTAAGCAAAAAACATTCAAAATATACTATAGAACACATTCATAGTTTAAATTTATTTTATTGTGAAATATATAATTTACAAATATGTAGTCCTTGAGTGGCCGAAACGCGCGTTAAGTGCAGTATATAGTATTTTAGTGTTTCATAGAAAACTACGACAGCGTTACAAATACGTAGATATATTATTTACAGTGTGAGATTGTGGGTAAATGGCAGTATTTTAAAGCTTGCAGTTACAATATTGTGCGTGTTTCCATTCGAGAAAAATTAAATAATATAATTATTAATAAATTAATGATGTCTAATTTCTGTGCTGTTTATGTTTACTCGATTGTCTTGAAAGATATGTATCCATTTCAAAGCAGTCCGGATATAGATATCGATTAGAATAAAGACTTAGAACCAAATTAGTTATAAATAAATTATATGCCATTCCAAGTGATCAAAACATTTTACTATTGTCATTGTCACCATGGCTGCAGTGACATTAGCATTGAAAGTAAAATGGAAAATTGGGTATTATTTTGTCCGGGTTTCCTACCGTAGTATGGATATTTTTTAAATAAAAGTATGAAATGTCATACTGCAGTGCAGGTAACCAATTTAAATTTCTCTAAGATATCTGTAAGAATAATAATTATGGAGCTATGCAACAAACCACGAATTACGGTTTTTAATTAATTGATAAGTTTCACCGATTTAAAGTGAGGAATTACGAAAACACCAATGTGGAGAAACCAACGGGCAAAAGTAAGCCACTATCTCTACTACTGCTAATTTATTTTTAATTATTCATAATAATCCAGGGGATAAATGAAAAATAGAGAATCATATAGAAAAGTCCAAACGTTTTGAAATTTGGCGATTTGTAGTTATCAATGTCCCTATTAATAACATACCTTTTGGACGCTCATATGGAAGCTCATAGATTACCCAAATAAAATGTTATGAAATTGAATAATTTTATTGTACAAAACGTAAAACAATATAGGCATATATATCAGTATATAGATACTAAAATTAAATATATGTCATATGTATATTGATGCAAGGTTTTTATTCCAACACTTCCATTGAATTGCGACATCAATCCTTGCCAAATTATGCCAAACCAATTTTTGTTATGCAACTCAAATGTTTAGCATACGGTAAATATTTTTTTAGTATATCCGCTGCCATTTCATTTGTAGCAATTGTAGCAATGACATCTCCATTTTCTATCCTCTCCCATACAAAATGACGGCGTATCTCAATATGTTTAGATCGAGGACGAAAGTTGCTTATATTTGCTAAATCTATAGCACTTTTGTTGTCGGAAAATACAACTAATTCTCCCGGATCTATCGACTGAAGTTCCTTATTTAAATTCATTAACATTCTCGCCTCCTGCACTGATGCTGAAAGCGCCATGTATTCCGCTTCACTAGAAGACAATGCTACAGCTTGTTGTTTTCTAGAATTCGATGAAATTGGTCCATCATGTGACATAAATGTATAATCAGTTATTGAACGACGTTCATCGATATCTGCAGCCCAATCAGCATCAAAGTATCCAACTAAATTTGAATTGGAACTGTCTGCAGAAAATTCAATCTTGAATGACAAAGTACCTTTCAAATATCTAAAGATCTCCTTTTGACAGCATTCCAATGTATTCGGATTATTACTGAATCTACTGACAAGACTGACTGCAAAAGAAATATCAGGCTTCATACATTGTGCTGCATATAACAAACTTCCTACGACTTGCTGGTATGATATTCTTTTTTTGACAGATGTTTTGACAGCTGCTGATTTTGATCTACCGGAGTTTTTACCAGATTAGAATTTGATATGTTCAATTTTGACAACATATTTTTTATGAACCTCTTGATCAATCCAAATTTTATTTTGTACATTTTCACGAGTTATACGGAAACCTAACACATAATTTGCTTTTCCCAAATCCTTCATTTCAAATCTTTCCATGATATTGGATTCTAACTTTTTCTTCATAATATTATTGTTTGAAAAAATTAAAATATCATCGATATAGATCGCAACAAACGGTATTATTCCTGAATCCAGTTTAAAATAAACACATTGATCAGTTTTTGACCATTTAAATCTAATGTCTAACAAAGCTATGTGTAATTTCTTGTTCCAAACTCCACTAGCTTGCCTCAGTCCATAAATGGTTTTGTTTAATCAACGAATTTTGTTTCCTGTACAAAATTCTTCTGGTGGCGTCATATAAACTTCTTTATCTAAATCGCTTTGTGAGAAAGCTGTTACAGCATCCATTTCTGTGATATCTAAGTAATATTTTGAAGCCAACGAAATCAAATATCTGACAGAACTGTATCTAACTACGGGCGTAATAGTTTCATCAATGTTCACTCCTGGTCTCTGTCAACCTTTAATTACTATACGTGCCTTATATCTTACTTTTCCATCGGCTGTAGATTTTGTTTTAAAAATCCATTTTAAGTCGATTATAATGTTTACCTCTCGGTGGATCTGTCAAAATCATTAGTAACATATATTCCTCGTTCATAGCTTGCTTCCATTCTTCTTCATCTGATCTATCCAAAACTTCTTAAAGTGACAATGGATCATCAGAATCACAATGTATTATATTAATGCATTATATAAATTATATTGATCCATTTTCTTTGGTTCTGGCGGTCTTTCAGATCGGCGAACATTTTGCGGGACATAAATATTATCTTCAACATTCAATTGATTTGAAACTTCATATTCAAACGGAGCCTGTGCATTCGCCTCATCTTCATGAGACGACAATGTATCCTCCAAACCAGAGTACATACTGTTATCAAAATCATCATTAATATTATCTCCCATTTCATCCGCAAAGTTTTCATTAAAAGTATAATCTAAACAGATACCATTATTTTTCTCCTTAATTCTAGTTTCATCACATCTACTACATCTCTACTGATATGCGTTTGTTTTGTTGACGGTTGATACAAACGATATCCTTTGGTCTGCAAACTTTAGCCCACAAAGATGCCTCTGCTGACTTACTGTCCAACTTTTTACGTTTTTTCTTTGGAATATGTAAATATGCTTCGCAGCCAAATACGCGTAGGTTACTGAAAACCACTTTTCTACCAGTTCACGCCTCTTCTGGAGTTTTATTACTCAAATATTTTGTAGGGGATCTTTTTAACAAATATACAGTAGTCGCTGCTGCTTCAGCCAAGAATTCTTTGGATAAATTCGCTTCAAACAGCGTATACCGCATATAACTTTCTATTATCGTTCTATTAATTCTTTCGGCCAGTTCATTTTGCTCTGGAGTATACACTGTTGTCAGCTGAAGTTGAATACCTGAATCCTCAAAAAGTTTCAGTACTCACGCCCATTATATGAGATTTTTATTTTCTTCCCGTTTTGATTTTCTACGTAATTTTTAAATGTAATGAAAATGGTTACTTCGTCGTTGGATTTAATTAGGTAGATGAAAACTTTATGCGTGAAATCATCAATTAGAGTTAGATAATAACGTACATCTACCAAGGAAATTGTTTCTATCGAAGTGGATAAGCTTAAGTTCTTGCGTTGTATGAGTATCAGAGTTTTTAAATGGTAAAACCGTTTGCTTACTTCTGATACAAACGTCACAATGTCTTTTATTTTAATTTTTGAAGTAAAAATTGCTATTCGAGGCAACAATATTTTCAATTTGTTCATGATATCAAAGTTGAGGTGTCCTAATCTGCGGTGCCATAAGTCGGAGTTAATATTTACAGAAAATAATTTTTCATCTGTTGTGCAATTTAATTTAAACAGATTATTTTCCACTCTGTCTTTTACAATCATCGTCTTTTTTTCATCATAAATTTCGCAACCTGATTGATTGAATATGACAGTTCCAAAATTTATACACCGTTCGTTTACAGAATTTTCTGCATTTTCAAATGTTCGAGGAGACGAAAATAACGACTTATCTTGAGTTCTCTTTTTCTGATCTGAATTTTGGTATGCTAGAAATTTCTTTTTTTACAGTATAGTCTATAGATGAATGTTTATATTTATTACAATTTTAGCACCTCGAATTAAACTTCTTAAAATTACTACCTTACTTCTTATACGTGTTAAATAAAATGACGGGTGAGGAGGACAATTTCTGTTTTACTTCTTGCAATAAATTCGTTTTTATACTGTCGGCAGATAATGATGGGCCTTAGTTCTCTATTCCCACAATCATTTAAATTTTTCGGACAAACCGGCTAATTGGAACGTTTCTAACCATTCATCCGTGTTTTCAAAATTAATTTCATTTAATTTTTGTGCTGTAGTCATAATTTGAGGTTCATACTCCTCAATGGTTTCACAATTTTCCAGTCTGGTGTTTATTAAATTTCTAATTAAGTTAACTTTCCAGCATAACCCAGAATCATGAAATGTTAGTTTTTCCCAAACTTCTTTCGCATTTATAGCATTCGGGATATGAATAAAGTTACATGTTTCAATGCATAATATGATCTTGTATTTCGCCTTCACATCTCTGGTTTTTGTTTCTTTTGATGTAATCGTATCTGTACCATCTATAAATGACCAAAAATTCTTGCGTTCCAAATATGCACGTATTGCAAACTGCCATGTGTCATAATTTCACGATCTTTCAATTTTTCTATTGACGGTAAATTATTTAACATTATTCAGCGGATATATGACACTTCCGCTTATATACAATGTATTCCTCAGATTTCATAAACAGTATTCGCTGGCACGGTCATGGGCCCATAACCATTTGGAAGCTCATAGATTACCCAAATAAAATGTTATGAATTTGAATACTTTTATTGAACAAAACGTAAAACAACACAGATTTTTAATTTAATTTAGCCACTAGACAACTGCATCTCCACGATTTATGTATATATTTGTATATATACATATTTAAACATTACAGTATATATATATATATATATATATATATATATATATATATATATATATATATATATATATATATATATATATATATATCAAAACATAGATACTAAAATTAAATAAATGTCATATGTATGCTGATGCAAGGTTCTTATTCCAACAATACCAAATTTAAAACAATTGTAATCTTAAATTAAATAATACGATAATTTTATTGCCCCTTCGGGACTTCATATCGGGAGCCAGCCAAACGACCACGGTCATTAAGCGATGTGGCAATTGAGCGGTTGGATATGAGATAGGAGAGAGAATAGTGAAATTTTTTACTTATGGCTAACTCCTTTTCAGGGAACTTCTTTAACCTTATGACTTACATGAAGACAAATTAATCTCGTAATTTAGTATTTAACCCTTTGGGTATTTTTATTATAAATGAATAAGTAAAATATACCTATCGTAGTTGCTTATTTGAATAAAATAGTTGCTACTACTTCCCGTATGATCTAGAAATGAGAAATGAAAACGATCGATGAATGATTCTGAATCAGCTCTATTGATTTATTAAAAGTGGGAAATTTCATAATTTGTAATACAATAACAACTGAGACAACGTGGAGATAAATTTTAAGTGGAAGTTGTTGTATATAAGGAATTTCAAGTTTTTAAAGTCGGGTTTTTCGACAATACGTATTTTTCTCTATGATTATATTATGCAGTTTCTTGTTTTAATATACTATTTAATCGCAAATTACTCTAAACATACAATGTGTTAAAATATTTATATAAAACTTTTTAATAAATTCATTAATTAATATTTCAAGGAATATTGTAAAGTTGTTAAATAATATTGTTGCGTTGTTAAGGTCACAATAAAAAATAATGAAAATATATGATCCTAAACAATGATGCTTTTCCACCCTAACGCCATTCCTACCCTTTGGAAATTTATCGAGAAACCGTACTTAAAACTAATTGCTTCGGTTATTGTATCATTAATTTGCTGTCAAATCATCGTCCGTGGCCACGGAAAGACTATTATGAACCGTAAAACAATGCCAGATTTCCTCTAACTTTACACATTAAGGATTCAACCGCAGGAAGTATGAATACTCTTCATTAGGTATTCAAGCGCTACCACCATTTTGAAATGGCTTCATGTGTCCCAGATGTGTTTAGGAATTTCTTAATCATCTTGATTTTTTTTAATCGGAAGCATAAATCTATAAAATTTATATAAAGGGTCGAATTATCATATTTATTTTCTCTTATCTTTCTTTCACTTCTATGTTCCTCATGAATGACGACCATTGGTACTTTTAATACTTATATTTTTTTCTATGTAATTTGCCACATACAGTGAGCACATCAAGGTTGGAATAAATTCCTTAAAATCGTTACAAAGGAATTGACAAAAATTCGCTCAGACACGTCGATTTGTAAATGCATTTCTCATTTTATTTGTCAAAAAAAAATTTTTTTTTTTCAAATATTTTTATCATTGACAATTTTTTTAAACGACAACCCCCATTTTGGAAAATGGCATTTGAAAGAGCATATTTTTCTGCATGCAGTACTTTAGACTCTATGGCATGTTACATGACGAAATTATCAAGAAAAAAGTTAATTTAATATTAATAGCACATATTTGCATTACTTACGAGCTGACCCTGGTAGAGGAACTTTTTTAAGACTTTTTCGTGTTTACGCTTTTTTTCATTTACTTAGTAACGTGGATCTGGCTGTAACATGTTAGTCTTTGCTTGTCACATTATAAGTATTTCAAGTTCTGATAATGGTACGTTTCAGCGGTTTAAGTAAGACACAACGAATTAAAATTTTGATGATGATTGGCTATGGAAACAGGTCCCGAACACATCCAGTTTGTGAATTATTTAATGATAAATATCCTGATCGATTATTACACATTCAAATGTGCAAAGTAGAGAAGAAGTTCCGAGATTTTGGTCAGGTAAGAGATAATTTCACGAAAGGTCGTCCTGCAATTCCAAAAAATAAACAGTAATATGTTTTATTGACAATGAAGGACAATCCTCACAAACCAAGTAGCGAAGTCGCAGCAGAGCAATCAGTCGACTGTTTTAAAATATTTGAAAAAGAATAAATGGCATCCATATAAAGTGAATTTAGTTCAAAAGCTTAACGAAGATGATTTCGACCGCAGAATAAAATTTTGCGAAACCATGATGGAACGATGTAATACCAATCTTAAGCCGAGTACTTTTCTCTGATGAGACCATCTTCTCTTTAAGTGGCATTGTAATAAGCATGCGATATTGGTCACATGAAAATCCACACTGGATGATGGAGTCAATACCCAGTTTCCACAGAAAGTTAACGTGTGGGCTGGATTTGTTGGGACTACAATTTTGAGTCAATTTTTTATTGAAGGTTCATTAAGTGGTGAAAAATATTTGGAGCTGCTCCAGCAAAATATAATTCCAGGATTTGTCGAACTGTGTCAAAATGGCGAAAACCCTAATGTATCGAACAACATCATATGGTTTCAACAACATTATTCGTTTAGAGTGCGTAATTATTTAAACGAAATTTTTCCACACAGATGGATTAGTAGACGCCGATCAGTAGAATGGCCAGCTAGATCTCCGGACCTAACATTATAATTTTTATGGGGTTATCTTAAATCCAAAGTTTATTTTAATAGACCGAACAATGTGGAAGACTTAAAAGACAGAATTAGGTACGAAATTGGAAGAATCGGACCCGAAACAAGTACTAATGTTTTACGAGAATTTCAGTTTCGGCTTGAATATTGTCAAGAAGCAAATTTACATAACCACCTTGGTCGATGTGCTAGCTTTGAAAATGGTTACTCCAGACTCTGCATGATGTGGGCTATTTGTGCTAAGTTTCAAAAATTCAATATAAATTGGAGAGGCTAAAGTCAGTCTGCCTCCCCCGAAATGACTTGCCATTATCTGCTAAAATATCGATTTTTTAATATGAACAACTTTGTGGTAGTCTGTGCTAGGTGTGGGAATTTGTGTTCCTAAATTTTAAACAAATATGGTGTGATTAGGAGCTGAGAAAAAAATGTTAACTCTTTATATGATCACCCTTGTAAATGTGCTAGCTTTGGTAATGCTTATATCAAACTGTGCTTGCTGTAGGCTATTTATGCCAGAGTTTCGAAAACCTAATGTGAAATGGGAGATAGTATTAATCTGCCCCCTCCCAAATACAACCTTTCCTTATTTATTACATAAGAGTGTGCTACTTTTAAAACTAATTATGTTAGGCTGTGCTCGATGGAAAAATTGTGTGTCGGCGAAACTGGAATGAAGAAGTAGGAGGTCAAGTTCACCAACCCAACAAAGAAAGTAAAAGATTAAATTAACCTTTAATGATAACAAAAAACATTGAATACAGCATTTAATCAGTAGAAAGGGAATATTATCACTTGCTTTTCAGTTTTTTAGCAGTGTAAAAAATTTAGTTTTTCTGAAATTTCGTTAAGAGTAAATGAATTTATCTTCCTTAATTTTAATAAATTAACGTTATCTACACAGGTTTAGCTGAAACACGCTTTAATATTTGCAATGTGATTTTTTTCTTTTTTGAGTTTACGAAGCTCCAAAAATGTGAATTATTTAGCAAATTACCTTTACATCTTTTTATATAATTTTTGTAGGCAGTATTAACTTCATTTTTAATTAAACGTCTCAGGCGTTTTACTCTCTATAGGTATAAAAGCAATTTATGTTTTCTGCAGTATTAACTACATTTTTAAGCAATGTAATGATTTTAGAATTTAATATTTTAAATTATTTTTCTGTTAAACCAGCATGGGTACTTAAAGGTTACAGTGATTTTTAACCGAAGACATAAAAGTAGAATATTTTGCAGTATATTATAATAATTAAAATGGTCACAAGCCTGCCTGACTTCATTAAGCAAGGTTAGTTCGGACCAGCCAACTTCATTTAGCAAAATTGATACATCAGCTATTCTAAAGTTCAATTTAGAGCGTTGTGATATGTGAACTATTCTATCTTTGTTGTATACATTTGATATTTCCATTTACCATGTCTTACGGTTCACATAATGTATAAACATACACTTTTGCTCACACATATAAAATACTTAGACATATAATAATGCATATTATAATTCATTATAATTAAAGCTATAAAAGTAAAGTAATAATTTGACAATCTAAACTAACTATGCTCAGAACATGAACTGTCATCTGACCTAGCAGTTCGATAATTGTTGGCTTCCAAAACAAAAAAACTTTTGTATGAAGGGTTTATTCTTTAATACTTTATGATGCACACTTCAAAATATAAAAAAGATAAGGTTAGAAGGTGGTAGAAATAATAATAAATAAAAAAGCTTACGCATAAAAAGGGCGAAATGGTCTGTCAAATTGAAATTTTTTAGGTTCAAAAATGGTCCCTCGGTCCCGCGCACATTCGGAGAGCATATTTCGTCACACGGTGAAATACTTACTTGTAATGCACAAACTTACTTACTTTTATAACACGAAAGTGTATTTTCATTAAAATAAATGTATATTGCTTGATATTAGATGATATAATACTTACTAGGTGCAGAAGGAAATGAAAGAAGCTGTCTGCATGAAAATTTTCCTTTATTAGGTACAATTTGTACTTTTTTTCTTACTACGCATTTATTCTATAGAAATCATTGCCAGGTGTATTTATAGTAAACTATTTACACTGTACTTACATTATTGATCATCATCATCATTCTTAATGTCATCAATATCATCAATATCAGCGCGGCCCATGGATACTCCATGTAAGTAATTTGGGATATCCAGCAATCACCTCCTGACAAATGGGCTTTTTGCGATTTCTGGTTATTTTCCTTTTTGGCAGAAATTAGTGGGTCTGATGATACCAATGACATATTCAGTACATCAGTGTTCATACGTATTTATTCTTGTCGGTTTTCTGGAGTGAAAAGTCGGATGTTCTTATATTCTTTGTGCTTTGCTTCCAACACGTTCTGCGATAACCGTCCTACATGTAATGGCAGTGATTTGATGATATCACTGCCATATATAAGCACCTAGTGGACAAATCCCCTCATTTTATAACACCCATATAGCTCTAACACTAAATTAATATAGTTAAATAATCTTGCATAACAACCTAAATAATTTGTTCAATTTAAACCTAACCTAACCTAACCTAACTTAACCTATCCTAACCTAACCTAACCTAACCCAACCTAACCTAACACCTAACCTAACCTAACCTAACCTAACCTAATGAATTTGTCCAGTTTAAATAGAAAAAATAGTTCATTTTTAGTAACTCTCAGTGTGTTATCACAATTAGTGGTACTAATGTACGAATGGTTACCAGTGAACAAAACGCTCTATATAACAGTGGTCATTTGGGATATCTAAATTTTTCGTATTATAGTCTCAATTTGTAAGCCTAACACACAAGCAAAAAAGTAATAAAGTACTCCGCTGAACTTTTTTTTATAGACCTTTTTAAAAAGGGGAGTTATTTGATGCAATCTGTAATTACGACACTTCACAAAGTCTTGGTTAAATCGACGAAAATTAATAATATATACCATATCATAAATTAATAATATATAACATAATAGTGTGTAACTGTAGCTATAAAATCCATACCAAAAAGTTGTTTCTACGAAATGCTAACAAAAAAACAAAACTCGTTAAATCTATCAATGTGCACACTACTATGGCAAGTTTCGTTATCGAATGGAATGAGCCACATTTAAACTCGCTCGGGAAATGACTGTCAATCTAAATAGTGCATTTTGCCTGGTGTGCAGTAAGTACGAAAGTAACAAGACAAGGTAACTTATCGCAAAATTTCGTACTAGAGCGCTTAAAAAATGACAAAAGCATTAACGCAATTATGCAGCTGAGTGATTATGACGCAATTATGACGCGACTTACCGAGGTTATAAATAAACTCGATAGGGAAATAAAGTAAGTTGACGTCGATCTTCCGTGATTTCCAATAGTGAAAACTCGAAAATGAAACCACCTTGTATATAACTAATATTTTAAAATATTTTGTAATATCTTTACATAGGTTTGGTAGTATACAATTGTATGAATGACGAAAAATATTACACAATGGAATTATACGTATATAATTATATAATATAATAATAGAAATATTACGTAATACAACATTTTCATTCGGAAGACATCCAAATATATAAATATAGTTTAAAAAAACTAAAAAACACGCTTTTAAAGCACATCAAACTAAAAAGTGAAAAATAATTATTAATATAAACTGAAAATAATAATGAACGAAAAATACTAGTATTATTGTGAAAAAAGCGTGGGGTGCTTTGTGCAATATTTTTCGTATATCGAGCACCCCACGCTTTTTTCACAATAATACTAGTATTTTTCGTTCATTATTATTTTCAGTTTATATTAATAATTATTTTTCACTTTTTAGTTTGATGTGCTTTAAAAGCGTGTTTTTTAGTTTTTTTTAAACTATATTTATTTTTAACTTTTTAGTTTGATGTGCCATGAAAGCGTGTTTTTTAGTTGTTTTAAACTATATTTATATTGCTTATTGATGCTGATATTATAACATATTACGATCCAACAGATATTTCTGAAAAAAAAAAAATTTTATTTCAGCCGTGAGGTTCGAACTCACGCCGGAGGAGTCTGTCGTTTCGCGTCGACTGCCTTAACCCACTCGACCACCGGGCTAATTAACAATTATGGAATCTACTGACATATTAAGCCTTTGCTTTCACGCAGGGATACGTGAGGAAAGGATTGGCGATCCTGAACAGGATAATGATATAAACTTATCAAATTATTGTATTGTTACCGGTTCTTAATAAGTGTACAAAGTTTCAATTAAATCTGTCCGTTTAAAGTGGGTTAAAATCGAGTCCAAAGAGTCGGTTACAAACAAACAAGCAAACAAGCAAACAAACAAACAAGCAAACATACAAGTGAAGCTAATAAAAGCGTGTTAAAAAATAAAATATGAGACGTATTCCTCATCACGCAATATCTACCGTGGGTCTGCGTCTGACATTTGAAAACATATATTTCAGTTTTGAAGGAAGCATGTGAAAATGACTTTCATAATACGTTTGTGGAAAATTGCAATGAATTCAGCCCGTATCCTTATGCTTAGGATATAAGAATGATTATAATCAATTAGATATCAAGTTAGTTGAACATTATCTAACAGATTATCCTGCTGCAATATATGTGAAGGAACTGATAGGAGTAAATTACTCCATTGTAGCCTCTGACAATTTATCCTATCTAATTATTATACAGGGTGCTCTGGGAGTAATATAAAGTCTCTTAGGGCATGATTATTGAGTCAATTCCGCATCGCCCTCTTCGAGGCCCAATTTGTAAGCAATTGCGTTTCGAAAATTTACAAACATGGTTTGGAAAAATAATGCAATAGCTTACAAATTTGCAAATGTCTGCTAAACTATTTATCTGAGAAAAAAGTTATTAAAAATGTTTGTTCTTTAATAAATTTGCTACATTCTTGCTTTTTAAGAAATATGGAGGATCAATTTTGAAATTTTGTAAAATTTTCTGAAGTGTCAGCTTTCAAATACCTCAAATACCATTGCGTAAATTCCAAAGTATTTAGGATATGCAATGAAAGAGCATTTTATTCCAAACAAAAAAAAATTACACGATAACCAATTATTGGAAATACACATATGATTTCAAAAAAAAATAAATAAAAAATAAAAAGTCAAGGAGCATTTATGCCAAACCAAATATAAGCCTTAAAATTTGATTTGTAAAATTATGTTATTATTATTATTATTTTCGGAATATCCGATGCCGGTCAGTCCTCCCGTGGCCTCCGACGCCTCACGGGAGTCGCGCCGGCGCATCAACTACAGCCACTCCCCAGATCCCGCAGGGTTAGTGACTATAGATACCAGAATCATGTGCCCTAAGCAGACGGAGAAAACCAAGAATGACCGCCTTCTGCATTTGGCCTGCCAGCCACTCGGCTGATTTTTGGCAGGCCGGTATGATCTTCAGTTCCAAGAGCAGCGTAGGCTTTATCCCTCCGAGTACACCGATTATTAGGACGCCCATTTTGACCGAGTAGCCTGGGTACAGCACTTGGAGCTCGTACCGGAGATCGCGATATTTGGTCCGTTTCTCCTCCTCCTTCAAGGTGATGTTTTTCTCCGCAGATGCCGAGAACTCGATGACATACATCACCTTGAGTTGATGGTCGAGGAGGACTATGTCAGGCTTGTTGGCTTGGATTAGCCGGACAGTCAGAAACGAGTAGTTCCAGTAAATCCGACATTTCTCGTTCTCGACAACGGACTCAATATCTCCGGGGACGTAAGGCAGCAGTGAGATGCAGAAGAGGAGAGGACTCAGGGAGTCACCCTGGAAAACTCCTCTCGTAAATGCTACCTGCTCTGTCGTGACCCGCTGTGATGTTATGGTGAAGTGGGTCTTCCAGAGCGGCAGCAGCTGTTCTATGCATCTCACTAGTGGTGCTGGTACCGCAAGACATTCGAGCAAGTACAACAATAGCTCGTGCGATATTGTATCAAATGCCTTGCGGTAATCAATCCAGGCCATCGATAGATTCCGCTTGTATTGCACAGAATCCTGTGTAATACAGAGGTCTATCAGCAGGCTGTCCCTGCAACCTGCCATGCCCTTCTTGGCACCACGCTGTTCGTGTATCTGCTGGAAAACCGGATCAACAGACCTCAGTGTCCTAGCATACAAGATACGTGTAAATATCTTGTGGCAGGAGTTAAGGCAAGTGATCGGCTTATAATTCCTTGGGTCGGAAAGATCCCCTTTTTTGGGGATAAGCACAGTACGTCCCTCGACGAACCAGTCCGGAATCTGCTGCCCCTCGTTCAACCATGAGTTGAAAACTCGCGCCAGACGGCGGTGAGTGGAAGGAAATTTCTTCCACCACCAGTTGTTAATGCCGGGCCCGGGGCAGCGAAGTTCTTGGTACCAACAAGTGCTTGTTGGACTTCCTCCGTACTGATTGCCGGGCACACTTCTTCTGGCTCTTCAAGATGTCTGTGGCATAGAGCCTCGAAGTGTGCAATTGCTGGAGTATCGCTATTGAACGGACGCGTCGTTTCGTAGATTCCCTTCCAAAAGGTTTCGACATCTTCTACTTATTATTATTATTATTTTTTTTTTTTTTTTTTTCGGTTTCCCGATGCCGGTCAGTCCTCCCGTGGCCTCCGACGCCTCACGTGAGTCGCGCCTGCGCATCAACTACAGCCACTCCCCACATCCCACAGGGTTAGTGACTGTAGATACCAGAATCGTGTGCCCTAAGCAGACAGAGGGAACCCAGAATGACCGCCTTCTGCATTTGGCCACCCAGCCACTCGGCTGATTTTTGGCAGGCCGGTATGATCTTCAGTTCCGAGAGCAGCGTAGGCTTTATCCCTCCGAGTACACCGATTATAAGGACGACCATTTTTACTGAGTAGCCTGGCTACAGCACTTGGAGCTCGAACCGGAGATCGCGATATTTGGTCCGTTTCTCCTCCTCCTTCAAAGTGATGTTTTTCGCCAATAATATTATTATTATTATTATTATTATTATTATTAAATAATATATAATGTAGTTACCAATTCACGTCCACTTCGTAGGGTGAAGAAATAAGTCACGAGTAATTTGGACAAAAATTTATCATCAACAATAAATTTTAATTATTGGCCAACGTTTCGATGGATAGTTGCCACCATCTTCAGGGCTACAAGAACCAAATTATGTTTTAAAATCAATGCACTTTTAGACCACGCGTTTACTGAACTTCAATCAATTTATCAGATAGTATTAAATGTTTATCAGTTCATCAAAATTTCAAGACATTAGTCTCAATACTGAAAAGATGTAATGTTTTATAGAAAAGTTCAAAAGTTAGTGCATTCCGTAAAAGGCAGCAAGTATTTGAACATCTCTTCTCTAAGTATGATGACCTAGTCAACTGCAATGATATGGACTCTTTACAAAAGGTCTTGGGACAGCAACAGAATTCTAAGGAATGGCGACAAGTTCCTCAAAGTTGAGTTGGAAAGCAGTCGCAATGGAAATAAGTTTCCGTCAAACTCCTTGCTTACACTGCACTCATGGAGGAATTGTACGAAAATATTAAACTCTTGCTGACCTGTATACAGTATGAGAAATATTCTGAAATATTTATGAAGATCTCAAAGTAATAGCTATTTTACTTAAGCTACAACTTGCATACATAAAATGATGTTGCTTCCTGTGGGATAGCAGTGGCAGGAAAAACCACTACATCAAAAAGCAGTGGCCAAAGAGAGATGCTTTTATTCCGGGAGTGAAGAACATAAAAGTGAGCCATAGTATCAAGAGAGAAAGTTTATCTTCCACTTTTATATATCAAGCTAGGTTTGATTTGTCAAAGCGATGGATCGTAATGGCCAAGTTTTCATTTCGTGAATGACAAATTTTCTAAAAATGTCATGCGAAGAACAAGGAGGGCATATTCTTCTTTTAGGATCGGTAAGCATGTTGTGCCAAAATCTACAGAGCAATTGGTAGATATTTCTCTTCATTTAATAATATGAGTGCCGATGCCTTAATTTTCCTTTTATAATCTCCATTTCTTATGTACATTTTTCAAATTAAGCTCAATCACCCCCTTTGAATATTAAGCACTGCGTCGTTAGCCTTAAATTAGTTGGGCTACCAAAGAAGTGATGATATAGGAAGATTATTAATTCTAAGGAATGAAAAAGTACCTCCATTATACAAGGTGAGTCTAAATTGAGTACCATAAATTAAACGGATTGTAGATAAAGTCGAAATAATAAGAAAACCTAAATAATTTTTTTTCCGAAAATACTACCTTAACAAGATACAGGGTGTTAAATGGTCGACTAGCGGATCACTCTTTTACTCATATCTTTTAACAGAGTAAATCAAAGGAATTAATTTTTTGTGTACAACAATTACCTAGAAAGAGCAGTAATCAGACAAACTTTCAGTGTATTCTAACATTCCAGTGCCGTACTAATAGGGGTCATACTCTAGAAATAAATTGCGGTTAGATTTTTTTTATTTTTCTTTTAATTTTTGTAATCCCTGACTAACATACTACAAGAAGATATACTTGTTTAATTTACCCAGGGGCCTCCGTTTTAGAGATATTTCCAATTACATCTCGCAGTATCAGTATTTTACATAATCAGTCATTATGTAAAATACTATTTTGCAAATACAAATGAGAATTACCAAGAAACAAATGTTATTACCTAAAAACAGGTTAATTAAAATTAAGATTTTGACAATAACTGTTCAATGTGTCCTCCATTAACACGTATACACTCACGCAAATGCTTCTCTAACGAAAATATAATTCTGCACAAATCTGGTTGATATGATAATTGTTCAATACTATTTTCTACCCTTAGTCTGAATTCTTCTACAGTATCTACTGGGGTTGCGTAAACGTTGTCTTTAATTTGTCCCCAAACAGTAAAATCTAACGGATTTAAATCCGGAGATCGTGCAGGCCAATGAATAGGAACGTCAACTCCACGATCAATCCATCGATTTGGAAAATGGTCACCAAGCTATTGCCTAGGTTGTCTGCCAGAATGCGGCGGGGCGCCATCGTGCATGAACCAAAGCCTAGTTCTAAGTGGAATATGTTATACGAATAAAAAAAGTGTTTTCCAAAAATTCATTATATAAATTTGCTTTTAAATTTCCAGGAAATATGTAATACCAGAGAATCTTATTGCCCAGTGTAGCAACCCAAAGATTTATTTTAAATGAGTGTTTGTAATGAGTGACAGTTGCTCGTGGATTTTCTCTGCCCAAACATGTGAATTGCGCATGTTGAAAACCCCATTTCTGGTAAAAGTTGCTTCATCCATAAAGATGACAGGCAAAAGATCTTGTACTTACCTCAGATGATAAGGGTGCAGCTGCTGTTCCCTAGCAATTCTCCAGGCAACGGACTGAGAAATATTTGTTTGAATTGCTCACCATCTTGTGCTTACGGTGGGATTATTATGTAAATTTTCTAATACATCTTCCTCTTGTGCAACTGTGGATGCAGTTCGTCTTCTACCTTTGTTCAAATATTGTGGTTTAGCATAGCCAGTTTTACGACAACGACGTTCGACTGACAAAACAGTCCTACGATTTGGAACGATTCTGTTGGGAAACTTTTGTGAATAACGTGTAACTGTTGCTGCCGAATTTCCATGACATTCTCCTAATATTAAAAGCATATCTGTGTATTCTGCACAAGAATAATTTGCCATTTTTTGCAAATTACTATTATTTACGCACTGCTTTTATGACAAGTGAATTTATTAAATAGTAAAAAAATGACACTTGACACAAGAACAAATTTCAAAGGCACCTTTGTAATTTTATTTGCAAAATAGTATTTCACATAATGACTGGTACTGCGACATGTAATTGAAAATATCTCAGAAACGGACGTCCCTGAGCAAATTAAACAAGTATACCTTTTATGTAGTGTTTAAGTCAACGATTACGAAAATTCAAAGAAAGATAAAAAACCTAACCACAATTTACTTCTACAAAAATTAAAAGAGAAATAAAAAAAACCTAACCGCAATTTAATTCTAGAGTATAAAATGTTACATGATCCCTATTAATACGGCAACGGATTTTTAAAATGCACCGAAAGTTTGTTTGATTACTGCTCTTTCTAAGTAATTGTTGTATACAAAAAATGAATTTCGTTGATTTACTCTGTTAAAAAATATGAGAAAAAAGAGTGATCCGCTAGTCGACTGTTTAACACCCTGTATCTTAAGGTAACATTTTCGGAAAAAAATTATTTAGGTTTTCGTATTATTTCGACTTTATCTAGACTCCGTTTAATTTAGGACACTCAATATAGAATCACCTTGTATTTTAAGCCTCTCTTTTTATTTTTTTATATCTTTAGCAGCCATAAAATCGTTGTTTTCATTTTCTCGGAAAATTTCCATCAAGTCACCAGTAAATTTTCATTTAGTTTAACTAAATATTTAGAAGTAAATCAATTTAATTAAATTAAATTAACATCAATAGATTGCTTATATCTTGCTTCTATTACATTTATATCGGTCAATTTCGTTTGATTTTTTAGTTGTTTTGCAACATGTAAACTTTAAAAACCGTAGAATAACATTATATCTACAAAGACGCAGCTGGACATATCGTAGAAAAGTAAATTCGTATTTTTATTTCCATCTTATATCACAAATAATAAATATTGTGTCACTCAAGCCACAATCACGGCATCTGACAACCCTATCTGAAGCACCGTTTTATGTGTTTAGTTTTTTTTGCAAAACAAAACATTATTTATATTTTTGTATTATTAGATATATGTAATAAATATTACGTGATAGTTAGTAGATAATAAGGAGGTACTGTGATAATATTTGGATCTATGGAGTTCGTTACTTTATTGATAAAATAGGTGTCTATAAATGTGACCGTATATGAAGAAAAGGGCTTTATGTCAAAAATCCACTTTTCGAGAAATGCGCATTTAATGTTTTATAACACTGTTTTCTTGTTTTACATTTTCTGCTCAAACTTATATATATATATATATATATATATATATATATATATATATATATATATATATATATATATATATATATATATATATATATATATATATATATATATATATATATATATATATATATATATATATATATATATATATATATATATATATATATATATATATATATATATATATATATATATATATATATATTGTCTTCTCCCCGTAGAGACATATTATGTTGTTTTTCAGGTTTTCGCGGGTGGTGAATGTTAAATTCGTTTTCCGGGTATACTCCCGCGTAGGTGATAGGTCCCGAGAGGGACCGTGGTTGTCTGAACGACGTCTGAACGACAAATTTGACCGACTTCAACTCCAACAAAAGCCCATCAAGAAATCCGAACAACTAGAACCTACAAGAGTAGTTCACAATTTGTCCAGTTACCATCTCAATGAGGCCTCGTTGAATGTATTAGCCAAGGGATTTAACTTCGTGATAGCACCAGCACGTCTACCGGTAGAAGACATAATCTGTGGTGTAGAATCGGCCATTGGCAATTTAGATAAAAACATAGCGGAAACTATACGCCAGGACACGTCACGTATAGTAAGAACAGCCCGTATACCAAAGAGGAATCTACAACACGAGGAATTAGAAGCACTGAAGACCTTACGACAAAACGAGGACATCATAATTTTACCCGCAGACAAAGGAAACGCAATAGTAGTGATGAACAGCGACGATTATCATACAAAAATAGAAAGTCTACTAGGAGACACTGCATATCAGCCTATTACCACAGATCCTACTACTTACCTGGAGAAGACGACAAAAGCCAAAATCAAAGCCCAATCGACAAAGAGACACAGAACCAGATCATCCCACGAGAGAAGTCGTCAAGATGTCCCAAATTTTATGGTCTACCAAAGATTCACAGAGAAGGAGCTCCTCTAAGACCAATTGTTAGCTCAATAGGGTCACCCACACAGCAGTTAGCAAGACACTTAGCCAGACAACTACAACCGTTTGCCGAGGAAGTTAAATCCTACGTGAAAAATGCAGACCATTTCATTGAGTTATTAAGAAATCAGACCGTCCAAGCGGAACATCTTCTAGTGAGCTTCGATGTCATATCCTTGTTCACCAACGTACCCGTAGAGGAGTCACTCGACATTATCAAGCGAAAATATCATCCAGCAGATCACATACTTAGGCTAACTCAACATTGCCTAAATAATACCTATTTTACATACAATGAGCAACGCTACAGACAAACCGAAGGAGCCCCGATGGGCTCCCCCCTATCTCCAGTTATTGCCAATCTCTTTATGGAGGATTTAGAAACTCGAGCACTACAATCTGCACCATTAAAACCAAGCCTATGGCTAAGGTACGTCGACGACACATTTTTGATTGGGACTCATGGAAGAGAGAATCTCACTAACTTCTTAGAACACCTGAATAGTATACACGATAAAATTAAGTTCACCATGGAGGTAGAGACTGACAATCAACTACCATTTCTCGACGTACTGGTCAAGAAGAAGCAAGACGGAAGTCTAGGCCACACAGTTTATAGAAAAGCCACTCACACTGACAGATACCTAAATGCACAGTCACACCACCATCCAGCACAACTAAACTCAGTAGTAAAGACATTGGTCACACGCTCGCAGAGACTAGCAGATGCAGATAACCTCAAAGAAGAAACGTCAACTCTTCAAAAGGAATGGGTTCACACAACAAAGAATACAGAAATTGTCAAAACCATCTCGGCCGAGAAACCAAGAGGACTCCGAACAACCCATAGCAAAAGCCTATCTGCCATACATAAAAGGAACAACGGGTAAAATAAGCAAACTTCTACGTAAACATAAGATAGAAACAACTTTTAAGACCGACAAGAAAATCAGTACCATGCTTCGAAACCAAAATTGCTCTAGAAAGTCAAGGGGTATATGAGATACCTTGCCAAGATTGCAACAAATCATACATAGGACAGACCAACAGAAAAATAAGTGCAAGACGCGAAGAACACATAAGCACTGTTAGAAAAGACGAGAGAACATCATCTTTAGCTCAACATGTCAAAACTACAGGACATAGGATTGATTTCGACAAAACAATATGTATATATATATATATATATATATATATATATATATATATATATATATATATATATATATATATATATATATATATATATATATACTTCACAAAAAATGAATAGTTCGAACTAGTAAATAGCATATCAAATGCAATTATATTGAAACCATCAAAACCCTAAAATCGAAAATTTAGGCATAAAGTCCTTTTCATCGGAACCGGTCACAAATACTGAGTGTTTATGTTTTATATTAACTACTATTCTGTATTCCCATAGTCACTTTGAACACTTTGAAATTTAGGTGGCTAATTTAACATTATACCCAGGTGTGCCAAGTGAATAATTTAATATACGTCTAATTTATATCCACTGAGAAATTTCGAGGATGTACCTTTATACATTATTTCCATAAAAAAATTAATGATTTCGTTGAATAATTATGCTGAAGTTTTTATCAAAGTCGTCCCCCAATATACATTAAAGTGATTGAAATTTCAACATTGTGAGACGCGAAATAAAAAAGTTATTTAGTAATGATGCCCACCGCCAAGGACGGATGGGAAGGCCGGGCATTCGGGCAAATGCCCGAAGGACCGGTGTCTTTGAGCCAGTCCGGCTGATCTATTTAGCACTCCAGTACTCTGGTATTTTCTATTACACTTATCCGTCCGACGTTCGTGCACTATGCTGCTGACCGCGCAATGTTTGCGGCGATTCGCCGATTTGGTATTCGGTGGCGGCCGTTGTCGCGGTACAGTGTCAAATGTCATTGTGTGTATGGGGGTGTGGGGTATACTAACCCAGCTAACATGCTAACGTCAGATTCACTTAATTTTTAAAGTCATTTACCAGTCAGTGACATCAGTGACCAATAATATGACGTGATAGACACGTCGTAAAATATTACAAAACTATGATGCCACAAAAAGGACGTTTATAAGACATACATTGTTGGTTGTAACATTCTCTCATATATATATATATATATATATATATATATATATATATATATATATATATATATATATATATATATATATATATATATATATATATATATATATATATATATATATATTCAATATTTTATTATTTATTTTGTTATTTACCTTGTTTAAAAAGTTCGCTCAGAGCTAGAAGACGGATGCCAGGTAGTGACAGCGAGATTTTTGTAAAAATATAGATTTTTGTGATATTGTTAAAAAAAGTAGTTATTACATGAAAAATCTGTAAGTCCGTTTATGTTTTTAAACCGAAGCAGACTGATATTATTGTTGTAATCTGCTTTAAAGTATTTGCTTATGGTCAATTCAAGTTCTTCAAAAGAAGGTGTTGAATTTTGTTCTCACTTCCTAAAGCTTCACCATATTGCCACTGGCAAAAGTGAGGTAAATACACTCACTACATGGTCACCACTAAATTAGCTTCATGTAAGGAGTTTGTTGTAACCCATATCAGGACGGGCATTATCCTGCTGGAAAATTGGATTATTCAGTCCTTGTAGGTAATGCAATTTAACGGGTTCTAGCACGCCTGTTATGTAATCAACAGCAATCAAGTTACCCCGAAAAAGGACTAACGGTGCCCTGCTACCACAGCATATCCTCAAACCATCACACCTTGGTGAAGGGATGTCTGTCATTCAACGGCAAATTAACAATTTTGGAACTCTCCACGCCGATGTCTCATTCACCTACGTCCATCATGGACCCACAAACCAATTCGAGTATCATCACTGAACAGTGCCAGTTATTCCTGTCTCTAATTCATTATCTCATTATACCAACTTGAGGGTGCAATAACGTGGAGTAAAGGAAAGTTAAAAATTTCTAATTCGGCGATATACTGACGCCGTTGACATCTTCTGATCTAAAACTTCTATCCACTGATTTTCTACAACTCGCGTCATGGAAAATTTATCTCGTAGAGCTAAAGTTCGTATATGGAATTCTTCCCAATGCATGGTTATTGTATGTCGTCTGGATCTGCGTTGTTGCTCATGAGCTTCCTCAGACCACCCTGACTAACACCTTAATACATACACATGATTGGCAATATCTCTTATAGTATATGGAAATTAGGATTTTCATTCCTAAATGAAGAGCTTCACTTTATACCAAAAAAGTACAAAAAAGTTCTTGCTTTTTAATTGCAATGATACAAAACCTCTGGAAATTTCAACAAAATTTCTCAACGAATTCTTGGTGTTGCGTTTTTTATTCAAACCAGTATATGTATGGCGATAATTTATTACCAACTCAATTACCTTGTTATGGCCTGTAATAATATTTCAACTTCAAAACAATTCTAAATTTGTAAAATGATTTTGCTTTCTGTTTTCTTAAATCATTATTTGCAGTATTTAATTATTTCGGAGAACTGCTATTTTTTGCTTTAGTGTTATTACAATGAATTGTTTAATTATCAAGAAATCCATTTTGGTTTGTTTTATTAACTACCGCAGTTCGCGAATATTGTATTGTCTTTATCATAATCAAGTAAATTTAAATCTACATCGCAGTCTATATTTAAGTTAACATTTAACATTAATTTATTAAACATAAATATCTGATGTGGCCAGCACATAACTTTCTTATATCAGTATATATCATCAAATTTTAATATCACCCATTTTATAATATCGTACCTTGAAATGTTTCATTAAAATTTTTAAATTACTAATTATCAGCGTCATTCAATACTGTCAATAATAATTCTTGTCATATATTTTCATAATTTCTTCTTATTGACTTTTTGTAACTATATTACACCTTTCTAATGTCTAACTATTAAATTTTTCCTAACCCCATTTTATGAGGCCAAATGTTTAAAATATTTCAGTTTACATCAGCTTTATTGAAGTACTTAGAAAATATATTTTATTGGCATGATATTGTAGACATGATTTATAATCTTCCGTCAATAATATATTTTTTATAAAGGCAAATACAAAAAAGTTTGGGTCCCGTGAACCTCCTTTCAGCTGGCCAATTTTGCTCATCACCGAATTTATTATTGTCTTTGGCCTTTAGAATATGTGTACCAAATTTGAAAGCATTATCTCAAAAACTGTGGCTTCTATCGCGATACTACAGACATGCCGACAGATTTCTTTTTCATAAAGTTATGTTTTTTCATTATAATTCGTCGAGATTCGTCCAGAATTGCAATAAAAAGTCTTAATTTTTTTTCCGAAATTGTAACTTTTCTTCTTTCATTCACTGTGTCTTTTCTGGTGGTACTACATTCACCAAATTTAATGTGTCACCAGCAAATAAACAGACATTAGATAATTATTATTTATCTCATAATATTATACTTACAATATATCCTATAATTCACTGCTAGAATGAATCAGTAATAAAATTAAGTGCGGCCTTGAAGTCTCCCAGCATATAAGCTAACTCCGCCTCGGTCGTGTGCTAACAAAAACAATAATCATCGTTCTCGCTTTAATGTAAGCAGTGTAAAAGATGGAAGAAGTCATGTTAGACATCTCCCGCCCTCATATCTCATCTTACCCTGCACGTCCCGTCAGAATATCGGTTTCTCACACTGTATATTAGTTAGTGCACGGTGTTACTCAGTAAAAATACCAGGCTGTAGTGCTGTGAATTGTACCAAGAATGACAAAAAAAGATTTTAAAATGAAAGTTTTTCTACGGGATCCTCAGAGAAGAAAGAAATGGACCGTCAAAGTACGAAAGGAAAATTGAAATCTTACAAATACTTCATATTTATATGAGATTAGTTATTGTAGTTTTTACGTACACTTTATATTTCTTAATTTACAATATGCAAAATTATTAACATTTTATGTTTGAATGAATTCTCAAAAGCTTAGGCTAGGCCCAGACTCCCTATCAGATAAACTTTATAAAACTTTTTTGTTTGCGCTACAAAAATATAAAACCATGTGGTTCCAAATATGTAAGTTAGTTTATAAAATAAATCTGCATGGAAAAATTACACTTACATTTAAGTTAAAAAAATTACTCAAATGAAAAGATTAGAAAAATTATTTTTTTTAATCTTTTCATATGAGTCGGTTTCAGGAAAACATAAGGATTTTTTGCAAATATTATGATTTTTCTCAAATTGTTTATAACAATTGTTTATTTAAAGGAAATTCTAAATTATAATAAAAAAAAAACCGAAAAAAAGTATATTATATTACTCTTTGTTACCAAGTTTTCAAACAAGTTGACAGATTTTTTTGTTAAATCAACATTGTTAAATATTTTTCGTGCAAGGGTTTGATAAAAACGGTACTTTTGTTTAGTTATGAATGTTTTTACGGCGAAGCGATAGATTATACAATACAATATCAAGAATTCAGATTAATCAGTTATTAAAAGACCCTCATTTTGTACTTTTTTTTTTGTTTACGATAAATAATCCCGATGAAATTGAGATTTTTTTTTCGCGGAGCTGTCAAAATTTGAATTATTGGTCGAAATTTCTTTTCCTCCACATTACGTAGAATATCTATGGATATTTTGGACTTGTTTCATAGTTACAAAATGTGCATAATGAATTACATAAACAACTAAGGAGAATTTTATCCTCTACAACTTTGGTTTTATAAAATTTTGCCGAAATAACTACAAAATATTTTCAATCATTACTTAATTAATTGTCAGCTTCTCACCTCATTTTTTTGAACTGCTAACCATTGCACAAATGGAATATCATGGCCGTTGCATGCTGTAGGGCCAGACTCTTAGTTGAGGGACTCCTGATTTAACAAGAGGTGTAATGGACAAAAAATTTTCAAATTTTGGAATAGCACTTCTGGAATCAATCTTGTTTGGTGTAAAACTATGATATATTAAAAATGAGTTGAATCGGTGTTATACAAGATGCTTTATGTCAATTTATAAAACTCGTCACTAATAAACTACCTTTATTTTTCAATATGTGGAAAAATACCATTGAAAAAATTTTTTAGAATGCGATAGTTTATGCCTACTTACCAAATTTTAGGAATATAAATTTACTTTGTGAAGTGCACCTTTTTTCAATAGCAGTCAGTTTTGTCTTTAAAATAAGATAAGACGTTAAGGAGAAAAGTTATTCATAACCATAATACTAATTTATTTTAGAAAAGATATTTGTGATATCAGAGTACTTGCAAAAATGATTTTTTAAATTAAAAAATAACTAATTTATTGAAAAAAGTACAACAACAAAGTAAATTTATGAAGAAATTGTGAAAATCCTTAAAAACTTAGTCTTCTGACAAATTGTCGGCAACAGGACGATAGGTCAAATCAAAATGTTATTTTACCTTTCAGGATATGACGTTTCGTTTATTGTGCATAAACTTACTCAGGGCTCAATAGCTGAAAAACCAAATTGATATAAATATGATTATTTTTTTTACAGTGATTGTATTAAAATTATTCTGTTCTAAAAAAAAAGTGGACATATTTATATCAATTTGTCTATTGAGCCCTAAAGTTTATGCACAATAAATGAAACGTAGGCAAAGCATTTTGATTTGAGCTATCCTCCTGTTACCGACAATTTGTTAGAAGAAAATTAAATCTATATTTTTGAAATTTAGTAAGGAAGCACAAATTGTATTCTAAACAACTCTTTTTAATGTAATTTTTTCATATCTTGAAAAATAAGGGGTTTATTGGTAACGATTTTTTTAAACTGACTTATAAAACATCTTTTATAACATTGATCAACTCATTTTTGATATATCTTGGTTTTACATCAAGCAGGACTGAATCCTCAAGTGAGTAGATTGTTTTGGCCGATTCTGGCACCTCATCCTCATCCTCTGACGTCACACATGTTTACGGCAGTAGGTGAATAATTTATGATGCATTAAATTACCAAATGGAATGAGAAAGCAAGTTATAATTGAAGGGATATTTTATCTTATAAAAGAGTTTTATATACAAAAACACCTGCATGACAATAAAAACTTCAACTGATTTGCATTTTTTTATTTTAAATGGCTTTACCGAGATTTCCGATCTGAAAGATATGTACTTAAATAGTTTATCTCTTAGAACGTCTAATAATGTGAAAACCAAATGAGATTTTATTTTATAGAACTGGAGGGAAGCTATAATTAATGGGCTATTGTATCTTAAAAAAGATTTTTATATACAGAAACACCTATATTTAACAATAAACTTCAACTCATTTGCATTTTATAGTTTAAATTGCTTGAATGTCTATGAATATTTTATGCATCAATTATCAAATGGAATGACAATTTTTACCCTGCATATTATATTATATAATTAAATTTTTTCTAGCAGAGATTTATTGCATTAGATCCATTAGATCGTTAATGGGGTTTCTTTATTATTCATTTAATTTATGTAATATGTTTATTGTTTACTGAGTGTTGTGCTTATTGTTATTATAATAAAAAGAATAGTTAACGTGGTAATAAGTTTTATTTAGGATTTACACTGTACAATTAAAGAAAAATAATTATAAATATCAGTGTTATTGATTACGTTTCAGTTCTCCATCTTCTTCTTCTGACCCCTCCTCTGGAACTGCTCTCAGAACTGTATCTACATCATCCTTCTCTTCTGCCTCCTCAGCCTCTTCCACTCCATTGTCATAATTGCCGTCGTCGGTAGCTATTCTATTTAAATATTTTTGTAGATGTGATGGAAGAAAGTTTTCGAGATCGAAAATAAAACGAGTTAAATGCAGCTCCTGCAATCTGTGTACTAGTACATCGATATTAATTTGACTAGTTAAATATCTTTCACATATATTATATGCACAATTATAATTTTCAGCAAGATTTTCGCATTCTGATGTAGATAAAAATCGCTCCATACCATACACCGCTTCATGATCTGCGTCAAATGCCAGACGGTCTAATGTACCTTGTAGTCTAATGACTGCACTGTTTAAATCAACAACTTCACTCTTACTGTCACTAGCTTCAGCATATGCCATCCACATTTTGTAAACGTTTTAGTCAACTAACTATAGACCTATCTGATTCTGCTAGTATATATAAGTTCGATGAAGAAGTGGGAGAAACAGATGACGTTTGAAATGTTTACAGTTAGAGACTTGTTTATTCTTGTTAAATTGGCTTTGAGATAAAGGTAATTTATTTAAAATACTTATAATATGACATACTTATGATAGAAATAAAAGTCGTATTTATTGTTATTACATTTAATTTATTGCCTATTCATTACAATATTAAACATATAGCTAGTACTATAGTATTATATATGAGTTAACAATAAAAATTAATTATTAGAGTGATACATTATTTTATCTCAAATGAACGGAACCATCAAAAGCACTGTAATTTATCAATGCATCATGTAAAATTAGTGCAAAGACCTTAACATTAGAAGGAAACTTATTCATCCTAGTTTCAAACTCTAACTTAATGTCGACAGTGGATGATTTCACGGCTTCCGATTGATGAGAGCAGTCGATGACAAAAAGAGGATTATTCATAAAATTTCCATAAGTTAGCATTGGCTCGCTCATTTCCTTGCTGTAATAACTACGTTGAAAGTTAATGTAGGCATAGTAGGCTGGACCGAATAGCTTTTTAGAGAAATCCAAATTCCATCTCTCGTATGGGTAAACGTTCGAGTTTAGATATAGACGAATGTCGCTGACATTGGCATTAAGAAAGGCCGTCGCATCCTTTGCCCTGTTGTCTAAATTTTCGGTACTTTGAAATCCCACAATGATATAACGAGGTCTTTCTAAACTTGTACTGGTTTTTATCGCCCAAATATCGGATGATGTTTCTCGCAAAGCATGCAACTCATACAGGTCCCACATACGATAAGCTATTTTAACACGTGCAGCAATCGAAGAAGATTTGTTTATGCGAGACATTAACTTCAGTTTCAGTCTATCTTCGGGTACGACGTGTTGAATTTTCCATTCAATTTTGTTAATTTCTAGAGTAGCATCTACCTCACCCATATAGCAGTTCTTGAACGATCGAGCTATAATTAATATTAGTTCCTGTTTTACATTGATAATCCCCTTTGTATAGTCTTCGGCAAAACCCATGATATATTTAAGAGGTAGTCTGCCGCTGAAGACGTGATTAGTTGTATCCAATATATCTTGTTTATCCTCGCCAAGTCCCCAGCCATGTGTTAATAATACGGAATTTTGACTGTCTCCATAGGAAAGCATAGTTTTCATTGCAGATGTTATACCTGGTTTACGAACTATTGCCACCTGCTCACCGCCCAGCTCATAGCGGATTTCATCGAAGAGAAATGCAAATGCATTATTAGCCAAATAGCATGTCTTACCGGCTTCAGCAGGCGTAAACTTCCCCTCAATGTATATGTAACTCTCGGAGATGTCGAGAATTAAATCTTGAAAATGAACTGGAATGCGTATTTCATCTGAGTTTCTATATATCGGTGATCCATATGGTTTATAAGTATGCTCGTGTAGACTCACAATGGAGTTGTCAAAAATTGGATCATCAAATACGTCGCATTTTTCACTTGCAGTTGAATGAGTTAACGCCATTTTTCGCTGTTATTGTTATCTATTGTCCGAAAAATAGTAATCGGCAAGCGATTGCACAAAGTTATAGTCTTCAGGTGAGAGCTGTTGATTCACTGTTGACACTAATGGCTTTGTAGAACGACTAAAGTAGTTGTTGGATGAACTTCTTATTTTATGAGAGTCTAAATTTTCTTCACTTGATTGTTTCCGTCTAACGTAATTGTGATTATCGTGGTGATAGTAGTAGGGATGAACGAACTGACGGGTATATATGAAGCCCATGTTGACTATTATGGTAATTTTTTCAATTCAAGCTTTACAATAATTTTTTCACCTCGAAAGTCGATTAATTCGCCGTGATCGTCCAAAATGCGGAGAGTAATGTTGTCGATAAACTGACGTCCTTCCGGTTTGACGGGCATATAAATAATATGTCGAGGCTCTTTGGAAAGTTTATAGCCAGGTTCGACGTCTATGTCGAATTCGAAGAGCGTATGTGCCTCCTCGCCATTTATATAAGCACCTGAAGTAATGTTGCAATCTACACGTATGATTCGAATTTTCATAATATTAACTGGCAGCGTTGACGCATGGATTTTATTAGCAGCAAATCGTTTATGTTCAAATCCTAGTAGGTCAGCTAAAGTGTTTTCCACTGTAAAATCAATCTCGTACTTTGACATAATTTCACACTTTAACGTATTATTGTTGGCATGTAGAGAGAATAGTTGTTGCTTGTATTCTTCTTCGCTAGCTCCAACAGTCTTCTGCTTGACACGTTCCTTAATTAACATGTTTCGCTGTATTTCCTTGTGAATTTCATCAATTTCATATGCTCCTGGCTGTATCAACAGCACTATCGGAACGCTTTCTTTAGGCGAAGTTCTGTATGCAAACTTATTATTTTTCTCATCAACATTTAATATGGAGTTGTAAGAATAGAAACCAATTAATCCTAATCCATAATGACACCTACTGTCCAATTCAATCGGTGGATAAAAGTCGGCACTTAACACACTAGACCATTGTCCTGTTAGAGTAAACGTTCGCGACATGATTGAGTCAAT